>CM043718.1:15168237-15768237 GCA_023969325.1 Oryzias curvinotus | reverse complement strand
GAAAAGGTTATTGACGCCCACAATTTTTTACAGCTTGATGAAATGTTTCTTTGTTGTCCAGCTGCAAAAATCACAATTTAATGTTGTGGTTTTAAATAAACTACCTGTCAAACTGAAATGTGAGACTGTGCTGTTCATTTTTCAGGTGATGCCCAGAAGGTGGAGATGCCAAGCAAAGAAATGGAGGTGGTGAGGGGGCAGATGGTGGTGCTGCAGGCGTGGTACAGTCCCAGCTCGGACATTTCCAAAAACACCGTCATTTGGCACTTTACAGGAAACGAGTCCAAGCAGGTGAGGAGGTAGATGTTTGCAGGAGCAGAAAAGAAGCTCAAGGAATGGAACTTTACTTGGAAAGTTTAAAATTAAAATTAAAATTTGAGCTTTAACTATTGACAGTTTTATCAATATTTTGTGGAAAAATTATACTTTTAATCTTTAAAATTGTCAGTTTTCTCTAGGTAGAATGTGCTCTTGTGGTCGCATATTATTTCAAACTTGAAGCTGGCCTAATTTTACCGTTATGACCCCGCTGTAACCTTCTATGGACCGGAAAGGAGAGCCTTTTTAAAAGCATTACAAGGAAGCTCAATATTTGTGCTGATCCCTGACAGCTGCTGCAGAAAGCTGAGTTTCAATTGTTAAGGAGGAATTAGTCAGGTTATTAAAAAGGACAACCATGGCACGTTTTGCTTTGCTTTACATGAACTTGTGAGGAGATTGCTCATGTCCGCACATATGTCCTACAGCATGTGTGTTTGTGCATCCGCATGGTAAATAATTTTAGCGTGTGATGCCTGCCAGCTTATCTCAAAGGGAAAAATCTGCCTAAATTTCAACGTCCACCATCTGTACATGTCAGGATTATCTTCGTGAAGGACGTGGTTAATCTGCACATCTTGACATGGCTGTTGCAACAGAGTCAAACTTTTTTTTTTCCAGCTGAATGGGCACAAGAGTTTGTTTCAGAATATTTTTTTTGGAAAGAATTGGGTTCTGGTATCTTGAATGGATGGGGGGTTTTACTTTTTCCCCTCTCGGGGTCAGCTAAGGCCAATTCCACTAAAGTTGTTTTTTCCCCCACAGGTGATAAACTTTAGCTCAGGTAAAGTCGGGCATGGTCACAATGATTTCACCAAAAGAGTTGGCTTTAGTGTGACCATGCCCTCGGCCAACCTCTCCATCTACATCAACAAAACCCAGGAAAGCGACTCTGGTCTTTACTTCTGCCATGTCATCGTCCCTGGAGGTCACGGCATTTCTGGAGAGATGAGGCTTAATGTCAAAGGTAACGGTCCGCAGTGTCAGAGACTTTTCAAAGGTACAGTGAGACATTTTGGAGCAGAGCAATCATTGAGAATGTTAGCTTTAGACTAAATAAGAAAAAAAAGTGGTGTTTGGATAATTGGAAGTGCTAGGAAGTTATGAAGTCATCTTCCAAGAGCAGATGGAAATTACAGAGAGGGGTCAAACCACCTACTTATTTTCATATAGTGTGCCCACTGCCCTGAGTAACTTTCACATGGCCAGCAGCAGATTAACACTAATGTACATGCTGGAGAAGAGGTCAGTGCTGTTGATTCTTATCTCTCACATGTTAAGTTGCAGCGCCGACCCAGTGAATCTGTCTCTGCAGTTCCTCCTTCTCCCCCGGTGTGCCGCATGACCGGAAACCCCGTGGTGAGAGGCAACGTGACTCTGAGCTGCAAGTCCAACCACGGAAAACCTGTCCCTCAATACAAGTGGACCAAAGCTGCACCCACATCCGAGGTCTTCTTCTCCCCAATCCAGAGTGAGTAACGTCTTCAAGGATGTTCTGTGAAACACCTGAGGGAGAAACTGTGTCTGCTTTGCATTCACATCTGCATTCATAACATGCATTTTTAGGATTTCTGCTCATGCAATCGTCGTTCTTTAACCACAGAGGTGTTGGAATTGATTAGTTCCAGCTGAGGATTTTTTTTTTTTCAGGATAAAGAACATCTATACTCCACATTTTCTGTTTTCCATAGACACAGTAGCACTAAAAATTACATTTCTAAAACAAAAAAAAGTAGTTTTGTTGTACTTCACAGCTTACATCCCAACTCGAGGCCTAATGTGTTATTCAATTCCTGCACCCCAAAAGTGCATTCCTAATGACTGTGCTGGAATCCCATTTACTGTAATTATTGGTTCATCAGTACAGTTATGACCTCAGGATTCGCTCCTAGTTCAGCAAATCTATCTTATCTATTCAGGAATCCATCAATTTTCCTGATTGATTCATGAAAAACAAAATAACTGAGCAGCACATTTTTAGAAATGATCCAACTTGGAAATGCTTAGATTCCAACATAAAACCCACTTTTCTGCAGAAGACTTGGGGTTTATGTTGTTTTTAATCAGATGAGTGTAAACATTTCAGGCACTAAAATGGTTCACATCAGAACAGCAGGAACCTTTTCCTGACTCGTTGCATCACCTGGCAGTTTGCTGAATTAAACTTGGGCAGAATCGGTCTGTGAACTTTTAGCCAAACACCCCTAAATGATCTTTTTTTCAGAAGTTACACATTAAAGCCTCGTGGTTTCACTCAATTCAAGCAAGTGTTTAGGAATTTCAACCCAGAGTAACGGAAAATTGTACTGATGCAACTCAGAGTGGTCATTTCCTACGTAGAGATGAGTTGTTGTTGCAGAAGCGTGTGTTGAATCATGATATTCTCTGACAATGAATATTCCAGTTCCTACAACCCATGGAAACATGTTATTCAGAATCTAACCGTATTCTCTTTATTCTGTGGTCACTGTAGGCCATTACCAATGCCATACAGCTTTCCCAACAACTCTTAACAACAGCAAAAGAAATGCTCCCCAGAAGTTTTTGATTTATTGATGGAGCTATGATCCACAACCGCCTTCATTCCGTCTCATCCCCCGGCTCGCCTCCCTTTATTTCCCTTATTCAGCCAATAACTGAACCCTATAAACCTAAACCCCGACTAAAGGATGAATGACAAATCCAGGGCCAACAAACGTCTCTGCCCGGTGCTTTCACTGACCTCCGGAACCGAAAACATTAACCCAAACAGCCATTCTGCCCAACTTAGTCTACTACCATACTTCTTTCATTCTTCTACAACCTGCAGCAAAACAGAGCAGTTTCTCAGAGATAATGTCAAACACCAGAAGAACTGGAACATTTACAATGGATCCATTTCTTTGTGGTCTAACTTAGGCAGAGATTGTGCTGATCTAGTCGGTCATAAACAATGTTCAAATCAGTTATTTTCATTTGAGGAGAAGAGCTGCCTGGCTACGGCTGTGCAGGTGGCTGCAGTCCAGTGGTCCTGCTGTTGTTTCAATTTCATCAGTGAAGGGGTGAGAGGACCAGGCATTCTACATGGTTACAGAATGATGCATGAGAGGGGCAGGCT
The DNA here is from genome assembly GCA_023969325.1 of Oryzias curvinotus. Lineage (NCBI taxonomy): Eukaryota > Metazoa > Chordata > Actinopteri > Beloniformes > Adrianichthyidae > Oryzias > Oryzias curvinotus. The sequence goes on along the minus strand of CM043718.1, from coordinate 15,764,822 downwards.
GGAAGGACCATGTCATTCAGGACTTTGGTCTTTTATCATAAGAAAAAAACCTTGTTTTCTCGCGATAACGTAGATGTCGTGGATGTAGATCATAGATGTAGATGTCGTTATTACGAGAAAAGGGGGGAGGGGTTAGACCGTTCTCGGCTTCCATATTTATGCATACATTTATATTTAACTGATATTAGGAAACATGCCGTTAAAGTGTTTGAAATGTGTGAAAACACAATTTTGCCCAAAAAAATGACTGATATCTATATTAATAGATACAGGTGATGTGGTCTTTTGCCATGGCCACAGGTGAATAAAATTCTGCCTCATGAATGTTTTGGGTTCCTCTCAAACCTTTGTCAGTTCTAGCGTGCTTTTGTTGATAGGATGCTCCTGTGCAACAACCTCAAATGTCCACCACAGTCAATTTTCCAGCCCACTTTCAGTAGTGCTGTGACAAAGTGGAAAGAATTAGAAACAACTGCAATAAAGAATGAAACGGGCAAAACGAGGTTGCATAGTGCAGCAACTTTCTGCAGATAAATTCACCGCAGACTCCAAATTCAAGTGGCCGTTAGATTAGCTCAAGGGCGGGGCTTAGAAAGCTTTATAATCTTGCTTTCTATGGACAAGCAGCTGCAGCCAAGCCAGACATCACTGAGTGAAATGTGAAAAGCTCAATGCAGTGGTATGAAGGAAACCGCCACTGGAGAACTCAACAAATTGCACTTCTCTGTCTGCCAATCGGATGGCCGGGTCTTGGTTTGGCGGTTGCCAAAAGAATGGAACTTGTCTGACACCATAAGTGGAAAGTTTGGTGGAGGGAGGATCATGGTGTGGGGTTGTTTTTCATTAGCTCTTCATTACCGCTGCTCCCAACTATGTGAGGACAGTTCAGGGACGGCCTCTTGCTGTTCCAACAGTGCACAAATCAATGTCCATAAAGTCATGGACTGTCTCCTGACTTCAACCTCAATTTGGGATAATTAGAGCAAAGACTGGGGACCAGACACTCTTGTCAGTGTCTGACTTCACAAATGTGCCTCTGTAAAGTGGTCAGACATTCCCATGAAGGCCCTCCTAAACCCGTAAAAAGCTTTCCTGGAAGAGTTGAGGCTTTGATAGCTGCAGAAGGTGGCCAACGTCACATTAAAGCCTGTGGATTAAAGACATATCACTGAAGTTCATATGTTTAAAAGCAGATAAGTGAATACTTTTGGCAGAATGGCACGTCATGAAAAATATTTGCAGCTCATGAAGATACAGATAGACGCTGATTAAGGACACAGAATCATTATTTTGGCTCTAGATCTCGATTCTGCCAAGTTAAGTTGTGATATTTCTGTCTAAGGTCACACAAAGGTTAAATCTGTCTGAAAGTTTTTGAACTTAACTTTAATTCTATTACAGAAGAGAGGTATTTGAATTATTCATAAAGCTAAATTTAGAGATCACCCAAATGAACTTTTCATGAAGTCAGGTTTATTAAAACTTAAAAATGTAATTGAATTGCAGACCTTATTAGTTAGTTTAGAGCCAGAAACAGAGATTTACCTGAAGACGTACAAGAGCTTTTTATTTTTTTCCACAGGAGATGAAAATCATAGGAGAAAATTTGATTGCAAACAACAGATTGTTTGAACAACACTAAAGCAAAAGTGTTTGTCTATAGCAGGAGTAAATATGTGGAATTCCCAGGAGAATCAGTTAAAAAGTTGTCAAAATATTATTCAATTTAAATGGATGTATAATAGATAGATAGATAGATAGATAGATAGATAGATAGATGATTTATTAATCCCACAATGGGGAAATTTCATTTATCTGTAGCAGCAAAAATGACATAAGCTAAACAAACATAAAGCTAAACAAACATAAAGCTAAATAAATTAGTTTGTACAAACTTGACTGTTGAATAGAATTTTTTGAATGCATGTACTAAATGAATGGAATTTATACCATGGTCCGCTTGAATACTCGATTCTGATTGGCTGCTGGGTATGCGTTAAAACTTAATAACCGCACGGTGAAAGAAGAAGTTCCGGTCAGCTAGCTCAGTGGTCCCCAACCTTTTTGTCACCGTGGACCGGTACAACGCAAGACACGTTTACCGCAGACCGGGGGGGATTGAGGTGCAACGCAAGACAGATTTAACGTGGACCGGGGGTGGTATTTTCTCTTTAGTAATGATAATAACAATAATGATTATAATTTTCCCCTTGTCAAAGCAACTTTCTAAAGAAGTTTGTTTTTTGCTCATTTTGGTTGTTTGGGTTTAATTTTAGTGGGGTTTATCACCTGATGTTTGGTGTCGCGACTTTGACGTGCGTTAAGTGTGACAGATGTAACAAAGTGAATCCGGTCACTTTTCAAAATACAACGTTTTTGTTGGAAAAAAAAACAATAAAATGGAAATTATTTTTTCTTTCTGTGCGTCCCGGTGCAAAAATTTCCCGCGGCCTGGAACCGCTCCGCGGCCCGGTGCCAAGTGTCCCGCGGACCAGTACCGGGCCGCGGCCCGGTGGTTGGGGACCACTGAGCTAGCTTAAATGTTTTGTATCACTGCGCCGGCTTCTTTAAAACATCTTTTGCTTCATAATTTGGACAAAAACAAGCGGTAAGAGGTGAAGTTTCTCTTTGAAATGATGCTTTATTCAACCTATCGGGACGATCAGCATATATATATCGCCGAATCTTGACTGCAGCGGTGGTGCTGCGCGACGCGGACTATATGTTACGTGACGCGGCGCATCGCGCCGCATCACGTAACATATAGTCTGCTTTTTGTGAGAAAAGCGATCCAAATCGGAAAAAAAACAAGAATTAAGGACTAAAACCTGGTTAATATGTATTGCTTTTGTAAGTGACCATGGTATAAGCGGGTTAATGGCCTTCGAAGTGTGCGGTTATTACTTTATAACGCACTTCGCGTCGGAGGGTTCAGGCTTCCACGTCGTGCGTTAAAAAGTAATAACCGCACACTTCGTCGGCCATTAACCCTTACGTATTTACTGTTTATTTGAACTGTATGTGGTGAAATCTGAGCACAGGTGAGAAATGTAAATATGATGCAATGTTTAAAAGGGAGCAGACAATAGGCTATATGCACACTCACTTCCGCATTCCAAGTCGGCCAGCCAGGTTACATCCGGCGTCGACGGCGCACATAGCGTCAATAACAACTATGGCATTTTTCACTCGGTCCCTTCAAGATGTCCCAAAGGTAACGGTCAACGACGTGAGTCGAATCATACAAAAGTTATGTCACATTTCGACAACCAAGAAAGAGAAGGGCTTCAAATTGTATGTGTCAAGCTACATCCACAATTTTGAAGGTAAGATCTGGACGTGTTCTGTGTTTAACATGCCCATAGCATGCATGCTATCTAGTGCTAGCGCAGCAGGTGCAGCGTAGGCTATGTTTACTATTATGTGTCAATCACAGCCAATTTTCTTAACGCCTTTGTCAATGTCAGTTTCAAACAAGGATTCAAGCACAGGAGAGGTAACTATTAGGGCTGAGTGCTACAGATCTATGAGGAAAAGCCAAAAGCCTCACAGCTTAAGCGTAAGAGAAAGTTATACTGCAGGTTCAGCGCAGATTGGTTCATGGTTCATGGTTCATGAGACAGGTTACGTTTGGCAGATCAAAGTTTCTGTGAATCATTGCATCTAATAATGCTAAAGGTTATTTTAAAGACAAATTTCATTTACCATACCATAAATAACACTGGTGTGTTGGAATATTTATCGATATTTAAATATGTATGCTAATCACTGGGATTCACAGAAACTGAGTTCCGTTTTGTCACTGCATTGACACACGTTCTGTGTCCACTGTTGGGGATGATGAGTAAAGTGAGATAAATAATAATATAAATAATATTGTGGCTACAATTTTAGCTCATACAAATTGTTTAGTAGTTATTAATTGTTTTAGTAGTTAATAATTATATGTCGATGGTTCAAATTTGTTTGTTTTGTTAAACATTCTCACTGTACTCATGTATTCTCTTTTTAAAAAACTGCACTTTTATTCTATTATAACAGATTTGTGTATTTTCAGATTGTGCTTGGGGATGCCCGTCCTGTGCAGCTACAAAGCTGCCAGTGTACCTGTGTGGCAGGTACAGCTGTGTGTCACACTTCTTTATAGAGTGCTGTTAATTTCTCTTTTCTCCATTTCTCTTACTGGCAGTAACTCTTATTAGTTCAATCCATTTCAAAATATTTGTACATATATATTGATTCAAGTTTTTATATTTTTTCTTAATTGTATTACTATGTTTCTTGTTGTATTAATACTAATCTATTATTAAATTACATGTTACATGTTCTTCCGATTAATTTTTTTGATAATTGGTTACCTAAAAATAGTATTTTATAACTGTTGTTTGTAAATTGGGAGCCCTAAATAAATGTTATTCAGTAACTAATTCACTGTGCATGAAAGTATTATTCTTATATTACAGATGGCTTAAAAGCATTGGTGAGGTAAAGTACATATAACATGCAAATAATTCAGTAGTTCTTTATTCAAAGAGTATGTGCAATGTACAGCAGTGCATACATAACATTAATTATAAAATTCAATTTATACAAAGTAATTTACAAAGGTACATTTAAAGAAAGTAGTTATACAAATGGTCATAGGTTATTAATTTTTTTTTTTTTCTACTGCTGCTACTCTGGCTTCTTTGCCCAAGCCTTTACAAGAGGCCCGTTTTCATAGTTCGTCAGAAGACATGCAACAGTATACAGCTGATTAATGTTGCCAAAAAGCCGAAGTGGAATCTCTGTGTCAAAGAACTTGTGTTCCTTAACACGCCGTATGAGGCGCTCAACATGCACCCTGAGGCGTGCAATTGCTTGGGTCTCCCTGACCTCACAGGCAGACATCTGGGATCTTCCAGAGAGAAATGCTGGCCTATAAATCTTGCAAGGTACAAGGTCATCAACCAGAAATCCTCGGTCGACCATGATGGCCATTCCAGGTCTCAAAAGGGAGAGAATTCCAGACTCACGCATGATCTGTTTGTCACTGATGGAACCAGCGTACAGTTGAGAAATAAATGTGACCGCCCCATGAGGAGCCACTCCAAGCAGCCCTTTGAGAGTACAGTGGGACTTGTATGCTGAGAACATTTCACTTTGGAGAAGAGGTGATGAAGGGCACTGGCACCTTAGCTCTGTGCAGTCCAGGATGACTGTAGTGTCTGCATAGTCCTTAAACTCAGCTGGCAGATGTGCCCTTATTTTCTCCTCTGGTATCCAGATACTCACAGACCCTAGCACAGTGTACAGAAAGTTGCTCCATGTTGTAATGATCCGACTGACTGTGGACTGGTGGACTCCATACCGGTCAGCAAGATCACGCTGTTTTGAACCCAGTGCCAGGTAATTGAGAAACATGAACATCTCATCAATGGGCTGCAGGAAACGAGTCTGTTCAAAAGAAAAACAATTTGCGTTATGTTTCTCTCAACCTCTATTAGCCCTGATCTTTGTTAAAGGGATAGTTCACTTCTAAATGAAAATCATATACTCAGTGAATTTCTTTCTTTCTTCAAAATATCTTCCTTTGTGTTCAGCAGAAGAAAGAAATTCATACAGGTTTGAAACAACTTGAGGGTGAGTATATGATGACAGAATTTTAATTTTGAAGTGAACTATCCCTTTAAGTTTTATTGTATGGGCCATGTAAATAACTACTTACTACAGTGGAACTTGGCTCTGTAAAGGTGCCTCTCTGTGCTTGTGTCACACTGACCATATTTGGCAGTGATGGCTCTATTAAGGCCCAGAATCTCATCAGCAGGTCATAGGATGCAAATCTAAATAAATACAATTCAGATATAATCATTTAAATATTATATCAGTGTATACTATGATATTACTTGGAAGCATTTCAAATATACAACTCTGTTAGCCTTCCTCTCTCCCTCTCTCCCTCTCAAACACACACACACACACAACTATATCTGTTGTTGCAAAAGTAACGTTACTACAGAACAATCTGATATCTTACCTTGTGAAAAAACGTATGTCCTTGTCTGAGGCAGCAAAACGATGAATTCCAAAGCGCTGATTCATTGTCAGCTTCTCGACGTGTTCCCTCAGCTTGAGAATCTCATCTCTGAGAGACATGTTGTCATCAAGGGCTAAATCAACAACTGCAGGATCTGAAGCCGAAGCGTAGTCGTGGTCCATAGGGTAGCTATCCTCCGGATAGCTACAAGCCATTTTCGCCTGATTTCCGCGTCAGATGGAAATGTATGAAAACTAAGTAAACTGTTGTACTTGCTCGAAGCTTGACACAGAGGCACACAGCAATGCTCGGCTGTACTATAGATGGTTCGCTGAAATTTGAACGTTTTCTTACTAGTCATATTGTAGTTGCTGTTATATCGCTTTGAAAACAATCGCCTCAGCGCGAGCGGAAATGGCTTAGCAGGCTGAGATTTTAGCGGAAGTACGTCATCACCTCCGTGTGCATATAGCCTATAGTAAGAATTGTATTCTTCAATTCTGCTCCATTCCAATCATGAAAATGTTTAATATGTAAGACAAACATGTAAACATTTGGACATCAATAATTTTAATGAAAGGAACAAATAAATAAATGAATGAATGACTGAATTAACAGAAAAATGTGTTTTTGTTAAAACCTCATTGGAGGTTAAAGGAGGAGGAGGAGTGAAAAATGAACAGTTTAACCAAAATAAAAAGGTTCATTTCTTCACAGTCATGCAGGGCCTATCTAAATATTTTTTAAAAATGTAGTCCAATCTATCTTTATTAGCATTTATGGGAAGAAGGTGTTAAAATGTCTTTTGTTTTGCCAAAAGTTTTTTTTATTGGTAGCATTAGATCCTTGACGATTAGCCTTTTCCTCTGCATTTTCCAAATTTACCTCAAAAGAACAATTTCCAGAAAAGGCAGCATAAAATCCTCATTCCAAATAGATGTACAGCATCCTCCTCTTTAAGTGCTGCCGATGCACCAGAAAACGCAGGTTTTGCATCGACGCTGAAATGATTCTTCAGAGAAAACACCATCTGTTTCTGAACAACTGGACTCAGGCTGATTGATTATTGACTTAACTGCTTTGATCCCTGACTTTATAGTAGAAAAGTCCCCAGACTCATGAGATGAAAACTACTCTCTCTGATTGTGCATTAACCCAGGCTTTTAAAGCGCCGTGCACACACTGCTGCCCATGCCGCTCGTTTAGGTGCATCCTCTCACATGGCTTCAACGCTTGAATTGAATTTGCTTTTTGAACTTCTCGTTGCCGTCACCGCCTCTCTCTTTCAGCATTCTCCGTCTGTTTTTTTTTTTTTTTGCCTCTGCTGATCCTCTCGCAGTCCTGCTTTTCCTGCTGAGTGTATCTAACAATTACTCAATCAGCCCCTCTAAGTGGAATAGGTGGGATTTGGGATTGAGAGTACAGCGACCCCCCCCCCCCCCCCAACCCCACCCCACTTCTCATTCATGCTTGCTGTCTTTCTCTCTCTCTGCCATCTTTCCTTCTGCATAAAAACCCAGAATGGAGAGCCTGCTCCCAGCCCATGCTTGTCCTTGGGTTCATGGGTAAGGGGTTTTCACTCATATTTTCCCAGTATTTTACCTAGTCCCCCCCCCCCCATCCTTTCACACTGTGACAAGTCACTTTTTTTTAAACTCAATACATTTGTTGAGATGTGGAAAAGCTTTAAAGGAAAAAAAAGGTCAACCCAACTTCCAAGAATACTTATAGGATAATGTCCCTGAAATGATTTCTATAAAAAAGGCTTAGTAGTTGAGACTGATACATGTGCTACAAGCATTCATAGAATCAGTCATTATGTAATCATTTTCTAAAAGTCCGATTTTCAGACTTGCTGTGTGAAAAGGTTGAATTTGTCCTTTAAATCTTGAATGTTTCCTGTAGTAGATTTAGATGCAACATAGTGCTTTCACTGTGTATATCTGTTTTCTGAAAATGTTTAGATGCTTTACAGTTTTAAACTAGTTAGCTCAATTGATGTCTTCTTTTTATGTTAATAAGCCTTTACCTTTTGGAGTTAGCATGTGGCAAACATAACTCATATTTAATATTACAAAATTGTTCTTTAATGTGCCAAAGGTAATATATTATCATACATATGGATATAGTTTACTCAGAAAGCCTTAAGAAAAGATTGGTTGTTTTGCACTGATGGCAGTGAAATACCAGCTTTCTTTTATTTGAAGCAGATTGTCCGGAGGCCAAACGCCCTGCTGCTCTAGCACAGCAAGTATCTAGTAGTGGTTGAACTCACTCCAGTCAGAGTCAGAGACGTCCTTTTTACCAGACTGAGCTGAGTTTGGTTCCTTCCAGATGAAGTATTTGTATTTTAACCTGTGATTGAAACTTCAATTCAACAAAAAAAATGATTCTAATTTTTAGAAAATGAACTAAGACGTCTTAAAAGTGAGTTAGATAAAACAGATTAAAACAGATTTGAACCTGACCTGAAGTTTTTTTTTTTTTTTAAATCCCTTGTATTAAAGCTTGTATAAATAAAATAAAAAACTGACAAACTACTGCAAAGAGTTGCAGTACTGAGATAATCATGACCACGTTGGAATGTTTGGGCTGAGCTGTGAGGCTCACAGGCAGCATTTTTAAATACCACTGATCACAGCTTAGATAGTTTTTATGAAAAAGCATAATTCCATTCTCCAGGATGTCTTTTTTGTTCTCATACTAGCAGGAGAAGATGTTGTCATCTCATGTTGTTTCCTTTCTTGGTACCTGTTGTCATTCCAGAGGCGGAGCGTAGAAACATGACTGTGAAAGCTGCAGCTTTTAAGAATCTTTATTTTCTGCTCCACCAAAGTAGCAAAGGGAATGATGGGAGTTCAGTTTTTAGTGTTTCAGATGGAGGATGTTGGTGGTACTAGGTCCATTTGTGTGTTTATCTGGACCGAGATGGCAGTCACAGTAGTGAATCAAAAGTGAACTTAGGTGAAGTAAAAATCTGTCCTAAGTTTTTGGGAGGGCTGTTTTGTTGTTTGTCTTCATTGATGTTATGTTGTGCTATTTTGAAGGTTTAGCTAACACCGTTTGTGACGTTCTCAGCTGTGTTTTTATTAAGCAGCCTGATGGAGAAGCCTGAGGATTTGAACCAAACCTTTTCCTCTCCAAAGTCTTTTTGCCTTTTCAATAGAGAAATGATCATTTTGACATACATACTAAAAGCCTAAAATGCCTAAAATCAAAAGGTTTCATTGATACAAATGTACCTGGTTTGTTTCCCTTTTTCATTTTGGTTTTAACGTGTTTATTAAAAGCAGAACAAAGTTAGTTTTCGTAGCTTTTTTTTTTAAAAACGTGACCAAAAACTGAACCAATCACAGCTAGATTAACCAAAATAGTCCTTAAATTGAAGTTTTAATCCAGTTTAAGTTGTTTTATTAAGGCTCAAAATACTTTCCAAAATTTTCACCTAATAAAAGTGAAATAATAAAATAAAAGAGATTAGATTTTTTGTAATCTGTTTAATTGAGGGGGATGTAGGGCGGGGATTGCACCATCGTCTCCTTTACCCAGTGATGGGTGGGACAGGCTTCAGGTTAATGGATTCAACAAACTCTTCAGGCTTTACCGTGTCTATTAAAATACTCTTGTGATGTCTGTAGGATGTTTGTGAAAAAAATGCCCAAAAAGATGACAGAAGCTGTGATGAAGAGGAGGAACATTCACTGTGTTCATTCACTGATGAAGAGGAGGAACATTCACTGTGTGCATTCACTGATGAAGAGGAGGAACATTCCCTGTGTGCATTCACACATGTTAGCTTCCCTCCTGAGTGTCAACACAAACTCAAATCTCAGTCCGGCCTTCATTCATCACAAATCTAACACGGCAGCAGCTGTTTTGGATGCGATGATCAGGGATTTCTGCTCTCTTGCATTAATATGTCTGCTGCTGACATCATGTGAACCTTGACTTATCATCTGGGATGATTTGGACGAGTCCCCCGTGTTGCATTACTTCTCCCGCTTAGAAGATTGATTCAGTGCAGAGGGCAACAGACAACACAAACACAACACCAGGCTGACCGAAACAACACATTTGGAAACGGCAAACACCGCACCGCGTTTGGTTATTGTTGCTGCAGAAGCAGGAGCCCATCGGATGACGACATGCGTCTGTGCCGTGGAAGATTGGATTTCAGTGGATTTGTTGGGATGAGTCCCTCCCAATATTTATTTCTTTTTTCACAGCATGTCTGCAAGGCAGTATTTTTAACAGATAGTGCGGCAGATGTGAGCGCCGTCACTGCTGTGTCATGACTCAGGAATGATAAAAGTATTTTTAAAAAGCACCTAGAGATCCATCAGCACGCCAAAATAAAAGCCCTAGACGCAAACTCTTTGGGTGCAGGAAGTTACACCACTACAATGAGACGTGTCTGCAAAGTGTGTGTGACTGTGTGCTTCTCTGCAGACGAGCGGCACGGCACCCTCAGGCTGAGCAACCTCACCAAAAGCATGTCAGGGAAGTACATCTGCAGAGCCAGCAACACGGCCGGCTCCGACAGCTGCTCCATTAACCTGGAGGTCATCACCTGTATGTCCCCCCACCCTTCACAAACGGCTGCCCCTTCACTGCCTGCACCATCTGTGTCTCAGTGTTGTTGTGTGTCTCAGCTTCCAATGCAGGCGTGATCGCAGCAGCCACCCTGGGCTCGGTGGTGGGACTGGTCGCCATGGTGCTGCTCTTCATCTTTTTACTGAAGAGGAGACAAGACTCGGAGGAGGAGATGTCCAATGAGATCAAGTGAGAGCTTTGGACTTTATTGATCTGTTTTGGTTTGTTTTTCTAGAGCAGATGCTTCAGAACCTGAACCTGGATGACTCTCACTGTCCATGTGAAGCCCCACGGCAATGAAAACAGTGTTTTTAACATGTTCTTAAAGTATTTTCTAATGACGAAGGTCAGATAAAGACCTTACAAATTGTGTGTCTGAGTATTTCTTTACTTAAATCACTGTGGATCAGGAGCTGATGAAAAAAATGACGTTTGAAAAAGCTTTTAACTGGGATGTAGAAGCTTTACTACGGCAAGCCAGAAGCTCCCTGCTCTGATGCATCCACTGGCAGACAAAGAGTTCCATGTACGACTTTGTTCTCCTCGTCCGAGCGGGAATCTGGCTTCAAACGGTCCAGCTGGACAGCTCCGATAATACTCGCCATTTTTGTTGCACCATTGTTAGGTTGCGGTTGTGAGGTTTTATAAGCCAGTGGGAGAACATGTAAGCACATGGATGATGAAAAGGAGGCGTGTTTACTCTGTGCCAATGGTCCCACCCATGACAAAGGTGAATTTCTAATGAACTCCTGCCGCTCCGCAGAAACTAGTGTCTTAAAAAAATGAAACCATTTTTTAATTTGGCCCAAAATGGCATAATCATAAATAAAAGACCACTGGGAACACTTTTAAAATAAATCAAAAGATGATCGGAGTTGGACTTCAGAATGAAATCTGTTTTTTTTTTTCTCCTCAGAGAAGACGCTCAGGCGCCAAAGAGAGTGTCGTGGGCAAAGAGCAACACCGGCTCGGACAATGTGTCCAAAAATGGCACGCTGTCCTCCATAGCCACCAGCCCCCACTCACGAGACCCCCATCCGCCCAACTTCCAGTACCCGTACTCCCCCATGTCTGCGTCAGACACGGGGTCGGTGATCAACGCCTACCAGCTGCGGCCCGGGGAGCCCAACACTTTACAGGGGCTGCCGGGCTACAACGTTGGCGGCACGCCCACGCGGAAACACAAGAGGCCCCCCACTGCAAACGGGGGTCCTCCGCAGGTCCTGAGGAGCCCTGCGGTCAGCGTCCCTAAAAGAACTGAGGGGGCTCAGCCTCAGGTGCCGCCTCCCCTCTGCGTGTCCCCGCAGATCAGCTCCTCCACCCTGACGCGCATGGGGGCGGTGGCGGTCATGGTGCCCGCTCAGAGCCAGGCGGGCTCGCTGGTGTAGCAGAAACTGCAAAGAGTTCAGAGCAGAAGGGCATTAGCAGACCCCCCCCTGGCAGCAGGACGTCATTGTGGAGGGTTTGGGCTTCATTCAGACATTTGTTCTACTGAAGACATTTACGTGTGTTTTGTTTGTTTGTTTTCCAATGCTGCATTCATGTTCACATAAGAGAAGTCTATTTTTGTTTACACCTTTCATTTAAGGCGTCCGTTTGACCATCATTTACTTTACAAAGTGTTGCATCATTTAAATGAAGTCGTTTTTCTGACTTGCAGAAAGACTTGAACTTTTTGAACTGTCATCACTTCACCTGCCTGTGGAGTTTCACTTTTCCACATGATTTCTGATCAAGACCATCTTTGACCCACAATTCCACGATGCTGTGTTCACTCAGACCAGTGGGCCGTCATGCTGTGGTTACTGAGAGGACATTCTCCAGGAATCCACCCGCTGTGGAGCTGGAATGTAACTTTAAGTAGTGGATGTGAACCTTGGAGAGGTTTTCTCTTTAGCTGCTTGATTTAAACTGCAATCATGGTGCCGTGTTTTTATTTTTATGTTTGGACTGCAGAAAATTCTCACCAGCCTGTGAGTTTTCCTCCGATTGTTCTCCTGCATTCTGAGAAGAACATGGCTGCGACGTGGGGACATGGAAAAGAGAACACGGAACTGCTTTTCCTGCAGTTTTGACTGGTGACAGATTCTTTTAATAAAGTGTTCTGGAAGTGTTTATCCAAGAATATGTGTAAAAACAAACTGCTGATTCATTTAGGGGGGAACTGGTTTATTTGGAAGTGTTGTAGAAACAAAAAACAAAAAAGGCACAAACAAGAGAAATGAATGTATTTCTATTATACTGCTGAAATCTCAAATCAGACTAAAAGAAAGTACTTTCACAAGGCAGTAGGGATGGTATAAATAGGTGAAACAAACTAATGGAACATTCTAGAGTGCTTGATTGTTTGCATTAACTGCATATGAGAACTGGACTAAGTGACTCCTCCCCCTGGCGTTCCAAACAGGAAGTACCTGCTGGTTCTAAGAAGCCATAATCCCATTGAGTTCTGTGGAGAAATAAACAGCTGTTACTGTCATTCTATTGGTCAGAAGAAACATTCTTGCTCTGATTTCTTTTTTATTTTTTGACAAGATCTCAATAGTTCTAATTTTTTTCTGTAGGTATTCAAGATATAAACTGGCCAATCAGAGGCCTCATATCGAACATCTGAAACATCTGGCAGTCGAGTGGTAGGGGTACGGACTTCAAACAAGCTCACTCCAGAGTGGTTGCCATAGAAACGTTGACTCAGACGGACTCGAATCCCTGCTTACTGATGTCTGGTTCTAATATGTTAAATATGATGTCCGCATCGCAAACAAATGGCGACTGGATTGCGTTCACTTGGCTGGAACCGGCAGTAAGCCATTTTCTGTGGGTGACATCACACTCACTCGGTCCAGTTCTCCTTTACAGTCGATGCTCGTGTTCGCATGGGTAAAGTGTTGATGCTGCAGCGGCAAAGAAGCTTTCAGCAGAACGGCTGACGATCCTGAGAGGTAAACGTCCATCAGCCGAAGCATCAGCGCTCATTTGAACAGTCTGATAAGGATTCGGCTGCATGGTTTGTAGAAAACAAAATGCCACTTTTAGAAGTAGAATCTATATATCTGATTATGGTTCTGTTTGTGTAAAGTCCCGTTTCTCCTCAAAAAGTCCAACAGTCCTTAGCTTACTTTAACTTTGACCATGTTGAATCCCAGAAGCCACGTCAACAAAACACCAAAAAACACAAAGTGTTTGACCACATTTGAAGAAAAACTATGATGTGATCCAGGAGGAGAGATTCATCAGGATTCCGTCAGCAGATTTCTGGAGATGATCATCCTCATCACCTCGTTGGTTCCTACACAGACCCAAAGAAGCCGTCTTAGTTCTAAATATGGCCGTTATTTGGACAAAAAGGAGGACAAACTGACCCTCTAGGATCTGGTGGACTCTGATGTCACGCACAAACTGCTGCACGGCGTAGTCCTTCAGGTAACCGTAGCCGCCGTGCATCTGAAGGGCCTGGTTGCAGATCTTTAGGATAAGAACAAATCAGTTTTCTTTCTCTAATGGATACTTTTTTAACTTCTGAGCTGTAGGAAAATGAGTCAAGTCTCTGGAGAATGAACATTAGGCAAATCGTCTGAAGGCAGAGCTGCACAGATGAGCAGCCCAGCTGGTCATGCTTCAGCAGGGTTTCAGACGTGAGCCTGTCAGATCAACCTGCATGCAACTGACAGGCAGTGATGTTTGCAGCCCTGCAGGAGGCGGAATGAGGAAGACATTAGCATACAAAACACAGAGGAAGAAGAGAAGCATCCTGAGTCCGAGCACGTCTGCTTTGATATTCCAGAAAACCTTCAAGAGGATTTGATCAAATGTTTGTGGTCAAATAAACTTTCACTGACGTTAAAACACTCATCTGTCACGAAGAGCTTGGCCATGGAGCAGAGGGAAACGGCGTCTGGATGGTTCTCCTGCAGAGCCTTGGCAGCTTCCCGCACCAGAAGACGAGACGCCACCAACTTTGTGGCCATTTCTGCCAGTTTGAACTGAAGATACTAAAACCAAAAAGAGAGAAAAGTTAAAGACAGACACACAACTCTGTACAATTTGGATTTAATTAAAAAAAAAAAACCTCTGGTCTGACCTGGTTGTTGGCGAGCGCCTCTCCAAACTGCTTCCGCACCAGCAGGTGATCCCTCGCCAACGACACGCTGGCGTGCGCCGCCCCAAGAGAACAGGAAGCTGTGACAAGTGGGTTTCAAACGTGAAACGTCTTTGTAAAAACATCAACCATAACCGACTTGATAAAAAAAAGAAAAACCAAACTGTGTACAGAGAGCCGCTAAGACTATTGGTCATGCTTAAACCACCTCAGGACTTTGATACAATCTGCACACAATTTATGCAAAAATCTTAAACCATGAAGCTTCTCCAAAGATGCAGTGGAGACTTTTTATCCAAAAGAACCAGTTTTGTGAGAAAAACTATTGAAAAACTGTAAACATTACATACATTATACATTACATCCATATAAGATCATTTATCTTTTTAATTTACTTTAGAAAAAAAACAGCAATTCTTTGCATAAAAAGCTGCATTGGGCTCTGTTTACTCTCTTATTCATCTGTGGAGGTTAAAAGGTTACTTATTTGTTAATGAATAATAAAGAAATTAAAACAAATATGTGTTATATATGTGGATGTGTGTGTACATTTTGTCAAAAACTTCTTCTATTCTATAAATGTCCGTTTTTTATGCGTTTATCAATTCACTTCTCAATTTTAACACTACATACAAATGTGAAATAAAAGGAGCTGAAGTCTTAATTTGTATCTAGCGCCCCCTTGTGGGTGCTAGTGTAATGACAAGTCTATGTCCTCAATACTGCAGGAAGGTTTCCAACTCAATCCCCCCCACCTACCTATTGCTAATTAGCTGGAGAATGTTGTCAGTAGAAAGGTACAGGGCTATAAAAATATTGAAAATGTTAAAGTTTATGATGCTTTTGCTGGGAAAGAAAACTTTGTAACCATATCATGCATAAACAAAATATTAATTCATTTTTCTTTATAGCAAGAGAAATTGATTTGAAAGGAAATTACTGCAGATTTGCATCATTTTACCTTTAAAATTGCATTTAGAAAATGAGGACAGGAGATATTAGTTTTTGAAAGCATCTGTTAGGAGCACAAACATTTCCCATCTTTAACTGTCATTATCATAGTTCTCTAAATGCTCAAGTAGTTTGGAATCAATTTTTTTTTTAAATACACAAACAAGGTTACAATCTCCCTGTTTGCTAATTGAGAAATAATAATAATAATGCTAATGAGAAATTATATATTCATCCTTTTTGTTAATCCTAAAAAAATGTTTAATTTGAAAATTGAATAAACCTTTTGGTTAACTTTTGATTTAAAAAAAAAAAAGTTATCTGCTCACCGATGTTAATCCGACCTCCATTCAGACCTTTCATGGCGATGTTGAAGCCCTGTCCTTCCTCGCCGAGCCGGCTGGTCACTGGAACGGCACAGTCCTCAAAGATCACCGCCCTGGTGGGCTGAGAGTTCCAGCCCACCTAAACAGCAGGCCGGACAACAGCTGAGTGAGCGTCCGCCATCTAGTGGTGACTTCATTTATTACAACCAGCGGATTAAGAAGGAACCTTCTTCTCCTTTTTGCCGAAACTGAGGCCTGGCGTTCCCTTCTCCACCACCAAGCAGGAGATGCCTTTAGGTCCTTTCACTCCTGTTCTGCACATCACGACATACACGTCTGTGTCTCCTCCTCCGCTGATGAAGGCCTAAAAGAGAAGCAGGATAATAATAGTTTCTCTCATCGAAAGCTCTTTATTAGGCCTGAAACAGTTTTGGATTACCTTTGAGCCATTTAGGATGTAGTGGTCGCCCTTTTTCTGTGCCGAGGTGAGGAGGGAGGCGGCATCACTCCCACTGCCTAGAGTAAAACATCGTGGCTTTTTAAAAATTCAACTTTATGTATTAAACCCCTTTCCTGTTGCACCAAACCTCAAAGTGCCCTACATAAAGTCTATACAATTATTGCTTTTTTAAATGACAGAGCTAACACAGCAGCAGCAGCAACAAAAGCAGGTGTAAACATAATTAAAAGCTAAGAGAAAAAAGGCAAATTTGAAGCTTTTTCTTTAAGTTCCACTCCGATCATCTTTTAATCGATTTTATAAGTGTTCCCAGTGGATTAAAGACTCGCCATGGGACCACCAGTAGACCTGCACCTGAGGACCCGAGGGCTCTGGGAGGATCATAAAATGCATTTCTGTTCAAAAGAATAAAAAAAATAAAAATAAAAAGAGGTGCAAGTCATCACCAGACATTTATAAACTAATTAAATAATCTTAGTATTGATCCTACAGCCGACTGACAGCCAGGACAGACTTTCTGGTCCTTTCTTTCTGGTCCTGGTTAAGAGGCGTGCAGCCAAGTTTTAAATAAGCTGCAGCTCATTTATAGGATTTTTCTTAACACCAGAAAGAACAATAATCTATTCTAGAAGTTGGTAATAATAATAATAATAATCCATTTTATTTAAAGCGCCTGTCATGAAACCCAACTACTGTACAAACAGAGGTTAAAAATAGACATTAAAAGCACAATAAATATAAAAGACAAAAATAAAAAGTGAATCATGATGGGAAGGCAGAAGTGAACAGATGAGTTTTGAGTTTAGATCTGAAAGTAGGCAGAGAGTCACTATGTTACGGAGATCAGCAGGGAGGGAATTCCAGAGTTTGGGAACAGAGCAGCTGAAGGCTCGGCTTCCCATGGTGACGAGGAACAGAGAGCTGAACAGAGGAGGAGGACCGAAGAGAACGAGAGGGGGTTTTGATATGAAGGAGGTCAGAGAGATAAGGAGGGGCCAGGTTATGGAGGGCCTTAAAGGTGAACAGGAAGAGTTTGAATTGGATTCTGGAGGTTATGGGAAGCCAGTGCAGCTGGTGGAGGAGAACCAGGGTGATGTGACTGAAAGAGGGGGTTCTGGAGATGATGCGGGCAGCTGAGTTCTGGACCAGTTGGAGCTTATTGGGGTTTATTTGGGGGAGACCAAAGAGGAGAGAATTACAATAATCTAAACGGGAAGTGACCAGACTGTGAACCAGGATAGAAGCAGAGGGGACAGTGGGGGAGGGGCGTAGGCGATTAATGTTACGTAAATGGAAAAGGGCTGATCGAGTAATATTATTGATGTGGGACTGAAAGAGGAGGAGCTATCTAGGATGACACCCAGACTCTTCCCCTGAGGGGAGGGGAAGGCAGAAGACGAATCGATGGAAAGAGTAAGACTTTGGCTTTGGATAGGGTGGATTTGGAACCGACGAGAAGTAGCTCGGTTTTATCATGATTGAGTTTGAGAAGGTTTAAGGTGAACTGGTTTTTGATTTCAGATAGACAGGAGTGGAGGGAGGAGGGTGGAAGAGAGGAGTCAGGTTTGCTTGATACGTAAAGCTGGGTGTCATCCGCAAAACAATAAAGGTTAACATTAAATTTGCGGAAGATATTGCCAAGGGGTAGAAGATGAGTAATGAAAAGAAGAGGACCAAGGACAGAACCTTGGGGACACCAGAAGAGGTCATATTTCAGCTCTGGCTTTGAAGAGAAAGGCTCTAACTGAAGGTCTATGATGGTAAAATGCAGTCTTTCTAACAGTGTGCTTCAACGTTAACGTGTTTTATACATTTTGTCTCTAAAAACTATTCACTTTGTGTGGGGTCATGGTCTGTGTGGGTTGGTTTTCATTTAAATTTTTGTGCCTGTTTAAAAAAAAAATATATATATATATATATATATATATATATATATATATATATATATATATATATATATATATATATATATATATATATATATATATATATATTTTTTTTTTTTTTTTTTAAAGCTTTGAGCTGCTCAAAACCCCAGAAGTGCTTTTTATAAATAAAGTTTGATTGGTTTTGAATTTATCTGAAGTCCCACCGAGGTTTCTGACGTCATCACACACATCCAGGTTATGAAACTGATGGATGATACTGGACGGGCTTTTTCTTTTCTCAGCATCAGGACCAAACATTTAAAGACAGTGATGAAAGCCAGGCAAGGAAAAAATCTCTCAACTTTTCTTTGAACGATATGGCGGGCGGGGAGCGAAATTTTTGAAAAATACATGGTCTTAGATGCATTCTGGTACAGCAAACTATCTTTCTATAACATAATACATCAGTTCTTTAAAACCAATACTAAGTTATCTGGGAAATATAAAAACAAACATACAAACAAAATTAAACATTGTAAGCATTCTTTTTTAAGGGAGTGTGGGTCCAAACCACCAAATACTTATAATTAATGTCAATAATACTGAATTAAACCATGGTAATTCGGAAATACAAATAAATTAGATGTATTCAAAATAAGAAAACTGAAATAATCTCAAAATTTGGTTTTGAGATTATTTTACACAAAATGTATTGGACCTACACTACCTTAAAAAGCTTTTTCTTCCAGCCAAGACCACTTAAATTTCTTAATTATCATATTCTCACAACTGAGGTCGTGACCACGCTCAATAATGACGATGCCCGCCATTATTTTAACACAAATTTCATCGCAACCTCTTCAGATTTGTTTGTGATAGTTTAGCGTGGGTCCGCCATTTTTGGTCTCTAGGGAATCTGTCACGCTGACCACGTGGTACAGACAGAGCCAATCAGAGCCGTCGACGCATCCGAAAGCAACCAAAACGTCCCGTCATTGGTCAATTAGGCCGGGAAGACGAGAGATGGCCGCGCCCATGGAGGAAGCGATCCACGGAGAAATATAGAAAATAACGCTAAAATTCGCAGATTTCAGACAATTTTTTCATCCGGAAAGCGATTTGTCCGTAGAGACCTGGGGCCTCATTTATAAAACCTTGCGTAGGATTTGCGTCAGAAGTGGCGTACGGATGAAACATAGGACGCACGCACATCCTACGCATCTTTCCCATAATAAATCACAACCAATTCTAAATGCTGCGCAGCTTTTGCGGCTTCATGACACGCCCATAGTTGCCCATAAATAGTCCGTGAAACGCCCACAAATGAAAATTCATTGATTGTGAAACCATGGCAAACACCGAGAGGAAATCAAAAAAACGGAACTTCACTCAACGTGAAGTAGAAGTTATCGTTGGCGAGGAGGAAAAGAGGAGAAAAATGTTGTTTGGAGGGCACGGCGTGGTTCCTCCGAGTGCTCCTCTGTAACGCCAGGCCCAAAAGCCTGCAGCGGTCCAACAGGACGGCTGGAGGAAGTGGGAACCGGCTCATAAGCCACTCGTCCACGTTTGCCAGCAAGTCTTCTTGCTGTCTAAAGATCCGTTCACTCTGAATTCGTCCATTTGCCACATCTTCTAAGAGCGCAAGATCAGCCATTGTGCGTCATTACGCATTGTGATGGGGCATTTTATTTCCATCCATTTGATTGCATCTGACAAGCTACAGATGTCGGTAATAATCCACGTGGAAATGGGAAATTGTTCAGCGCAAATATCTGGCTGTCTGTCTGTCTGCACCTATATCTGCTCCGCCAGACGGACACATTGA
This sequence comes from Oryzias curvinotus, assembly GCA_023969325.1. Taxonomy (NCBI): domain Eukaryota; kingdom Metazoa; phylum Chordata; class Actinopteri; order Beloniformes; family Adrianichthyidae; genus Oryzias; species Oryzias curvinotus. Next base: position 15,744,681 of record CM043718.1, on the reverse strand, counting down.
CGAGAATATCAGTTTTGTACATTATTTCGTTCTGTTATTTATATTATTTATGAGGATGAATTGCACAACATGCCAATATTGCAGAACATCTTTCACTTTTCTTTTTGCAAATAAGTATTCATTTGAATTTCTGTTGTAATTGTCGTTTGATTGTTTTTTTGTTTGTTTCACTGCTGATCGATCAAACGGGTGTTTGTGTAGCTGTTCATTGTGAGACTTGCTTTGTGAAGTCTTCATGTCATTTATGAGAGGCAGTATTGTCATTCTCACTTTCACGTGTTTCTTCCATCTGCCGACGGTGTCGCCGTTTCTCATTTCACCCGTTTTTGTGCGTACGCCTGGGTCAGAGCTTGCGTGAAGGACCGCACATTTTCCCATCAAGTTTGCTTTTTATAAATATCAACTATTGCGTAGAGAGTGGCGTACGCCTTCTTTTGTGCATACGCAACGTTTATAAATGAGGCCCCAGGTCTTTATTTCCCGGAAGGTACGATCGGTTTGCTAAAAAAATCCGGATTTCCGGGAATACCCGGAAGACTTTCATCACCGTAAAGAAAAAAATGAAAACTGGATCTTTGTGAGCAAAACTCCAACCGGATTCCAATTTGGTTCCCTGCTAACTGACCTGGTTCCGTGAGACAGTAGGATGCAAACTTTTCCATGGAACAGAGGTCGGGACAGAACTTCTCCCTCTGCTCATTGTTGCCGAAGGTGTCAATCATCCAGGCGCACATGCTGAGGAGAAAAGTCAGCGAGGACGTTTTATTTTTGATATTTGGGGGCTGAACAACCCAGCATCTAAGACGAATTCATCCAGATGACTTTGCTTTGAAGTTGAGTCATAGCAACTGGACTTAAAGTCTTCTTCCTTGAAACGTTTCGCCGCGGCGAAACGTTTCAAGGAAGAAGACTTTAAGTCCAGTTGCTATGACTCAACTTTAAGACGAGCATACACTCATTTTTGAAATAAATTCAGTTTTTTGGGGGGAGGATTCCTCTGAAATTTGAACGGCGTACTTGTGGATGCTGATGTAAGCGGTGGTGCTCACACATCCCGTGGACAACGCCTCGAAGATGATGGACGTGTCCAGTCGAGAGAGGCCCGATCCCCCGACGTCAGGCTGAACGTAGATCCCACCGAACCCCAACTGGGCCGCTTTCCGCATCGTCTCCACGGGGAAGATTTCCTGCAGGGAAAAAATGTCAGACAGCGTCACTTAAACAACACAAAGGACTTTTTTCTGAACACTGAACCTAAAAATCAATCAATATTGCTGGGAAAATTCTCAAAATCTAAAGCGGACAGTCGGTCGACCGGTATCTCCCTGTGGAGCTTTCTTAAGATGCTGGAAAGCGGCACAAATGACACATTTTACTTTATGTTCTGGTACAGAAGAGGGACTGAAAAAAAAACAGAAAAAACATTAAACTATTAATAAAGTCAAAAGAAACGGCAACAAAATCAAAATAAAAAGAAGAGAAAAAAAAAAGTCACTGAGCGCAGGAGTCAGAAAAAAAGGAAAACCGTGATTCTGACATTTAATTCACAGCAAATGGAGTTTACTATCAAGTAGGCCTGCACAATAAATCGCTAATTTATCATTATTTCCGATATCATATACATATTGCAAAAGATGGCGAAAAAATGCGATAAATGGTAACCTTAAATGTGTTAAAACAATCTCCTTTATGAATGTTATGTACCCGTATTTTCCGGACTATAAGTCGCCCTTTTTTTCATAGTTTGGCAAGGGGTGCGACTTATACTCTGCAGCGACTTATATTAGAAATAAATTGAAATAAATACATTGTTAACCCTTCTGTTATGTTCATTTGTGAGGAACAGATATGATGTTCCTGGGTCAATTTGATGTATGAGGTATGTTAAGTGTTGAGAGTATGTTAAGTGACTCAGAGAATCAGCAAACTTTTTTTTACAGTAAGATCTTGAAGGCTAACAACATAATATTCTATTTTCCAATGATTTCATAGATTCAGAAATGCAATAAAAATGACAACTGTTTCTACAAATACAGGATGAAAACAGAGTATTAGTTGGCCAATGATGCTTCATGAAAGGAATAAATAAATAAGTATGAGAAAGAATTACTGTGAAATTATTAGATAAACAGTCTGCTATGATTGTGTCAAATGAGGTTGTCCAAGTTATTAGTTCTTGGTCTCAGATTTTGTCAAATAAATTTCCCGTCAAAATGCGACTTATAGTCCAGTGCGACTTATCTGTGTTTTTTCTACTTTATAATGTATTTTTGGGCTGGTGCGACTTCTACTCCGCAGCGACTTATAGTCCGGAAAATACGGTATTTGACCAATCGGCTGCACCCCTCCAGGTTATTGACCAATCAGACGGAGCCATTGTATGTTAGATGCTCGCCTCCTACGTAGACGAGGGTCATTTGGAGTATAATTTCAGTAATATTGACTCTTATTTAAATGAAACTGTTGCAGTGAAATGAAAATGATGTTTTTGGTTGTTTTGCTATTTGTTTGATGTATCGCAGGTTATATCGTCATCGCAATATTGATCACTTTAAAGTAAATAAAAATGAACAGCGAGAGAAAAATGAAATACACTGATGTGCTCACATTACTTGCCAGCTTAATTATTCCTCTCAAACTAACTTTGTGTAAAGTTAAAACAAACCAAACTGCTGATTTGCTTTACACTCTTTCACTTGCTCCAGTGCAAACCTTTTGGTCCCAGTCCGCCATGTGTGGAGCCATTTCATTGGCTGCAAAGTCAAAGGCCACTTTCTGAAACTCTTTCTGTTCATCTGTGAGTCCATGAGAGGCTGTGGACAGAAAAAAAAGCATCTTTCACTAACATGTCAAGTTTTAAATACAGAAATCAGTTTTGTATTTGGTTTGTCTGCAGGATTACTGGTTGTTCCTACACTTGAGTGGAGAGGGTGGGCACATACTTTAGCTACCAGGAGGGTTTGAAACGATTCCTTTCAACAGTTTGATATATAGTGGTTCATTTTGAACGATCCAATTCACTGACTAACATCGATCCAGGTCATCTTTAGCCAAAAATCCATTTTTTGGACGATAATTAAGTGTAGATTAAATATATGTAAAAACAAACAGGTAAACAAGAATGAATGGCAAATTGATTCACAATTGCATGATGGTATAAATTGATTTGATAAATAACTTGCCTCAGACATTGATCTGGTTGGATTGTAGATACATAACTCCTATTTATCATTGATGAAGCCGATTATTCACTGAATAAAACTACAAACTGTGGTCAAATTTAGATGCTTTATAATAAATGACATTAAAAAGAAAAGAAAAAAAACCATAAAACTGCAGTCTTTGATTTTGTAATGATTCCTTTCCGGTCTCCAAAAGGCGGCGCTAAGAGGGGCGTGAAGCCTCATCTGCCCCCGGACTGGATGATTACAGACAGACTAACCAATGACAGTCAGCTGACCTCTAAAAGCCTCAAGAGCAGCTTCGTTGTTCGGACTAATATTGGCGAGTTAGCTAACAAAAGTTACAGACATGTAGTACATCGCTGTTCAGAGTCGTGGTGGAACCAAACGATGGACTTGTTTCTGATACTTACGGTCGATGCATGAAACGATTCCTCGCCTCTGTGAGCTTCTACAGAATATTAGAGAGTTGTTTCGACAGAAAGTTGAGCCTATTCTGGCAATTCTTGACAGTGGTCCTACAACGGCCATGTTTACCTCTGGTGACGTAACAGAGTTGGGGCTGCTGGGTATTGTAGTTACGTAAGAGTCTTCTACTCAGAATGACTGCAACGAGCAGCTTTTACTGGACATGGAGTCCAAAGTGGTGATCAATTTAGTTTTGTGGTAAAATTATTGTCTGAGTCAAGGAAAACAACGCTTTTATACCTGTAATGACTAATTTAGGACCAAAACAATCACGCATGCGCAGTTTTCTCACTACGAGAGAAGCCGGTGAGTGAATCGAGCGCACCTTACCCATGTTTTAGTCACGTGTCGCTAGATTCTCGCGCCGAATTGTTTGAACATCATCGTGTACTGTAAAGGTAAGACCCAGACAATTTTTTTTAGTTATTGATCCACAAAGGTAAATGTTTTTGAAAAGTTTAAAGATTTAATGTACGTGACGTTTAAAATATCCGTTTTTTGTAGATCTAATAAAGACACTCATTTCCTTCCCCTTTTTTTTCCCTCCTGACCTGACAGTTTATAAATTGCTTGTTTCTCTAACAATTGCTTAATAGTTTAAAAGGTGCAGCTGGAAGGTTGAACAAGCAAAAAGTGTCGTTTTAAATAAATGTTTCCTGGCTAAATAAATGGCATGAACACCACGAAATGTACTTGTTTGGCCAAATATTTGCATACATTGAATGTGGATGTTATTTCAAAGGTCAGCACAGTACGATCTTTAATTATAAAGTAGCTGTCAAACTTTTATCTGTGCAGGTGAGAGATGCCGCCTAACAAGAAAGCCAAAGTGAGGACAGAAACTACAAGTTCAGGTGAGCAAATCAAAGTCACACGATCCAATTCAAAGCATTACAGAGAAAAAAAAATCAAAGATATTTGCTTTATCAAAATGTTGCGTTTATCAGAAAACCTCTTTATTGTGTTGATCTGTCAGATGACAGCAGTGATGAGGGGAAGGCCTCTGCTTTCAACAAGAAGAAGAAAGCTGCAACTCCTGCTAGGAAAAGAGAAAAAGGCGCCTCTGATTCTCCAACTTACAGCCACTGGTTGATGAAGTCTGAGCCTGAAAGTCGCTTTCAGAACTGCATTGATGTAAAGGTACAAATAACCTTCAGATTTTCTTCTTTTTCTTTCTTCCTTTGTTTGAATTGTAAAAAAAACCAGAAGGACTTCATTTGCTCTGCAGTTTGGCATTGAGGACCTCAAGGCTCAACCTGAGCAGACTGCATGCTGGGATGGAGTTCGCAATTATCAGGTAAAAATGGCCGCAAGAGTAAGAGAACGTAGAGACAAAGGCAATCTCTGGAGTGCAAAAAGCTGCTTCTCATCCTGATGAGACATGTGAAGTTTTTTTGTTTTGTTTTTTTTTTGCTTGTGGAAAAGAGTTGCTGTCTTCATCTATTTCACGCAGGCTCGCAATTTCATGCGGCAGATGAAAGTGGGCCAACGGGCTTTCTTTTACCACAGCAACTGCAAAGAACCAGGGGTGGCGGGGCTCATGAAGGTGAGTCATCCTTCCCATCCAAAACAAACCCATCTTCCTCCCTGAAGCGCATCTGTGTCCTGGTCCAGATAGTGAAGGAGGCGTACGTGGACCACACTCAGTTTGACAGGAAAGATCCCCACTATGATGCAACCAGCAACCCAAGCAGCCCCAAGTGGAGCATGGTATAAAAAACAAAACAAAACTGAGTTTATGTGGTGATGGTGGAGCCGCACGGCTGATTTTTGCCTCCTGCTGCAGGTGGACGTTCAGTATCAAAGGATGACGAGGCGTTTTCTTCCGCTGTCCGAGCTGAAGCGGTACCACCTGCAGCATCGTGACAGCGGAGGACCGCTGAAGAACCTGGCCCTTTTTACCAAACCGAGGCTCTCGGTTCAACCCCTCGCCGCTGGTATGTGGGAACCCTTTGCTCCTATATGCCACATATTCTGGCTGTAATCTGGATTTTATGCCCCCACAGAAGAGTTTGACTTCATCCTGAGCCTGGAAGACAAAAAGCGGCTGTGATCAACCCGTCCTGTGAACCTTTACTCATCTTTTGTCCCTATTTCTGTATTAATAAAGGTTTTTATGTCTAACGTTTCTGGTTTTGTTCTCAAACTAGCTAACTAGGGAAAAGCAGACTAATCTAAGAAGTGTGATGCAGAGGCTGGAGGTCCTATTGCTCCACAGGAGAAAGAAGGAAAACTTTACAGTAGTTGTAAAAAATAAAAATAAAAAGCAGCTTCTCTCATCATAAATGCTGCACTTCACAAAGCTCTAAAGTGGAGTCGCTTTATATGAAGTGCTGAAGAAGCAAGTAGAATCAAAGTGGATCTCACTCATCTGAGGTAAATGTGTGCAGTTCTGCCACACATGGTTGGACATCTGTGTTTTATAATCTATAACCTAAATGAAAATCAGTATTAGAAAATAAAAATAAGCTCAAATATAAAATATATCATGAAACTATGTGAAAAAGTTCATATTTAGTGGATTTAATGTGTTGTGCTGTGGGCATAAGTGTCAGTTTATGATTAATAGTATTTATGGCATCATTTACATGTTAGTATATATATATATATATATGTACAACTATGTATGTGTATCTCTAGATCACTTTTCATTTTCAATCAATTCAGGACATTTTATCCCAAGTTTCATATCTATATATATACACACACACGTGTTTTTCTCTTGTCTCCATACTTTTTTTTTTAACGCTTTGATTGCTTGAAATAAGCCAAATTCCGCACAAAACATTTTGAGTTTATTGGTGGTGTGGATGCTGATCCGACTTTGAAAGCAGGAAATAATTCTAAAAATACTTTTTTAACAAAAAAAAAAAAAAATCATTCATTACAGATGTTTTAACTTTTTCCAAAAGCGTCTTGAGGCTGATCGCTGCGGACATCTTGCTGGTAATGTCTTGTGTGAACTTTCATTCACTGACGCACAGATCAGTGATGTCATAGCGGTAACGTCTTACTCCCATCATCTCTCGAGATTTTGATTATGCATTTTTTTTAAACCAAAATCAATAAGGACTGTTTCTAGAGAGTGGCAGCAGTTCTTCAGAAATGTACCTCAGAATTGTGGGCGGGACCACGGACGTGGAGTTAAACCGCCCCCCTGCCCCTCTCCATTGTTAAGACCCACCCGGTGTGTTTTCTACATCACAAATAAGCTCTTTTTCAAGCAGCATTTTTTTTTTCTCCTGCTCCTGATTCAGAATGATTTGATGATTTAAAGAAAGAAATCCTCAGAAATGCTGATTTAAGCTGAATTTTCTTTACACATGCCCTCCATCGTCAGCAAAATGCCCCAAGAACATGTTAAAACACCAAAAACACAGGTATATTTGGAACGGATCTTTAAGGAACCTTTAATTTGCGTCTGGATCACATCTTTGCTGCACGACGAGTAGCTGGAATCTGCATTTTTATGGATGTGGACAGTTTTGCTCTCGATTCTAAATTAGTTGAAGAGTTTAGATTTGATCCCCTGTGCCTTTTAGTATGGAATTCAAAATTCACCTTCATGTTTCTCAGATTTGATCCCAAAGAGCAACTGGGATATACGTCACACGGATCTCCACTCATTCAGCGTTACACACAGAGCCGTTTTCTTCCATTTGGCATCAATTTATTGGACTTCTGGGAACAAAGACTGATTAGCACTTTGCAAAAGATATACTTATACTGTCATTTTTCTCTGGTTAAAAGACTAAAATCATGTTAGAGGCAGAAGGATTTCATTTGCTTAATACACATAGGCACAACTTTCAAGTCTCTAATAAAGAGGATATAGAGGACTCCATAGAATGAAACGTTAATACAAACACTGGACACAGACCTTCTCCTAACATCAGTGGAATGCCGAGGTAAAGCATGTGGACGGGAAAGGTCATTTTGTGAGTCTGTGCACCCAATAGTCAATGTATAGAAGCTTGAACAGGATACCGGGTTTAAATGATCTTATTTACAGCCTAAAAAATAAAATAAAATAAAATAAAAACCAGATGTGGGATAATACTTTAATCCTCTCGCTCAATCAAAAACAAGAGTTTCCAGTTTCCACTTCTGATAACTTTGTGCAGACACAAATAAACAAAATAAAACACGCTAAGCGAGAAAAAGCAATGTAAGGTTAACTCAGATTTTTTTGTTTGTTTTCTGACAGTGTTAGAAACGCATTTGATAAACATGGAATGTATGAGATTCACTTGTTTCAAAGTCATGAATTTAGAACAGTGAGATCAGAAATCAAGTAGTCTGATGACATCAGGAAGTGATAAAGTTAAAGAATGTAGGATTTCATCATCTGACGGGGCAGACTGCAGAAAGGTGATTAGCTTGATTCCCCTTTAAAAACACGCGACTGGAGCCGGACGCCATTCAGAATGCCTCATACAACCTGTTTCATAGTTCACACGCCGTCTCCGTTTGCGCGTCTCCCTTCCTTCATCAGCAGTGGCGGCTACATATGAAACGGCTGACTCGCCAGATGCAGCAGGGGGTCGTGACCTGGATGCTGACGGGTCCTGCGCGGCGAGGGCGGCGGCACTACCCGCTCTCTTCCTTGGCGGCCTGTTCCAGTGCGCTCTCGGAAGCGGCTGAGCCCTCGAACCTCTGGGAGGCGATGGCGGCCTGGTGGGACATGCTCTTCCTCACCACGTCTCCTTTCCTCCACAGTGTGATTTCCTGCAGACGGTAGAACCGCACAGACAGATAATAAAAACCTGCCAGCTGCTTCCCGGGAGGAACAAAGCTTAAAATGTAGACACAAGGAGTAAATGACGACACAAACAGGTCTTGTTTCCACCTGCTGTTTGAAGTAGCGCCTCTCTTCCTCGTCAATGAGAACCAGGTTCAGGTAGTAGCGCACAGAGAACTTCTTGTTGATGTCTCGCATGGTGGGAGTCAGATCATAACCAGCCAGAAATAGTCGGATTGGAATAGACTCGCCTGAGAAAGTCAGAGAAAAACCCACAGCTAAGCTTAGCTTATATAGGTCGCATTTTTTTGCAGGGTTTGGCCAGAGGTGAGACTTGTATGTTATTTAAAGAAAAAAAAAACAACACATAGCAACAACCACTAGAGGGCAGAGTAGGTGTGTGTATCAGTGTTTGCTACTGACAGCAACACAGAAGAAAAGTCGCTCCGCCTACAGTGGAAATGTTTGGAAGCAGGAATTCAATAGAGTCAATAGATGTCGTGATTTGAAGTGTTAGAAAAAATTAGTTGACTTGTTAGTATGTTCGTTACGCTATGGTTATCGGAATAATTGTTCATGTATTATGTTGCTAACAAATTTCTCCCAAAAGCACGACTTGTATGATCTTTTCTTCTCCAACGTGCTTCTTTTTTGTTTCTGTGACTTATAGTTCAACAAATACTGTAATAAAAACAAAAATAAATAAGGATAGTTTTCCTTGATAAATACCTCTGACGGGTGCTCCATCCATGATCTCATATTTGGCGATAGTGTCGTTTTCGTGGTATACGCTCGGGCCGGTGCCCGTCGTTTCACGTTTGATGATGTCGATCTCCATGTGCTTGATCTTGATTCTCACCAGCAGAAAATAGATTTTTCCAACAATTACATCTTTTAGATGGTACCTGTTAAAAAATTGAGCACACAAGGGCAGTTTAACACAAAAGGAGGGTGGAAAAGGAAATCTACTAACTACAATTTCCAATATATAAAGTAGCTTCACATCTCCGTTAATTAAAAAAGAAAATCAATTAATTTTAAACCTTTCAGAGTGGAGGTGTCGCTAGCAACACCTAAAAAACACACGCGCTTTGACGTACCTTAACTCTTCAATTGTTTCTGCGATCAACGCAAATCCGCTGATTCTATCGCTGATCCAGAAAACACTGAAATCCCGATAGTTGCGTAAACGGTTGAAGAGTTACGGGAGTCAAAAGAGTGTTCAAACTGGAGGTAAAGCTCCGCTGTTACAAGTTTAAAGAAACTTGTAGCCATGTCTTAATGTTGAAACAAACAAAAAATCATGTATTTCATTTAAATACTGCCACTTAATTTCAGGAAACAAAAAAAAAATAGAAAAATTCCTATTTTTGATCTGAAACAAAGTTTTGATGAAGACTTACAGTTGGTTCAGAACAATTTAGGATCTCAAGTTAAAGATTTCTGGCCATCCTCAGTCGCAAACCTTAAGCCTTGTTTTCATGAACTGCTTAGAAAATCGTCTTCAGGGCCAATCTGGTCTCAACATGTCAAAACTTTCATTTATGAAGTGATGGTTAAAGAATTTCAAAGCATCTTTAGGCGTGATAGTTGTGTTGTCCTGCAGGGCTGGTGGAAAAAGGTTGGATCACTTATACACCAACTACACCATCAGCTCCACCCATTGGTGGATTTTCCAATGGAAATGTCAAACCATCTCTGTTTTAAACATAAAGATTGAAACAGGATAAACTTGAATGTCTTACAGGGCTGCAATTCATAAACATGACAGCTTCGTGACCATTGATGGTTCCAATTCTAAAGCTCAGAATTCCCACCTGCTCAGGTGTTTTTCAATTCCAATAACATTTTCTGTTTGTTTGTATTATTGTTATAAAAACTAGCTGCTGACAAAAGACTACACTAAGATCTCCTCATGAGACTCACTTGGATTTATTATACTCAAACTCAATGTGGAGACAGTCCTCGATGCCAACTTCCATCTTGATGGAGGAGTTGAGCTCTGGATAGGTGCTCAGGGTGTGGACCACAATGTCCATCTCCTTAGTGATGTCATTAAGTCTCCTAACCACGGTGGCCCGAAGAAAATATCTGAAAAGTAAATAAATGACACCTGATTCAGCGTATGCACTTACTGAAAATGACAGGTTGCAATGTTCCTTTTAGGTGCAGGTTAAAGAATGACTCCTGTCGTCTGTCATCTCGCTGCCCATAAAGTGTGTGAATGATCAAACTTGCCTTAGCTTGACATTCTGTCCTGTGTAGGACTCGTAGGGTTTCTCAACGTGAGTGAATTCGAAGTCGAAGCTCTGGGACTGAGTTATTTCACCAGGTCTCGCAAGATCCTTCACCAAAGAAACAAATTCATGGTGGTTTCCTCTGTCGTAATACAACTCTGGAAAGGCACAACAGAGAAGAAGAGTTAGCTGTAAAGTTCAGATAAGACATTTTACACTAAAAGGGATGAACTGATTCTATACGGCTACCATGGTTTTATGAAAAAACAGAAACAGACTATAGAAGTGGGGATTTTTCATTAGTGTGTAAAGAAGAGATGCATCAATTCATACTTTCATGCCAATTCTGCTTAGTGAGTTTTGATCGTGTGGCTTGCTGAATCGGATGTTTGATTAATTCCAAACTATGAATGAATGACATTGTCAAAAAGTCATCTATTCTTTTAAGAACAAAGTTTTGTTTAAATCAGAAATTGTGCTTTGTTGTTTTTAACTAAAACCCAGGCTTGTAAGTTTACTGAACATTGTAAGACAGTGTATTATGTGTGAAAAAGAATGTAATTCATTTTTTTCTGTCCTTCTTTTTTTAAAGAAGGACAGAAAGTCAGCAAAAGGACAAAGTCAGCAAAAGTGTCCAGCAACAGCAGAAAAAGTCAGTAAACATGAAGCCTGTGGCATTTTCAGCCTGGTGAGTGTGCACGTCTTTATCTCGGCTGCTGCGTTCAATAAACAACTTCAGGATTGCTAGAAGACCATTAAAAAACAAACAAATGCAGAGAAGTGATTCCCATACAGATGCATGAACGAGGAGGAAGAAAAGGAAGTGCTGCCTCAGGGATGTTCATATGGGAAATGCAGAGTGAGTAGAAAGTGATTCAAAAGAACATTTGAATGCATCCATAAGTCTCTCTGACTAGTCTAGCAGTGATGCATTTCACTGGCACAATGCAACCGTTTCTAAATCTTATCTGGGTCTGGTATCAAAGTTTATGTATTTGTACTGACATCAATCTTGAAACATTTTAAATAATACCCAGCCCTAATTATTGTACTTTTACCAGTAGGGTTATATTTTTAAAAAACATAACTCCACTAAAAACCAGAGGAAAGCTTCATTCACCATGGGCAGGATATATCATACTCATGCAAACATTTACTCCATTTCAAACACAGATTGAACTTTTTTATTTTTATTTTTTTTTTAACTAAATCCAAAACCAATTTGTACCTTTTTAACATGAACTTTGTTAGTAAAGGAAGTTGAAAATAGTGCTTTCATTGATGCACATCAATCAGAGAAGTGGGTCAGGGCTATGGCAAACAGAGAGAAGCTACAACGAGGAGAGGAAGTCCTCGTCAGCTGCACAAGTAAGCAGTGAGTCACGCAGAACAAGAACACGCATACATGTAAAAGTCTAATGCTGTCAAATTTACCAGAAAAGAACTTATTTCATGTCATTCTGACACACAATTCATCATCTTCATTCATGTATTGATCAACAGCATCCAGACCTTCAGGGGGATGCAGCTTCATTTTGAAAATGAAAAAGCATTTCTGGTGTTGACTTTGATTTTTAGTTATGCTACAGAAACGCTTCCATACAGGGCCAACCATCCTGCAGGGTTAACCGAACTGCAGCCCTACCTGCTGCCGTGCATTTTACCAGTGAGACGCCACAATGACAGCTTAGTTGGAAAACATGCATGACACTGGCCCTCTGAGGCCTGGAATCTGACATGCGTGTCCCTAATTGTTTGTAAAAGACAAACATGACTAAATTTAACACTACATTAGCAAAACAAAAAAAGCCTATAAACTTCAATATTGTTGATATTTTCACATTTCCGAATGTTATTGTGCCAACACAGGGATGGTGCTAGGAGTCGGGAACCGATTTAGGAGCCATCGGATGTTTTTTAAATATTATTCAAGATGAAGACAATAAATTTTTAGCATTTGATTTGTTAGGAAACTCATCTGACAAAACAAAACTGCAAACATAGTATTCACGAAGTCAGGAGTTGCAGTCACTGCCATGGCCACAGGTGAATACAGTGATGCTCCTGGGCATGCAGACTGCTTCCATAAACATTTGTGAACCGATGGAGCACTGAGAAGTTCAGTCCATTCCAGTGTGGTTCTAGAAAAGGATGCTTCTGCTCAACAGGTCCAGTCTTTAAGACACACTCCGATCATCTTTTGATCTATTTTCAAAGCATTCCCAGTGGTCCTTTAGTTATGATGGTCATTTTGAGCCTATAAAAAAAAAAAACCTGTGCTGTATTCTAGGACATAGTTTCTGAAGAGCGACAGAAGTTCATTATAAATTCCCCTCTGAGATGTGGACAGGACTGCTGGAGCGGAGTAGGCCTTCCTATCAGACCTTTGTTAATATCCCCTCCTGCTAGCTGACAGCTCCTCACAACACTAGTCTAACATTAGCGGTGAAACAAAAATGGCGAGCAATGTCGGTGTTATAGAGCCATCAAGTTTTGTAGCTTTTGGGACGCCGATTGTAGTTTGTACGTAACTACATATCTGCTTCTGATTCAATACGACCTGAATAAAGAAATGTTCAGAAATGCAATTTTCATCTTAATTTTCTTAATATCCGTCTTCTATCATGAGAAAATGCTACAAGAACAGGTTACAAACATGATTTCCATTGGAGTGGGTTTTTAAATCTCCACAACAGGTTCATATATATGGTGCAGCCAAACCATATACAACCGAGTGCAGTGCAAAGCTTTGTCAATCTGATGGATACATCTTGGCTTGGCAGCTGCCAGGAAAATGGAACTTGTCTGACAGCATTGTAACAAGCGTATAGCCCCTTCCTGTTCCAACCTGCACACCACTGTACAAAACAAGTCATGGAGGAGAAGTTGGTTTGGGAGAACTTGACTGGCCTGCAGAGAGCATTGACCTTAACCTGACAAAGGACCTTTGATGAATTACAGGACAGACTCAGAGTCTGGCTTTAACACTCCACTCAACAGTGTCCCACCATCCATCCATTGTTTTTTTTTAGTGACCATGTTCCTTACCCTATCTCTAAGGGAGACACCCTCAAGAGAAAACTCACTTCAGCTGCTTTTATCTGGGACTTTGTTCTTTAGGTCAGGACCCACAGATCGTGACCATAGATGAAAGTTAGAACCACAAAGAGAGTTTCACTTTTGGGCTCAGTTCTCTTAACTGCGAAAAAGTGGTAAAACAACCACACGACGGCACACGACGGCTGAGAACTGCCCAGAGGCACACTTAATGACAGTAACAGGAAAATACTCTGTAAAAAGCAAAAATCCAGTGATTCCCCAAATCAGACCTCCCGTTGACCCCTGGCTGCGCCTAAAAACATCAATGTCTGATCTTACAAATATGCCCATAAACGCTCTCCCAAACCCGTCGAAAGCATTCCAAGAAGAGTTGAGGCTGTTATAGCGCCAAAGACTGAGCTGATGCCGTTTCAAACCCTGCATTTTACAAATGATACGCCACTCAAAAGCCCCACTCTGATCGTCTTTAGATCTATTGTAAAAGTGTTCACAGTGGTCTGACATTTTCTAGAACATAGTTTCTGCAGAGCGGCATAAGTCCTTAGAATTTCACCTTTGAGTTGTGGGTGGGGCTGTTAGCGTGGATTATGCCCGTTCACACATCCCATGATCCATCTTTTTACATGTTCTCCCAGTAGGTTACAGCCCCTCACATCCCCAACCTAATGGTGAGCAATATCAGAGCCAGATGCCAGCTCGTACGAGAAAAAACAGAGGCGTACATGAATCTAATCCTCCACAAGTGGATTCATCAGAATAAAGCAGAGCAAGGAGCATGTGGGCTGCTGTCTGCAGCGTCTACATCACAACTACAAACTTTTTTAAATGTCATTTTTTTGTCACAACTCGAATTAAGAAATACTCAGAAATTAAATTTCAAGCTTAATTTTCTTTATGCATGTCCTCCACCATGAGAAAACTGTCATAAGAACATGTTAAAACCTATTTCCATTGGAGTGGGTACATTTTCAGGCTGTGTGGAAGTGTACCTAAGTAGCAGTATTTTTTTTTAATCTAATGGCAACAAATGAAAACAATTACAGCATTTCAGAACAGTGCGTGTAGGTTCCAGCCTTTCTGCTTGTTAAAGATAATCCAGTTCCATCTTAGTTTTTGTTAACCATGCTAAGGAACACAGACATATTTCACATATTTACCAATTTCCTTTTCCCGCTGCCTTCTATACTATCCTTCCCAACAACAAACGAGAACAGGCATCATGATCATCACAGCTGTCACGTTACCCTCCTCCAACAAGACATTTCCATAACTCGATGACTTTAACCACGTTTTCCACTTATGTCTGATCCTCTTCCTTCAGTTGGTTAACGAGTGTTTGAACACGTGTCTACTCTGTGCTGTGTGTGTGCACCGTCCGTCCGTCCGTCCGTCCGTCCGTCCGTCCAGTCCATCCACTCACCTATTTGGCCGACGAATTCGATCTTGATGCCGTAGTGCTCCAACCTCTTTCCGGGGTTCTTCAGCGTGACATTCACCTTTCCACTGACGGTCTCGCCATCGTAGAAAAGAAAGTACTTGTCTTTCTTCCCATCCTCGGTTTTGTGTTCCACCTTCTTCCTCGTTTCAGCGTCATTCAAGACCACGTCGATTTCTGCACTTTGTCCAAAACTGAAGAAACTCATTATGACGCTTTTTCGACTACACGAGCTCTTATTGCATGAAGGTTGTCCTTGTGTCGAATCCTCCCTCCAACTTGTTATCAAATTAAAGTGAAGAGCCCTAAAATGCTTGAAACTATCACCAAATAAAGGCCTGCCAGGGAGTGCGAGGCCAGTTCCTCTTCAGAGCGCAAAAATTATTATAAAGTGTTTCAAATAAAAAAGAAAGGATATATCACCGGGAAGAGCTCCTTCGGTTACATGCCCACACTCAGGAGAAACTAGAAAAACGACGGCGATAAGTCGAAAAAGCTCATTCGTGCAGCAGAAAAATTAGCCGTTTCCTATCTTTTGGTTTTCCTTTTTGAATTCACGGTTAAACTGTCCAAAAGAAAAAAAGTCCTTGAAAAAAAATAATTTACGGTAAACGTAATTTCTATTACATGTTTTTGCTCAAAAGGATAAGATAGAAAATGTTGTCAAAAGACCAAACTGTAGCGTTAGCTTGCGCTATCTGTGTTGGCTAAAGTACTTCCGGGTGGTGTTTTTTCAAAATATGACCGGAAGTTTGTGTTTGTTCACGGTTATTTATATGTGTGTATAAAGCCTAGAGTCAGCAAATAAATATACATGTTTTATAATTATTATTATCTTAAATGTCTTTAGAGCTATCTGATGAAATTCTCCCTTGAACCTTCTGCCAAAACCACAGTCCAACACATTTATTAAAGACACAGCATAGAATCCCACCATATTATTATTTTTTTTGGAACCGTTTGCTCTTTCAAACTAAAAGTTTATTTTTGTTTCATTTTATATTTGTACTTCCCTAATTTTTCTTATAAAATTCTGCAATTTGACTTTTTATTTAGAAAAAGAATATCACAATACTGTGTTTTGTATTTTGAACAATTTTGTCTTGTCTTTTCCTTAGAACATAAAGTAACTCAAAACCATAAAACTGTAAGGCAACTATAATCTTCACAAGAAAAAGAAAGAAAAAAACTGGAACAAAGACTACTATAGGGTAAGGAAACTGTCAAAAAGAAAGTATGCATAAAGACAAAGTTGTGGACAAATTAATACTTTGCGCACAATTTACAACATGAACCAAGGGATTTACAAAATATCCTAGATTTTAGTCATTTTTAAAAGCAAAAAAATGGGGCAGGGTTTCAAAGAATAAAATTTGTGAATAAAAAAGCAGTCCTACAAAGATTCAATTGTTAACTAAAAATTTGTTTGTCTTTCCATAGAAACCCAAATTGAATATTATTAGAAGTCAGTTGATTTGGGCTGCAATGTCCAGTGCTTTCTTTAATCTATAAATCCCTTCAACAGTCTACCAGAAGGTTTTAGAGAATTTTATGATTCCTTTTGCTCAGGATCTGGATGGAGATGCACATTTCACCTTCCAGCGGGAATTGGCTCCAGCCCATACTAATGAAGGATTGAAGGGTAGTAATACTATATTGAAAATCATTTTTAATTTATTTGAAGTGATCATATCATTTATCTTTATCTTTTTGCAAAAAATGAGAAGTAATTGGGGATTTCTTTAAAGTATTTAATATTTTTTAAATCCTGTTTTTGGGGGTTTTATGATCTGGAATCCCAATTTATGTAAAAAATAAACATATACTTGAAATCAATTAAAAAGTGGGCCCAAAATCTATATTCTATGAAAGTCACATTATTTGAATAGAATTATGAAAATGCATACACTTTTCCATTTTATTCAAATTTTTTGGAAAGTGATTGCATTTTCATTTTTCTATCAGGTCACTATTATGACTTAAAAATGCTCCATGTTCAACATTGTGTTATCTGTAAATAGCATATTTTTTTGTCTATTGTGTTTTTTTTTAAGTTATCCTTTTTTTAATCTATGTTACTTACCACTATTTTCAACCTTCCAAGACAAAAGTCCACTCAAAAAACTCACTATTTTTCAATACTTACAGATAAGAAAACACTTTTTATATAGAGTTCAAATGTATTTAATAGAAACAAACTAACAAGAAGGTATAAGTTTATTATCAAATGAACAGCATATATTTTCCCACAGTTCCTGAGTTAATACACAAAACAACATAAACCTCAGAAAAGAAACAGTTGTTATAGACAGATTCAACACTCCGAAAACACTCAACACTAAATACAGTGGATGTACTTCCAACAAACAGGTTATTGCAGTATTTACATGAATACAGTTCAATGAAATAAAATCAAAGGATTAGAAAAATGCATTTGTATGCTGGACATAGAGAACTGACTCAAAACTGGGCAATATGTCCAATACTGACAAATAAAAATCTTGGAGCACCAAAGGTCACTTATACACAGAAACAACACTCCAAAAAGTAACTTCACCACCTTCCAAGTAAATACATTGCAGCATAGTAAGGTATATCATATTCAAACTTTTTTTGTTAATTCTGTACTTGTATGTAGTTATTATATCCTCATAAATCTCAAGGCTGGTATTTGTGCCTTTATGAGTGTGATCTGACCATCCCTTTTTTGCCTTTTCTATCTACATTATGTACAAAGACAAGTTTGGACTATTTTGTGCGAGAAACAACTCAAAACATGTATGTCTGGTATCAGACAGTTTTCTGAAACCGTAAAAAATGTGAGTTATCAAAAGGGATTGGTCTAAAAATGGGTGCAGGAATGTACCTTACAGTGACCAGTGACAAAATGCCAAAGACCAAATATCAAACTTAACAGCTTTAAAACTCTGTTATTGTAAGATACAATTGTGTTGGGACCCGGTCTGGAGAAAGCAAAAATCAACGTGTAAATTGCAAATGTTCAAAAAGAAACAATTAATTACAACACAGTAAAAAAATAAGTTGGATTCTAAAAAAATGTGCTGCCACATATTGAATTAATAATAACTTTGGCAAGTCAGCTGATCTGATTTTGATGTGCATTGGAAAACAATGTGCCATTTTAAACCTAGATCAATTGGATCATATCTGTTCCACATTGACCTCAACAGTGGTTTTCCTTAACTTTTTTGTCAGCTGTCAAATGATGAATGAAGACTTGTGACGGAAATGACCCTGTAAAAGACCCAAAGTAGAAATTAGCTTTAAAATATATATATTTTACAATACTTATGAATGGAAACAAATAAATCCTTCCTTTGCTTATTTTGTTTACCTCATCTGCATCAGCATATTCAACACCATTGTTCTGTGTTGGCCAGTTATAGCTAAAAAAAAGGAGAGAAAAAAAAGGATTAAAATACAAATATCTTGACAAGATTTTATAATATTACTTCTGTCTTTTCATTGAGAGATAAATGATACTCACTGATTTTCATTGTGACATTTATATTGTAGGCACATGCGTCTAATGGAACAGAGAAATGCCATCAAAATGATGACCACAGACACTCCACCAAGACACTTGAGCACAATTCCAATGATGTCTACATCATCTGCAAAGAAAAAATACACGCCTTTGTATTCCTTAAGTTATGCCATGCAATACTGCAAAACAATAAGACTTAAATGTATGTTACAATTTGTTCTTTTCTGAAAACCAGACACAAGTCAATATGCCAATGACTTGCTAAATCAGAAGCCAATTTATTGTTACCGTTTTTCAAATCTTTATTTCTCATATACTTGTAATACATCAGTATGGTATAAACTTGTACATTAAGTTGTCTATAATATGTAACGTGTTAATACTTTGATTTACAATTTGTTTGTGTGGAAATAGGTATTTTAGTTCAGACATCATATTTTGATTTGGTTCATTTTCAAAGTTTTTGGCCACTTTCTCCTAATTTTAGCACCATGCTGATTTTCTTTGAAAAATTCTCTTAGTTTGCAAGTCTAGGGTAATGATTCTTGCTTAGATCTTTGGAAGTTTTTTCAGTCTTACCATGCTTATCTATTTTCTGCACTATATGATGCACCGGATTATACGGCATGCTGTAATAAATCATCTATTTTTGAACTTGTGTCATATATAAGGCACACCAAACTTTAAGGCGCATTAAGCGAGACTAAAGGGTCAGAGATAAGTCCATCAGTCAGTCAAGACTTTATTAGCTGCGTTCAAAGTAACTCTAGAACTTGTTTGTAACACGCAACACGTTAGAAGCATTGGGTGCATTAGCAAATTCATGATACCTGTAACTCTCAACCTTGTTTGTAACAAGTCAAAAAACAGACTGATACCGCTAAAACAGACATTACCGTGACTAACCTCCAACTTTGTTAGTAACACTTTAAAAAGACACTTTGACACCACTACCTGTAGTCACGTAAGTGTATTTATAATAACACACAACCAAACCTTTTGAAAGAGTGCTGGGTACCTCTAAAAATCGTTTTGACACAACCAGAATCAGGCTTTTAGGTGCGTCTTATAGTGCAGAAAATGTGGTAATACATTCGGAGATAAGTTTTTCAAGATGATGAAAAAGTTCAGGTAAAGGGCCTGATGTGCTGGAGATTTTGCAAAGCCTTAAATCCAAGCTTTTCCTCTGTCTGGAGTTTACTGTCTCATATCCGTGGGATGTTTTTGGCCCTCTAGTCTCATCAACATGACCCCACTTGAATGCACTCCTGACCCTTGTGACACATTGTGACAGCCTGTCCATGGTGTCTATTTCAATGCAAAATCAGAACCTCAGCAAAATAAGCTGTCTACATGGTGATGGAGAGAAGAACACTGGGTTCCAGTAAACTTGTTTGCATTCTTTGTCCTCCTTATTTTACTCTCCTATTGTTGTTACTTCCCTCTTGCTACATCTACTTGACATTCATTTTCCCTTTTCCAATGATGTTTCACTTTCCAGGATTAGTAAAAACGTGTGTACACACGGCAACTTACAGACTTCCATCACTTGTGTGGGACACTGTGCATGACCCGCATCATTCTTTGCCTGGCAGTAGTATTCCCCTGCGTCTTCTTTTCTCACTCGTCGAAATTTCTGGGAAGATATTCAGAAAATATTCCCGGGCAATGTCACTGACTGAGCTGTCAACAAGATGCTGCTGGATATCTGGCTCTGGTATGACTTTGTAAACACAGACTGTTTTGAGACGACTCTCAGAATTGATGTTTTGGTAAGATGGAGATGGGGGAATTTTTTTTTCTAGTTTGCCTTTAAAATACTTGTCTTTGTGTAGAACTGGAATGCATGCTCATACAGCTTTCGGTATGTGGTCGACCCTTCTCAGCAGCTATTTTTACATACAGGGATTAATTCTGCAATTAGTCATTCCATTGCAAAGGCTTTTTCAGATTAAGCTGTTTACATTACATAACATGAAACTGTCTTTCAAACACCTGAAAAAAATAGACAAATATGTTATTTCTAAAAAAAGACTGTATTGAAAGATGTTTTTGTGGCAATCTGCATCTCTCACCAGGCTGCCAGTGTCTGGATTGATGGTGTAGGAGAAATTGACAAATCTGGGGCTGTTTTTGGGATCCTGAGGAAGCTCTTCGTTGTTGTGGAACCAGCGGTACTGAGGAGCCGGGAAGCCTTCGTTCTCCAGGCATCGCAGCTCCGTCGACGTTCCTACAGTTACAGCCTCTGGCACGCTGCACCGTGGCACGACAGGTTTCACTGGACACAGGCAAGAAGACATGTCAGTCCACATTAGTGCACAATGTTCATTATGGTTCATACTACAACCACGGTTTGGGCACCAAAGAAGCAGCTAAATGCATGAAATCAGTCCAAAACCAGCAAAAACTGTTGTTTATCCATGAACTCATCATGTGGTGCTTCAATTGGGACAAACAAGTCTGACAGCTTTTGGTTGGAGACACATTCTCACTTTCCTTCAGAAAGCTAAATAAGACGATAACAGATATAACAGAAAGGACATGGATCATCAGCGCTAACCTATTCTGACGGCTGGTGGCTGTGCATGAAGGAACTGGAAATATTTCACATTTGCTGTCAGCAAAAGGCTATGAGTCAGTGTCAGTTAACAGAGTGAGTCTGGGGTCTGTTTGTGCCACTTGCTGCAAACACTGCTGGCACCGGCTCTTGTGGGTTTCTCTGAGAGCCGGCCAGAGTCTGCTGCGGTCCGTGGTGGCAGACAGAGTGCTGTCATTGGGAGATAAAGCTAAAGTTTGTCTGTGATAAAGCAAATGGGAAGTGTGTTCTTAATACAGTGACCCAAAACTTTCCCCTCTAGCCGGAACTGATTACTCCCCTCGTTTCAAAGACAAATAATGTTGTTTTATTTGGTTTTCTTTGAAGCAATAAATCAACTTTCAGACATCTTTCTCCTTTATGTCTGGTTGGTAGAAATAGAAAATAGCCTGTCTGCAATACATTGTTGCTGGTTTCCGTCCCAGCAGCCCCATTAGCTAAGCCTGCAAGGGACTCCCAAGGCTAAATCTGGTTGCTTAGCAACCACACAGCCACAGCAGCTGAATGCAGTTTCGGGTTTTGGAAATAAAGTGGTATTGATCACGCCATTTAATCATTGACGTGAAAGTGGTGGAAGGCTGTTTCTCAACAAGTCAATTTCTTTCTTTAAATATCAAATATGCCCTGCATGAAAGAAACACAATTAAGGCATAAATGAGGTTCTCCTTCTGGTTAAATGACAAGAACCTACACAGAAATCCGTTTTATTTCAATTATAAACTCAAACTCAAACTCAAACTTTATTTATTTATATAGCGCCTTTCATTTTGGTTAAAAACACAATGCGCTTAACATAAAAACAGATAAAAAGCATTGTAGTTATGTGGTGAATGTACATTTCCCACCTCTAACTGCAAGACTAATAAGTATCTCATCAAAGTCCCTTTGATCGTCGATGGCAGCCACCTCACAGCGATACTCTGCAGTGTCTGATCGAGTGGTGTTGAAGATCAGAATGTTGGCTGGCTCTCTTAGCTGAGCTCTATTCTCCAAGTCCCCTATTAAAGAGAGAGGAAGACAGAAAAGCACTTCACAATCGCTCATTCTAACCCACAGCTTGACTTCACAGTTCAAAAACAGGCTGCGGTGCCAACCTCTTTAAAGCCACCATTCATTCAGCAGCTATTTTTTGCTCAGAGACATTGCTTTGATATTCCGTGCTGCACTGGTTAATGGGTTTTTTTCATAAAGAGATTTTTCAAGAGGTTTACCTGCTATCTTGTTTTGAAAGTACACGTAACTCGGGATGCCATCTTTAATCTTTTTCCACTCAATCCTTGGGTTGTTTGTTGAAATGGACTCTATCAAACAGGTTAATTCGATGGCTGCAGAGGCAGCAGCATGCGTGACAGAAAGAGAAAGGGAGTGAAAACCAGAAAAACAAAAGCTACTTTGGTGAAGCAGTTAGTGAGATTGCCCTGCAACTTACGCTCAAACTCATTTGCCCAAACAATCTTGTCCGTGGTTCGGAGGATTACTCCAAGGGCTGATGGAATGTGGCCTGCAGACAAGGAAAAAAATACAATCGGCACACTAAACGCTGAGTAACCCCCGATAATACACATTTTCATCAGCGGACATTATCAAACCAGCATGTTGCCTAACAGCCGTTGAATTAGACTGATAAATAAGAGGAGCCCAAAGGAGCCTGGGGATCAGATTTAGTGTGAAAATCTCTCGTTAATTACTTCCAGTCCTATTTAAGGAAAACTATGCCTGAGGCTAAAACTCCTAAATTCTACAGTTTAGTGAACACATGGCCCACACAGAACTCGCATTGGGGATTAAACTCGTGTTAGAAAAATTCTGCTTCCTTTTTAATTTGGCTCAACTGTGAGGGTTAATTAGATGATTATCAGGATGTTGCTGAATGGTATCTTTTATTCAGACAAGATTCATTTAGACTTTGCTGAACATCAACGTGTTATAATTGATCCCTTGTCTTCATTGATTTGGCCTCAGTCTACTATAACGCATCTCTAATGCAGCAAAAGGGAAGATTTGTGATTTCTTTTGGTGAGATGATCTTTGAAATTGAAAGCAGCAGTATGGGTGTCACATTTTAAAACATTTAAAACATAAACATAACTACAGTATTTCTACTTATAACTGCAAAGAAGGCCAAATCTGAGAACCCCGTATAGGAGGTACATTCTGCTTTACATCTTATTTTTGCTGCAAATGTGAATTAGATACAATCCTACAATAAAAATAAATGAATAAAAAAAACATACAACTCTTTGACTTGTACCACTAATGCAGCTGTTGGAAAGTGAGTGTCTCCTTTAATAGGACAAGCAGTCAATGCTATCACCTAGAACAGGGGTCTGCATCTTGAGGCTCTGGAGCAACAAGTGGCTCCTTTATCCCTCAACTTTGGCTCTTTTCAAATAAATAATGGGTTTGTAGTTTTGGTTGATTTATTTGAGTTAAATAGGTTTTGTAATTTATTTATTTTATGTTTAAATATCAGATAACTGAGCAAAATGGTGGAAAAGGCTCAATCTTTTGGTTTGAGGTTTTTTAATGTTATAATAAATTTCAAGCACAATATTATCTTCTGCTGCACAACTGTGTCTAGTTAATGTAATGAGGCAAAGTTCTTTTAGTATAAAACTCCATTTATATGTATAAAGTTCTATTAATACAAAATGCCATGTCTGACTTGATTTTCTTGGATAATTCAAGTTACACTGATGCAGCAGGAACATTTAATTTGACACAGGGTGTATTTTATTTTAAAATGAACTTAGAAGTGCTGCTGTCAAAACAAACAGAAGTCAAGTGTAATATACTTAAAAGCTACAGTTTGAAATAAATGGCTAAATGGCCACAAAAACCTAAATAAAGTGATTTTTTCTAAACATTGAAGTGTGTTGAGGTTAAGTTTTGGTTAAGTAACTGGTCTGAATGGCTTTTTTAGTGTTACAAGTTGTAGAGATCTCTGACGAATGGTAGACATCAGGGGGTATTTATTTTTTTTTAAATTACTGATGTTTTAATAAACGTACAAAAGCCTAAAGTCATCAGAGAGAGTGAGTGTTTTAACCACTTAACTACAACTATTCTATTAAATCCACACACTAAAAATGTTTCAATCTTTAATTGAAACCTTTAATGTTAAATTTGTTGTGATGTTTTAAAAAAATCACCTAATTATCTTGAAAGTATCTAAATTGAAAGTAAAAAAAACATTAAAAAAAAGGAAAATTGGGCTTAATTTTCAAACATAGAGCGAACCATCTAGATTTTTAGACCACATATGGTACATGGTCATTTTAGATTCAGGGACTGATTTTAAAATGTCAGGGTTTTTTTTTTTTTTTTTTTTTTTAATTGGGCAAGAAGAATGTAAACAAAAAATCTGTGGAAAATGTGCAGCTTTTGGGAAGAGGAGCTCGCCACAACAACAACAAAGGAAAATCTGAAAACGACCATTTACTGTCTCTTTAAAGCATAAATAATCATTATTCTGTCCTCTCCTGGTACCCTTCGCTTAACCCTTTTTGTCTGAGCCGCTCCCAGATCCGCTAATTGTTGGGTAGACATGCAAATAATTGCACCCACGCTGAGTAATGAAGGCATTCTTGCTCCCAGTGAGGACAGAACAAAGGGTTTCAAATGAGGGCAGAATTAAGACAATAGCAATCAACTGAGTTATTCCTGAATACAACAAGACATCAGTGTTAGCCTGGGGGCATTGTAGACACTGTGGTACTTATTTAGAGTAACCTAGATATCAGATCAGTGACCCTGAGATGCGCCGCACAATATGACAAGAGGAGCCTGCAGAATTCTAAGCGATGCTCAGCTGGAAAATTAAGAAAACACGGGTCCAGCCAAAGTCTTGTAAGAGGATGACTGAGGATACTTGATGAGATTTGACTCCCAGGTCTCAGCTTCCGCCTCTGCTGCTGACTTTCCCACCCTGTACATCAAGATCTATTTTTACCACAGCTGTGACTGGACATCCTGTGAGAGATGAGGAGCCCCTCGCCTGGCAAACGCTCCCTCAGCGTACGCACGGACCCGGGCCCTGTCGCTGCTCTTCAGACGGCTTTCTCCTGACACCAAGGGGCACAATCCGACTTGATTTGGAAACGCCATCGGAACTCCAGATTGCCGACCCATGACGACACATCATCAGCTCCAACGCCCGAGAAGCAAGTGATCAAAGGTTGCGCGGATTTCAACGCGGCTGAATGTCATATGTCACTCTAAAGTTCACAGGAAACACGTCCAGATTTGTCAGGACAACATCTGGTTTGATAAGTACTCCAGCAAAAGGTCACCGCCCACACGTCTCCAAAAAGTTTTAATTTTTAATTCACGAAGCTGGTGCTTTTATCCAAAGCGACTTATGATATCAGGGAAGAACATGGGGTTAAGTGTCTCCCCCGAGGACTTTCCAGGGGAAAGTTATGAATCGATTAGAGGGCGATTGCTCCATCTCCTGAGCTACAGCGTGTTCTGTTCTAATGTAGGTTATACTGCTGGGGCTCAGCACTCTGGGTTAAAAGGTTAAAATAAATCTTGAATACTTTTACTGATTGCAAAAGATGAATTAATTAGAGGTGCTTCCCATCTACTCCCAAACATTTAAAAATACCAGACGTGGGAAAGGTTGGCAATTATCGAAACAATATGTTACTAATTACCAATGCAGGCTTAGAAGAAAACCCTTTAGACAACAATCCTATGTCCCTAAATGACTACGATAAAGAGCAGGCAGTAATTCTGATTTATGGAAATAATCGCAAAGCTCATAAAAAAACAAGCAGCCTTAGTTTAATCTCCCCCTTATTGTAATGCACAGGGAAAATAAGTCTATAGCCTGTCCTAAAAGATACCCGCTTTTAAATAGCCAAATTCTGAAATCCTCTTATGTTCTGGCTATGAAAACAACCCGCCGTCCCCAACCTCTGCGACAAAAGTTGCAGTGCATCTATAAAAAGCTTATTCCCAGACATTCCAGTGCAGCTGCTGCAAATATGCTGAAGGCATGGCAATGGAGCAAGCATCACTGGGATTCACAGCACACTGGAGTGACTGCTTTCAGTACATTAGAGCATCTTATCATTTGCACTTCAGGGACATATAAGAAAGAGACACATCTAATGTTATTTTCTTCTGCAGCATCTCTTTTTCTTTTTTCCTTTTTCCTCAAATCCCTTGAGGCTTCAAATATGACACGGGTCAGAAAAACATCACAGACTAAGCCAAGAGCTATTAAAATGTAGCCCCATTATGTTTTACTTCTCTAGTTTCACTGTCCTGGAAGGGAATAGAAAACATACATGATTTTTAAATACTTTAAATATGTTAGGCTTCATTTCGGAGCAGAGGAATAAAACATAAACTTGTGTCCGTTTTTCCTTTAGTCAAGTCATAATTTTTTGATGAAAACGTACCCGGTGGTGTATTAATTATGCTTGTAAAGTTTTTAACCTAAATGTTAATCTAAACCTTTTTGATTAAATTTCAGCATAAAAAGTCAGACAAATATTAAGATATGATTGTTTTTTTCACAATTATCTTCAATAAAACATGCAAAAAATCAACTAACATCCCCTTTTCTTTAAGCCCTCTTGTTTGTTAATTTTCATAAGAGGAAAATGTCAGTAATCTTATCAAAAATTCAAATCAAACTAAGTGGCTTTAGTTAAAAGGCTCAAGCAATTTCAATTAGGTGAAGGAGCAGAACTGGACGACCAGACAAAGGGGGAGAAAAGGCCTTTTGTTGTGTCAAGGCTACAAAAAAGTGAAGCTTTATGGATGCGATCATTTTCATTTCATTAGTTTAATGTTATAAACAATGTAACTACTTCAACCTGACTAATAATTCATCATACTCATTCAAGATCTAACAAAAAAGCATCAGGTGTTGGAACACATATCACAAATTAAGGTTAACAGGACAGATTTTTGAAAGTTTTACTATTTTACTCAAGGATAACATGCTGCTTTTATGATGTAGATTTTAATGCAAACTCCAACACATGCAAGTTAAATAGAACATAAATAGAACCGTATAAAAATCTTACAGTTTTTACAACATCATTAAGCAAATTTATACCATATTTTGCCTTGTTAAAGTCTCACTCTGATTATCTTTTGATCTATTGTTCCTAGTCTTTTAATTATGTTTATGCAGTTTTTAGCCAAATTCCAAAAACCTGTGTTGCTTTCTAGGACATAGTTTCTCCAGAGCAGCAGGAGTTAATTAGAAGTTGTGACTGTTGGGGGAGAGTGAACCTACCCTCATTTCCTATCGCTCTTTTGTTTACACTCTCTCCCATTAGCTTACAGCCCCTCACAACCCCAACCTAACATTACTGGTGCAACAAAAATGGTGAGCAATATTGAAGCTGTCCAGCCATACAGTTTTGAGCCAGATACCAGCTCAGACGAGAACAACAAAGACGTGTATCAATGTAGTCATCTACAGGTGGATGCATTATGATGGAGCACAACAGGGAGGTTTGTAGCTGGACATTGGAGGTCCTACATTACATCTACAAGCTTTTTCCAAATGATGTTTTTAATCTGCTCCTGATTCACAATGGTTTGAATAAAGAAATACTCAGTAATGCAACTGTAAGCGTAATATTTTTTAAATGTGTCCTGCATCATAAGAAAAATGTCACAAGAACATGTTAAAAACACCACAAACACCACTCCGATCTTTATTCATGCATAAAGAGTGGAGTGGATCTTTGTGCGTGCATGTTACTAAGTCAGACTTTCTTTCCTTTAATCTCCAGCTACTTGATTCATACTTGAAAAAATTAAAAAAATGTTGTTTTATGTTGTATTTAAGAGCTTTACATATTCATAGTGTCAATCCCTCAGTGATTTCGCCACTTTGCTCCTTAGAGAGCAGATGTCACCCTTCTTTTAGCTGATCAGCCAAAAAATGAGCCCTTTTACTCTCACCAACGCATCAGCGGAGCCTCACGTGATCACGAAACGTCAATCGAAAGAAACATTTTTGATTCATTTTTGCTGTCTTTGCACATAAACACATAGCATGTTTGTCTGTGCGTGCAGCATACGTGTCGACGCTCTTGCAGGCCTGGGACACCCACAGGTCACCACTATGCGCGAGCCCCTTTTTTTATTATTAAAACAGAAACACTTTTTTATTGCAACATTATTCTACTAACGAATTTCATAGAGTAAGGAGGTGCTTCTTTGACGGTATAATTTAACGTAAAACTACGCTCCTACGTCATTTCCAAGCTCGATTTCATCGTTTGGTTTGCATATGCCACACTGACAGTGATAGCGCGTAAAGTACAGTACACGGTCAGTCATCAGGCTGCTCTGCCGTTCGCCCACAGCCCCCAGCGGCACGGCTCCGGTTTCACCTCCAACCACCAGCTCAGGAAAAAAAGCAGCCAAAAAATAAAATACAATAAAAACTCACCTAAACTGGAGTACAGCACAAAGCACACCACGAGCCACGCCATCGCCATCTTGCAAGCGTATCACTTTACGGCTACAGCTGCACGCAGTCAGCACCTCCGAGAGGTATGAGGATGAGGACGGAGAGCACTGGAGGATGCTGCCATCGACGAGTTTCCATAGCTACAAGCGTCCATTGTGTGGTAATGCCCCGGACGCTTTCTGACAGGCGGCGGCGGGCGGGGCCACGTAGCTCCGCCTCCTCCTTTTTAGCAAACACTTGCACAAAATGTTGGCGCACACAAGTTTGCGCAGTTCTACCTATAAGGGCTTTTCCTTCACTTTTATCAGTTAAGACTTGGACTTTAATGACAGTGTAACCCCAAACCTCAGCCGACCACTGGTTCTAACAGACGCATTGCTCCAATGGGCCAGTACAGGATGTGCCTCAGCATCAGGACTAACCACACATGCTTGCAGCATCGTGGGAAACCGTTGACCTACCCCTCTAGCGGTCGGATTTATTTATTATTATTATTTTTTTCCCCAAAATTACCATTTAAAGATACATGCAACTTTGTGTTTTTTTTATTACCATACTGACTACATCAGACAAATAGATATTCACTTCTCTCTTTAAAAACAATCCTCTTATTTCCCCATTTCCTCATCTTTTTTATTTTTTTATTTATTTTAATCATACTTTTAAATTTCCCTCTGATTTTTTTATTACACACAACCGGAATTTCCTTCTTATTTAATATCTTTAAATAAAAGAAAGTTCAAATAATTTCTTTTTTGCACCTGATCATAGAGCTAAACTGTCTTATTATTATATAGATTATGGTATGCACTCAGATAGCAGCTGGATAGCTCCGTTTTTTTAAGTGCATGAATCCAGGGTTTGTTTTTCAGAGGGCACGACGAGCTTCCTCCAGAGTGGGTCATTGGCCAAAACCCTTTCACGCTACTGCCTATCTACTGTATGTAGACACAAGGGGGCCCAGAGCCTAGGTCTCCCTGTGCCAGTCCCTAGCTCAGCTAAAATACAGGGTTGTTTCAGAAAGGGCATCTGGCGTAAAAATCTCTGCCAAATCAAATGTGTGAATCAGTGAATGCTGAATCTGTGTGGTGACCCCTGAAGGAATATATCAAATAGGCAAACAACAACTATATATACCCTTCAAAGTAGGTAGTAGGTACAATGATTCAATTCATATTATCATTTGCGGTTGCTGATATGATTCATAGTCGATATTGGGTCATTTTAAACAATCCGATTCACTGACCTTATATCCATCCAGGACAATTTTAGTCAAACATTTAACCAGTGGGGCTCAGAGAGAAATACCTGGGTACTGAACAGTGCAGGTGAAGTTATACAGATTTTGTGAGATTGACAGGCGGATCGGAGCA
The DNA here is from genome assembly GCA_023969325.1 of Oryzias curvinotus. Lineage (NCBI taxonomy): Eukaryota > Metazoa > Chordata > Actinopteri > Beloniformes > Adrianichthyidae > Oryzias > Oryzias curvinotus. The sequence continues at coordinate 15,714,631 of CM043718.1, read as the reverse complement.
CCGTCCATAGTTATGCGGTCACTGTATCGGTCCGTTGTGGTGAAGAGAGAGCTGAGCCAAAAAGCAAAGCTCTCAATTTACCGGTCGATCTTCGTTCCAATACTCACCTATGGTCATGAGCTCTGGGTCATGACCGAAAGAACGAGGTCCCAAATACAAGCGGCTGAAATGAGCTTCCTCCGCAGGGTGGCTGGGCGCTCCCTTAGAGATAGGGTGAGAAGCTCGGTCACCCGCGGAGAGCTCGGAGTAGAACCGCTTCACCTCCATATGGAAAGGAGCCAGTTGAGGTGGCTCGGACATCTAGTCCGGATGCGTCCTAGACGCCTCCCTGGGGAGGTGTTTCGGGCATGTCCCACTGGGTGAAAGCCCCGGGGAAGACCCTAGACAGGCTGAAGAGATTACGTCTCTCGTCTGGCCTGGGAACGCCTCGGGGTCCCCCCAGAGGAGCTGGAGGAAGTGGCTAGGGCGAGGGAAGTCTGAGCATCTTTGCTTAGACTGCTGCCCCCGCGACCTGGTCCCAGGTAAGCGGAGGAAGATGGATGGATAATCAAGTGCAAATTAATTATGTGTAAAAACAAATAAACCAGAAATAATGTCAAATCTATTCACATTTTAGTCTCCTAAAGTTCAGCCCACTGTTGTTTTTCCAAATTAAAATAATTCAAAGGGAACATTATTTGAACATTCTACCCCACTGTATGATCACATGTCTTTCCTAAAATAAGAGTGTTTCCACACATTGGACTGGAATGATGACTCGCTAACTTTTTGCTGACATCATGTGTGCCTTGTCCGCTGTGATGTACTTGGTCATTTTTACATTATAGTAAAATAAACCTACCATGCCTCAATCCAAATGGTATTTACCAATTATGATAAAATCAATTTTATAATAATATTAATGGGTTAGATTTATCTGCACTTTTTGTTGGTGCTCAAAGCTCTTACATTTTTACATTACATTACTTTACAATTTATTTCATTTTGAAGTGATTTCATAATAGTATATAGGTAGATTCGATTAGCAACTTGTCTTAGACAGATTGATCTGGTAGGATTGTAGGAAAATAAATCGCTTCATTGATTAGGTCGATTAGAAAATTCCTTAAATACATTATTCTCAAATAATAACAATAATAATTACTTTTTAGTCTAATAATTGATTAGTCGAATTAATTGATTGTTTAAAAAAATTATTGACTGTCTCTTAATGCAATGATTTAAAGCATGCAAACTTTTGGCCATGTTTGACTATGAAATGTTGATTTACTGAAATGAATGTTGCTAAGCTCCTGACATGAACAACAGATGGCAGTGTTTGACAAGAAATGAACACACCTGTCACAATAGTAATGCAACAAAAGCAATGCACATGCAAAGGCTTTTGGGAATATCTAGTTAATGAGTTGTTTTGGAATTCAAATATATATCTATTTTCTCGCATGGCTAATTCTACTAAAGGCTACAGATCACACTATATGATCAACTTTTAATGTATAAGCAATGTTTAAAGTACTCTGTACTCTCAGAATGGTGTGATTGCTATGCTTTTACTGCAACACAGAGGTAAAAACGAACCTGTTGCCCTTGTTGAACACTCCCACTACATCGCAATATCCTGTAAACGTTGCTAGGCAATTATTCCTTTGTTCCGAGTCCCCTTTGTGGTTTTTCTTCGTCGCTGCCCAAGAAAAACTATGTACCTTTAAATATTATCGCATAGCAAAGAAATGCAGTGATGATAATAATATAGTATTATAATATTTTGGGTTCATGCATGAACACAAACATGTTTAGTAAAACTATGATATCAGAGCGTAAAACCACAATATTTCAACAGTTTTAAACTCCATTAAAGTCACCATATTGTCTCAATGGGGAACCAGATATGTTTATTTACATCTACATGTATAATTGGAAAAGTTAAAAATATACAAGAAAATATAAATAATGCACTACTGGCACATTTAGTCATTGATTTAATATATTTTGTCTGTTCACTTCACGCCCCAGTCCCCTTCCTGGACTCTTTGACAGCAGCTGAGGTTGACTTAAAGTGGTGAATAATCACAGGATATTAAAGCATCAGACAGCAACCTCACTCAAAAATTTACAAGTAAATTAAAAAAAAATGAAAGAAGGCATTTTCTTTTACTTTAAAGAGGACTTTAATATTAAAAAACTGAAAGTTCAAGAAATGCCATTATAGGTGTAGTATGTTAACCATGCCTAACATTTGTGATGAATTCGGAATAACACAATGAATCTCTAAAATTTATTAAGTTAAAGAACATGAAAATGTAATTTCCTGGAAAGATTTATTACACATTTTTTCAATAAATTCCTTCTATCTATCTATCTATCTATCTATCTATCTATCTATCTATCTATCTATCTATCTATCTATCTATCTATCTATCTATCTATCTATCTATCTATCTATCTATCTATCTATCTATCTATCTATCTATCTATCTATCTATCTATCTATCTATCTATCTAAATATATTTAGCTCTTTTTTGATCATTTGGTCCACCTATTGTGATACACAGATTAAGGGTTTCCCTGCAGAACTACAATAATGGCTCTCTGGGAATTCTGTAATCCCACATATACCCCCCCCCCCCCCCCCAATTGTTCCACTTGCAAATATTTTGTTATTTAGATGTTTTGGGAACTTTAAGACAACTCCAACAAAAATCATGTTTTGGGTGTTTTTCAACATGTGGGCTTTTCCTCATGATGGAGGATTTATGTAATTTAAAAAAACAAGTCAAAATCGCATTTCTGAGTGTTTCGTTGTTCATGTTGTTGTAAATCAGAAGGAGATTATAAAATGTTGGTTGAAAAGAATCTTATTTGTGATGTGGAAAATATACTACGGCAGGCCACAAGTTCCTGAGCTCTTAGAGAGGTAGGGGTGGGATTGCTCCCCGCCAGTCCCATCCACAACACAGGAAAACAACACAGGTGTTTTGATTTTGGGTAAAAACAGCAGCATTATAATTAAAAGACCACTGGGAAATTACAAAAAAAAAATATCGAAGTTGGTCTAATCTGCAGAGGGTGCAAAGTTTGCTTACACTATCCTTCACCATCTAAATGGAAAAGGAAGCTGGGGATAGGAGACCCAGAAGGACACCAATACTGAAACAAAGAAAGCAAGACTTTGCCAAAAGATTTTTGACAAACCTCTTTTCCTCTAGAAGCTGGACAGAGCTTAGGACCTCTTGAACACATATTTTGACTGAAAAGATTAAAATCCATTATCTGTCTTTTATTATGATGTCTGCAAGTCATTGCTGTCGATCTATCCCTCTTTTTTGAATTCCTTATTGGCTAATAATCTCTGTGTGTGAGAGAAAAAAGCTAATAAAACCCTCTTACTCACTTTGTTGCAGCTAATATTAGTCCACTTCTGAAGCAAGACATCTTCCTCTCTTTTTTTAATACTTCTGCTGGTTGCTGCTCTTCCGCTTGTGCCTTAATTTAAGTATGTCTAAGATGCAGTCTGTACTTAAATCTGGGCAGATTCCTCAGGCTATGTGGTGTTTGATTTTTATTCTGCATATTGCAGTCTGCAGATGACACACATTTGGCTGCAGCTTTGAAAAGCTGTAGGGCTCCTCAGAACAGGAGAGGGACTTAGAGTAGCAGCTTGAGGTTCAGATAAGGAAGCAGCTCAAATTCCCAGACCTGGCAATCAGATGGAAACAGCTAACAAATGAACAGAAATGGGAGGTTAAGGTTTTATATCATGTTAGATAGACCCAAAGGACTTCCTTCAACTTACTCCCGTACAAACAGAAAAGTAGAGTGCAGAAAAAGACAGAGGGATAGAGCGCAAAAGTAGTTTTCTGTAAATTTCTTATCACTCCTCCTGTGTAGTGGGTTTTTAACATCTGTTGTCTTATTTTCTCTCTCTGTTTAGAAGGGTGTATAACAGGGGTGTAAATTGGCAAGAGTCTGGTGATATGATACATATCGCGATACGCATCTCACAATACCTATCGTGATAATGTACCAAAACAATTTTCAGTATTTTTTTTAGGATTATGACTTTATGACTTAGAAAAACAAAACTCCACCTGAATAGGAATATGCCTTTCATTGTAATAAAATGGTAACATTTACTTTATCTAATGATCACAACGTTAAGTACTGCAGTTGTATCTCATATGAGCCTACACGTTGCTTTTACCCAAGCAAATTCATAGTGCTTTTCTTTTGGTAACTTAAAATATATATGTTCTTAAAGGGAACAGTAAGCATTGTCTGCTTTTCAAAACAAAATATTTCTCTGTCTGATTCATCAAGTCGCTGAACTAAAATCCATTACTGTGAAGTTCTGTAGAACTTTCGCCCACTTGGCCGATGGCATTTTGACTGGGGCGCCGTGCATGACCCATTGCGCAGCTGCACTGCTTCACTCGTTCTCATCTAAGTCTGCTACAAAGCCCCGCAATCTGGTTGCAATGTGGCACAGAGTTTTAGTTCTTTACACATCCCAAGTAAAAACTAAGTAGTACATGTCTCAGACAGTGCAAGTCTGACTGAACATTTAACACAAGCTGGTTCTCGCGACATCTTTTTGTTGTGTTGGTGCGGTGTGGAGCTGTTCAGAGAGTATCAGTGTGGTGTGCTTCCAACTAGCAGTCAGGGGGTTAAGTGGAAAACAAGAGTCAGATGCTGAAGGAGGCATGCAAATAATTAAATAAATATCGTCTTGACTTATTATCTTAACAATTTCAAATCGGTACAAGTATAGCCAAATGAAATATCACGATGTATCGCCAAATCAATTTTTCCCTAATCTAATGTTTTTAAAAGCCAACTTAAAATCCATTTTTTTAATCAAGCTTTCCAGTCACACTGAATGGGCCTCTGGCTGGCTAACTGTATTTCATAATTTTATGTTTTTTTTAACTGTGCTGTATTTTATGTTATTGTTACGTTGTATTATTTTTTTGCCTGTAAAGCCCTTTGCGACTGCTGTCTGGGAAAGGTGCTCTATAAATAAACTTTACTTAATTACTTACTTTTGAGCAAGACAGATAGCAAAATTGGGGACTGACAAAGACGTTTTGGCCACAAACTGAGTGGTGGTCAATGAACAAAATGAGTGACAAAAGTCATACAATGTTGATTGTTGATGCTGATAGTCTGGACATTTTCTGAAATACATTTGATAAAACAGATCTAAAATATTAAAAGCAATTAAAGACAAGTCAAAAAGAGAAAATGACTTGAAGTGCATATCCTATTTTTCTGTATGTTCCAATAAAAATTTGAGAAATGGAGACTTAATTTACTGAAAAAAGGAATAAGGGACTTTTAAAAACATTTCAAAAGCCATTAACAGACATCCCCTCAAAAACATTTTTTCTTCCCTAATTGAATGATTCAGATTATTCAAAGAGATTAATGCTTGCTACAGCCCACCAACTTTTTATATGCTTGTGAGTGATTGGTGCCTCGTTCAAAACAACTTGACATACAGGTGTCCTTACTGACAAAAACATTTTCTGTCTCAGAAACTGTAAAAATGGTTTCCTGTTTGATGGCATATTTTTGTCATAATGATATCACTGATTTAAAAATAGTAACAATGAGTTTATTTGGATCAAATGAAATGGATGTTGCTTCATCTGATCTCTTTGTTTGGAAACTTCTCCAAAACACCTGACATTGTCTATTTGAAGGTTTTGAAAACCTCAATGAGCTATACCTCTGTTGCGTGCTTTGGTATAATTGCACGTTCTTGTCAGCCCTTTGCTCAAAAAGTAATTAAACAGTGTAATTAAACATTCAGGAACAGGCTGTTCTAATCAAAGTACAAAATCAGATGCATTCAAAAACTGTCTGTGTTTGCTGCTAAAAAAAATAACTCAATAAATTCACCAAGGGAAAAAACGCTGTTACAGATTTAACATAAATTTAGAAGAAGCCTGTCTTTTATGGACGTCCATTAAAAAAACGGACTTTAAAGAGATGTTGCTAGCAAAACAGACTTATTTCCACAAGTGGCATGTCCCCTTTAAACGCTGGTTCATATTAAACGCAAATCTTTGAAAACACGGTGCCTTTTCTGTGCGCTAATCTGTAGGAACATTCACTTTGAAGATACCACAGTGATAAAGTTATGATTTCATAACAAAATACAATGTTCATCCAATGTTGTTGCATCTTACATTTTGTAGTCATGAAAAACAATATATCATGAGCAAAATAAACCAGTTTACCCAATGGTGAGAGAGGAATATGAGCCGGTCTCTTTTCTATGGGGACTGGTGTAAAAATGTGTTTGAAAAAGCTCTGTGGATAGTCCTGCAAGTTAAGGTTATTTGGACCAAGTGGATAGAAGTACTGATGTGCAGTCAAATGCTCAACCACAGAGCTATACTACTACTATGGTAGTATTTCTACACGCCATATGGGACAAGCCTGGAAACTTTAAATTAGTAGATTAAAAAAGATAAGTGGTCTTTGGTTTGCCTGAAAAATTACTTGAATCTAAGAATATTTCCAGTCAGTGGAAATATGTGGGAAACTAAATTTGTGTCATTTTTGTTACTGGTAAGAGACTTTTTTAAATCAACTCTTTGAAGTGCATTGTCTATTGGTTCAGTGATCTTAAATTGTGTTTACTGTGACCTTAACGCCTGTCTTGGAGTTCTACACAACATAAGTGGCATGCCATGTCACTTTAAAATAGTAGATTCAAAAGGAAATCTGGTGTTTAGTTGACCTGAATCATTATTTGAATCTTAGAATATAAATAGTAAGTGCAAAGCTGGTACAGTTAAATTTGTGAAGTTTATGTTTTGGGTCTGATGCTTTTTTAAATAAACACCCTGGAGTTTGTAGTGTATTGGTTCAATGATAAGTAGATTTGAGCTGGGGACCTCTTGATCTGCACTCAAATGCTCTACCACTGAGCTACACCCCCACAAAGTCCACAGTCTTTGTGCCAAAAAACTGGATCTCAATGCATGTCTCGGAAGTCTACACAAGTGGCATGTGGCATCACTTCAAGTTGGTGGATTCAAAAAGGAAAGATTCTTGATCTTGGGTTGGGCTGAATCATGTATCCAATCATAGAATTTACTAGGTAATTGAGAAGCTGGTACACCTGTTACTGTGTCGTTTATGATTTTGGACTATTAAATCAGCACCTTGGAGGTTCCAATGTATTGGATTTGTTAATTTTGACTGTGTTGATGGAGTAGCAAGTAAATGCTGTGGTTCCAAGATAAGGGGGCACCCAGATTTGAACTGGGGACCTCTTGATCTGCAGTCAAATGCTCTACCACTGAGCTATACCCCCACACTGTTTATATACCAAAAAACTGGACCTCAATGCCTGTCTCGGAGTTTTACACAAGTGGCATTCCATATTATTTATTACTGCAAGTTAGTGGATTCAAAAAGAATTCTGATCTTGGGCTGGGCTGAATGATGAATCAAAAAAATAGAATTTAAAAAGTAATTGGAAAGCTGGTACACCTGATACTGCGTTGTTTATGTGTTTGGTCAGAGACTTAATCAAATCAGCACCTTTGCGGTTCTAATGTATTGTATTTGGGAATTTTGACTGATGATGGACTAAGATGTTAATGCTGTGGTTCCGAGACAAGGGGGCACCCAGATTTGAGCTGGGGAGCTCTTGATCTGCACTCAAATGCTCTACCACTGAGCTACACCCCCACACAGTTTATGTGCCAACTATCTGGACCTCAGTGCTTATCATGTAGTTTTACGTAATAAGAGGCATTCTATATCATTGCTAGTTAGTGGATTCAAAAAGATTCTTGATCTTGGGTTGGGCTGAATCATGTATCCAATCATAGAATTTACTAGGTAATTGAGAAGCTGGTACACCTGTTACTGTGTCGTTTATGATTTTGGACTATTAAATCAGCACCTTGGAGGTTCCAATGTATTGGATTTGTTAATTTTGACTGTGTTGATGGAGTAGCAAGTAAATGCTGTGGTTCCAAGATAAGGGGGCACCCAGATTTGAACTGGGGACCTCTTGATCTGCAGTCAAATGCTCTACCACTGAGCTACACCCCCACACAGTTTATGTGCCAACTATCTGGACCTCAGTGCTTATCATGTAGTTTTACGTAATAAGAGGCATTCTATATCATTGCTAGTTAGTGGATTCAAAAAGATTCTTGATCTTGGGTTGGGCTGAATCATGAATCCAATCATAGAATTTACTAAGGAATTGGAAAGCTGGTACACCTGTTATTGTGTCGTTTATGATTTTGGACTATCAAATCAGCACCTTGGGGGTTCCAATGTATTGGATTTGTTAATTTTGTCAATGTTGTCTGTGAAGATGGAGTAACAAGTAAATCATTGCAAAATATTTTACGAAATACTAATTGTTTCCTGGACTGTAATGATGGACTGATTTTTTGTTGCCATCACATGTGTGTTTTCTGCTGTGATGGCACTTAGTCATTTTCAAATTAAATACCTCAGTCCAAATGGTTCCAAGATCAATTCAATTTGTTTCATTTTATTTTTAAAGTATTTAATATTGGTATAGGTCGATTTGATTGATTCATTCTCACACAGATTGATCTGGTTGGCTCGTGGGAATTGAAATCGATTAATCGATCAGTCACTACACTACTAATATATACGTACAGTATATATTGTACACGGCTGCCGGAGCCTATCCTGGCCAGCTGCACCATGTCACCGAGCTTTCTTCACAAGGCCTCCAGTTCAAGTCTAGACTGGGGGACCTGAAACAGAACAACAGGGGACCCTTATGTGTGGAGTTTGCATGTTCTCCCCGTGCATGTGTGGGTTTTTTCCCGGGACTCCAGCTTCTTTTCACCGTCCAAAATTATGCTTCATAGGTAAATTGGTTACTCTAAATTGTGTATGGGTGTGTGATCAATCTGTCTGTCTGTGTAAGGATGAAAAGGTTTTTGGAATTCCGGCCCCATTGAAGCTGAGTTTTCAGAAACCTCACATACAAATATTTAACTATTTTCAGCAACACTTAACTTGTTCATGAATAGAAACAGCTGAGCTTAAAAGAGATACACTTTGATTTGAGACATAAATGATTTAACGGGATAGGGAAGGAGTCAGACAAACGTCAGGTAAGATTTTAAGACTTGGTGAATCACACAATTGTTTGTACTCCTGTAAAGCAGCAGCAGGCGGTGCAAACGCTCTCTTTTGGGTGAGATGTAAGCTGGGGTGAAGCAGCCAAAGGCGCACAGGCGTTATGGATCCTCTGTGGTCATGCGTGGATGAAGCAGAGGGAAATGATCTGTGGCAGCCTTATCAGCTCCAGCCATGTGTGCGCAGTGGGCAGCGCGGCGGAGCTGCAATTCTTCGCGGCCGTCGCGGAAAAGCAGGCAAACCGAATTTAACGCCACACCCATCACATGCGGCCGGACGCGGCGGAAATCGCAGCGTTTTCCCGTCGGCGGACACGACAGCAGCCGAACGCTTGTGTTGTGGCTGAGCCGCGGATGAGTCAGACACACTTCCACCAGCGTTCCCCTTTCACATTCCTAATAAACCCAGAGAAAAAAAAAGACAACAACGAGGAGATGCTGATGAAGAGTTTACAAAAAACGGATGCATGGATGATGGGCGGCCATAGTGCACGTGGGGGCAGTTTCACAGCGGTGTTTAAAGATGTGGACACGGCTCCCTATCAATGCGCATGATACTGCGGTTCCACTACTACGGCACGCTCCAACTCACCTTGAATCGGCGCACGGCCGTTCAGCTGTCATTCGGGTGCGGGGCGTACAGAGAGCCAATACACGCCCCAAAGCCTCAATCAGCAGCCAATCCAATGACAGCAGAGGCGGACCTGTGGCTGCATTCTCACACTTGGTTTCACTATGCGCTCGTAAAACGGCTCCGTCTACTACAAACGCAACGGTGCAGGTGCTCTGTCTCGTCGGGAGAGGATGCGGATGGAAGGACGGGGGAGGGAAGGGATGAAGGGAAACGCCACGAGGGAAGAATATAGGATATGAAGAGGGGCTTTTGCTGAGACCGTGAGGTGCAAGGTCGAATATGAGAGATTGGTTGAACGGGGCACTTTGTGTGGTAATAGCTGGTCGGCAATAGTACTATGATTTGGTATGTGGCCACTCTGATAGCAAGTGTATTCAGCACCAGAGGAACGGCCGCTCAAGGTGAGTTGAAGTGCAATATATGTTAAGCGTCTGGAAGCGGGTGATCTGTGCCGTGCGCGCGCGGTGCTGCTTTTTGTCATCGCCGGATATGTTTGGATGTTTGCTCATATGAACTGCAGGGTACAAAAAAATCCTTTACTGCATATCTGTGACGTGAAAGTTCATCCCTAGTGTGATCGCATCATGATGGAGAGAACTGTCTCCTGATAAAATGGAAAAAAAATCTGCCATTGCAATTATGGAAAGATAAAAAAAAAACATACACCACCGCAGTATAATAGATCACGGCAAAGATTGGCAGTCCTGACAGATAGGTGGATGCGTGTGACATCTGTGAAGTGCATTTGTGTGAGCAAATGGGATGAGTGCGTCCTCGCTGCCGACGGGGAAATGTGTGCGTTTATATTTATTTATTTATTTTTAATCATGGCAAGCGGTCCCATTTGAGTTCTCCAGAGAGGGGTGTGACCGTCTCAGTGATCAGAATGGAAAATTGGCTAAATGATGCATCGCATGCCAGCTGATTTAAAAAAAATGGACAGAACCCACCGGTGCCTTGCATATAATGATCGAAATGCTGAATTTGGCACGGTGCGTGGTTGGGGTTGCGCTCTACACATCCAGGCCGCGGGTTGCCATGTGCTGATCAAGGAGGTTCACAAAATACTCATTCTTGCAGTGAAAACTGCACAGTGTCCTTTTTGCTATATTTTTTTATATATTTTTTTGCACTCTCTTTTGACCCATGTACTCACTTAACCTTGCTTTTCCACTTGCGTCCAGACGAGGGAGACATGTGCCAAGCCGTCGCTTGGTAACTGATCCCAATGACCCCTCATACCCAGACTGAACTGGTCTGTTCACAGATCTTACTCCTTCTGAGATGCCATCTAGGTCCGTAGGATAACCAGAACAGAAATACCATTGATTTTAGGGACAGATCTCAAAGCAATCATGCAAATAGGGGTTGCAGTACACTGATAGCGCTTTACGTTTTAAATACCCTTATTCAGTAACACATTTAAAACCTTGTAAATCAGTAAATAGAGGTGGAAGTTATTATCTTACCAGATAAAATATTTAGGTCACCAGCTGACATATTGTTTTTAGCTGCTCTTTTATTGACGATACTATACTTCAAATATAATGGCACCTCAAAGACCTGGTTCAATTAAAATGGTGTTTCTGGTGTTTTCACAATGTTCTTGTAGCATTAAGAAAATTAAGATTTAAACTGTGTTTCTGAGTATATCTTTCAAATTGTTGTGAATCAGCAGCAGACAAAAAATGCAGTTTGAAAATGCTTGTAGTTGTTATGTAGAAAAATAAAATTACTCGCCATTTTTGTTGCACCAGTAATGTTAGGTTGGGGCTGTGGGGGACTGTTATTGCTTGAAAGCGTGTAAACAAAGGGATGATGGGAAATAAAGGCAGGGTCACTCTGCACCAGTAGCCCTACCCACAACTCAGAGACAAATTTCTAATAAATTACTGCCACTTGTGGCCTTTGCTCAACTGTGGCTTGTTTAGGCTCTGGCAGCCTCGTGACCCCTTAAGGGATACAATGGGTTCAGAAAATAGATGGATGGATGGATGGATACTTCTGCTCTGCAGAAACTATGTACTAGAAAATGACACAGGTTTTTATGATTTTGGCTGAAAATAACATAGTAACATAGTCTGAATTAAGACCACTGGGAATGATTTTAGGATAGATCAAAAGATGATTGGAGTAGGACTTGAAATGTTTAAAAAATACATAGCCTGCAAATGTTTAAGTTAAAATATGTGGTGAAAATGTTCAACTTGGCACCCCAGTGTGAATTTTTAGTCGCTCTCAGCTGATTAGCTCAGTTAAGCACCTGCTGTCAACCCATATAAAACTTTTTTTTTTTTCTTCAGAAAAACTGCTTTAAATAGTTCTCTAGATCTAAAATGTGCTCTCCTGTAGAAAAAGGACTATATCTTACCTCACAGCTAAACTATTTTGTAGTAAGTTTTAAGGTTTGTTTAATTATTGTATGGGGCTGCTGGTCAGATTCTTTACTGCTTCAATTTGCTCTAAAATAAGAAAAGAAAGAGAGCAGGATCAGGTCAAGGCAGTTGAGCTGAAACCTGGCCCCCTGCACTAAAGGGAAGTCTGCTACATCTGTGCAATTTGCTCTGTGTTAGGCATAAATGTAAAAAAAACCCCCACATGTTTGAATTTTCCCAGAAACATTTACAAAACTGTTCAACTAATTTTTGGCACATAACATGCTCCTCTCGATGCATCAAGAGGCAAACTAATATCAAAAGCAGTTTTTATCAGTCATGAAGCAGTGCTAATGAGGCTCTTTTTTTCTAAAACCAAATTCAACTTGTGTGTGTCACTGGAGCAGCACAATATGACAGATTCTACTCCTCTGCTAGAGTAAATTATTCTGTGAAGTCGTAAAATGAAAACGCTGTTCAGTTGAAAATGTAAAGCAGACAAGTGGAAGAACATGGCTTGGAATAGAATGTTATTTTTTCAGATGAATCATGGGTGTTCTAAGCATTTAAAAGCAATATGGTCTATGACTGTTGGAGATAAGAAAAGCCCATAATAAAACACGGCTATGATTTCTTAAAATCTATCTATACAATGTAGGGTTAATTACAACACCAAGATGAATAGACACATTTTCCCCCATTTTCCCTATTTAAAAAACCTAAAAGACAGGAAACTACCCTGGATTGTGTTTTTGTGATATATTGAAAGAACATTTGATCTAAATTGGTAAGAATAGGGTATATTTTCTATTAAAAATGTCATGCCTAGAGGTTTATGCAATGACTAATTCAATATTTACAAAAACGTATCCATGCTTAAAGTGTGAGTGGCTATCAGGTATCTGTCTCAAGGGCTGTCTAAGTATTGCAGAGCCAAAACAAATGTGTTTTGTCTCCTGTTCTATCCTCTTATTTTTTTGCTGTGCTTGAAAGGCCAATGTTGGCTTAAACTGATTGCAGCTGTAGCTAGCTACTGGATTCAGACCTCCAGCTGGATGATTAGTGCACTTCTACAAAAAAGTGCAAAGAAGATACATCTGTTTTTTTTTAAATACACTATCACCTTATTCAGAGCTTTTCTTTTCAACTGCTTTTGATGTTAGAATCGAAATGTTTAGCGTTTTTCTTGCAATCATGTCTTTTGTTGTAACAAAGATGCCTTTTCTAAGGCACCGTGTCAGTGCATGCTTACACACAGTGAGCAAGGGGATGCAGTATCAGCTGAGTTACAGTAGAGTCGCTGGCAAGAACAGTGCTTTTCTGCTGTGCTGACTTGCTCGGGCATACAGTTGCCTCTGCGACGACTACTGCCGGCATTGAGGCACGTCTGCTCTACATTAACATTAAACCCCCATTTCAGCTCTTTACTTACACAACCCACCAGTAGCATCTGAGGTGTGTCAATCCTCCCTTGAGTGGGCAGTATGAAAAAAGCTAAAGGGAAAGTGAGAACAGCAGAACATACAATTGTAATGTACAGTTCTATTGTCCCCAAGCTAATGGCTTCATGAATGCACACTTTCCTTTCAGTCCTTGCACATTCTAGTCAAGATGAGGTTAAACAGACAAGGACATTTAGACAGTTGTAGTTTCTCCATCATAGAGGAATAAGAGGGTCTGGAATGTCCTTTGCAATTATAGGTTTTATCCTGTTTCTTGGTTATTTGATATTTTGCTGAGTACTTTCTAAATTAAAGCAACTGTTAAACAATTTAGATTTTACGTAAACTAGCTGGTCGGATGTAATTCAGGTAAATTAGGAAAGGAAAGTTCAGAGGACCCAGTTTGAACTGTGTATTGGTGGTGTTAATACATCAGAGTTCATTTGCAAGGAAACTTCTTTTTCATCTACCGGGGTTTGGTTGCTTCATGGGATTGCCTTCTTATAGTTAGGAATTTAGGAAAATTAGTATGACATTTTGCTTTTTACACTGTTATTTGAACATGCTTGCATAGCTTATTTCAGTGAGTTCTATCTGTTACACAATCTGTAAAACACAAATATCTTAAGAACAAATTGCTCTTGGCTTTCATAAACCACGTCTCTTTGTGATAAATGCCTGCTTAAAGATGAGCTATAAGAATACCTCCTTAGTAGAATCTACTGTGGCTTCTGTCTCATGTTTGTTGTGGGATTCATTGATTAGCCAGGTAGAACGGTTTAAGCTACGTTCACACTGCCCTTGGCAACGCGTGTTCATGCTACAGCTTCCAATGAAAAGTCAATGTAAATGCAAATATACACTTTTTGGGCTTTTGCATATAGCTCTGCAAAATTTCACAACCATTTTCTGACTCTATATGTACAAAACTCTTGGTGTTGAAAGTTAAACCAGGATGCACTTTGACCAATCAAGGATTCGTATTTGGTACTATACCAAGCCTCCTTGAACTGTAGGTGGTTGACATGCGCTAGTAAATTGTAGAAAAAGAAGAAGCCCCTCCCTGCCTGTCCAGTGTGAACACCGTGGCCTGAATGCATGTTCAAGAACCCATGTTTAGTGAGTTCGTGAAAGCACATCACATGCCTGGTGTGAACATAGCTTTGGAGTTATAAAAGAACCACTCTAAGTATTGCATGATACCATCCCCAGTCTCACCATCTGTAAAAAATTGAACCTAAATATTACAAAAATACAGCAAGGCGCACATTACATGTGATTTTCTCAGTTACTGTTATTTTCAAGGGCTACAAGTCATTCCCCATAGTATAACAAAAAGCTATGTAGTGTTAATAGGTGTGATCTTTTACTGAAGCTCATGTTTTGTCAGGCAATAAAAAGAGTGATTACTCTTTATATGTGTGCAAAAATACTCCCAGTAACCTCAATTTTAAAGAGTTTTTTTATTATGTTATTTCTTAACACTCCACAAATTACTCCTTTACAAAAGTACTTGTCTAGTTTATCTTTTATCAAAATTTTCTTGACATTCACAGACAGGTTGACGCATGAGCAGTTAGTCAAAGTAAATGGACATTAAAAGACATTGTTTACGGCCAAGTACCCATGGGGGTGCGCAGCATATGGTTATAGAAAATTCGAGGTTAGTTAAACAAGCTGTGCGTTGGAAACCAATCAAACAAAAGCAAGAGGGATTCTAGCAGCAAAGTAGTAGTAAATACAAGTCATTGGGAAAAGCAGAGAAACTATTAAAGGTCTATTTTTGGCTGAAGGAAGTGACTACAGAAAGATTAATGTTCTAGGTTTAATGCCAGAGATTTGTGATTTTAAGGAGTTTGTTGGGCTGTCTTTTTTTTTAATTTATTTTGTATCCTTGATGAATCCTTCCTCATGGGCTGACACCAATGCTACTGAAAGAAATAGATCTAGTGGCAAAAAAAAAAGAATCACTGGCATATCTATCCATCTCCTCGGAGCTGATGAAGTATCCCTCTTTTTTGAATCTGGTTCATAAATTTGTTCTTTTAAATTATTCAGTCTTGGTTCTATGTGGATGCTGAAACTGGGGGCTTTTTGATGAAAGTTTCCAATGTTTTAATAAAATGTAAAGATGACAGGTCTTTTTTAAATCTTGGCTATACTCGAGCTTTGTAGTTTTAATGAAGGTTAAAATAGAAAAATCTAAGTTTTATAAAAGCAAGACAGTTCCTAAATGACTAGCTATATTTAGGAACAAACATCTAATTCAGGTTCATCTAAAAACATCAGAATATCAGAACATCCTTAAAATATTTAAAAAATGTTACCAATTAATTTACAAAGTGATACTCATATATCAAATACAACCATTACGCATTGATTGAGATATGTCAAGGCTTTTTTTCATGTAATTTTGGATGTCCAGGCATTTAAAACCCAAATTCAATACCTCAAAAAATTTAAATATTACATCAGACAAATGGCAGGCTCTAAAAACTGTCTTAATTCCCATGGTTAGTTCACATTTTGCATGGATTAATGGATTAATGCACTGTGATATGGAAATAAGGGGTTACGGTATAAAATGAAAAATTGATGAAATTGTCAAGCCAAATTCAAAATTTTGAAAGACTCAATCTGATGAAAATTATGCGTTTAGTGTTTATAACCTGTTCTTTGGCTATTTTCTCATGATGGTGAACATATGTATGGAAATTTAAGCTTAAAATAGCTTTTTTAAGTATTTCTTTATTCAAGTCATGGTGAATCATGAGCAGGTGAAAAAATGCCGTTGTATAAAGCCTGAAGGTGTGATCTAGAAGGCACAATGGCAAGCCGCAAGCTCCCTGCTCCGCTACACTCCGATGCATCCACTTGCAGACAAATAGATCCATGTACATGTATGTTTTTCTCGTCTGTGCTTGCACCAGGCTCAAACTGTATGGCTGGATAGCTCCAATATTGCTCTGCTTTTTGTTGCACCAGTAATGTTAGGTTGGGGTTGTGAGGGGCTGTAAGCTAGCAGGAGAGAGTGTAAACTGATGGATGATGGGAAGTGGGGCCAGTCTTACTCCTCACAACTCAGAGGTAAATTTCTAATGAAGTCCGGTCGCTCTGCAGAAACTATGTCCTAGAAAACGAAAAAAGGTTATTTTA
This sequence comes from Oryzias curvinotus, assembly GCA_023969325.1. NCBI lineage: Eukaryota > Metazoa > Chordata > Actinopteri > Beloniformes > Adrianichthyidae > Oryzias > Oryzias curvinotus. The sequence continues at coordinate 15,697,871 of CM043718.1, read as the reverse complement.
ATTTGGCTAAAACTGCATAATTATAATTAAAAGACAACTGGGAATGCTTTTAGATTAGATCAAAAGATGATTGGAGTGGGACTTAAAGGATGCACTCGTATAAAAGCAATACAAAGTGGATTACAAGATAAACCAGTAAATTTACTATGTAAAGGATAATAAAACCAGCTAACATTCGTGCTGTGGTTCCCTTTAGAATCCTGTGTTAACATCCAACTTTACCATAAATGGCTGCTAGAAGTCAAAATGTCAAAAAGATGAAGGTTTAGTCTATCATCAGGAGGAAAGTCATAAGAAGATCTGCTGTATTTTATTATTGATTTTAATTTATCCTTTTAAGTTTGAGCTTTTCTGGTAAATGGTAAATGGTAAATGGTGTATACTTATATAGCGCCTTTCTTCCTACAAGGATAAAGCGCTTTACAGTCACGGACCCATTCACCCAGTCACACACACATTCATACACTGGTGGCGGTTCTGCTGCCAAACACAGGCGCCCGCCTACCACCAGAGGCACGGTGGGGTTCAGTGTCTTGCCCAAGGACACTTACTGCACCGCCCTACCGCTGCACCACGGCCGCCCTTACATGACTTCTCTTACTGTATGTGCTTTGATATAGCTTCTGCTAGTCCAGGTGAACTGCCAAGTTAGGTGATTTAAAAAAAAAAAAACTCTGATATTGCACATAAAAACTTGCACAATGAACCATTTCCAATGTTTTAGAAACTTTTTCAGACTGTTGTTGCTTATTAACAGAAAACTGGTACCTAATAACTTGTTGGCTAAGCTAAAGCTAGTCTATTGTAAGGGCTTTCTGTGAATTTGGGCTAAATTCACATAGAACCGTCTGATTACAGTTATGAAAACTAGAACTGCTGCTGTTGTTATAAGCAAATAGTCTTTTTTTTTCTAAATGATTGTGTTTGGATATTTGCAAAGAAAGATGCTTCTTTTACAGTGATCAGTGAAACTGATAATAATCATATTGTTACAATTTTATGTTGCTCTAGAAAATAAACATTTGTTTTAATACTTTTGAAGATGCAGCACACGGTGATAGTCTCACATAGGACACTTTGCCAAACAAGAATGTAAAAAAAGAAAAACTAAAAAGGAGCCTTTCTAACTTCCCAGACCCCCATCAGATTGAAATTGTTGCTATAGCAACAAGTGCAATGCAATGATCTCATCCGTTTTGCTTGCCAAAACAAAGAATGGGTTCATATCAGGCTGTATTGAGCATTAGTAGCACCTATTAGGTAATCAAATTTCCCTCCATTCATTTACGGATCCATTGCTAGTTTGGTGGGAAAAAAGTATCAATTACATGACACAACTCCCTATCAAATGCTCATCTTTCACTGATCTGACCTACATATTTAATCATAAATTATAACACACATGGAAATATAATACACCCTCTTACCAAAATTTGAACCTCGATAGAGCATTCAAATGCTAATATAGTGAAAGACATAGAAAAATATATTGTCTAAATTTTTAATAGGAATATGTTTTGAGTATAAATGGTATTTCTAAATAAATGCTATTGTAATGTAGTCGAGACATTCATTTGTGTGGAAAGTAATATTATGTGCTTTTAAGTAATACTACATTTACAATTTCATTAAGCCTTAAATCAGTGCAGCAACGTTTCTGCAAATATCTTCTAAGCTAGAGTGACTAAGACTTACAAGTTAACCCATTTTTGTTGTTGTTTTTCTTATATGTTTAGAATTTTGTTATTAAATGATGCATTTATTAGAAAGCATAGACTGTAGTATGAATTTGAACATGGCACTATACTTGGTTTGTGCCATCTTTGTGAATTAATCATCTTTTTTTTTGGACCGTGCAGATCTGTTTTCTGTATTTTCTGTTTCTATTTCAGCATACTTTAATCAGAGACCACACAGAAATGATCTTCTGATTCGGTTCAGCTTTTTGTTATTGTTGCTCCTTTTTAATTTCCAGCAGACAAAAAGCATGACTTTCCCACTCAAATTCATTTTTTTCCCCCTCCTTCTGATCTGTACTTCATCTCAATCGTGAGAGTAAAGCTTAGTAATGAGCTTAAGAGTGGGACTGTGCTCATGCTGTGGATGGCAGACTCAGCACTGGGCATCTGCCAGCTCTCTTTGGCGATGACCCATACTCCCCTCCCCTCTGCTTCAGTCAGTCCAGTCCCAGTGGAGTTTGCAAACAAAGCCTGCAGCATTCTGGGGAAAAATGTTTTTTTCTTTTTTCTTTTTTAATGTGGTTTTGGTGTAGTCACTCAACTTACTGGGTTTCCAAACATATGTAGTCCTTTAGAATTCATCAGAAGGGAAACAGAATGAAGCAGAAAAAGTCATTTTAGGTTTAGCTCCTATTTTTCAGTTTCCTCTGTGTGTTATGAAAATATCAACTTTGAAAAGTAGTCATGGTGATCCTATTTAGCACTGAACAATTCTAAAAGCAAACAATGAGTCATTGTTCATTTGCTACACCTGTTTTTACTCAGAATATGCTGACATAGTTAAAGAAAATGTATAGATGATTGATTTAATTATCTGTGGTCGAACCCTATTAATAATAATTGTTCTTATGTGACCACAATTAAGTTGTGAAAAAGGTGTAAAAACAAACAGAAGGTAATCTGTTACACAAATGCACTTCTGGTTATGTGTAATGAAAAAAAAATCATAGCTTTGTTTTTAACAAAAAGGAAGGTTGTGAGAGTGCATGAATATGTTTGTCCCTGCTGGAGAGTTTGAAGTAGACACTTGAAAAACTCGAAAGCTGCCAATGAAATAAAGGATTAAACCAGAGCCTGTCGTGCTCCTACCGATAGTTGCAGAAAATGCACTTGCAGGGTTCAGAAGCCCTGCTCTTAAAGAGTCATCCAGTGTTTTTTTTTGCTCTTTATATTTTCAGAATCACAATATTTTTTCAATCTTTTTCTAATGCTTTAATATAAAAAGTAAATTTTGCTCCTGTCTTTGTAGACCCGTTTTGCTAATTCTTAATATATTATACTACATTTACTTTTGATTTATTGAAAGAATTTTTATCTTTACAACCTTTATAGGTTGGGTTGCATTTTTTGTTACATGTCAGTGGGCTTCAGTTTATAGAAATCTGATTGTCAGTTGTGTAAATGAGGAGTGTTGTGATCTATTTCTGCATTTTCTACTTTATGACATCTATGACTTCTTGATTCTAAAGGAATGAATCTAAAAGAAGCTTCAATCAGACAAGCAATACTAGTGCGCTAATAGAGGTTTTTGTTGCAGAAAACTTTTCATATTACATGATAATGATCAGATATATTATTAGTTATTATAAAGACATCAGTGACCCAAAAAAATCTGGACTAAAGGAATTTCTGACTCATTTTTGCTGCTCATCTGCAAGAGTGGCTTCCTCTTCACCTCTGGTAAGTCCATCTCACTCATCCCTTTTTTTATGTTTGTCTCCTCGCTGCATGTCCGAGCAGGTGTCAGCACATCCTTTGCACCCCTGACTGAGCATTGCCTGACAGTGTTGGGAGGCTGGGACATAGTCAATCAATAAAAAAAAAAAGAATAGTGATAAGATCCAGCGGCGGACTTAGCAGTCCGGGGCCCCAGACGAACAAGAACATTTGGCCCTCTACAGCAGTTGGATTAATTATTAAAAATAAAAGGGTAAAATGCTGTATAACTTCCATACGAGTCCACTTTCAGACAATTTCAATGTCAAGATTTCAAATGTTTTGATAATAATTTAAAAACTGAAATCACATTTAAACATTAAAGAAATGTGTTTTATATTTTATAAACTATTTTTACTAGGAAAAACATTGCATTTATTAGATACACTATTTTGTTAATCCCTCACTTAGAAGAATTTTCTGTCTTTTCTTTAAAGAAACAGAGTTTTTCTTTTATTTCTCACTTTTATTTTATTTTATCTGTCTTCCAGCACTTTTGGAAGAATGGCAACACATTTCTTTCCTCTTTTCATAGCCCATCAGATTACTATGCTTCATTTCACCAACATATTCCTTTGAATCATCAATTGCCAGTGCTGCCAAATAGAGTCACGGTTTTCCAGTCTAGAAGTCATCTAAAGACCACCAGACCTAACAAAAAACCCCACCCAAAATATTAATCAATGGTTAATTAGTAGTAATTAATACTCCATTATTTATTACTTGCTAATCTGGTTGAAAGCTCAACTTTAACACATTTTTAATTAAATTACATCCACAATTTCTGCAGGCAGTCAGAGAAAAACATGCAATAATGGACTCCTGTTGAACTATACTACCAATCACTGATGTTTGCTCAAATATTTAAAAAAAAAAGGAAAGGGAAACCCCCCCCACAAATATTGAAAAACTCGATGATTTTTAGTTTAACTTATCAGCCTATCATGAACAAAAGTGGATATTGTTCTTGTATGGTTACTTTTCATGAATTTTGGTGAGATAAAATATAAGCAAATGTCCTTGTGAAACATAAGAAAGAGGAGTTTGATTAGCTGTTTGTGGATACAAATTGTTAAATGATTAGAACCAAACCTCTAATTTGCATTTATGGAAAAGGTTAGTGGACACATTTATTTTATTATCAGTAGGCTTTGGATCTCATGACAGCAGGTTGAGGAAGACGACAGGTGAAGCACTGCGTGTCACCTGTCTCACCAGACTGCACTTGAAATGTGTTTCAACCAGGAACTAAAAGCTCCCGAACCGATCCCAAACCCGCCAAGATTATATCCATCCACCGAAAGCAAATATTGCCCACCAAGTCAGAATTAAAACCACCCAATTGAGCAGGAAACCACCCGGTTTGGCAACGCTGCCTCTGCTCGCTAACTTGCGATTACTATTCAGCCAATTCAGTGATTGGGGGGTTTATTTATGAAAGAGTTAAATAATTATGGATGTAAAATTTATTTTAGATCTACATTTTTTTTTTAAGTGTTCAGCTCAGGGCCCCTAGATAGTTGGGAGCCCCAGGCGATTGCAAATTTTTGCCTAATGGTAAGTCATTTGTAAGTTAAAAAAAAAAACTGTTTTGTTGGAACCACCAAAAACCAAATATTAAATACTGTATTTCAGTGTACTTATAAAGATGTTTAAAAAAAAACTTTGACATATAGAAATAGTTTAGATTTAAGTAGCAATTTATCAAAATTGCAACATTCTATCTTTTCAAGAACATTTTGAATCTTAAAATCTGCTATTCTGAACACTTAACATTTCCTGTAGAGACTCCTGCTGCTCCATATTAATTGGTTCAGCAAAGTCAATACTCGATTCAGTATAGCGGTCCCAAGAGGTGCCTAAAAGTCAACATTGCTAAACAAACACAATGTGTTTAAAATTGATTTCTTTTTTCAATCTGGGATTCAATGGTAAACTGAAATATAAATATATGATATCTTGGGAAATGTTAAAAAGTTATCGTAATCCTAAATAGGGCAACCAAATCTCTGTGGTAAACGTGTTTTTTCAAGTGTCTGCTTGTGTGTTAGTGGGGGGAGTCACGGCTTGAGACGAATGCCTTTATTTAGTGTTTTCCGTAGTGAGACGGCAAAGTTCTTGTCGGCAAACCATTAGGTCATGGTTAAGATACTGAACCCTAAACTTGCTCCTGATCTTCCAAGCGATGAGTGATTCCAAATGCATTTCTTCCTACTTCAGCCAGTTTTTCTGTTATATCAAAATAAAAGCCTTCAAAAATATTTGTGAACTGCTGTCTGTGCATTGAGAACAACAACAACAACAAAATAGAGCGCTGCAGACACGCTATGAATGAAGTTTGTATAGTTGAGTAGTTTTGTAGAGATCATGTTCTCCACCAGATGTAATAGAGGAAACTGGTGGGGGGGAATGGTTATTAACTATGAATGACAGGAAGGAACCTAAAACTCTTGACTTCCTAAATACACAAAGAAAGCCAAGGAAAACTAAGAATACGTACATTGAAATTTTGGTGTGGGTTATGTTTTGTTTTAAATTCTGAGATTAACACACCTGCAGACCCACACAAGCATACTGCTGCACACACTAAGGCCATTCTCTGATGTGACCTTCAGTCCATGCAGGCTGGCATTCAATTACCGCCCTGTCAGTGGCCCATCCAGCCCAGTGGCTGCGCGTCCTTGAGATTCTCTCTGCAGCCCATGTCCAGTCTATATTCCATTACAGTCCCCGCATCAGTCCGGCCTTAAACCCTCCTCATGTCCTCATTGCCATGAAGCATGCATGCACAAAACCCAAAGCTTTATAATGTCTGATTCTCCCTACTCAGAGTCTGTGCCTGCAGTGAGTGACACAAACTCTGGGCTGAATCACATCAAAGCACCTGAAAATTTGATTTTAGCTTTTTTTTTTGCTGTAAAATATTGTTCTGGCGTTCAGGAAAAGAGGTTTAGCGAGTTTATGCTAGAAAATCTGAGACTTGCTCATCTGAAATTGCCTAAGTGAACTCAGCTGAACTCAGTTTTTATATTGTGGCTCTTGGAGCCTCATAAAGTCTATCGCTGCTCTTCTTTGCCTGGTTATCATCCCAAATTTGCCCAGAAGGGGCTATTTACTGTACAGATCTGCAGTCATTATCAAAAGTATAGTGTGGGCTGGGTTTTGTGTTAAGAGTCATTTTGAGCTGGTGCCACTTGAAAGCTCTTGAGGATTTAACCATGCGTGCCCCTGCTACTCTGCAGAAATAATTTGACAGCTGTTGATTGACCTCGAGCAGACGTCTCTTGTTGGTTTTCAATTTTGAATATTATTACTAATATTATTATTTTTTTTTTTGTATTGGTCAGCCTAATTCTGTTGCTGCTTTTTTTTTCTTTTGCACATATAACCATCTTAAAGTGTGGTTTAAGGATGAATAGGATTTCTCATACCGACTGTGTGATTACAAAAAAAAAAAAAACTAACTGGTGGGGCTGCAATAATTAGCCTTTTAATCGATTTATCATTATAAATGGTTACCACAAATGGTTAGTCTTAAAATCTGGATCCCATTGTGTTATTCTGATGAAGACATTTTTTCAAACTTTTAAAGATTTGAATCTTTTTTCTAGTTACATAGGTCTAAAAGCTGAAAATGTAAGCCTAATATATATGTTTAAAATGTTTTTAATTTTTTTTTACCCAAATTGTTATTTTATGCTGAACCCCTTCATGCCTGAATTTATTTACAATTGTGTATATGTATATAATGGTAAATTAAGTGGAGTCCTGGATTAAATGGCATGTTGTGAATAAGGGGTTAAACTACATATTTTCAAGACTTTCTGTAAGGCAAAGTTAATTATTTTCATGCAAGTTTTACTTTTATGGAGCAAACCAAATTATGGAGTGACTCAAAAGCAAAATCTTTTATTTTGTGTGCACAAGATTTTTAAGAAGACAAAAAAACATTTTGTCACACAAAAACATTTTGCACACCAATTAAATAGATTAAAATTGATTTTTTAACCTTGTGTACAGGTAATGAATATTTGTGGAATTAATTTTTTTGTGTGTGTATAATAATGATTTGAACTCTAGATAGCTACTCTAAATTATATTATGAAATTCAAAAGTATATTTGAGACCAAGGATTAGAAAATCCTTTTCAACTATGCTCTTTCTTTTTTTTACTTTCAGTCTTTTTTTTCTTAGAGGTAAATGTTTAAACTTTTAATTGAAAAAATAATTAGTGCAGTGGTCGATAATGTAGCTAAACAATCATTACTTGAAGCCCAAGCATTCACTCTGACTGACTCTTTGTAGGACTGTCTGTTTAATCAGTGCCAAACAAGTTGCAACACCTCCTGCACTTTGCTTTTGTACCTTAGCTATTTACAGGTAATTAGTCTGACAATGATAAAAAAACATTTATCAGTTAAACTAAAGAAAAAGGAAACAATTAAGGATTTCTTAAGAGGTTTACAACTTCCATGCAAATCTGTTGTATTCCTTCCAAAATATGGTCTTTTTTTATTACTTTATTTTTATTAGTTTTTGTTACATGTAAAAGAAACACAACCCACAACAACGATAAAAATCAAAAACAAGGGTCAGTTCTAGGTGCTTCTTGTGTCTATTTGTTATAAAGTGTCCATTTTTCCCATTTTTGATGTATTTGTGCCTCTTGCAGTCTCAGCCTGTATGTTATTTATTCCGTTGAATAGATGTTGTTGATTGTTGATGTCCATTGCTCCTTTGATGGGATCGATGTAGTGCCCCAGTTCCTGGTCAATGATTTTTTAGCAGCTAGTGACATAACTTTAAATAAGTATTTGTCACTTTGGTGGACAGAGTTTCCAGAGAACATGTACAAATAAAACAGTTCTGATTCCAAAGGAATTGTATATCCCAGCACTTTGCATGTTATGTCACTCACCATCTTCCAAAAACCTGTTACATTTGAACACTTCCAAAATACATGACAATGGTCCACATTTACTTCTCCACATCCATGCCAACAGCTCTGATTTGTTTTTAACTGTTTGTTCTTCAGTTTCGGTGTTATCAAAAATCTTATAAAGTTCTTCCAGGCAAATTCTCTCCATGTTCGTGATCCAGTGGTGGTGTCTCCACATGTCTAGCCAATCCTACTCAGTTGTCTTTATGTTTAATTCTTTTTCCAAGTTACATTTTACTTTTATAGTTGTGTTTTTGTCATACTCCATTAAAGATTTATATAGTGTACTAATCACTTTAGATTTGCTGTCTTTATATGCCTTTATTATTGTTTGAATGATCACACCCTCATCCACAGCAGAACCACTTTGTATTTTAGTCTTATAATAGTTTCTCATTTGTAAATATCTAAAAAAATCCCGATTTTCAAGGTGAAATTGCTTAGATAAGTTCTCAAAACTCTCCAGCTGTCCATCCTTCTTTTCTAATAAGCACCATGCTGTTATTCCTTTTGTAGTCCAATTTTTAAAAGTTGGGTCATAATCTGCCGGTTTAAATTGCCTATCATATGCTACCCATTCTAAATTTTTGGCACTATTCAGGATTTTGTATTTTTGCAGTAATTTGAACCATACAGTTAGTATGTGATTTGTTATGGGATCTAGATGCATTTTCTTCGTTTCATATAGTTCTTTATCACCAAGAATGCTTTGGATGGGTTCTTGTAGAGTTTTATATTCTATATTTTTCCATTTTTCAGTATACTGGGGATTACACCAGCAGTATAGGTATCGTAGCAATATAGTATTCTCTTAGCTTTGGCAGTGCCATACCTCCTTTAGCTGGAGGGTGCCGTATTTTATTCTTGATCTTTTATTGTCCCATATGAATCTGGTTATTATTTTGTCCCACGTTTTAAATTGCGTGTTGGAGACCTGTTTTGGTAGAGCTTGAAAGAGAAATAGAAAACGGGACAAAATGTTAATTTTTACTATTTTAATTCTAGACCTGAAATCTAGTGGCAGAGTTGACCATCTTTCTATGCCTTTTTTTATCTTTTCTTGTACTACAGAATAATTTTTACTGTTTATATTTTGAAAATGTAATGTTATTTCCACGCCTAGATATTTAATACTTTTCATATTCCAGTTGAATTTAAAGTTGTTTCTAATATGTTCAGAGGGAATGTAATTGAATTTTAAAATTTGAGTTTTGAGAATATTTATTTTATATCCTGATAAATGTTCAAATGTTTGCAACATTTCCATAAAATGAGGAATTGATGTTTCTGGTTGTTCGAGATACGCTATTATATCATCAGCAAACTATCCTATTTTGTGTTCAACGCCATTCAGTGAAACTCCTTTAATTTCAGGTTTTTCTCGAATTGCCTATGCCAGAGGTTCAATAAAAAGAGCAAACAGAGTTGGGGAGAGCCCACAACCCTGCCTAATAGATCTTTCCAATTTAAATGTTCCTGTTAAATTCCCGTTTATTTGAATTCTAGCCGTTGGTTGTGAATATATTGTTTTTATTATTCCTACCGATTTGTTATTAAATCCCATTTTTTCTAACACTAGGAACAAAAAATTCCAATCAACGCAGTCGAAAGCTTTTTCTGCGTCGATGCTTTAGAGAACTGTACTTCTATGTTCTCTTTGGGCTCTTTCAGTTATATGCAAGGTTCTCCTGATGTTATCATGTGTCTGCCGACCCTTTATGAATCCCGTCTGGTCTTCATCGATAAGGTCAGGAAGAAATGTATTTATCCTGTTACAAATTATAGATGTATAGATTTTGTAATCTATGTTTAGTACTGATATAGGTCTGTAATTAGCACATGACTGTTTGTTTTTCCCTGGTTTTAATATAACTGAAATGATTGCTTCTGACCATGAAATTGGCATTTTATTATTTTGAAGGGTCCAGTTTAGAGATCTATGTAAAATTGGGGTAAGTTTGTTTTTAAATGTCTTATACCATTCAGCTGGGAAGCCATCGCTGCCTGGTGATTTATTGTTTTTCAGAGTATTTATGATTTTTAATATTTCCAAAATATGGTCTTAGTTGACATTTATGGTGCTAAAGCAATCACAAAATTGCAAGCAATTCTCAATTGCAAGCAAAAAATATTCCCCCCTGACTATGCTTCTATAAAACCCACTGCAGTCTCTGAGTCTTCCCTGCAGTCACCAAACTGGTGCTGATTGTTGCCTCATGAGAAGCTCATAAAGGGAGGGGAGACATATTAGCCCTGTAATATTGTATGGTCCTCAGAGTTTATGCGTATCTGAGACAAGCCCTCCCCACCACAACCCCCCAAAAATAATGTCAACTCGAAACTTAAGCTGCTAAACTTATTCATCATAAACTGTCTGCAGAGCAAACAGTGGATTTTAGCATTCAAGTGCCAGAGAGCTTTAGCCTGTGTTTCATGTCAAGTGACTCTACTTATTTAAACTAAACAATGTGTCTAGTGTGTTTCATAAGGCATGCTTTTTTTTTTGGAGAGGTAGAAAAGTAAGTTGAAATACAAGTGCAGGGAACAATTTGCCGTAGTTTTCTATGAATACTGGTAAATGTTTCTATTTTTTTTTCCATTCATGGGGTCCTTTATATAGTGTTCCTATTTACCTTTCTGTGAAAATTATGTGCTTCATGTGTGCCCTGTTTTTCAGTTTTGTGATTTGCTAGAAAAAAACATCGCTCCCTTAAAAAGGAAAACTCTTCATCTTTTTAGTTTAAATGGTTGCAAGTACAGAGTAAAAGTTGATCAAATTTTAGGAGGTTTTAATGCAGATCTGAAGTTATTAAATCTTTGTCTGGATCAAATTAACTAAACAAAACTTAAGTTATAGAGATTTTTCTTTTAGCAAGCATTCTTTTTTAACTTCACAGAGGCAGGAAAATGTAAATTTTGTCATTATTAGTGAGTATTTTGTTATGATTTATATTATAATGAAATAAACATCATCTTCTGAATTCTTTTTTAGGGTAAAGTAGATGGGTAAAGTCACATGTTTTGAACACCTAATGTCTTTTTCTATGTTTGAGCCCACTATTTTTAAAAGTTTAAAAGTTTTTAACATTAAAATTCTCTGAAAACACATTCATACACTTGCTTTATACTTTCTAAGGAAATCAGATCTCAAACAAAATTTGAATTGTGTCTTTGTAATTTTGGAATATATCAGATTCAAAATAGGGACAAGTATCTTTAAACCCAGTCAGGGTATGATGTGGTGCAGAAGTGTATTTATGAAAGTGTTACAAAGCGCCATGGGGCTCTGTGAAGAGTTGAAAGGGATATTCTGAACAGATCTTTTCAGTACCTGTGATTGGATGAATAGGAGAATTTCAGGATATACATCAAGTTCTGGTTTTTGTTTCGAATAAGGTCCTGTTTAGCCACATATGCCATAAGAACAGCAAGGGAGATTCCAGCACAGAAGCATGTGACCAGCAAACCACATCTTTGTTTCAGAATGTGTCATTTGGTTAAATCTGCTGTGCTACAATGCAGAATCTGTGCTGGCTTAAATGAACAAAGTGGATTAACTCTGTTACTGGATAATGGAGATTGAACTGGTAAACACAATTACTAAGGGGCACTTCTAGCATGAACGGCACCCTTGAAAAGCCGCCCCCCACTCACAGCCCCAAACACCTTCTTAAATAAGTGTCTTTGTTTCCTCAGAGAAACTTTGTTTTCCTTGGAAGGGAAATGTTTTATGCCCTTAGAGAAACATTGTTAGGTGGTAGCTCGTTTGGACGACAAGCAATTGGAATTCTTTCAGAAACTCACAATTTTACAAAATAAAAAATAATTCTGCATATGATTGTTTGTGTTTGAGTGTCTGTGATTGGGCAAATATTATTTTATACTCAGGGCACAATATTAATGAGGCAGACTGAGGTGGAGGGGGCTTTCTGAATCACACTGAAATACTGTATAAAGCGTTAAGACCCTGGGCAACTACCCACTGTGTCTATGCCTAAATCAGCGCCATGTGGCCTGTATGGGCAAAGTCAAAAATTTACACGTTAAACTTCATTTTTTAGACAGTGACAAAATCGTGTTTTGGTTTGGATTTTATTGTAAAAGAAAAGCTAAGGTGTAAAAACATCATTATTGACTGAAGCGGCTGGACTGCTTAGACCTGTAATTCCTCTCTGTCCTTAGTACACGTTTTTAGTGAAAATTAGCCCTGATAATGCAAATGATACTGCTAATGAAAGCGTTAAGTTATTCAGCTGGTGGTCCTCTGGAGGGAAACGTCAGCATGTCTCTTGATCCCTGAAGCAATTTTCCCCCTCCCCCCCACACCCCTCATTGGGTGAGGGCTGGTAGTCATCCTGCTCTGACGGCGGACATGCAGTCGGCTCAAAGACAGCGGGGGTGGCAGTTGCAGAAAATCCATTCCCAGAATGAGCGTTCTGCTGAGGCAGGTATGCCGACCTTTGAGTTGTCTGATAGGTCAATGCTCGGCAGCGTGCCAGGACATCCGTGGCCAAACGCCAGCCCTGGTGGTGCAGATGCTAAAGCCCATCTGAGCAACAGCCAGTTATGATCAATGGAACCCCTTTTGGCAGCTCATTGATAGCACACAGTTTGGTACCACCACTAACACTCATCAACAGATGCAGGTGACAGATGACAATAGGGTCATGATAAGGCTCTAAAAAGAGAGGCTCTACCTCTGTGCCTGGCAGCTGCTCAGACTGCGTGGTCTGCTTTGTACAGTGCCTTACACTTTAAGCAAAATATACCTCCAATCGATCTCTTGTTTTGGCACCTGAGTATTGTTTGTGAATTTGTCTTGTATGGCTTGAACCAGATAAGATTTTCCTGCTTGTGCTGCAGGAATTTTATGCATGAGGATTATCCTGCACCATGCTTTTCTGCACATGACACTCCGGCACTGCTGAGTTTAAAGACCCACTCCCGCTTTTTAGCATGTAGCATTTTTCTCATGATGGAGGACATACAGTATATAAAGAAAAATTAGAATAGAATTACATTTCTGAGTATGTCTTTATTAAATAGGAGCAGACAGAACAATGCCTTTGGGAAAAGCTTGTAGCTGTGACATAGGTGCTACAGTTGGTGGGCCTCAAGTTCTCTTCTCTGCTCCATTCCGGATGACCGGCTTGAAGACAAATAGGTCCATGTACGTCTTGGTCTTCCTCATCTGATCTGGAATCTGGCTCAGAAATGTTCGGCTGGATAGATTCAATTTGGGTTTTCATTGTTGTGGCACCCGTTGCTAGAATAAGGTTGTGAGGGGCTGTAAGCTAGAGGGAGAAAGTGTAAACAAATGGATGATGGGAAAAGAGGACCTGCTGACTGAGCCAGCAGTCTTGCCCACAACTCAGAAGCAAATTTCAGATGAACTACTGCTGCCCTGCAGAAACTATATCCTAATAAAATACAGGTTATAAGATTTTTCTTAAAACTGCATAATCATAATTAAAAGACCACTGGAATGTTTTTAAAATAATCAAAAGACGACCGAACTGGGACTTTAAAGTTTCTTTTGTCCCCCCTGCAGGTGCCCACGGCGTGAGAGAGGAGCCCCGCTTTGTGACGGCACGCGCCGGAGAGAGCGTGATCCTGGGGTGTGACGTGTCCCCTCCCCTGGATGGCCAGCAGCCCCCTTATGTGGTGGAATGGTTCAAGTTTGGAGTCCCTATTCCCTTCTTCATCTACTTCCGCTTCTACCCTCCTCATGTGGACCCAGAGTACACTGGTGAGATTAAACCCAGCAGATTTCATGTTGTGGAGTGTGTCTTCATGGGGATTTCAGAGCGTCCTGCAAATGTTTTTAGCACACAAGCACACTAAATCCATAATGATGTTATGTACCCGGCATAGTGTAAAGCATGGAGTGGACAGAATTTCATGCTGCTTATGGTAGAAAATGTTTCTCTTTCCATGGATAAGCAGCTCTGGCTTTACTAAAACCAAAAGCCTTGATAAAGCAAAACCCATTAAAGATGCTCATCACAAAATTTCTTCAGATTAATGGAAACTTTCAGTTATCATTTTCAATAAAAAAAAAGATATGTATATGTATGTATGTATATATTTTTTTTAGGAATGCAAGCATGGGTTCCTTTTCTTAATTTGGTTTAATACTTGCATAGATGTTTCTTTTTCTTTAGACAAAATAATTATGATCTCCATTAGATTTTCCCTTTTTGTCCGTCTGTTACAACCTCATACTGTTAAGACGAATAGGTGGAGGTCATCTTTACACAAATATAACATAGGAAAGGATAAAAAAAGAACTTCACATAAAAAGAAAGGGATCAGATAAATTAAAATGTATTTTCTATCTCTTGCTAAGAAGGATGGGGCTTGGAGGAAAAAAAGGAATCATAGTATTTCACTAATCCAGAGGCCATAATGTTCATTTAGTCGCCTCCACAACCATCAGCATGATGTTGAACTGAAGATTGTTGTTCATTCAGGTTTTACTTCTATGCTATTTGAATGTCTGACCCCTTTGAAAGCTATTAAAATGTTCACAGACATTCCCTACACTGCTCCAGTGATCCTCACCAACGTTATGTAGTTACTGTTTAGTGTCAGTCTTTCTTGTCACGCTTTGAAAATGAAAATAAAAGCGTATAATGTGTCTCAACAATAAGGGATTGAACCGAATGATGTTCTAAAGCATTAACGCAAATACAGATATCAGGAAATAAACGGGCAATTAAAACCAAACAACCCTGTCTTCGGAAACGCTCAATAGAGAATCCTTGTAGACGTTTACTGCTGTGAGCAGAAATGACTTACAATACCTGTCCTGTCAGTGTCAAACCTGGAGGAACTTCTTGCTTTATTTGAGTATAATAAATATAATAATAAAAAGGTCTGATCTTTTTTCCTGACATTTTTGTGAAAAGTCGGGAAAGTTTCACAACTACCAAGCTTCAACATAGTCACAATACGTGCTTTGAAATTTTGGTGCTTATCATTGAAACCATAAACCATGAATTTAGACTGTTAGTAAATTGTAACATCAAGGTGTTTTTTTTTTCTTTTTGTTTCACTGTTGCTGTTCTTTTTAGTTTTGTCTTAAAATGTACTTTACCTCTAAAGCTGATGGGTGTTGTAGTGAAAGGTTGGATGTCTTAAATCATCTCATAGCATTTTTATTAGTTTTTAAGGTATAGATTTCTTTGCGCTGCTGACGACTCAATCACAAAGTTCTTGCTGAGAGCAGAACAAATTCTGACAAGCGATTTCAAATAAATTGCCGTGCAAATCTTTTTCATTCGCAAGGCTGACTTACAATTAGGTCCTAATAACTCAGGTGTTTGGGTCTTGATATAGGTGGTGTTTGTGAAGATTGGGGCCCTTTTAGTTGGTTTTTTTTTTTTATGTCAAGCTGTGCTTGCTGTTTTCTCTGTCCATTCACACCCATGGTATCAGTTTTGTGTGACTTTTTTTTTTTAGGTTATTATGAAACATAAAAGTATATGTATAACATACTGTAGATCCATGTACGTCATCTGGCTCAAAACCTGTACGCTGGATTGCTTTGATTTTGGCTAAGTTCAACATAATCATAATTAAAAGACCACTGGGAACATTTTAGAATAGATTAGAAGATGATCGGAGTGGGACCTTAAACATTTAAGAAATAGAGTTAAACATGACAAAACCCACAGAGAATAAAAAAGTGACACAGAAGATGTTTTGACAATTAAGAGCTAAAAGCCAGAGACTAAAAGTGGGGGTAAATTAACAAAAAAAAAAGCTGTGGATGATTTACAAGCTAAACCTGGTGTCACAAAAAAACAAAAACCTAAGAGACATCACAAAAATTAATTGTCTGGGCTGTGTAAGCATTAGAAGTAAGAACAAAATAGCTTTAAATAGTCACTAAGTTACATTTCTCTTTCATTCAAGGTTCCAGTCTAGAACCTGTGGCTGGAAATACAAAATGTGTCTCTTTTTACACTTTTTCCATAATCATGACTAGTATAAGTCTTGATACTTTTCAGTTTAACGATATAATTCGTTCCCTCCAAGTCCCTTCCCATTTGCAAAAATTAGACAATTGCTAAACAATGAATTAGTCTTCTTAATCTAACCTTGTAGTTTTTTTGTCAACATTTGATATCAAAATTGATTTAAAATTAAAGCATGCTCATCTCCTCAACAATTTGCAGGTGTCTTTGTCCTGCCTGTTTGCTAAAGTTCATCTATAGTTCAGTGATGTCATATCAAGCCAAGATGGCAGTGAGATCTGTGTTAAAAATATTGGCATCAGTCTAACCCAGCACAGACCAACGGCTGGCGTCACTTTAAAGAAAATACTCTCTTTTATGGCCCTCCTTTGGATATTCATAGAAATGTTTTTGGAGTTTGTCATCCTCTAATTTCTTTTTTTAATTCACTTTGTGGGGATACACACAAGTACCACCTGCAAAATAAACTCTGTTTTACTACGGTTTGATCTAGTTGCTCCTCAGAGAAATATTTTGCTCTTTAGGTGCAACCTTCAGGAACTAATTACCGTTGCCCGTCAGTTGTTTGGAGCTTGGCTTCCTCTTAGGAAGTGAGATTCAAATTTTTATGTTGAACTCTCCTGCAGTTTTTTTTTTGGCCAAAGTGATGCAAAAAATGGCATAAATCTCAATCCAAACATGAAAGTTATGGATGGTGAAAACAAAGGCATTGATGCTGCAAAGCTAGAGTGAAACTAAAACCGATGAACAGAGCAAGTCATTTCCCATTTGATCCACTGTTCAGTACTTTTAAAACTAGGGCAATACTTTTATGTTATTCTCAGCTAGACTGAAAATGTCCGGTTGCCACAAGACACATCTCATTCCTTACTGTGGGAAATTGGATGGTCCTCAGGATCTTTGGGAAGACAGAAAATTGCCAGAATAATGACAGAAGTGATCCTAGCCCTACTTCTAAAACCTAAACAAAACACATAAAAACCTTAAAACTGATTGGTTTGTTTGATCACTGGTGGAAATACTGTGAAATAAGTGTGAGCTTCAGGACAAAAAAGTTTTCATTTAGCAGAAAGATGCATCGGTTAGACACAAGAAAGTAAACAAATCCTCTGTGTCAGAACTGGTCCATGAACAGATGCATTATGATTATGGCAACTCTCATAACAAAGATTAAAGCTTGCTTTGGGGATTGAATTCTCTTGGTGACATGTGATTCTGTGATATTCTTTATGGTCTTTTAAATATACTCATGTGGCGTAAGAGCTTATTTGGACTATTTCCATGAATAATCACTCAGTACAAATAAAATGGATGAGATGAGTAAATTTGATTATGTTGCCCAGCTGCTACCCAAACAATGATATTTGTTGAGCATTTTGTACATAGCAATGTTTCAAAAACACTTCTCACAATGCAGGGTTTGAGCATTACGCTCTAGTCAGGTCATTATGTCTGTATTTGTCAGGGGTTAAGAGCATCTCACAAAACTTTGACTGAAGGAGAAGTTGATTTTTTTTTAATCAAAACTCAACACAATATGAGTTTGTTTATGTGAATTATTTAAACTCATTACTCTTCTAAAATAAATAAGCAATGTCTTTCTTTCTATATAAGGTTGAGGGTGTAACTAAACTTTCAAAGAAATTCTTCCTATCTCCATTTTTCAAACTCTTTTTATTAACCTTGTTGGTAAACAGCTGTGGTCAATAGGGAAGAACTATTCACAGAACAGATTGAAAGATAATCAAAATTTGACCCAATTCACAGAACGCGCTGGAAGACCTAATGTCACTCCACCTCAGTTGTAGTACAAATGATATGTAACAAAATGTCATGCAAAATATCTATCGCATTTACTCAAAAGGAGAAAAAAAATAAAGTTGATTTTCAGGTGTGTTAAAATAAACTGGAAACTAATTGAGACCACCTAGAAAGATGGGTCAGAGAGCGGTTCCTGGTCCCGGACTAGGGTCGGCTTGGGTGTATTTAGACTGAAAATTTGTTCCGGATTATCTTGGGAAACGAACTCTGGTTCACTTTAAGCAGAAGAAATGTGTCCGGTCTGAAGACACTGCTGTCTTTGTGTAGTTTTAATGTCAATATTTTACTAAATTTGTCTTTTGATTAATTGCAATTAACTTCCATGTGATGACATACAATGCTTAAAAACAAAAAACAAAAATGAAGTGCTGCATTTTAAAGGATAATTAAAATGTCTTACATTTGAGCTTATACCCATCTAGTAAGTTCAGTTTTGCATTAAGTGCTTTTGCTACAATAAGTCTGCAAAATCTGCCAGGTTTATCCGTAGAACACTGGATTTTCATCTTAAAAGCAATTTTCAAATGTGTGGATGAGCTTTTGATGCTTTCATGCATCTCAGGCTTTGTTTTCTATGTTGGTATTTCAAGGAATTGTGGGATTGAATAATTTTCTTTCCTTTCAGAGGGAATAGTCTGGTGGATTTCCTGCTAAAATAGATAATAAAAGACGCACTGGGCGCTCCTTTTGTCTCTTAGTTACTGAATTATAACGGGTCTTCCCTTTGCCTGAAAGAGGGTTGGAGCAGCATACACAATAATTGTATGGAAACATGTATGTGTGGTGTGTTGAAACAGTCAAATGGAGCATTTTTCTTAAAATTAAAGAGGGGGAAAATATTAACTTTCTTTCTAAAGCTTAGCTGACTAATGAATGCAGCAAACATGTCATAGAAGAGTAGAACAATGTCACTGCAATTAGAGGCAGCTCTGTGGAGAAAAAAAAAAAACTAAATTATTTTGTCTCCTCATGCAGATGGAAACTCATGCCAGTAATTGTGGGAGTTTCAGACAGCCATATGTCCCAATTAATAAAAAAGAAGGACCAGTTTACAGTACATCTACTTGATCCACTTTTCTAAAGTCTTTGTGAAATGTTTGTTATTGTGGGAAGTTACTATGGCAACAGAAAAAAAAATTGGTAACGCTTTCTTTTACAGTACAGTACTTACAGTGTACTTAAGTGGTATTTACATGGTACTTATTGTGTAACTACTGGGTACTTTCAGGGTACTTACATGGTACTTTTTATGGAATTTACTGGGTACTTACATGGTACTTTTTTGTGTCTTATCTGTACTTACATGGTACTTACTGTGTATTTATATGGTACTATTTGGTTCATACCTATGTGGTACATACTGGGTATTTATAATATACTTACTGGGTATTTACATGTTGTGCAAAGGGGTCTTTTGTGGTACTTACCACATGTATGAACAAGGTAAGTACAAATAAAGTACCTTGACCTTTAGGTCTTCACTCACTGCACGTTTCATGGTATTTACTATGAATTTACCACAGAAACTACCCCTTAAGTACATTGAAACTGTACTGTAAAAGAAAGTCAGCCCTATTTCCACTCAACTACATGGTACTTTCATTACTAAATACCGGGTATGTTCACTTGAATATTACTTGGTACTTACCCCTTAAGTACACTAAAACTGGACTGTAAAAGAAAGTCAGCCCTATTTCCACTCTATTACATGGTACTTTCAGTAGTAAATACTGGGTATGTTCATGTAATACCTTCCCATACAGTATACATACACACTTGGTCTTCTGACCTCACCAAATGAGACAATGCTAACTTGTTGGTAAAGGTCAAATAACTGCATTGTAAAAACATATTCCTACTTCTTATAACATGAGGCAAATGTAAAGAGAAACAATACAGCACTGAAAACAACTATCTTTAATATGAAACACTTTTGCAGCATACAAAGTGTCATCACAATGAAATGTGTTTTAAGTACAAAACAGTACAAAGGAGCATTCCAAAAAACACATTATTGGCCTGAGGGTCGTGTTTTTGTCCGTCAAAATTCCATCAGCAGAGTTTGGTAACGGTGCAGGACTTCTTCAGGGTTTGGAACTGCAAGAAAATTCACAATAAAAGCTCAAATGAACATAAAAAGCACAACAACTTTGATGAAGTACAAAATATATTTTATTTATTTAATCATTTCTGTAAAGAGTTTGATAAATCTCTGTGAATTCCTTATTGCTTTGACTGCAATGCTTGAAATTAATCAATTATCCTCATTTATAAACATGATAGATTATTATTCAAAACTTGACTTTTTTTAAATATTGTTCTAAACATTAACTTGTTTTATTATATAATGTCAGGAAAATATGTAAAACAACAAGGTAAATATTTACTTTTAATACTAAAAACACCCAGAGTGTGGGCTTTTGTTAAGTAGGTCGGGGCGAGCAAAGATGCAAATTCCCAGCGCACTTGAATGCAGCATGACAACGTGAACGTGCGTTAATCCGGAGAGCCTCGAGGCGCGTGCAACAGTTTGAATTTCTCTTCATTTGGCAGGTAAGCCAGTGTTTTTGTAAATATTGGATAAATTATATGTAAATATTTAAACTGATCAAACTTTATGGAGAAGCTAACCTCGTGATTTCAAGCCGCTCTTTCAGTGTTTGAAACGTGACGTCAGAGCATGTCTGCTACTTTACTGCAATAATTTCAGTTATTTCAAAATGTATAACTTTTCAAAGTTTGTAATGAAAATCTACAAACATTGTTGTTACTTACCAGGAGAGGAGCACCTGTAAAACTAGCACGTAGCCTAAATGATGAAGTCTGTTGTTCAGTGCTCGTTTGAGCGCATGTCTCTCTGGGAAAATCAAAGAAAGGCGTTTATTTTGAAAATAATGATGACGTACTTCCGTCTTTTTACCGCTTTAGATCAATGGTGAAGAAGACATCCCAGAAGAATCCGTGAAGCCACAGGAGAGTAAGCTAAAGTAAGCTAAATGCACTAAGTGGACATATTATTTACATGAATGTAGAGTTTAACTGCATTTTCCCCGTTTTCTTTTCTTTCTCCGTTTTTATATTTTATTTATTTTATCAAATATGATAGAGAAAACAATACCACCCAACAGTGAAGGTAACTGTTTGTATATTTAAAAGATATTTTTGAGTAACTGTGTTGACTTTGAAACTGCCTATTCATTTCTTTTTTTCCTTTTCGTTTACACTGCCATGTGTTTGATGCTAATGCAAATTGTAGGTGCGAATAATATTTATAAACAAGATATACACACAGCAATTGCCAATTAAAACATTACTTTGACATTCTTTGTCTAAACAAATTAGATTTTTTTATGGCAATTTTAATTTTTTTTTTCTTTGATTTCTTTTTTGTTGTTTTTGTTTATGTAACTGAAATATAAAGTTGTGAATAATCTATCATGTTTATAAATGAGGATAATTGATTAATTTCAAGCATTGCAGTCAAAGCAATAAGGAATTCACAGAGATTTATCAAACTCATTACAGAAATGATTAAATAAGTAAAATGTATTTTGTACTTTATAAAAGTCTTTATGCTTTTTTTGTTTATTTGAGCTTTTATTGTGAATTTTCTTGCAGTTCCAAACCCTGAAGAAGTCCTGCACCGGTGAAAAACACGACCCTCAGGCCAATAATGTGTTTTTTGGAATGCTCCTTTGTACTGTTTTGTACTTAAAACATATTTCATTGTGATGACACTTTGTATGCTGCAGAAGTGTTTCATATTAAAGATTGTTGTTTTCAGTGCTGTGTTGTTTCTCTTTACATTTGCCTCATGTTACAAGAAGTAGGAATATGTTTTTACAATGCAGTTATTTGACCTTTACCAACAAGTTAGCATTGTCTCATTTGGTGAGGTCAGAAGACCAAGTGTGTATGTATACTGTATAGGAAGGTAATATGTGAACATACCCAGTATTTACTACTGAAAGTACCGTGTAATAGAGTGGAAATAGGGCTGACTTTCTTTTATAGTCCAGTTCCAGTGTACTTAAGGGGTAAGTACCAAGTAATATTCAAGTGAACATACCCAGTATTTAGTAATGAAAGTACCATGTAGTTGAGTGGAAATAGGGCTGACTTTCTTTTACAGTACAGTTCCAGTATACTTAAGGGGTAGTTTCTGTGGTAAATTCATAGTAAATACCATGAAACTTGCAGCGAGTGCAGACCTAAAGGTCAAGGTACTTTATTTGTACTTACCTTGTTCATACATGTGGTAAGTACCACAAAAGACACCTTTGCACAACATGTAAATACCCAGTAAGTATATTATAAATACACAGTATGTACCACATAGGTATGAACCAAATAGTACCACATAAATACATGGTAAGTACCATGTAAGTACAGACTAGACACAAAAAAGTACCATGTAAGTACCCAGTAAATTCCATAAAAAGTACCATGTAAGTACCCAGTAAAGTCCCAAGAAAGTACCATGTAGGTACCCTGAAAGTACCCAGTAGTTACACAATAAGTACCATGTAAATACCACTTAAGTACACTGTAAGTACTGTACTGTAAAAGAAAGCGTTACCAAAAAATTGATGCGTCTTTTTTAGAAACATGAAAAGAAGTCCCAAAATCAGAATACAACTGCTCCATAAATTTATGATAAAAATACAGTCAATACTCCTCCTAATCTTTGTTATATTAGAATGTAAACTGTACTGAGCCTAAAAGCTCCTGTTTCCTGCCACGTAAGAATACAGCCCTGCGGTGTCATTCTTGTTTCTCAACTGACTTTGGCGTTCTGACTTCTTATTGACTAAACGCTCTTGGTTCAGGTAATCAGCAGCAGGTAGCAAATTTCTCTGAAAAACCACCAGGACGGTAACTTTTTCAATTTGAATGGCATGATTCCATACATACATGTTGTTGTTTTTTTTTTTTTTAGAATACTATTAAAAGTCTCTCATCCTTAACAGAAAAAAAGAAAACATGCTTATAAAATGATAGAAATACATTTTGAAATCAAATACAATATGAAATATCCCATATTTTTTGTTGTTACTCTTTCCTATTGGATCAAAAAGGTATGTTTTATATCAGTTCCGCAGAACATTATAATGGAATGGAGCTCACACAGCATTTAAAACAGCAGTACTTGAAAAATATTCATATTTGAAGAATGCTGCGGCATGACTTTTATGGATTCTTTTCATTTTTAGGATATTTTTTTAACTCTTCATTGATCGTTTTCGTCATAGCGGAAGATAACGTTTTTTTTTTGTTTTTTTTGCCCAACAAAGCCATAGTGTGATCTGAAGAACGTGTTAGAGCTGTGTGTCCTCAGAGGAGACACAAACTTGTAGCGTCTAAGTGGTCCATGCCCAGGGGACAGGTCTTTCCGTGGATACAGCGCTGTTAACTCTGTTTACAGCCGCACCCTCTCACTCCTTGACAAATGGGAGATTGGGTTGATTCCTACCCTTTACGCCACCACTTGTCTCCCTCAGCACGTCAGGTAAAAATAGACCTGACTTTTAAAGACAACCTACCTTTTGACTGTGAGACAGCACGTCTCTCTCCTTCTGCCTTCTGTTTGCTTTATTGATTTTTGGCTAATAAAAATAAAATGTCTGTTTCTGAGCCTAGCATCAGGGTTGGGTGTCTGTCTCTAGCACTCAGGTTTGCTGGTATAGTCATTTTGGACCACGCCAGATGTCTGGAACAGGAAGCTGTGCTTACAGTACATCTACACATCAAAGTTGGGCAAAATGCTCCATCTCTGAGCGCTTGTCAAACAGCGCAGAAGCAAATGTGTTAGTCTGCTGGGCTGTCAGCGGCAGCCATGTCAGCAGCAGGCTGGAAGCTTGAAGACAGACAGCTTAGCAGCTGAGGGTTTCTCCATGCTTACTTTCCTGAACGTCTCTGCTCTCTTGTGATTTTCTCCTTTCAGAATTCCAATTTATCCTGAGCTTTGAAGTAGGAGGAGGTGGGAAATGAAAACTTCCACCAGAAACAAGATTTCTGTGACGTGCAGGATATCTCCACAGTGGCACCGAATATTTTAATTTAGTTAAAGGAAGCTGTGGTTAAGCAAAAAAAAAAAAAAAAAATCTACTTTTCGAGCTTGATGGGTCTTACATAATGTTGAAACACCATGATCTTTAAACTGTAAAAGAATGGCTAAGTGTTGTATGAAATTAGATCAGCTTTTGAGGTGCTTGATGTTAAGCAATGACAGGAATTTGCACAGGAACATCTGAAACATTAGAAATTGCTCAAAAAGTTTAACACATATCTATTTTAAAAGAGCAACCATTCTTAAACTTTATATTGCTTTTTATTTGTTCCCTTTAATTTTATAGCAGGTATGGATCAGAAGCATAAAATTCACAATCCCAGATTGGAATACTTTTTTTTATTTATTTATTCTTTTTACAAGATGTTGAATGAAATGTAACCATGGATTTATATATATTCTAACAGCTTTTAAGCGTAAAAAACAGTTTGCAGCCCTTAAATTACATTTAAAACAATTGTAGTTGTTTTTACAATCATTGAGAAGCTGCTTTGGTATCAAAACTTCATTGAGCTATTGCACTTTATGAGTTTTTATGTATGCAAAATAAAAAGAAAACCCCAACAATGATAATATCTTTGTATCAACACAGTCTGCCCAAACGCTGCAGCACAGTATGGATCAGGTCAAAGGTTACAAAATAAACTAAAATGTCTCAGAATTAGATTGGGGCAAAAGAATATTTTGCAGTCACTGCAAGTTGTCCCTAAAAAGCTGGGTGAGGCCTTTAATGTTCACCATAGGCCCTCGATCTTTTAACAATCTTCAGCCCAGGTGTTGACGCTCTTTAAATCTCCATAACCCATTGACTGTTTATGCTAGTAACTTAATTCCAACAGATTATGATGATGAATCTGATTCTTCCACTGATACTGAGAAGAGATCAACTGTTGGAGCAATTTTTTGAAAAATGAAAAAAAAAAATTTTTTTTGAAAATTGAATAATTACAAAATTGCTTACAATCGTTCTCCATTTAGACTTCTTGTACAAGCTTACATTTTTGGGTACAAATGATCTTGAGAACATGCTAGGTTGTCATGGATTTTAAATCTTGTAGTACTTCAAAAGTCCACATGCTTAAACCAGCACATGTCCAAGCCTAAAGCTTGCCAGAGACCATCTCGACGACCCAGTGGAGGATTGGGAAATGTCATATGGTCAAATGAGACCAAAATGGAACTCTTGGCAGAAACACCAATTGCTGTGTTTGGAGGGGGAAGAATCCTGAGTTGCATTACAGGAACACCATACCCACATCATCTGGGCAAAGAAGGAGTGGCTACGTAAAAAGTATTTCAAGGTTCTGGAGTGGCCTAGGCAGTGTCTGGACCTCAGTTCAATAAAGAATTATTGGAGGGAGTTGAAACCCATGTTGCCCAGCAACAGCCCCAAAACATCAAAGCTCTTGTGCAGATCTGCATGAGGAATGGACCAAAATAGCAGCTACAGTGTGTGCAGTGAAGACCTACCGGAACTGATTGACCTCTATCATTACCAGCAAGGGTTACATTACAAAGGATTGAGCTGAACTTTTGTTATTGACCGAATTATTAATTTTCTGTACCGTTATACAAATCAATTCTTCAAAAATCAGACAATTCGATTTTCTTGATTCTTTTTTCGTTTTTTATATTTTGTCTCAAAACTGAGGAGTACCCATGATGAACATTACAGACCTCTTTTCAATTTATGTGGGACAACCTGTAGAATTGATGACTACCATTGCCCTGCTGTATATCTTCTTTGTAGAAATGAGTTTGCAGTCTAGAAGGCTGCATTTTCTTAGTTTCAAAAGAAACTGTCAAACTGATGATGGCTTCACAAAGTAATAAATATGAGACTGACATATTGACCTGTGTAACCTACAATAACATCAATAACTTAAATACTGAACAACTTGTGATCAAGCTTCAAATGTTTCATTTCCTTTTAGTTGCAGTTTCCTCTTAAGGTGCTGCTAACTTTGTTGCTTGACTACTTATTTTCTGCATTCAGTGCCATGTTCCAGCTGTGGTCATAAATTCAATAAACACACCCAAAATTTCATTATGTAAATCGTGGATCTTTTTGTAATAACGTGTGCGCTCTTTTTTTAGCTTGTGCTCTTTTATTAGATCGAAGGTGTAAATGTCAAGGTGCATAAAGCAGCAATGAAATGCTCCATGCTTTTGATATCCATACTGCCAAAATATGTCCAAATACTGCGACAAAACATTGCATGGGTTGAGTGGTAACCAGCAGTGCCTCACCTCTGTTTGCAGGTAGAGCCTCTCTGCACGGGAAGGCTTCCCTGCAGATTGACCCAGTGCGCTCAGAGGACCAGGGCTGGTATGAGTGTAGGGTCCTAATGCTGGAGCAACAGTACGACACCTTCCACAACGGCAGCTGGGTGCATCTTACAGTCAATGGTGAGTAAGAACATGACTTTGTGTCTTTAAATAAAACAAAAAAAGTCCATTTGATTAGAACATTTAAAGGCTCTATTTGAAAAAAAAAATCTATCCTGTTTTAAAGGGTATTTTGGAAACTGTTTATGTTGCCTAAAACAATTCTGGAACAATTGTGAGCTACATGTGTGTTTAGTTGACAATAAACCTTAATCCAGGACAGTATGAGGAAGCAAAATTCAATTTTTCTTTTACAAAACCAAAAAATAAAATACTTTTACTCCTTTTCTTTAGGAAACAGAATAATCTTAATAATCAGATACTGTGCAGAAAAACAACACATCCAATAGGTATTATTGTCACTTCTTCTATAATGCAAAATGCAATCACAAACAAATAGCTGTGTCCTTTTTTTAATCATCTTGATTCATAAAAATGTTTTTCTGTGACCTCGAGGGTACTACCTTTTGGGTCTGACTGTCAGTTCTGGGCATTTAAGTATATGTAATTTGCCTGATGTATGTAAACTAATGCATGCTTTGAAGTTCTTGGCCCCCAACAACCAATTCAGGGTTTCTGTGTCCACCTGTGTGTGAGGCCTTTGAGATGTAAATGTTGTCATTTGCACCAGTCTGCAAGGCCACATCATATGTGTCAACATGTTGCCTGACAAACAGTTCTGTTTCCCCCCCGAATTTTATTGTGAAAAATCCAGTGAAATGTGGTTAAATTGATAGAAATATCCAGTGAATTTAACGCTGAAAACTCTAAGTTTGCCTGTTTTATTCATTTTTTTAAATGTCACAGATGATGTAAAAGAACTGCGGTGATGCAGTGAGAGGATTTCCCTGATATCAGTGGGTTTGTCAGTATGATGAGTGAGACAGTCAGGCCTGCAGCTTTCCCCCCACAAAAAAGCTTCTAGTAAAAAATCTCAGAGGCTGGTTAGAGGAGGATTGATTGTTGCTGGTTTCAGACAGTCTGAGAGTCTATCAAACTGATGACCAGGCTGAAAAAATCTGCACCTTTGCGTTTCCCAGGAATACCCGAGTGGCTCCTGTGTGAAGTGTGTCTGTACATTGTTGCAGAGCACCACAAACAGTGACGTCGACTTGTTTTATAGCTGTAAGAGCTGCATTTGGTTAGTGTGAGAAAATGCTTTCTATGGAGCCTGAATGTCTTCATGTGTGTGCAGTCAGAACTGGTGGCAGGTGTGGTGGAAAAACTATTAGTTCAGCTTATTATACAGATCAGAACTAATTAAAAACAAGATTTATATAAGAGTCATGCTTGGCAACTAGGGGTGTAACGATTATTTGACTTAATTGATGAATCGATTTATATTCCTACGATCCAACCAGATCGATCTGGCTGTGGCAAGTTGCTAATCAAGTTGACTTATACAATTATAATAGTTGTTTCAAACATTTGGAAAAGATGTGACCATACACTGTGGTAGAATATTCTAATAATGTTCCGTTTGTATTATTTTGATGTGGAAAAACAACAGTGATCTAAACTGTAAATGGATTTGCCATTAATTCTGGTTTACTTGTTTGTTTGTACACATTTAATTATCTTGCAAGAAATACAAGGAATCAGGACAACTTCACCTGCACTGTTCAGTACCCAGGTATTTCTCTCTGATTCCCACTGGTTGAAGTTGTACAAAGGAGTCCTGGATTGACTGAATGAATCGTTCCTCTCCTATTGGCAACTGATTCAAGGCAAAAACTTTGGATTTAAATAATTGAGATCTCTGATCTTCTGTGTTATTCTGCAGCAAAGTGATGTCAGTCTGACTAATGTGTGTATTTTTGATGTGTGAACCTGTGACTGCTGTGAGAAAATCATGCATATGCAATGTGATGAAGCATATTCATGTGGTGAGTCTGAAAGTTTTTTCTAAAAGACATTTCTGAAAACCATTTCATGACCTGATGAGTTTAGAATAAAAATGCTTACCTGCACAAAACAGATCATTTCGTAAGGACTTCTTAGCTCTGTGCTCTGGGTACCACATCTGCACTGAAACAAAACCCTAAAGGAGACGTCTGTTGGCTATTAAAAGTGTAAATGCACAAATGGGTTAGTACTCTGCTGCCAGTGTCACCTGCACACTCACATGATGTTTGGGCTTTGTGAGCATCTGTAGGCGCGTGTGTATAGACGTCTTGTTGTGCAGACATACTGCATCTCTGTAGCTGCCTCATCAAGATTCCCCATTACCCGCTCCCTCCCTCCAACTCTCCCTTCCGTCACTCCTGTCAGGCCTTTCACCAAAAACGGAGCTCTTCAGGCGGCAGTAGCGGAGCTAATAATACCCCTTAATGTCAGATGTATTTGACATTTTAGAATATGCCGTCCCACGTGACCTCAATGTAAAATGAAATCTGACGTGGCTTGGGATGGAGTGGTCAGAAGCAAACACGCCTAATCTGTAGTGATGCTTTTACGTGAAAAAGGTTCCCGTTTGTTGGAAAAAAATCAGGGCTTTTTTTTTTAAGTCTAGACATGCAACAAAGAAGTACAACATGTACGGGGCTGCTATGGGGATGTCTGTGAAGTAAGCAGGTGCCATCTTTGACTGGCTTCCGCACAGACACTGAGGACACTTGCTTCCTTTAGCCATTTGTTTTTGCATAAACTCCTCCTTTGAGTTCCTGTTGGTTGGCCTAAACATCCTGCCAAGCGGACAGGGGATTCATGCCCACTCAGTGGCAGGTGTCAGATGGCAAGGCCTTGTGCCCGAAAAATACACTAAGTCCTGTCTCTCTCAGCCCCCTCCTCTGGTCCTCTCCCTTCTCTTTCAGCATGTTCTCTCCTGTCTTCCCCCCTTTTTATCTTCTGAAGCTTCAGCAGGACTGATTTTCATCTCAAGTGGACTCCCTGCCTGTTTGTCCCCATGAGTAATTGAAGTTGACATGTGGCCAAACCTTTAAAATAAAAAAAAAATGTTGTTCAGTTTTTGAGGGACAGATAGTAAAATCTTGTTTTTACCTTTTTATTCCTAAACCAAACAGAATAGGAGAAACATGCCTTAAAGGTGATGCACTGTGCAGAAGTGAAAAATTAAAGCATTCTTTTTGCCAGACTAAAAAAAATACATTGGTTTATTATTCCTTTTCAGAAATCTCAATCAAAAGTTCTTATATAAATGCACAAGACAGTCTCCTTCCCCCACTTTTTGCTACAGTTGTTTACAGACACAATAGTTGCACGTAGAAGGACTGCAGTCGAACAGCAAAGACAGGAACCGTGGAGAGATAGTTAGTTTTTTCACATGCAACACATTAGTAAAGTCTATGAAGTAGATGATGTCTTTAAATCGCCTTTTTGTTTTTGGAAGTTTTCATTTTGCAATCACAAAATAGGGTAAAAAAAAAGTAATATAGGATAAATTAACTAAATGTTTAGAAAGCTTAATCTGAAAGTGCAAAAAATAAATGTATAAAGCAGAAGCTTTGTTGATAATAACTTGTTATTTTTCTCTGAATGCAACTTTTTTTGTAAATTTTTGTGTTTGTTTCCTATTTATTGTGATAACAACAGGCTAACAATAGAAAAATAAAAAATGCTAAAACATGATCATACAAAATACTTCTTTTTAACTTCAGCGTGGGTGGTTATTTTGTTGTTTGTGAGAAGGTTTTTTAGTCCTTTTGAAAATAATCTCTTTTGAAAATAATCTCAACACAATATTAAAGTTGTCTACAAATTTTTACAGAGGATGACGAAAATTCTTCTGGGAAATGTAGTCCTGAATTGTGGTCTGTTAGGATTATTAGCTTCATCATTTATACCAAAGTAAAGCTAAAAAACGATGTATCACTCAGAATATTCAAAGGTAAATGGGAACGAGGATACTTTTTTTTATTGCAGCAGATGTAAAATTGTATGCAGAGGATCAGAACACGCTTGTATTTTGGAACTTTGTGTTCATCTTGTTGGTTGTATGCAGCCTTGAAAAAAAAAAGTTAGGTAAGAATAAGGCTATTGGAAACAGTTCTTTATCAGGAAATATCTAACTGTAACACCCAGAAATGAGACATTTGAGATTGAAGATGTGAAATGAATGAAACTCCATATCTCTGTTAGCGTATTCTCTTGGAGTCAAATAGAGAAAAGAACTAAGAAAAGGACAAAAAGTTGCTAAATCACTTTCAGGTCTCTGAGCAAAGGACAAGGATAGAAACTCTCAGCCTTCAAAGAACAGGCTGGAGCAAACATCTCAGCATCGCAGCCATCTGCTGATGTCTTGTTATCGGCAGAGAAGAACAGTGGGAGTTGTGACACCCTTCAACCATCTTTTAATGTATAGAATTAATAAAGGGCTGCAGTAAACAGGGCAGAATTTTCATGCACAGATTGCTTTTTTTTCTAGCACAATTCCCAAGTTTCCCCAAACCATGGTGACACTTCCTCTATAACAAGCTGCAGCTGACAACGGGAAACAAATCCCAGGTGGGCCGCTGTACCTGTGGCTGTCACCAGCTCTACCACGTGTGCAACCTACTTCCTGTCAGCTGATGCCTGTCCCTTGAGAATAATCTTTTTAAAAAGGTGTGGAGCTAAAGACAGCACTTTAAGTGGCAATATATTAAGTAAAAGAACAGCACTTACAGAAAAGCAATTTTGCTTTAACACCTTTTTTTATAAATAAGAAAAAAACTGCATCAAACATGATATAAAGTAAAGATGATGCAAAGTTGTGACTGTTCTAAACTTGCTATAAACATCTGAGTTTTTGTATGATAGCTTAGGAGGAAATTTGTTACAATCTCTTACTTTTCTATAGTATTTACTTTATTTTGCCTGAATCTATGCTGGAAGCCTTTTTCATTGACCAAAGCCTCTAAAAGACAGCTTTATTTTGTTCACAATGATACACAGCAAAAAACAGTTAATACAATAAAAGCTGTAGGAAAAATAGATGCCAATGTTTATTTTTAATAATAATAATAATAATAAATAATAAAATAAATAATAAATTTTACATTTTGGAGTTAAAACATCAGAGCAAGGGATGAATAAAAGTAATAATGGATGACAATAAATTATATAAATGATACTTTTACAATTAGGATATGTAATATTTAGGGAATTTCTTAGCCCATCAGGCAGCTGGTTCAGTAACTGCATAAAAACTAAAAGCTTGTTTCCCTGTTTGTGTCTAAGGCACCGGCAGCAGATCCTTTCCCTCTGAGCACTATGGTTTCATGTGGTTCTATAGCACCAGCCAGTCTGTCAAATATTCAGGCCCTGCTTCCTGTAAACCAAATGAGTTATTAATAACATTTCAAAATCAATTCTTGATTCTACAGGGAGCCGATTTACAGTTTTTAAGGAAGTTAAATGGTCTTACTTCCTGTTTCCGGTCAGTACTGCTGCATTTTTAGCCAGTTAAAGCTGTCTGATGAGCTTTTGGCTGCACTCAGAAGAAAATCTGATGCAAAAATAATGAGATTTCATTAAATTTATTGTGGTTTAATATCTCTGACTTTAGTTCAAATTGAATGTTTTTTGTAATATCTTTAATTTGGTCATTAAAGATAAAGTGAGAATTTACAACCACACCAAAAAGTTTCCCCATATTTCTTTGAAAATTGCAGTTGCTACTTGTTTTGGGGGAATTTTAGAAATTTTTAAAAACTAAATATAGCACATATTTGTTTATTAAATATGTGGACTGTTGATATTCTGTTGGTATATCTACATACAACTTATTCCTGATGGAATAAATGCATAGGAGAACAACTTTTATGTTACTATAAATCATTATTCCCAGTGAATCCTAAAGAAGACAGGTCCAAAATAGATCCCTGGAGGATGCCATATGACAAGGGGACATAGGGTGATTAATGTATCGCAGTGGTGACAAAATGTATTCTGCTCAGAACATTAATAAATAACTAAAAACTTCTGAACGTTGCAATTGAACTACATCCTGTCCTGAAATATAAATTGGAATGCTATAGTCTGTCCTTTTATCTGAACGAATTAAGAAACATTTCTTTCTTTGGATTAAACAACTAAATACATGTTTTAGTGCTGTTGTTGAATTTAAAAGATAAAGAGAATTTGATTAAAATTGATTTTTATAAAAAAAAAACTAGATAGCAAAACTATGTGAAGTGGTTAAATCCCCCTTTAATATAATGTATTAGATTCAAAATGTGTCTTTGGTCGGTCAAAAGGAAGAAAATTATGAGGAAACATAAAACTATCTCACTTAAAAACAAAAGTGCAAATTAAACTAAAAGTAATAAGTGTTGTTAATAGGTAAATTGAAATTATGCTTGCAGTGTAGTAATTGTAAAACACTCCAAAGATAGCCAGCATATGATGTTATCATTGCAGCAGAGTTTAGAATCGGTGAAGCTTATATTACTGTAAAATACTTCCTCTTAATAACTAAAATGTCACATCATGAACAGCTTAATGCACCTACTGACCCATCAAATGCATGAGCGCGGGACGCATGAATCAGTCTTGCATTTTATTCGAATCTCCATTAAGCGACCGTGTCATGTAATGTAATGAGTGTTCGGCAGTGAGAGGGCAGGATGGACAGGCAGATGTCTAAATGTGCTAATTGGGCAATCTGTTCATCCATGCCAGGTGCTGGTGTGCATCCGGAAGTGTGGCCACACTCCCGCCGGCAAGAGCTGACCCACTTGAGCGGAACCCCTTTTTTTGTTGTTTTTATAAATATATATATACTATTTATCTTAAAAAAAAATGTTGTTGAATCTCTAAAAGCAGCTGGTTTATGATGCTGCAGGTTACTGACAGATGACTTGTGGTTGTTTGTGGAAATGCTGTGATGGTGCAGGAGGGTTTTCACTTGTATTTTTAAAAATACACAAACAGCAGCATGTTGTTCTCAGTGCCGGTGCATATTCACTATAAGGTGTCTGTGCAGCCACTGTGGAAGTAGTCTTTCTAGACAGAAATGCAGAAATGTACAATATATCTGACATGGACATGAATTTTGATCAGGAACCATGGATTATGAAAGTGTAACCCTGTGTGTGGATTGGTGACCTGATCTAGGACTGAATCCAACGCTTAAGCAGATTTTTAACCAACTGCCATTAAAAGAAGGGTTAGAGAACGACACAAAGCGCTGTTTTTAACCATGCAAAGGTTTATCTGCATTCAGAATCTAGAGAAAAACCTTTGATCTCACTGGAAGTAAGGGACAAATATGAGATTAGTCCAGCACTAATAAAAGCTCCCCCAAAAATTACGCTTTTGTATTCTATGGTCTTAATTTTTTTCTTCTCCACAGCACCGCCTTCATTTACATCAACACCACCCCAATATGTGGAGGCTAAAGAAGGGGGAAGCACTCTGCTAAGCTGCTCTGCCCAGGGAAATCCAAAACCAATGATCAGCTGGTTGAGGGAAGGGGAGGAGCTTTCAACCAATGCCAAATACTCGGTAAGAAATCACAACGGCCCAAACTCAGATTTATGATTGAGCACAAAAATAGAGGCAGGCTTGGTGCACAGATGGCATCATCCGCTGTGCCCATCTGTACAGTAAGTGTGCTATGATCTCCATCACATCCGCTCTTTTAATAATACTCTTGTTTAGCTGGAGAAATATTGTTTTGGTTGTTTAAAATATTTTTTAAGAACTGTATCAGAAACACTGATACACAAAAGAATTTTGAAGCAAATAGTCAGGTTTTTATTCAGATGAAATGTCATCTGAATACGAAAATATCTGTATAAACACATAGCTTTAACCCCTCACAGCCTTCAATTACTGTGGCCCTAAAGTGCAAATCATACCAACAAATAAAAAAAATAAAATAAAATAAAAGAAACACCAGAAAAAAGTAGTAGTAAACTATGCCACTTCACTGATTAAATGATGCCGTTTGAGTTTTTTTTAAATGCCCCTTCAATGTCCACATACTAATATATTTTTATGATGAACACGGAGCACATCCAGTATCGCTTCAAGCTAAATAACTTTTAGTTGAAATGTTGGTCAAACATCATCATCCAATCGGTGATGCCGTATAATACCTATCTTTTCTGATGTCTCCCTTTGCGCCATTTTTTTACATTTCATTTTGATTTCTGGAAATTACTTTTGTTTTCCGAAATGCGAACATTGGAGACACATTTGAAGAAACCCAAATGTAAAAAAAAAATCAAATGTCATCATGTCCCATAGTATCTATTGGTTTCGGGAAATTACTATTGCTCTCCAAAAAGTTTCATTTTTTATTTCGCTTCATTTTTTTTTTAAAGTGTAATTTTTTTTATCAATTGTTCTATTTCATCCCTGCTGACCGCCAGAGGCGGTGCTTCAAGCACTAAATGATCCTTCCTGTGTATGCGTAGTTTGAGAATTTACTGACAACAGTCACCTGTGACCTCCGGTTTACTCACGTGAGGCTATAAAGTCACATGGTCCCAAACACTTATGGCGAGGAAGCGGAGGGACCGGAACTCTGGCTGTCATCCGCAATTCATAGAACCGTAGTTGTAGGCGTAACTTGCGTTTTGCTTTCTCAATTGTTGTCGTGATTTGTCATATGTTTTCATGTTGAGTAATTTATTGGTGTGATTTGCACTTCAGGGCCACCGTATCAAAGCTTATTTGTTGCCTTTTGATTCCTGATTTTCGTTCCTTCCTCTCAAAAAGGAAAATAAAAATCTGATGTTTTGACAAGGGATTTCTGTCATGGACACATTGTGGTTTGATTGCAGCAAAATGTCTCACTCAGCTATATCCTGCTACAACAATAAACACGCGTCTCAGTTCTGCCGGTGTTAGAGTCATTTAACACACAGCTTCATCACAGATGAGTCAGAAAGTGCAGAAGCGCTAACAAGCACTGATCCATTAAAGCCACATGATGCTGCACCTTGAGTCGAAACTGCAAACATCTCTTTCTCTGGAGGTGGAGAACAGGTCATGATTCTGTCAGGCGCTTTATCTTTGAGGGAGGTTAACTCAACGAAAGGACCAAATTTAAGAAAAAACAAAACTGTTAGTAAGTGCAGAAGCATTAACAGGCATTTTTTAAAGGATGTCTTACAGTCGTGGTTGTCTGCTTACTTTTCTGCCTGCCTTCACGTTCTCATATGTCACTGATAGTGCAGTCTGCTGCAGGCGCTATCAGGTCTTCACAGCTGCCTGTGTGATATAGTGTAGAGGAAGTGACAGGAGCATACTGAGTCTGTTAAGGGCCTCTTTTTCATTCCCTTTCATTTTGCTTCCCAGCTCCAACATCTCTCCCTTCAGTCGCCTCTTTTAACACCATCCCCTCAGTAAATGATTAGACAACACTCTGATGCATAATTAATCTCTCCTTTCTGCATCAATATTACATTAGTCCTAAAATGAATGTTAGACTAAATGGGAAAATCTCAAGGGGGGAACAGAATGTCGCTCCTTCAGCTTTGCTGCTTTTACTACCTTTTCTCATCCTTTGCTCTGTGTACCTCCCTTTAAACTTTAGTGAAGTCTTGTGTTGAGAATGTGTGAGACTGATGGTATATTTGCTCACCCGCACAGCCACATCCAGGGAGACGGCGTGCTGAAAAGGAGGAATGCGACAGACAGGGCTTGAGTCAAGCAGGAAATCTTCTTTCTTCACTTTTTTTCATCTGACTTCTTTTCTTTGGCGCAAAAAAAAAATAAAGGAGATGAAAAAAGGTGAAAACAGTTGCTTTTTGAAATAAATTTACACAAAAAAAGCAAGGTGGGAAACAAGAGCAGCTTTTTACAATTTTGTACATCAATCTTTGATGTGTCAGAGAGGTGGATGTGACAGAAGATGCCTTCAAGCTTCCCTTACCTGTTATTTTGTGTGGGGTCTGGCTGCAGACAAGATGGCTCTTAACATCGTTGATCGGAAGCGGAAATTATATGATTTACCCTAATCCTAACCGTAAATGTAAACACAACCCTAACCCTAACCCTAAGCATACCATTTTTTAAATTTGAATCTACACCTGTTACCCCCCCCCCCCACTTTTTATACTTTTTGTTATTTTTTACTCTAATCTTGTTTTTCCCATTTTATTTTGCACAAAAAAATAAAATAAAACAATAATAATAATAATAATAATAATAAGCAAAAGTATAATTAGATGTATAAATACATTTTTCATTTTCAAATGATTAAATTATAATAACAAAAGCAAAGACAGAAAAATAAAATAAAATAGGAGAAGAGTGGACACTGGTCTGTTCATGGAGGGGTTTAAACAGGGCTTCCAACAAAACCCAAGGGGGGCAGATGGTGATTCGCGCCTTGGGATGGACTGTACCCCACCAAACTTCGATGGAAGGGGGCCAGGGTACGCCCCTGAACAAAAATTGTTTAGAATAGTAGAAAAGCTGTTATTAAAGCCTGAAACAAGAAAAACCATAACTGTTAGGTTCACCAGTTAAAATGCAGTATTTTTCGAGTGAACGTCTGGTTCTGGTCGAGGACTTCCAGTTTTGGACATTGTTGTCTACAGCCAGGTCATTTAGTTTTCTTTTTTGGTGGTATTTTTCTTTCCCTGGTCTTGCTCTAATCTCAGCTAGGACACATGACCATTAGAGGTGGTTAGCAATAATCGAATCCCTTTAGTTTTACTGACTTGTTAGTTTACTGTCCAAATCAGTCATTTTTTTCTTAAGTGCGAATTTATATTTTAAAACATTAACTAAATATATAAAAAATTGAGAATGTTGTCCATCAGTGTTTTTTCACAATTTCATTCTATTCCACTGACACTTTTAAACAAAAATGTCGAATTGTCTCAAATATAGGCATAATATTCTATGTATTCCTTTTTTAATTGATTAAAGCGTTCCAGGATTACGTTTTAAAAGATATTTATTCATTCACAGCTTTTGCTGGATCTCATTATCTCTCTCTCTGTATGAGAAACATATCAATGCCGACTGACAAGCTAGAATTTTCAAAAACGTCACAAGAAAACAAGTAAATTCTTAAGACATTTGTCTAAAACCACTAAGTCCCACAGGAAACCTGAACAGAGAAAGATTGTAAAGGAAGAAGAAGCTGGTTAGAGAAATAACAATAGACAATCTACATCTGGCAATTCATATTTATTTTGTCAAAAACCAAAAGGGCGGGTGGCAGATTTTAAAAAGTTGAACTGTTTTTTTTTTTGGCTGTTTCAGTTAACTGTCTAATAAAGTGACGGGCATCTATATAGGCACCTTTTTTGGTGGCTGTCTCTGGAACAGTGGTGGTTGGTTTTGAGGTTTTTGAGCTATGGCAGACCTTTTCTGGTCTGGAGGGGCCGTTGAGTGGCTGTAATATTGAAATTTGAAGTACCCCCATCCACAAACCAGCAAAGATTTACACAATGAACAATAGAATTATCAGTTTATTAAAATAACATAGTTGTAATTTATTCCAAATCTTTTAAATATTGCCAACATTCTTTTCTTCATGTTGCGAGGAAAAAACAAACAGAGATTAGTTTACACTCTCAGGACTTTACACGTGTTGTTTGTTTACAGCACTGAAGCTGAAAGTGTGATAGATGATGAGACAGTTTGCCAGCCGACTTGCAGAAGTTTGAAGTTTTTTCTTTTGGATTTTTTTTCACCAGGGTCATCTCCCGCCTAATAAACATTTCGGTTCTCTCAGCTGAGGAAATGGACAGACAACAGCTGTGCGTGACTCGAATAGACCCAAACTCTTGCAACCTGTTGCATAATTTATGAGGGCTTCTGTATTAGTGTTGCTTCATGTCTTTCCCCACCATTCCCTGGTTCTCTTCAGCGACTGCGCACAGGGATTCTTGGTGGCACTGAGCTCAACCTTTCCAAGGTTAGAGGAAGAAAGAATCAGAAAAGAAGTTAATTAAACCTGACACTTTACTGACTTTGAAGGATTTAATGAGTTCACGATTTTTTGAAAACTCCCAGCGCATGTGTGAATTTATTAAACTTACTTCATCATTGAGAAGTCCAACAAACATGCATGTTAATTTGGTTTTTAAACTTTCCCAAGTGAAATGAGCCGGGAACTATATTAGCAACAACCAGCTTTTTGAGGGATAAGACATTTCAGATTAGGGCTACGGACTTATACTTTTTAGCGGATCTGACAGGCAGTGTTGCATTCTTTTCAAACTGTTGTCTATTTTTTTATTAGTAGGCTCTCCAGATGCTGGATTTATTTTGATCAAAGTATAATTTTTGCCTTATATAAAGAAGGTTCCTTTACAGATCTGATACAGATCCCATCTTGGACCTGATTCTATGTTCAGTTTGTGTGTCGTGTATTGATTTCAACACAACAGAGGATGTTGTTAATTGTTTAACCTTCATTGCTAAGGAAATGCAAAAGTTTACTTCTGCCAATTCTTCTCAAACTGACATAGATCTGTTCGTCATCCCTAGTAGACCAAAACATAAAAGCGTTGCTATGGAGATAAAACCAACAGAGAAGCCGCCATTTTGAAAAAAATTTTATTTTTTATTTTTATTTTTTTTATCAATTTGTGTGCAGTTCTGACCAGGCTGGCAGAGGTGAAGGGGGCCAGTGAAATGTCTATATAGGCCATGAGAAAAGGGGTGTGTAGCAGCTGCTCAGCAAGGCTGGGTCAAAGCTTTAATTATTATTTTTTTAATTATTATTTTTTCTGCAGGTTAATCAAACATGACATTATCTTGGTTTTCTCAGTTTCTCAGTTTTGACAAACTCCTGTACCCCTGCAAACTCTTAAAAAACTAAATATTTTTACAAAATAAATGCATGACTAAAGTTTTGCGTTGCAGTATATGTTGTATATATAAAAGGTTTATGTTGCTGGGCATGAATTTCCATCATCGTTAAGCAATTACAAATTTGAATCTGAGTTGTGGGGGGGACTGTTGGCGCGGAGCAACCTCGCCCTCTCTTCAACTCCCAGTTGCGGAACAGGGCAGGGAACTTGTGGCCTACCCAGCCTATTATCTACATGATAATCTACAATAAGCTTTTTTTTTTTAATCAAACTGCCTTTTTAAACTGCTTACTTTTATCTATATATGTCCAACATCATCAGAAAAATGCCACAAGAATATGCTAAAAACACCAAAAACACAATTTTCATCAGAGTGTGTCTTTTATAAGCTAGCAAAAGAAGAATAAAATTTAAATAAAAATGGGGATTTGGGACATTTTGAGGTTTGGTAACTTTCTTAACAATAAAGACAAGTAATGCTCATTTGTTTTGAATCACAGGTACATGATGGCAGTTTGACTATCCTTGCAATCACCAGAGACGACAGAGGAGCGTACACTTGCAGAGCGTACAGTGACCAAGGAGAAGTGCTCCACACCACCCGCCTGCTAGTTCAAGGTAAACATTTCCATATATTGCTTTGTTACTGTGCTTCGCTACAGTAAGCTCTGTTCACAGATGCTCTCATTAATCATATTTCCTGTGAGCAGGTCTCCTGATCTCGACCTGCAGCCTCGTGTGGCGTGTTCTTCAGCACAGCAGGCTAAATTTCAGTCTGAAAACCCAAAGGCAAAGAACTTTGGCTTTCTAGCAGTGCACTGATGTGTGTAACATACCGTGTGGGGCTGCATGAGCGATCCAACAGTTCACTCTGAGGCCTTTTCGTGTGAAGGTGTGCACACGCTCTTGTGCACAGCCATGTGTAGAACAGGATCCATCTGCGAAAACGTCACTGTCTGTCTCCGGTCCATTAACCGGGCTTTCTGCTAGGCACAGATCAGATTGATGGTTGTGATACCAGCCGCTAGTTCCTCGCAGCCGCTGTATGGAGCAGGGCTTCAGGAAGTTAACAGACTGTATTTAACAAGCAACTGAGCATCTTGTTTTTATGGCAGAGGGGTCCATTTTGACACTTGACTTCTGTTCGGTGCAAAAAGCAAAGGAATTAGTCTTATCTGCGCTCACAGCAGCGTAAGTGTGAGAACACAGAGGCAATGCAAACACGAACATCAGCGGTGATTGTCTTGTGACCTAGCGAGGAGCGTGTCTAGTGATGCGTGCGATTGATTCACTAGCATTAAGATACAACACAGCAGTGGCCTGGCTTCTCTTTTTAAACATTAAAAGGCAAACTAACTGTAAGACTTCTCTACAATTAAAGCCACATTTATAAAACTGTGTCACATTAACAGTGCAGTGTGACCAACAGGTGGAATATTTTGTAAACATTTTGCAGCAGTTTCACAGGCAGTGTTGAATGCTAAAATACAGCAGTTTTAAATTACATGTTGTTGTTAAATGTTGGTGTAATGTGTAAAACATAAACAAACACACAAAAGAGCAATTATTAGACCCTCTGATTAAAATGTACAGGTTCACCAAACACTTTCTACGTGACTTATTACATTCCAATTTGAGAATAATT
Source organism: Oryzias curvinotus (assembly GCA_023969325.1). Classification (NCBI taxonomy): domain Eukaryota; kingdom Metazoa; phylum Chordata; class Actinopteri; order Beloniformes; family Adrianichthyidae; genus Oryzias; species Oryzias curvinotus. Next base: position 15,656,843 of record CM043718.1, on the reverse strand, counting down.
CACTTTACAATGAAAAGAAACATACTTAAGGCCTTCACATTGTATTTTATCTAAACTTTTTCTTTTCCTGTTGGTTTTTCCCTTCAGGGTCACCACATCAAATCAGTTTTAGGTCTGATTTGCATATTTGATTTGGTAAAGATTTTACATTAAATGCCCTTCCCGACACAACCCTCTGTTTTTACCAGGACATGAGACAGGCACAATGAGACCCTGGTTTGGGCCTCTCATGGCTTCATTAGTTTTTTTTTTTTTTATTAAAACAATTACACATAATAATATGTCCTTTTTTCAGAAGTATTTTTTTCTATTAGAAAACTACACTGCAACAGCCTAAAAATAAGAAAATAAAACTATTCTTAAGAAGAAAATCAAAGGAAAGTAGTAAAAGGGTTTGTCCATGCAACAAGCAATTTTCTCTACATAAATCTTATTCTAAAATATCAAAATATAGAAACAAGGGGTTCCACACAAGGATTCAAAGAGGAAAAAAGCTAAAAAAAAAAGATAATTGTTAGATAGAATTACTTAAATTGAATATAATACGGCCCAATAATATGTACTTTTTGCTAGTTCTAAGCAAGTGGAGAGTATCTTTTGAGCTTTTATTTATTTACTTAGTCATAGTTCATTTGATTACAGTGACAAAAAATAAAATAATAAGTGAAAATGACTCATTTTAGAACAAAATGTGAATACAATTTTAGAACAAATTAGCCCATCTTAATATATCCTCATCTCATGTTCCTTAAAACAAATGTTTTCAATGTTGAAAACTGAGATTTAATGTGGCCAAATCAGTGGTATTGTGGTAGACTGTCTGTCCTGAAACTGGAAGGTTGTGACTACAAATTCCCAGTGAAATCATACCAAAGACTAGAAATGGGGCCGAAATGCCTCCCTACTTGACACTCAGCATTAAGGGGTTTGGATTGGGGATGTTCTCTCAGGGGATGGGTCACATGCGGAAAACAAATGTCACGCAACTGTGACAGCTAATGGGACTTTTTATCTTTTTGTTACTTCTCCACATTCTAAAGAAATTCTGTTTAAAAAATGCATTTAGATATCTTATGAACATTTATTAAACCAAGCAATTTGAGACTTAAATTAAGTATTTCTATTGTAAAGACTATGGAGCACAAGGATTTCTTTATTTCTAGATCCTAGCACTCTATGAGCAAACATTCTCAACTGTGCTGTTTTCAAGAAACGCTTGGAAAGGTGTTGAGCAAAGAGAAATTTAAACAACTTCAAACCTGGTAAAATACATTGAATGTCTAAAAACATTTTGCAAGTACCAAATATTTTGTAGTGAGCCTCCAAAGTAAAGCTGGTACTTTTTTTGGACTTCTCATCAATTAGTTATTGCTGAAGCTGGTAAATATAGGTGGGAAAAACAGAAGTATATTCCTCCATTTGTCCCTCTTATTTGCCCATTTCTTTAAAAGCGAGAGTTTAGAAGCATTACAGCCTGCTGACAGAGCAGAAACCTTAGAAAGTTCAGGGCATTCGACAATGTTAAAGGTTAGAATGTGCAAACATGCCAGACTGCCACATAAAACTGCAGAGCATGCGATGTTAACAGTGACAGAATCCTTTAATAAGGCTTTTTAGGTTCAAAATGTGCTAGTTACTGCTGCACAGGCTAAGATTAAGTATTGTTTATTTTTTATGAAACATTCCTAAAACACCTGTTCTCTCACCTGTTTAATTTATAGTATAGTCCTCTATAAACACAGACGTCTGAGCTAGACAGTAAGGCTAAGGGGTGTAATTCAATTTATTGTCTGAAAAACTAAAATACTATTGATTTATAGTCATTGTTGCTTGAAAAAGGATTTGATAATAAAATATAATGCTGCAATAAATTGTTTCCATGACTATGGAAACAATTGTCAATGGAAAAAGGTTTTGAAGTGTATTTTACAGTCAGGGTGTTGAATTGATGCCTTGTCTTTTCCCAATGAAGTCTGGCAAAACTGTTTCCTGTTTTTCTGCAGACCAGGCAGGGCAAAGCAAAGCACACTTGATGAGAGTGCATCTAGTTTGCATGCTCACATTGATGGTAGAAAACAATGAAACAAATTACTTTTTCTGGAGTTTGTTTATTCTTGTCTTGAAGCTCACTGTGAAATAAAAGCTGTAAATACCGCTCTCATTTTTACACCACTACCAGGCAAATATCTGAGGATTCTCACCACAATCATGTGGCTTTGACTGTAAGATAACTGCACATGTGTCTCAGCTGATTTATCAAACTTTGCAAAAGCTGAGAGGAAAGTAAGTAGGAGGTTTTGATCCAGACCCTCTCATAAAAGACAGCTTACCTTTCACTGCTCCTGCTGTTTTAGTTAGACTTTAGAGCAAACCCCTCAGAACCTCAGGGGAACGAGACATTACAATGTGAAGCTACAACTCTGACTACTATTAGGATTACATTAGGTGGCTGCTCACTGTATTTTAGGGTGTATTCAGTCTGGACATATTTGTTCCGCTTAAAGTGAACCAAAGTTCATTTCCCCCAATAATTCAAAACAAATTTTCAGTCTGAATACACCCAAGCGGATCCTGGTCCAGGACCAGGAACCGCTCTCTGACCCATCTTTTTAAGTGGTCTCGGTTCGTTTCCTATTGGACTGAGCTTCGGTTCAGAATAAATACAATCAGTCCTCGGAGTGGAACAACCAGAACAAAACGACCACCATGGTCACGTGCTCTAAACAGGATCAGAATGTGGCAACAGATGAGCTGCAGACAAATGTAAAGCAACGATTGTCGTTTTATCAAACAGAAAAAAGGGTGCAACTCCTTACTTGTTAGAATGTTTATTTTAACACCACTAAAAGCGTTTCATACATTATTTTCTGAGTCTCGTTACACAGCACGCTCTGCTGTGACATCATCCTCAAAGATACCTTGTAGTTCCTTAACAGAAGTCTCTTAAAATAAGGCCTTAACACCACAACGATGAGACATAGCAACTTATTGAAATGTGATTGGATGAATGCAGGCTAATTAAAAGAATTTGTAACGTGATACGCATTGCTTCCCACTGTTTCCCCACTATCTATATGTCATAAACACTTATCAGTGTGCCTTCTTAGTTGTCGTCTCCCCATTAACCGCCCTGCAGCACATCTCCACCAGATCAAAGCAGCAGTGAAATGTTGAGCCTAATGTTGATACAGACATTTAAAATTGGTCAGTAAAATATAACGTTTGGATGAATTAACCTCGAGAGGACTGCAAAGCGCAGGACTTCCATAATTTCTGTCTCTAGTTGCTTTGCTCCGCCCTCGTAATTCCTGACCAATGAATGAAGAGATTTTGATTCATGTGGTCTTTTTTTACTAACTTTGGTTAAAATCAGAAAAGGCAGTCTGAATACAGACCAAGTTCATGTACAGAGCTTGATCCTGATCAAATTAAATGAACTGGGTCCAGAATAACCGGTTTTCCCAGTCTATATGCACCCTTAGAGCTTGGGTAGACACTAAATAATCCGTACCGTGTTTTGACTGTCACACACAGCCCTGTCTGTAAAGTTTGTCCAACATTTATTCTCACAAAACAGAAAGAAGGATTGATAAAGAATGTGCTCACTGTAATTTTTAGATTATATTTTAATATTATGTTCAATATGAATTAGTTCTACCAGATCACGGATTTTTAAAATAGTCCAGGACACAATATGTGCCTTTGTGATTGTAATTTTCTGCAAAATATAAAAAAAAGGTAAAACAAATCTTAAAGACATTTTATCATCCTTTTGTGTAGTATAACCATGCAACTTCTTATTTAAGAAAGGCATCTAAAGCTGTTGATGACAGATTTAGTATTTAGGGAAGCTACAATAAACGTTTCTTGCATAGACTAAGCCAGAAGCAAAGTAACTGAATGCAACAGTGAATGTGATGATATGTCAATATTTTTTAAAGACCTATTTTTTGGGGGTTTACAGATGCTTTCTTGCAGCAGTTTTAACAGGCTCAAAGCTCACATGCAGTTTTTGGAAGTTTTACACCCTGAATTGATACTTTAACACCATGGAAAAGGTAGCAACCTACAGTCAACCCACACTTTTATAGTGGCAGAGCATAGTCTGTTAAAAACTAGTTGGTTTAACTACATTTATGGATGTGGCATGGTCAGATTTTTCCTTGAAGTTTTGGTGGACGACAAAAAATGACCAGGTGGCCTGACCAGAGATTGAAAATTGTGCTAAAGGTTTCTTTTAGGAGCCTTTAAAAGTTGAAAAGGTGCTTTTTCTGTTGCTACTAAACACAATAACATTTTTCTTTTGCCTTCTCAGGACCTCCATACATTGTTTCGCCACCTGAAAATGTCACCGTAAACATATCCCAGAATGCACTCTTCACCTGCCAAGCAGAGGCGTATCCTGGCAACCTGACCTACACCTGGTTTTGGGAAGAGGATAACGTCTACTTCAAGAAGTAAAGTTACTTTTGTCCTGAAGCTGCTTAAAGGTTATGAAGGGAGGTTTATTAGTGGTTAAGACTTAAGAGTCTCTGACATTTAGAGCACCACCACACTGACACCATGAGGCCTTTATCCTCCAGGTCTGGGGATGTGTGTAACATTGTGTCTCTGAACTCTTAACAGAGTTGTGTTTTGACTGGCTGTCCAAGGGCATTTGGCATATATGCGCCCTTGTGTGTGTGAGCGTCCTGTCCTGCTGTGCCCCTAGAGGCAGTTAGAGTGGGCATAACGGGGGCCCGTCTGGCATGTGCCAGGCGAGTTACTGTGCTCTGATAATAACACCCCGTGACCTAGGCCTGGTGTCATCTATGTGCTTCATGCTGTGATGATTTGAAGTGCAGGCCAGACCTCTCACTGGCTCTCAAGAGTTTCGGGCCTCATAGAGAACAAGTGACAGGCAGAATGAACGAGGGACTGGAGGATTTGACAGACAGTGAAGGCGAGTCTCTGTAGGACTTGGAGTGTCGAAACCAATTTGGAACAGCATTTCTAACTTCCTGAGGATACATGTTAAGTAGTCAAAGTTGAGCTGCACAGCTACAGGGAAAGGCTGTTTATCCAGGTCTTCTATCAGTCTTTTTAGGAGCCAAAAAGTCACAGAAGTACATCTCAGGTAACAGGTCATGCACTTTCAAAGTGCTACTGAAGTACATTAGTGCCTTAGCGTCTCTTGCTGGTGGATCCCTGAGAAATCATACAGCCTTAAAGTCTTTTCAAGCAACCTAAAAAAAATCACAAAAACTGAATCATTATATGCTGATGAGATGATAACGTAAGATATATTACGTCTCATCATTTCTATTTATAAGCAGAATTCCCCCACAGATATACATCTTCACGATTATTTCTTATGCTATGTTCACACTGGGCACGTGATGCGCGGTCAAAAACTTGTCTTTTACTATTTACTACATGTCCGGCACCTACAGTTGGATAAGATTTGGAGCAAAACGTCAAAGTGAAGCTGATCTCGCTAGTCTTAGAGTTGGTTTATTATTGTCTTGAAACTCACTGTCAAATAAAAGCTGTGAATACCACTCTCACAATCACAGCAACAACAGGCAAATATCTGAGTTTCCTTTAAAACTCTATTCTCATACTTTAAAAACTTGTTGTCATAGAATTCCGTCTAGGCACAAACCGAAATGATTAATTTCTCCTCCATGCTCAGTTTGGCACTTCAGTAGTAAAACGGTTGGCACTTCTGCGAATTAAAGGGTCGCCTTCCATACGTCACTATCAAATTCGAGTCCCTGATTGGTTAAAGTTCAACCTGGTATAACTTTCAGTGCTTGTTCAAAGGCTGCTTGTTATGTACGTAAAGCTGAAAACGGTCATGGAAACATACATAGCGATGCTTGAACGCTTGAAATGCTTGAACGCACATATCCATGAATTTACAGACTTTTTATTCGAAGTGGTTGCTTGAACGTGTGTTGCCGAGGGCAGTGTGAACGTAGCTTTAGACTGTTTTTAAAGCATGTCTCCAAAACAAACATACCTCGTTTAAAAATTACACCAAAATATGGAAGGTGGTGCAGTTGTCATCTTAACTTCATGATGTCAAAATAAACAACTTTTATCAGTTTATGGATGAGTCTGCTTCCCTGTGAGTTTGACTGTTCTCTGCTAGTGGTCCCATGGTCCAGACATTTAGAGTAAGGGAAAGTAGAAATAAAAACCTTTGCCCTGATCGGTAAACTGTTAATTGATCTGTTTTTAAAGAAAGGCAAAAAGACATCCAAATTTAGGACAGTTTGTTTCAGAATAAGACGAAGGAGCCTGACTTCTGTGAGCCTCCTATGTGAGCAAGCACTATCACTAATTTTAACAAAGCAAATGCTCTGTCCACTGGTGTGTTTAGCAGTAAAGGATGTGAGGCATGAAAGCATAAAGGTTGCAGCACATGGCAGTCAGCACATTTGTTTGAGTCATTTGCTCTGTACTCTGTGTTCTCTGGGTGCCTCTCTGCTGGCTGTTGTTTGACTCTCTGCTGCTCTCTGATGGTACCTTGAGGCAACTTAGTATCAGCAAAAGAGGCAACACAAGAGATATCCACCCTGTCCCTGTTGGTGTGTTTCAGCAATGCAGTGTAATAAAAATACAAAAAAAACCAAAACAAAACGTGTTTTTCTTTCAGTGATCTGAAGCTGCGGGTGCGCATCCTCATCGATGGCACCCTTATCATCTTCCGGGTCAAGCCGGAGGATGCCGGGAAATACACCTGCAGTCCGAGCAACAGCCTCGGTATCTCGCCCTCAGCATCAGCCTACCTGACTGTTCAGTGTGAGTGTTACCGTGGCAACAAAGTGAAGGGGGAGGGGTGGGAAACAAGCGCTCTCAGCGAACAGCGGCAGCATCCGTATGGAAGCTGCTGTAGTTTTTAGCAACATAGCCCCTTTTCCTGACTGGAATGAGGGGAAACGCTGTAGACGCCTTTGATAATTTTTCATCACTCTTGCTGCTTTCACATAAAGCTGGAGACAACTTCATTCTCTGACTCCATCATTCTTGATGGAATCTGGTTCTCCTGTTTAAAATGCTGACATTCCTGTGCATTGGCTGTCGCTGGCGAGCGAGGACGGCTGTTCCTGACCAAAGGAAATATTTCTCCAGGCCTCTGTGTTGTCTTGAGTTAATCTGCTTCAGAGATGCTGTTGGGAATTGATTATTGTACTACAGGAAGAGGGAGAGAGAGAGCTGAGGGATTCACGGCATTGCAGGCATCACTGTACTTTCATGCAGCAGAATGTAATGAAGCCAGTGTCTTTGAAGCAGCCTGCAAAAATGAATGCAGACTTTATGACCGTTGGGAAACCCTAAACCTCTCCCGTAGGCCCAAAGAATTAAACAAGGGGTCATCACACATTTAATTTCAACTTAAGTTTTCCAAGTGTTTAACCTAAAGCTTTAAAAAATCTCATGCTTGATTTGAAAACTGTGCTACATTCACTTGCTTGGAACATCATAATTAGATGTTGACAATACGATTCAGAGTTAATATTGGTTTATTTTAAATGATCCGATTCACTGACCTAAAAATTTATCCAGGACATCTTTAGGAAAAAAAACAACCAGTGTGAATCAGAGATAAACACCTGGATACTGAACAGGTTTTCCAGATTCCTTGTATGTCTTGCAAGGTAATAAAGTGTAAATTAAATATGTGTACAAACAAACAAGTACTGGTAAACAAGAGTTAATGGCAAATCTAATTGCATTTTATATTCATCAAGTTCCATCCACTATTGTTTTTCCACATCAAAATAACCCAAAGGGAACATTATGAGAACATTCTATCACACTGCATGATCTCATGTCTTTGCTACATTCAAAGTGTTTCTACACATTGGACTGTAATGATGATCTTGATCATTTTTGGCTGTCATCACATGTGTGTTGTCCCCTGTGAAGCACTTGGTTGTTATTTGTTATAATAATTTAAACCTACTGGGCCTCGATTCAAATGGTATTTTCCAATATCAATATGATCGATATGTTTCATTTTGAAATGATTTTATAATGGTATAGGTCAATTTGATTAACAACTTGCCTCAAACAGATTGATTTAGTCTGATCATAGGAATAGAAATCGATGAATCGATGACGTTGATTAAATGTTACACTCCTTGCGTAACAAAAAGCAAAAGGTTAAAACACTAAACCCAAACAGGTTCAAATGTTTTCTGTTTTAGGACTTTAAATGGGGTTTTGATACTCTAACTTTGTGTGAAGATAGGCTAGGATACCAAAAGCCCACCCCAACCTTTAATGGTAAAGAACCGACCCACCATGAAGTACCAGACTCTTAAAACAGATAAGCCATTTAACAAGTTAGTTGCACTTTCTGCCATAATTAATGAAATGTAGTATGATGGGATGATGAAAAAAAGTTACAGGGTTAGGACTGACAGAATGGAGGGAAAAGTTAACACCCTACTGTAGCTTTTGGAGTACTAATGCAGAGGTCTGACCCTGCACTACAATCTCAAATGTCTCATCCCCGTAGCATCTTAAATCCAACAGCAAAGCTTTAAACACATTTATTTGAAACTATACTTTCCTAAAATACCTACATGTAACAAATAACTTTTTATAACATCTAAAAACAGTCACTATTTGAACCTTAAACAATATATGAATACATCATTAGGCATAGGAGATTAATGTAAAAAATGTAAAACTCCCTCCTCCAGGCCATAGAGCAGCGCCGCATTAGCGAACACAGTGGCTACGCTCAAATCTTTCCTGCTGGCTTTCACTTATCTTTTCTCTTGATAATTCCCTATTCAGCACTCCTTTTATGTTGCCGGCTTGCTGGGAAATGTTATTACCATAATGTCACCTACTTCTAAAATGTAGCATAGAGTTATGAGAGTCCACCTCAAATACGCTTTGATGTCTGAAATATGAAACAGTTGGACAGAGTTAAAAAGTTTTTTTTTTCTTCTTCATGCAATAAAATGGGAACTGTTGCTGTTTTTCCAGCGATCTTAGTCTGTTTTTGTCTAGATGGCCTTTTTGTGGCATTGCAGTGCCTGGTAACACCAAAAACATTCTCACATTTTAAGGCTTTAGTCAGACTGGACATGTTTGGTTTGCTTAAAGTGAACCAGAGCTTTGGTTCGAACCAGGAAAGGCCGCTTGACGGCAGTCTGAATACAGACCAAATGGAAAGTTCAGAAAAGTAAAGTCATTTATAACAAGTAATTAATTGCAAGCATGTAGAATCTCAGAATTCCCAGCATGTCTAACCTTGAAGCAAGTGAGCTGCAGCAGCAGGAGGCCACACTGGTAGCCACGGTTGTCAACAACAACAAAAAAAACCCCCCAAAAAAACTGAAGCACCAATATGCCTGGGCAATGAAGCAGTGGAGAAATGTTCCCTAATCTGATGAGTTTTGAGTTCTGTTAAAAGTTTAAGAGGCAGACTTTGGTATGGATAGCATGATAACTTAGATCCATAGTGATTTGCATCAGTTTGGCTGTGTGGTGTGATGCTGCAAGAGATGCTTTCTTGGTACACTTTAAGTCTTTGACTCCCAACTGTATATCATAGGTCAAGGTCATAAACACATTTATGTGAGTTTTATTACTGACCATATTAGGCCACAGTCTACCTGTAAGCTAATAGCTGATTCTAGCAGGAAGGTGTTTGTTGAACACAACAGTGCCTCCACTTTGATGAAACCGTCTCTGCTGTAACTAAATGTCAGTTGAACAAAGCTAATTTGGAATTGCACATCACATGTTTGCAGCCAACAGGTCTACAACAGGAATTTGATGAGTCTAAAAGAAGGATGCTGTATTTAGAACTAGTATTTAGAACTGGCATCACTCTTCCTTGTCCAGATCCCGCTCGAGTGATCAACATGCCGCCGGTCATCTACGTACCACGGAAACTGCCAGGCATCATACGCTGCCCAGTGGACGCCAACCCGCCTGTAACATCAGTGAAGTGGGAAAAGGATGGCTACCCACTCAGAGTAGAGAAGGTTTGCTTCTAACAAATATGTTAGTTTCTGTTACATAATGTTAAAATATATATATATATATATATATACATATATGTGTAAAAAAAATGACACACACATGTATATATATATATATATATATATATATATATATAACTCAGAGAATCCAATACCCTTTACATGGATGTACCTAAATTAGTAAATGTAAAAAAAAATTCAATTTTTGTTACATTTTGTACTTTTTTCAGTGGAGCTTTAGCTCCAGTGCTGTACATGCTAATTTTAGCTACATTTAATTTACACAATTAACGAAATTTGTCCAAATTCTAAATCGGAAAAAAAGCAGCTTTGCTCTGATATGTAAGACGTTTCAGTCGTGAAGTGCTTATGCTATCTATGTAAATTGGATTTTGTCGCGGAGAAAAACAGCTTTGTATTACTTTACGTTAATGATGTGTTGCATTTTGGTGCAAAGCTTACATGACATTTAACTTTTCTCTGCATCAGAATCAGCTGATTTACGTCGATTGTGTTAATGTTCGAGGAGTCACAGTATGTCAAAGAGTGTGTTTATTCAGGTGACAGCTCCGGTGTTAAAGGGTTAACGGTAAATCATTTGTCACCAACACAGTTTCTTTGATTATTTGGACTTTTTTTTCTTATTTACATGATTTAAAGGGTCTACATTTTTTGGGTGTAGTCCAGAACTCCTTTAATGACACTTTGACAGCTCCAAAAAGCCCTAAAAACTCAAATTTTCATGGACTCTCCTTTTTGCTTTAGTACCCCGGTTGGAGCCTGTTACCTGATGGAAGTATCCGGGTGGCAGAGGCCACGGAAGACTCCCTGGGCACCTACACCTGTGTGCCTTATAACGCCCTGGGTACCATGGGCATGTCCCCCCCTGCCACTTTGGTGCTAAAGGTAGATCGTTTCCCACATTTAGTTGTGCATGCTGCTCTGTATCTTTCTCACCTTTTTTGTTTTTTTAATATGTATTTGTTTGTGTAAAGGATCCCCCTTACTTTAATGTGAGGCCTGGGGGGGAGTACCGTCAGGAGGCTGGGAGAGAACTAGTAATCCCTTGTGCTGCTTCTGGAGACCCTGATATACCAACCATCACTTGGAGAAAGGTGCCACAGCATAACACATAACAAGTGTCTTAAAACCAATACGTTCTTATTTGTTTTTTTTCGGCATGATTTGGCGTGATCACCCCCATGCCTAATCTCACTACTGTGATTTTCATGTCAATTGAAGGTGGGGAAGCCAAGCAGGAGTAAGCACAACATCCTACCCAGCGGCAGCTTACAGTTTTTGTCCCTCAGCAAGGAAGACCATGGGGAATGGGAGTGTGTAGCCACCAATGTGGTCACAAGCATCACTGCCAGCACTCGTATCCTAGTCATCGGTATGATTCTGCACTGTGCTTTCTGCTTGCTAACAAATAAAACTACTATTCTGCATTCAATATTTTTCTTTTATTAATTGTAAATTTGCTGGATAGTTTGAGCTAAAGCGATTCATCTCACAAACTCCCTACCTCCTCCTTGTTTCCTCTTGGGCGTCATTAAAATTTCATTTGATCTTATCTGTAACAGCTTAATACAGTTCAGTTAAAGGCCGAATCTGTGGCTGCTGTGTGTGATATCCACATTTTTTAATGGGACAATGTCCGCCTCTGTCAAGTCATTGCATCAAGGACGTCTCTTTGTCCCTGAAGTTGATTGTCCAGAGTGTTGAAAATGGCAAACTGGAACTTGAAGAAAGGAGACTGCATGGAAAATCTTCATCAATTAGAATCTATTTTACTGATGACAATTTTGGATTTAACCTGGAAATTATATAGATAAACCACCAATGGCTGAATAGGCTTTATTTCACTGGAATGTCTTAAACCGCCTCAACCATGAGTCTAATCCCCCTTTCTTGTCAGGCATACCAGGCATCCTGGAGAAGAGTGAAACTTTTTGCTGAGTTAGATTGTCAAAAAGTTTGACAGACGTCTGATTTCAGTTAAAATTGGATAAAATATGGAATAGTATAGATGGGGAAAAACATTTTTGCTCTCCAAAAAGTACAAAATTTCAACTTTTTAAAGGTTGTACCTTTTAGTTTATTAATTTTTTTTAAATATTTGCAGAACAAAAAAATCTGACATTTTTCCCTTTAAACAAGTGTTAGGAAAATATGGAGACAGTCCCTCTTTAAAAAAAATGCAAACAGTTATTAACTTACAGTACTGCTGCTGTAAATACACTCAGAGAATCGCTTGTTTCTGTCATATGAGTGTAATGAAATAAATTTTTGCTGAAAATAAAGGGTTTTGAGGAGGAGCCTGAAGGTAAACAAAAGTAATATTATATGTTGGATATTACATTGAAAATTATTTGCACTAAATAAAGGTGTGTTGAGAAAAAAAAATCTGACTTGTATGATAGTGGTACTACAGCTAAAAGCGGCTTTACTGTGTTAGAGGAAGACTAAAGAATAGAGAAAATAGATCAATTGTGTCTAAAAGTTTAAATAAAATAGATATAAAGAGCCTTATTGATTCCACGACGGGAAAATTGATTTGTTACTATAGCTCCAAAAATGAGATAAAAATGAAGAGAAATAGATACCAAATAATAAATAGCCTTGAAGATATTCAGTAAATGATATAAACAAACAAGTAAATAAATGAATAAATTCTACATTTGATCCTTATTTATACATAGTTTTATTTTGATGATATAATTTAATTGATGCTGTTGTCATTTAGTTATTGCTGTTTAAATTAATAACAATCAGGCTGTTTGAAGGTTTAACTGAACCCTTTAAAGATTATGTCAGTCAGTTAGTTTGTTTGTGGGTAAGATGTATGGTGGCATAGCTGGCAAGCACGTCTGCATTTGATCAGCCGAAGCCGGGTCACGGGGTGGCACAGGCAGCTGCGCTCCTTAGACCATGTTCACGTCCCTCTTTAATCCCAGTGAGAAGCAACTGGCTTTGGTCCACGCCGCACAGCTGTTAGGTGGGCGGGATGAACTTGACCTCATGCTTGTGGTCACCTCAGTATGCATCATATTATCCAGAGAGATCTAGCATACACATGAAACGCTCATATATTCTGGCAATGAAACCTGTTACTAAAGTCTTTGTGCATTTTTGTTAAAGTTCATGTGAATTTAAGCAGGTAATTATCTTTACAGAATAAAGGACAAATGAGCCTGTTTGCTGTTTCAATTTATTCTCACTCTTGTCTGTTCCTGTAAACCACTCAGGCACCAGCCCACACGCTCCTGGCAGTATCCATGTATTGCCCTCGACAACCTCTGCTAATGTCTCCTGGGAGCCTGGTTATGATGGCGGCTTCGAGCAGACATTCTCTGTGTGGTACGGTCCAGTGTGAGTGCTCTTAGTTTATTCTAAGACAGTAGCAGACATTTGAAAGGTGTGGAAACAGTCTGCAAGTCTGACAGTGCAGTCAAACAAACATTTTTGCAAAGTAAATGTAAATGTATTTAGCTGCACAGATTAAAATTTGAAAACTTAAAACTTAAAAGTTTTATTCACAACAAATAAATGTTCAAAAAAGCTAAATTCAGTATGATAGACTGTTTATTGCAATAATATCCAACTCAACCTTGTGTTTATTTAATTGAAATTACACATAGTTCTTAATTGATTAAAATAAGTTACCTCAGGAGCAGAGGCTACACATTTTTTGATTGCAATAAAGATAAGACAGAGTAATCATGTGTACTTCCAGAGCTAATAATGAGTCAAAGCCCTAAAATTGTTTTTCTGTGAACAATTATTACATGCTGAATAAATATCTTTCTCACTGTAAAGCCAGGCATATTAAAGCCATGTGGAACATTCCCTGAAAGTAATAAAGATCATAATAAAGTAGTCATGAAATAGTATCTATGAGTTTAGACACACTAATGTTTGAATGCAAAAATAATCATAAAAAATGTAACGGATAACCGTAATGATTTTCTTTTTAAACTAGCGCAGATAGCATTTTTTAGTTAAGAAAGTTCCTTCCGATAACTTTATTGTTGTATTTTTACGTAAACTGGGATAGTAATGGATCATTTTGCAATAGTGTTTGTCCTCTTTGTCAGTAAAAGTATTAAATTATTACATCAAATTCTCATGAAAAGAGTCCATACAGATAAACAAAAGAACGCAAGTGTCTTTAGTTCTATTATGTTTGAAACATTTTAGGCCTGACGTCATCTTTAGACACTAAGAGATATAATTATATAGTTCTGTAGCATTTTGATCATTTTATTGATAACTATTGTAGTGTAAAATGTCCATATAAAGAGACTGTTATGAAGGAAACACTTAATCAAGTTAATCTTTTTTTTTTAGTTAGAGTAAAATTTTTCTTTAAGAATATCATAATGCAGAAAAAGGAGCATTGGATACTAGTCTATTTGGTTATATAATAAATATGGATAATATATGAATAATATTTAATATATAATAGCAATTAAACTAAATACCACATAAGATACTTGAATTGCAGATACGTTTTTTATTTAGTATTTTTAGTTCTGTGAAACAAATTAATGTTTACAAAGTTATTCTTATAGTTTTATTTTTAATTTTTATAAACCTTGTATTATGTGCAAAAAGTTTTTTTAGATCAAGTGTCTTACATGACTTGTGTCTCATGTCTGCTCGTAGGTCAAAGAGAATAGACTTTGGTCCTCATGACTGGCATTCAATGCCAGTTTCTGGTGCTCAGATCTGGTTGGTGGTGTCAGGGTTGGAGCCTGGGACGGAGTACCAGTTCAGTGTGCTGGCACAAAACAAACTGGGTACAGGCCCATTCAGTGAAGTTGTGACAGTCACCACTGCAGGTGGGTACTGCAAACCAAAGGTTAGTCAGTCCATGTTTGGCCACACAAGAAAAAAACTGACAGAGTTACACCGTATAATGTCAGTGAATTATCATTTGGCATGGCAGGAGCACACTGCCCTCTGGTGATGTGTAAATATATATGTAAATCACAATAGACCTATTCAAAACTCAAACATAGTAACTGTGTGAAAGACAGATGCTTGTATGCGGAAACAGAGTATTTGCTCAGCATGTATTGGTTGAACTTTGAGTTTAAACTAAGACACAAAACAATCACAATCACTGGAGCAGAAGCATGTTCTAATGTAACTGGAAGGTAATGAGAAAGGGATCTGAAATAATGGGGTTAAGAGGAAGGACACTCAGCTGGCTAATCTCTATACCATGAGTTAAAACAAGGTCCAGGGTGTGCTTGTGACAGTGAGTGGGTTCATTTGCATTTTGTGTGAAACCAACATTATCTGATAAAGCTGTAATGGATTTCCTAAACAGCCACTAGTGTTATCAAAATGAACATTGATATTCCCTATTATTATAATTTTATCTGAATCTAAAACAGCAGTTGATCGAAAGTGAGAAAACTCAGTTAAATTCTGAATATGGGTCAAATGAGTTAGAAACATGTTTGACTTTAGTGCTAAGAAGTAAGCTAGACTGTCATCCTTCTGTCAAACCACCTCTTCCCTTTTCCCTAAAATCCTGAATTTCTGATTGTTATTATATTTTAGAGGGGGGTGTTCCTTATTTTTGGTGTCTGATTTTTGCGTTACAGTACATTCAACTGTAAAATTCAAATTCCACAACAAATATCCATAGGTGCCCGCCTACGGAAGGTCATGCCTTCAGCTTGTTGAGGCATGACCTTCACTGTAGTTCTTAGGGAGGGCCCTGAATTCTGACAGGAAGACTACAGCAGAGCCTTTAAATCCTGTAGAAAAAGGGACGTAGTCTCCATGGTTTGGACTTGTTTTCATCCCACGTGCTCTTTGTTCCGTTCTGATCTGTAGGATTTGGGGTTTGAATCAAGCTTCCAGACAACAGTCATGAAATTTAAGGCCACATTAATTAAAGATTATCGTCACTTTGAGCTATTTTCTTACATGAAAAGAGGTGTAATGGGCTGTCTAGAAAACATGCTGCACTGTTTAGGATTTTAAGCTGAATGTTATCCAAAGCATTTTGAGGTAGGGGAAATACGCATCACTGACATACACGTAAACACTCGCACAAAACATTATTTCTTACAGAAGCAAACCGAGCCTAAATTGACGCCCAGCACGCCAACTTGGCGCCTGTCAAGAATAAGCCAATGCCCCTTTTTCCTCTTGGGGATGTTCGTCAAAGCAGTCAACTGTATTCAACTTTCTCAGCTGCAGGCTGAGCGGGACTGGTTTAAAATATTTAAAAAAATTCTGTATATTAGAATCAAATTATTAAAGTAAGCATGTTTTGAATTGTAAGGACATTGCATTCC
This sequence comes from Oryzias curvinotus, assembly GCA_023969325.1. Classification (NCBI taxonomy): domain Eukaryota; kingdom Metazoa; phylum Chordata; class Actinopteri; order Beloniformes; family Adrianichthyidae; genus Oryzias; species Oryzias curvinotus. The sequence continues at coordinate 15,640,528 of CM043718.1, read as the reverse complement.
TGGTCAGATACTAATTGATCTGACATGTTTTCACTTTTATTAAATGCACAAATGTTTTTGTCGTGGTCAGAGAGGAGTGACTGAGGTTCCAAAAATCTGTTTATTGTTGTTCAAATGAGGCTGGGGGATTCCAAATTCTTCAAAGATTTATGTTGGTTCAGGAGTGACTAAAAAACAAAAAAACGCAGATGTGGGCTTAACACCAAGCTGATTGACTGGCGAGGTGTGGATAGTTGTAAATGCAGTTGAGTGTAGTGAAGTCATAGTTTGCAGGTGCACTTGAATCCCCACCCATAATTCCAAACATCTTTGTAAAACTGAAAGAGAAGAATACCAGCAAAAGAGAACAAAAGAAAAACAGGCTCCAAAGGAAGAAGAAACAGCCAACTCAAGACAGTATTTCTTTATTTTTTTTAGCTAATTTATCTGACTCCATACCTGCAGATTTAAAGCTGTCAAGGTTCTTGAATCCTATATGTGTTAATCCCAAATTACCACAGGTACTATTGTAACCACATTTTAAAATTCCAACTATTGGCTGTAATGTTGTTCCTGATTAGTTGGCATGACTGGCAGTTTTTGGGAAGGTTGGATTCTGTCCACAAACCAGGTTTGCAAGGAGGTTTTAACCCTTAGAGCTAACACATGTCATTGTTTGATTACCGGAATAACAACCCTCACTGCAATTTTTCAACGAGTTATGGCAGGAAAGCCTTGGGCGTAACTAGTGACATTAATAGTGGTGCTGTTCCATTTGAGGTGTGCTAAAAAGATAAACACAGTTATTAATGTCATTAGTTCCACTTAATAGATAATTTGGTATCTTTCAAATGAGAAAAAATGATAAAGGAAGAGGTTGTTTCTGAATTGACAACTTGAAAATATGTGCAGGAATGTGCGCTTGTTCAAGTCTGACTTACAGATGTTCAACCACAGCACCTTAACCCATAATCACCGGAGATTTAGCTCCAATGCTGACATACTTTAGACTACTGTAACTTATCAGCCGTTTACTCAGTTAACATAATTCCAGCTGATTCTGTAGCTAAAATTATTGTGTATTTCATTTTTAAGGACCGGAGATAAAATAAAGAAAGGTCTGTTCTGTTTGGAGGAAATAACCTACTGTGAGTTATAAATAAGTCACAATTAAATGCTCACTGTAAACTTCTAAATGTAAATCATGTGGAAAAAGAAAATAACACAAATAGTTTTCTTATTTAGTCGTACAAACCAATGTGATTTTGATCACAGAAACAAATCTGTTCTTCTCACTTGGCTTTAAGGCTCTAAAGGTCAAGTTTACACAGGTTGTTGGCACAGATTTACAACAGTTTATAACCTAATTTAGCCAATCACAATCAAGAAATCCTTAGAAAGTGCTGGGCAGAGCATACCATTGGTTTTATGACAGGAGCCTGCAGACCGGTAGACATTTGAATGCAGGCACATTTGGCCCACGGGCCGGACTTTGGACATGCCTGGTTAAGGGGTTGTAAAGAGAGCACACAAATATGTTTTGTTTAAGCATTTTTATTAAAATCAAACAAGTCTCAAATGGCCTATTTTAGTAAATATTTGACCCAGGAAGGACTGACAAACGAAATTGCAATGTTATCCCAAATTACCTCCTGACCCCAAAAGTGACATTGCGGGTTAGGAAAAAGGATGGATGGATGGATCCCAAATCAATTTTTAAAAATTTGACCTTCATTCTTTTTAAGCAAAGATAAAAAAAACAAGCTTAAATGTGAATGTTGCATCTTTGATGGGGAACATTGTGTTTTTTGTTGAATTTAATGTCACCACACTTAAAACAGTTCATCTTTTGTGTCACGTTTTGACCTGCTGTTAACAAAGAAAGCATTATTGCACTGAAAAAAAAAATCTTAATTAAGGCTTGCAAAAGTCTGACCTAATTCGCTGACACCCACATGCCATTCTGTCAGTGGATGGTAATTCCCAATAAGGTGTCTTTTATGTATTGTGCGGTTCTATATCCCTCATTCAACCATCTCTGTGTGTGTGTGTGTGTGTCATTATCCAGCCCCAGCTGGTATCTGTCACTCAATAAGCTGATTATCTTAAACATTTGTTTCGAAAAATGGTTTTTAGTACAAATGAAGGGTGGCAGAGCGAGCCTGACCTTCATGGCTTGATACTCAAAAATCCTGTTTGCTTCCAAACTGTGATTTATAACAGACATAAAAATGTCTGCGTGAACAAGCAGCCAATTTATGTCGATGTGTTTTAGTCGAGCACCTTATCTGCATTTATGCACCAGAATGGTTCCAAGACAAAAAGACTCAAATTGAATCTGCAAACTCGGATAAATTTGATACTCTCATGTTTTCACAGCAAAATATCCCTGCCTCTATCTGCGAATGATTTTATATATCTATTTTTAGATCCTTTCACTTCCCATGCCATGCATTTTGTGCAATAATGTAGTGCTGCCACTGTGTTGCTTTAAGTGAAAACCATCACAATCTATTTTGCCCAGATAAACAGCACTATCTTTAACGTCTTTGATTGTGCATAATGCTCCATGTTCTCATGCTTTTCAAAAGCTTATTTAAAACTACGCCCTGGCCGCAGGCTCTCCTCTGGGTACCCCAGAACCACTGGTGCTTCTTACTCCACCAAGGTGCCTCACAGCCAATCGCACGCAGCACGGTGTCCTTCTCACGTGGCTCCCTCCAGCCAACCACTCCTCACCCATCGACCGATATATCGTGGAGTTTCGCCTCGGGGAGAAGTGGGAGGTTCTGGATGACTTGATCCCTTCCACGGAGACTGAGCTCATTGCCAGAGATCTTGTTCAGGTCAGTTATCAACACTACCCCTAAATGTTACTTATAACACATGTCTTTAAAAACCCACTCTGATCATCTTTTGATCTATTTTAAAAGCATTCCTAGCGCTGATTTGATTATGATTATGCCATTTTTAGGCAAAATCAAAAAACCTGTGTTGTTTTCTAGGACATAGTACATCCAGAGCCGCAGGAGTTCATTAGAAATTCACTTCTTAGTTGTGGGTGGGACTGTTGATGTGGAGCAACCCCGCCCCCCTTCCCCTCCTTTTTGCTGAGTGCCCAGCATAATGTCTTGTCTTTATTAAGGGTTGTTGCTTAATAACAAATCTTGTAGTTTGTGAAATAGTACTTTTTTTGTTTGTTTGTTTGTTAATTGTAAAAGAAACTGTATATTTTTCTTGCTGTCACAGAGCAAAAACATTATAAAAAAACAGTCCTGTTTTTCTAAAACAGTCAAACAGTGTCTTGGTTACACAGATTCAAACAAAAACCAGATCATCAAACCATCATCAAACACCATATTTCTTTGGTAGGAGTCCTGGTATGAGTTTCGAGTGATGGCAGTAATGGATGACCTGATCAGTGAGAGCAGCAATGTAGTAGGAGTGTCTAGTACTGGTGAGTGATTTTTTTGTTTTTTTTAAGAAAGGAATTTAAGTTTTTTGTAAGAATCCAGTTTTCTCTAATGTCTTGTGCATGTTTTTTGTGCCTCAGCAGATCCATTCCCCGGTGCAGAGTTGCCTGAAGAGGGCCTGGCGCGGCCTGTGGTGGCAGGCGTTGTGGCAACCATATGTTTTCTGGCAGCAGCAGTACTGTTCAGCACTCTAGCAGCTTGCTTTGTGAATAAGCAACACCGACGAAAACTCAAGCGTAAACCCGGTTGGCCTCTCACTTGTATTTACACGTGTTAAAAATGTCTAGAGTCAAGCAGGGAAGCTTTTACCAGCTAAATTTGAAATGTGTCTCAAGACTCACTAGTACTATATTTCCACGAAAGCACACCAACAGCGAGTTGACATAAATCAACTCAGGGTTTTTTTGTGTGGTATAGCATTTTTTTTGTTTGAAAATTATTTATTCAGTCTATCGTTTTCAGAAATGTACTGGACAGCACAAGCTGACACACACAGAGACTAAAGATGCAGATTATATGGAGCTCAGTGGGGGGACGTTAACCCAGGGAATGTAAATACTGTCAGATGCAGATACAAGAAAGCAAGACAAGGGTTGGTTCAGATCCAGAGCAGGCAAAAATGTAACCAATTAATTCTGCTCACTCAACTTCAATGGAGAGTAAGTTGAGACTCCAGCACACAAATATTGGTATGTAGACCAGTGAGTCTGTGAGTAGTCCAGATTAGAGTGGTCAAAGGAAATCCAGAAAAACTAAGCAACTAAATCCAGAATCCAAAGTCCTGAGAAAATCTAAAAAATGAGCTCTTAACATACAGCTGGGTCAAGCTGCAACAAATTAGAGTAAATTAGGGGTGTAATGATTCATTTTAGCAATGATTCAGTTCATGTTATAATTTGTAGTTTACCGTGCCTCAACCCAAATAGTATTTTCTAATATCAATATAATTGATTTATTTCATTTTAAAATGACTTTATAATTCGATTAACATCTTGTTTCAGACAGATCGACCTAGTTGAATCGTAGAAATATGAATGAATCCATTGATTAGGTCTATTAATTGTTAAACCCCTAGAGTAAATGGACAAAATCAGGTGAGGAGTGAGCAGATGTAAGTGCAGATCCTGTCATTTGTATCTTCATTTTTTACGTCTGTAGTATTGTTTTCAGGTTATTGACTCGAATGTTATATTTAGTAGGTTTTCAGATTTTCTTAGCATATCTAATTCCTAAATTAAAGCTGACTAAAAATACATCTAGCAGCTTTCTGGTTCTATTTTAGGTGTTCAGAGACGTGAAGCACAGATTATTACTCTTTTTTTTTTCACCTACAGCAGGAGCTCCTGTCACTTCTGTCTTTATACCAAAGCACTCAAAACATAAAGTATAAAGAAAAACTACGGGCTCCTGCAGCAAATTAGCCCTTAGCCCCAAAAAAATGTTTTAAGCCACATATTGATTCTAAGAAGTTACATCATTTTATGACCTCATTTTTTAAATAAGAATTGAAAATGTGATCAAAGTCAACAAGCTTGCTAATTTTTATCGAGCAGCTCAGAGTTCGAGCTGCGTAATAAGCATCAGATGACTGCATCTGTAGCATGTTTAGTGCAAGTTCACCATAGCAGTTGATGGATTGCTCAATAAGTCTGTAGCTTCAAGGTAGAAAAGTGTTCTTCATATGTGCCTTGCTTGTTTTATAGTGGGTGGACGTCCTATTTTTATTTCTTCTGAACTATGGATGCAACTCTCTACATCCCATCTGAATATTTTACTTGTGTGTGCGTGGGTCAGCACATGAAATGCTGAAATGCTCAATTTTAGTGCGTTTTTTTCCCTCTCAGATCCTCCCTTGTCGGTGACACACTTCAGGAAAAGCATTGAGTCGCCGTAAGTAAAGCTACCTCAGAGCTCCTGTAGCCTTTTCAAGATGGTTACTACTGCTCATCTTCTCTTGCACCTTTTAAACCACTTTTTTTTGGTCAATGCACGCTGTGACAAGACATGCATCATAATGAAAGTTTTATAACTAGCTCCTGCAGCTAGTGTTATTGGTTATTACAAACAGCATGCTCTCTCCAGCTGCAGTGAGCGAGGATGTGGGGTCAATTAAAGGGAGTGGGGCGTGTTAAACGCTTATGAATGATTAGCAAAAAAAATATTGAGGTTCTGGAAAGGGTGTTGGAGAACATGTATGGCGGAACCTTTTAACAGATCATGAAAAAATAAAGCTGAGTTCAAGGCAGCGGAGTCAGCGTTTTAAAAACACATTACCCAGAGTTCCCAAGCTGCTGTACATGAATTGATTTTTTGATCCATCTGTTTTTCCTAAACTTCAAGGGCTGTCTGCTTTCTGCATGATTCTCAGTGTTTAATGTTGCTGTTTCTTGTACAGTTTGTGTGTGTGTGCATATGTGTACTTTGTGTCTGTAAATCTTGTGTACATATATAAATGCATATCAATATCAAAAGAAACTCCTTTCTAACTTGAGAAATTCCATCCAGAGTGCTCATGATTTTCTAACACATGTAAATCTTCAGTATCAGATCACGTTTTGTTTGTGTTTATGAAATGGTCCAGGCAGGTCAGGAAGTTTACACTTAGTCCTTCCTGCGAGTAGCATAGTTAGAGATGAACCAGGCCCATGTCGTTTGTCTCCCATCGCAGGCCTCCTCTCACCCCCTTGCCAGGGGTAGAGCCCTGCTGGGACGAGCCTGCCAGCAGCAGTTTCTTGCCCCCGCCGGCCAGCCCCTTGTGAGTGCCTGCCTGCACCAAAATACAAAGTGTGCTTCTCCGCACTTGGCTTGGCTGCATGGTTAATGCACTGCAAAGAAATGACCAGCAAACACTTGTACTTGTAGTGGAACCTGTTTCTTTCGTATTTGCATGCAGAGACATTCAAACACCTCACCAGGAGTAAACTACAGTACTTTTGCTGGCATGTACAACTAATAAAAACTGTGCATATGGATTCATTAAATTTTGCAATTATTCTGAAAATTATCCATACCCATGAGAAACTCTGGTTACCTGTTTTTTTGGCAGATAGAAGCCCAATGCTACTTAAAAGCAATTTATCTTTGTATTAAAGACTATCACTCTGGTGTTTAGTTCCCTCCACAAATTCAGGATGGGACTAAGACTGGGATGCAAATATGATTTTCTCCAACTCTCTGACAGGATGTTTTGGATAATTTTCTTGTTTCAAGAGATGGATGTTCTAAACTCTAACCATTAGTCAAGGTTCAACGATAATGCTGATAAACTAATCACTTCTGCAACATTTGTTGTTGGGCTACATGATGGAAACTTCTCTTTTTTCTGGTACACCATAGTCGGTTTGATGACGGACAGCAAAAGCACGAAACCCCAAAAATGTCCCTTGTTTTGTATGGGGGAATAATAGCAATGTAATGTTTTGGACCCTTAGTTCATTTTTTTCTCCTTTGCATGTCAAACCCACTGAAGTAACAAAGCAAAGAGAACTACAGTGGAAGTACAGTGTGCGTGTGTGATGAAGTGATAAGCAAAGGCCCTAATTGCAGTTTGCAATTAGAGCTGCAGTCGACTAAAGGTTTTCTGCTTCCCTCAAATTATAGTGGCTCATAAGATGGATAGAATGAGGGTAATATAAAGACAGTTCCAGGGGAGCCCCAAAAATGTCTCCAAAAACATTCTGATTGATAAAAAAAACGAAATTTCGGAAATTGGTGTCAGTGGCTTAATGTGAAAAATCCACATAAATTTGAGCATTTCGTTAATTCTTTTTCATCTTTAATTTAATAGAAGATGTTTGTCAAGGAATTCTTGTTTTGCAGAATGCCCTTTTTACATCTAGGTCACTATTACCCGACTTATTGTGAGTTGAATTAGCTGCAAACTGTTGGAGCTCAGTCAGAAATTATATAACACTATAAATAAATAAATACATAAAAGACCGAAATCAAACATCACAAAGACCGAAATGCTTAAAAAAACATGCACAGAGAAAGGTATATTTGGGTAACTTCTGACAAAAATGTTTAAGAGTTAACATTCCAAATATAATTTATTTTCAATGGATTTTTGGTGGCATGAAAAGAAATGGAACAAAAATGAAACCTAGAATGTCTTGGGAACTAAAGGCCACAGTGTTAGAAAGGCTCATTCTAATGTTAAGCACCTGGAAGCCCTATCAAAGTCTAGTTTTGCACACAAAAAAAGAGTTTACACCTTTAAAAGCTTGTTTTTCTTAGCATGTAATTTGCTGTGATGGCTTTGCCATCAGTTCATACAAAAGGGTATGAATAATTTGGGGCATGGCTTTTATTCAAAGATTTTCATTCATTTCTTGCATTGTTTTCTATAGATGCAAATTTCCAACTAGAAGAGATCTGTACATAAAAATCTAAAGTTTTTCATTGGCGTAAAGTATTTTTGGTAACGTTTTTCAGAAGCCATTATTGTTTCTCCTGTCACTTTTCGGTGCATCATTTCAAAACTGGGCCAATTTGTGCTCTAAAACTTTTAATTTAGGAAATCTTTTATCCTGTTGCCATAGTTACATTGGTAGTTACTTGCCATTTTCAACACAAGGGGTTTGGTTCATTACCTGATGCGCTATCAGAATGGTGCTGCAAGCATAATCTGTTCATTATCATATAGTAGTTCATAATGGCTGCTTTGATTGAGTGCCTGGGCTTTGTTTTGTGTAATCTGTTTAGAAATCGCTATGATGCCAAAATGCCTTCTGTCTTTACTTACAGTATTAAAGCTTTATTTTTTGTTGGATTTGGAATAATTACTCCACTTGCCCTTTGGAATTCATCTGATCTGAATAGACTTTAACAAACTTTTTGTGTCTGTTTTCTTCTCAAGGTTATCATCAGGGAAGATCAGTCCAGAGAGCTCCCCTCCATCTCGACCGCGCTCGATTTCATCAGAGGGTTCCCATGGTCCAGGCCTGTACGTCAGAAAGCTGCCCAGTCCTCAGAGAGAAAAGGACAAAGAGCTCTCTTTCTACAAGAAAACCAAGCGTGCCATAGCTAGCAAGAAATACAGTGTGTCCAAACATGAGGCTGAAGTCACCACACCTATTGAGCTGATAAGCCGTGGTCCTGACGGTCGCTTCGTTATGGAGACCAGTCCGCCTGCCCGCCGCATCCAGGGCTTCCCATTCGCAGAGGAATCAGATATGTACCCTGAGTTCCGGCAGTCCGATGAGGAGAATGATTTTGACCCTGGGCCTCTGCCGCCCATCATGCCCACGCTACGTCCTCAGCTCTCCCCAACATCCTCCAGTCTGGAGTCAACGCAGCCCCCAACCTACAGCCCCCGCCTGCACAGGCCCATGGAAGGTATGAGCTTTGCAGAGGGCAGTGCACTTCACCCCTCAGGGCAGGCCCCAACCTCCCACTATAGGGGCTTTCCCCAGGGCCCGTTTTATGGGTATCTAGGCAGCCGTGCTGAATCAGGGATTCCACCACCATTCTATATGCCTGACATCAGCCCGCGTAGCTCTGCTCTGTCCTCGCCCCCAGGTACCGCTGAGGGGCCCTTTGGTTACCCCTCCATTCCTGAGGAGAGTGGAGAGCTGGAGCACGCTCAGTACACTGCCTCTGGCCATTCTCTGTCACACACACACAGCCCTCCTCCCCGCTCACCTGAAAGCTGGCAGCCTCATGAGCTACCCTTTCTAGGTCTAGAGGCCCCACGGTTCAGATATCCACCTCACCATCCTTTACACCACCCCCAGGACCTTCCTGACCCACCCCCGTACCCTCCTCACTCTTTCCCCCCAAGTCGCCTTCACCTCCCTCATTTAAAAGATCCAATGAGCCCTGGACTCCTGCAACTGGAGGTACCTATGGCTCCTTCAGGCAGAGACAGGCCCCCAGGGCCTCCGGTTAGGCGTTTAGCTATGCAACAGGCCCAGAGTCTCGGCCATCTCAGACACACGGCCCACGGTGTGGGTATACCAGTGTTGCCTTACCCTGACCCGGCAGCCCGTGCAGGGAGCCCAAGCACAGCCCCCAGTAGTAGCCCTCAGTCCTGGCTCAGCCCGAGGGCAGGGCGCCGGGCAGACCCCAGCCTCCCCCCGTTAGTACTACAACCCTCCCGTCTGTCTCCACTCTCCCAAAGCCCCCTTAGCACCCAGCCAGGTTCCCCAGATATTTTAGTGCGGCCCCCTCCTCGCCCAAGCATCCTCCGCACCTCTCGGTCTCTGGAGATGCCTGAGATCACCCTACAGCCCTCAGCCACTGTCAGTTTCTCCCGGAGGTCGTCCTTGTCTGCCTCACCCACTCAGAGTCAGGGTGCCAAGCAGCCCACCCCCAGTTACCATGCCCACATGTCCTATGCCTCCACTGCAGCCAGTTACCCCTCCCAGTCTCCCTCTCCTCCTCCAGAGGGCAGGGATGTTTTCGGGCAGAGGCCATCCCAGAGGAGGACAGAGGAGGAGATGCTACCCTCAGAGCCCTCCCAGCTCCAGATATCAGCCTCAGGGTAGGTGTTCCATTCCAATAGAGAATAGTCATATATTCATAATAGGAGGAGAAATGTCTCCTCATCTGTTCTCTTTTCCAAATTTCCTCCGTATTTATCCAACCTTTAAATTGTTTGTCTATTTAGAAATAAATAAGATGCATATTTTTCTCAATATGCAGAACGCATGTGATTGCATTTAGCACAGTGTGTTATTAGATCAAAATAATCTCAGCACCATAGGAAGGTTTAAAGGACATGAATACGTTGTAGATGTAAGTTTTATTTTACATTAGTTTACATATTTGTCTTAATAATTTGATATCACAGATTTAATCTTAAAATAATGATTTGATTGCGACATAAATCAGTTCTAAATGAGAGGTTTTGATACAATATTTAAACTTTTATTTAAAAATATTATTAGATAATTTATAATAATTAATTATTTATATGTTATAAGTGATTTTGATTTGAAATGGTTTATTTCAAGCAATCAAATAATAATAACAATTAAAACAAATATTTTTACTTCAGGGAGAACCCAGGTCAAACTCCAAACATTCAGAGAAGTCAAATGTTAATTTTTTTCTGGCTTTTCATGGAGAAGATATGTAAAATAAAATACTAGAACAATTTAAAAAGAAGTGAAAGTAGTTGAACAATTATGAAGAAAAGAAAATCACAAAACAACAAATATTTTTTTACAATTATCTTACAGTTTTGATAACTTGACATTTTGGCTTAATGTTACTGTAATTTGTCCATTTTATTTTATAATTCTTTTTCAGTTTTATTTTAATTAATTGTTTTAGAAATTGGAAATTTGAACAAAATGTCCCCAGAATTCTTTTTAGACCCCCCCCCCTTTTTTTCCTTTTATGTTAGTGTTTAGATTTAAAAGTTAAATAAAAGAGAATCTAAATGTAATTGACCACCTATTTTATTTATTTAAAATGTTTCTGTTTTATAGTCACGTATGATGGCATCCATGGTCTTGTCACATATTTAAAAAAATACAAAATACTAAACTCTAACCTTAGATTTACAAAGATCATTAAAAGATTGCTTTTCCTACAGTAAAAAAATCAGGCTGAATAAATTATTTAGACATATTTAAATACCTGAGACGTGTGTATAGATTTGAAGATACAGGATCGTAACTTCCAAACTACAACCGTTAGGATCTATGTTTAATGTTGCGGATATTCGCGAGCCCGATTTCACATCCGAACAAGAGGCAGTGTTACTGTAGCAACAGCCATGAAGCAAAGGCTTGCTCCTGCACCATCACTGGCCTGTGAAGGAAAGTAGCTGGTAGGGCTGCTGCTTTGTAGAGGGTAAGGGTCTTACCTGATTTGTTTTTGATTGATCTCAGCTATCTGGGCAGCGTTGTTGTGACCCGGTCCCCTACGCCACAATAGGTAAGGGTCGGACCCATGTCTGAGAGGGGAGGGGTCAGCAGGGGGAGGGCTCTAGTCACTCTCTCCTTTAAAGGGGAATCGCTTTGGGTTGTGCAGGATTCGAGTGAAGTACAACTAATGTTAATAATGACACATTTGTCAATAGCTCCATGGAACAGTCAGCCTGCTGTGGTGGAGGCTACAGCATTTAGGCTTGTGACCGAGCTTAACAAGTGGCTTTGGACTGTTTGGAGAAGTATCTCATTTTGTACTTTTCAGTGTTTGAACACTGTCAACTCTTTCTGCTAAAAAAAATAGACATGTATGATTGACTGGAGTATTCCCCTTTAAAGTTTTGTTCCATGTGCAAAATGCCATGCATGCATTCTCTAAACTTCTCTCTTTGACCAAACAAATAACAACAATTCTCAAACTAAATTCTTTGTTACATCTGTTGTTCAAAGTGCTTTCGTTTTTTTCTGTCATGTGACTGTTTAAATGGCCATCTCCTCTTCCTGTCATGTGACTTGTTCTTTAACGGCCATTTCCTCTTCCTGCCATCTCCTCCCGTCAGCATGGTGAAGCCTCTGTACGCAGTGTTCATGTTTATGAAAGTGTGCTGTACAGTGTTCATGTTTATAGAAATGGACTATTTTTTAACAAACCGTGTCTCTCCCCTGCAATCTTCTGTTTTGTTGACTGAAACGTCTTTTATTTGTCCAGGACTATTGCAATTCTCCGATTTTTGTCTACCCCTCTCTGACTCTCAATCTCTCTCTCCGCAGTGACAAATGATGGACAGCATCTCTAAAGCTTTGCATTCCTAGACCGTTTTTAAATCAGTTTGGCACAAAAGCTTCACTTCATGCCTCATTAAGTGGAGTTTTTTTGAAAGATATGTGCATTAAAACACAGATTCAACCTCATGAGATTCGAACCTAAGTGTTAAGAGTATGTGAGGTAATTGACCTTGTTTAAACTCTCTATAAGAGACTGCAAAACCAGAGTATTCTTAAGGTAAACTGTCTTATGAACAAAAATACAAAAGTGAAAGATATTCAAGCTGATTATACTTTTATGTGCTTTTATAGAGATTCTTTATTTTTTTCCATTCTACTTGGCATGTATCACTCATGAAATGAAAATTGTTCCTCCTGATTTAGAAAGAAAAAGGGACCAATTTAAACTTCTCATGGTGGTGGTGGTGGTGGTGGGGGCTCAGCAACCTTTTCTGTGAGCATCACAACTGCAGTTTGGCCTTAAAGCAAATTTTTTGCTTAGAATAACAGTAGAACTGTACCTCAGTTAAAATACATAAACACAAAATAAAATTCCTGATTAAAGGAAATGAAATTTCCCTTCATTTTGACTGCAGTTTTCCTTTAAAAACAAGTTTTATATTTTTTTTCTTGCCTAAAAGCCATCTCTAAAGCAGCAATGGATAAAACTTAGGATTTCTTTTTTGTTTAAAGACATTTTGCGTAAGAAATATAAAGTATTTTCTCACTATAATGCAGTTAACCTTGCAGTCTTGTAGATTTTTTCAGCACAACTTTGCATGCGTTCTTTTTTATTTATAAGCGCACTGTGTAGTGGCTGTTGATTTAGTCTATTCTGTGTCCCCTGCGATGTAACAATTGCTGCACGTTGCCAGAGCTACATACATTTATGATCACAGGCAGATCATTCAAGATTTGAACTTTTACAGCTTAAATATAAAAGAAAAGTGGGAAACATTTAATGTCTCTCTGAGAAAAATGTATCAAGTGTGTAGCGAGCGGTTTTACAACAAAAAACATTTCTAATCCTACTTTGTAGATATTACATATCACGAGTTATTTTTCAAACATAACCATAAACAAGGGAACATTATATGTCCTTCTGTTTTTGTAAAACTTCAGCATTTAAAAGACTTTAGTAATATTGTTGGTCATTTTCATCTGTGGACAATAACCAACTGTTTTAAAGTTATTTAATCCTAATCATAAACACTCTAGACAAGCGTTAATGTTTTTGGTTCAAAGCCTAAATGATAAAAATGAATATTAGCAATCATTAAAAATCAACTTGGTTGAAAGTTTAACCATCACCATCTGAAAACAACAAATTGAGAATATATATTTGAACTAAAGCACTGCATGTTTGCAATTTGGCAGCAGCTAACAGCACTGGTTGTCATATTGCCTATTTTGTTTTGCAAAAAAAGACGGTTTTTCAATAAAAGACTGAAATTGTCCTTTTCCAACCTACTGACAGGTAAAAGGTTGTCGATCCCAATCGGTGATGAGGCAAAAATGATTACATCGGGTATAGTTTAAGCCAAAGTTGCAACAGCAATCTCAAAATGTGTTAAATAATTTTCATTTTATGAGTTTTATACTGCAAATATATAAACACTGCCCAATTTTCTGAAGCAGTCACTGCTGTTAAGACCCAGAACCTAATGAGTAAAAGTAACAGTTATACTTGTTTTACGTAAAATAGACCTGCAAATTTCTTCTAATATACAAAAATATAGAAAAACATAAAGCTTAATTAAAATAAGTTTTGTTTGATCCCTTATTAGGTCTTCAATGTAGTGACTGTTTAAGAACAAAGGTATTTTCACCAAAAACCACTGCCATCCTCTGCCAACTATTTCCTCTGTTTTTCATTCTCTTTTCGATCTTTCCTTACATTTAACTTGTTTCATTCATCCATGCAGATAAAAGTGGAATTCCATCATCTTAGTGGAAAGATTCTCAGTAGAGGTTCAAGGGCTCATTAAGTCATCTGATTGCATCTCTTGGAAGTAGCAATGAAAAAGTCTTTTCTTTGTGTTCAGTCTGAGACTCGAGCGGGCGCGGCGGCTGGATTAATCCTGAACTGTGTGCTGTGCTGTCTCTCGTCTTCTCAGGGAACCTCTAGGTGCGTCTAGTGATACTGCCGGGTCTGAGAGCTTACCAGCACTGCTACACCACTGCATTACTAAAGCCAAGGGAGTGGCTGCCAACAACAACAACAATGCAACATCCGCCAGAGCAGGTCAGTTTGACTGCCGCCTAAAAATGACGTTGATGAAAGCACTGGTGGTTCACTCCTGTGCCTTTCTCGTAGGTGTACCTCACTCTCAGACCCAGCAGCAATCTCAGACACCCCGAGGGGGAAGGGAACACAGCTTCCACACCAAGAGGAAAAAGCAAAACAAGAAACACCCCTACAGCTACTTGACTTCCTTACTTCACCGCAGGCAGTCCGAGGAGGACCAGACAGGCATTCTGGCCGGCGCAGACTCTGAGGGCCCAAATTATGGGACTCTCCGCTGACCCGGTCCCCCACCAAGCCATTGGACTCGACTAAACCGGCTCCCCCTGACAACCCCACCTCAGCCCTCTCTGCTCCGGCACAGTGACAAGCAAATATGTTTCTTATTATCTCCTAAAGCTGACCTGTGTTTTTGGGTGGCGCTGAACTCTTCTGGGCTGGAAATCTCAAAACAAGAACAATGGCTTTTGGGAGTTTTCGCTGCTCCTTCTCTCTACGGATTTTCACTTGAAGATGCTCTGAAAATATATACTGTAAATAAGTAGTAAAACAAGGGAATTAAGCTTCCTCTTACAGTAATAAAATGTGTTGGTCAAGTATGTCACAACACATGAAAGATTTTTCACTCACTGATCATTAAGGTCCATATCTTTAGGTTTTTCAGTGATACAGCGTACTGTTAAGCCTGGTGCGTCCTCGTGCAGGGACAGGCGTGTACCTTTCCTACAATACAACTAGCGTCAGTATTTAAACACAGGGTTCTTACCACAAAATATACCTCAGAGTAAACGCAGAGTTGCTGTAATTCTTGTGGTATACTGTGCATATTTGACCTTTTGACATATGAAAAGTATAAAAAAAAGGTTTATATCACCAACCACTCATCAAATTAAAAAAAAAAACTATAATACCATGGCCTAACTTTATCTAATTTACATGCATTTAATTATTAGTATCAACAAGTAAATTCTGTTTATTTTGATTTGTGATCCAATGCCAACCACTGACTTCAGCACTTGATGCCTCAGTGTGTTGTTGCAGCATGACATTAAAGTAGGACTTCAATGCTCAGCAAAACGAACGACAATTGTAAGTTTTGTGTATTTCATCACCTAGAAATGATTTGAAAAATGCGGCACATCTTGAGGTGCCTTTTCTGTTTGCCTTTGCTATTATTTTTCTTGTTCTTTTTTCTAACATAAACTGCCTTTCTTTTTCTTTGCCTTCTCATCCGTGTCTCTCTGAGGGACTTTTAATGCTATGACTGGTTTTACTCCATCTGCCAAGGACACATGGAGGGAAATATTACAGGAGATGGACAGCTCTCGTTTTGTTCTTTTCTTTTCTTTTGAGACAACTTTAACTGTCAGACATAAATGAAAATGTGAAAAAAAAAAACAGATAAGATTAGACAAAGGCAAGAACTGTACATAAAAATAACAACAACAGTAAACCCAGCGGTACAGTGAGGACGTTAATGTTTAACAGTAGCTGTTAAAGGAGAATGTGACTATTCTATGAAGCTGTTAACAAGCAATGGGAAAATATTCAAACACATGGCCACCCTGACTGTTTATTATTAACTGTATATTACTTGCTAGCTACTTCTCTGTATGTTTGTTAATTTTTCAACACTAACCGATAATGAATGTATGCTTTGCTGTACAGGAGATGAATGTCCCGATATTACAGTGCATTGAATGATTCATTGTATTGCTTACAGCTGTGGTCAGTGAGAGGATCCTTCGGCTTATTAGGCCCAAATTCCCGTAAGCGCTCTCCCACACAGGTTCTGAGCCAAGTTCCCTTTGCTGGATCAATAATAGATTTTGCTGTTTTTGCTTAAGCTAAATCTGTCGCTCATCAAATCATCAAATCAGAGTTTGTTTTTTTACTTGCGCTTAATATCCACAAGAATGACCAGAGAGAACGTGGGGATTGTCTGAGCGTCAAAGTGCACATTCTACTTTAACAAATTGGTTAGACGTGGGGAAAACAACAACAACATAAAAATAATTTATATTTGTTATGTACTGTACATGCTGTGTATTGTATTTGTAAAGAGAAATCCAACCCAGTTTTTGCAGGAAGACCCTGCTTTGCGGCTGTGTAAAAATACGGGAAGGATCCCAAGTTAAAAGAAATTAGATTCTATATCAAAGTATTTGCTTACAGTACGGCTTTAAGTGAATAATGTTTATAAAACATTTTGAGGTGCCTAATTTGTCATACTTTAGCAGACGTAATTTTATCTGAGAAGAAAAGAAATACTTAATGTTAGTACCGTACAGTGTATTATTGCCATAGCCTGCTGGCTGCACAAGTTGATTAGTATTTTCTCTGATGTATAGTATGTGGATGCCCACTGGGGAAAAGCTTTAGAAGCAGAAATGTGTTGCCCTCTATTATATTTCTGGAACAAAGTAATACTGTATTTTGCCCGTTCATGAGCACACATGTAGGTTCACTCCAGATCTCTTCGCCTTCACGTGTCCAAAGCAAATAAAACTAAAGTTATTATAATTTTTTTTTTTTTTTACTTTTCAGTTTGAAAAACGGACATGCTGTAGTCATGTACAAAACGTGCTGTGGAGGAAGTCGTGTTTACATTAGTTTGATGAAGACAAGTGTGTTAGGGCATAGTTGCTTTGACCATTACAACCTGGTGCTATGTTTAACTTTGTGGTGCTGTAGAATAGAGGTCTAAAGATTTTCCTTTCTGTTTCCACAAGCGACTTTTCTCAGCCCTGTGGGTCTGAGCAGCTACTGTAAACTAGTTTGGGTAGACACTATTCGTCTTTATCATAACAGTGTGACAACAAGTGATAGACAATACTGGAAAGTAGATGTATAACCTCAAATAATAGACTTGTGACATTCAACTGAACTCACAAAGGCCTGTTTTCTATGGTGTGTTTGCAATGTCTGTCTGTGCTTCCAAGGTACCCTCTCTAAAGTATAATTGTGAGAATAATGAGATTATTAACCCAGCCTAAAAGGAGAAGCATAGCCTGACTTCGATTAGTGCTCACCACATGACATGTGGGAGGGGGAACTGAGATCTTTTTTGTACACGCGAGGTCTTTGGTTAACATCTCTGTCTTTCAAGCACACGACTCATATCGGGGGGGGCAGTAGTAGCCTCACATCATCCTCTTATCATCACCTCTTTCAAGGAATAATTCCTGTTAGTAGTGTCCAGTGTAGCCATGAGCTGTCCACATTTGACTTTACACTCCTGGCAGGAAGGTTTTAGGAACTTCATGCATCCTCCCCACATGTTTGATTTATTTAATTTTTTTGAAAAAGGATGTAGTCTTCCGGGCGTTTGGTTTTCTCACTCACTCAACAAAACATGTACAGCATTTAAGAGGGCTGCTTTGGACGTACTGTTAGCAATTGGTTTTCTTCTTTTGTTGTTTTCTTCTGTTTGTTTGTTTGTTTGCTTATTGCCTTTAGTGCATCACTAGTTGCTGATAGGATGATACTGATAGATTTGATTTCTTATTGTATTAAACTTGCATGTAGAGACAATACAGAAACGCCTATTAAGCAATCAATCGAGGACATCCAAGCTGGTTGTTGCTGGACGGAAACTAGAAGTATGTAGTATTTTCTGTATTCTCTGTTTTTCCATGTGTATCAGCACTGAGAAATTAGAATGTATAGTTATTGTAAGCTACAATAAGCGCTACATCGTTGACTGTTTTAGCTAAAATGCTCATACTCAAACAAACCAAGTAGTGCTTGAAGAAAGAAAATTGACATTTCATTTAACTTCCATTCACTTATGTCTGTGCTGTACATCACATGTTTACATTCTGTATATGATTTTTATATCAGCTTACCATAATGTTTATATGTAAATACCTGGGAGATTTTTTTTTCCTGTTTTTAAAAACTTTTTTTAAATGATCACCTAAGGGTTTTGTCTTCTATTTTCTTTTTTTAGAAGTGTCATTCTTTTTTGTCACTACATAAGGTAATTTAAGCTTCACTTAACGTTTTGTGAGCAATTAACTCATACTGTATGGTGCTGCACCAAAGCCTTATGTACAATATTTGTATTACGTTTTCTCTTGTTTGCTCTGCTGTCCAGTGAACTCATGTCTTACACACACTCCTCATGCTCAACTGCCATGGATTGCTCTTATTTTCTTTGACCCTCTGGTCTGATACCACGCCGGCCTGGATGTACAGCAACAGTTGCCATCACAAAAGCCTTTGAAGGGAAAATGCACAGGCTCTCTCCTGGCTCTCTCCTGGTGGCCCACGTGACGTAGACATGGGCCCAGCACATGATCTATGCTCTTATCTCTGGCACGTCTGTGGGAACATGAAACAGTGTTGTACTCATGTCACCATATCATTTCAAGAACTTAGTCCCATATGAAAATTTCCTCTCAAATTTTTGTATTTTGATATAATAAAAAATTTAAAGAGTTTGTCCTTTTCGTGTGCTTTTTTTAGAAGTCTCACTCCGATCATCTTTTGATCTATTGTAAAAGCCTTCCCAGTGTTTATTTTTTTATTATGATTATGACATTTTTAGCCAAAATAGAAAAAAAAACAGTACATTTTTAGGAAACAGTTTCTGCATAGCAGTGCTAGTTTATTAGAAATTTGCCTCTGAGTTTTGGGCAGGACTGTTGGGGTGGAGTAGGCCTGTCCTCACCTCCTGTCATCCATCTGTTGACATGCTCTACCAGTAACATACAGCCCCTTACGTGATAAATCATTTAATGAAAATGGTATGGTAGAACAGGGGTGGGATTATATAAATTCACGTCCTTCCACTCCCTTTCAAGCAATCTTTAATTTAATGTCTAATTATCCTAAGTTTGATACGTCTTTGTATGAATGTATAACTGCTGATTGTACTAATTTTTGCATTATTCTTTTTTGATTGCTTGAAATAAACCATTTCAACTCAAATAACATTACGACCCCAACCTAATGTTACTGGTCCAACAAAAATAGCTAGCAATATTGGAGCTTTCCAGCCGTACAGTTTTGAGCCAGATGCCAGATCAGATGAGGAAAACAAAGACCTACGTGGATCTACAAGTGGATGCATCAGAATGGAGCAGAGCAGGGTGCTTGTGGTCTGCTGTAGTTGACATAGCAACAACCTTTTTTCAAACTGCATTTTTGGGTCTGCTTCTGATTCACAACGATTTGAATTAAAAAATACTCAGAAATGAAGTTTTAATCCCAATTTTCTTCATATGTGTCCTCCATCATGAGAAAAATGCTACAAGAACATGGTAAAAACACCATTTTCATTGGAGTGGGTCTTTGAACTCGATTTTTTTTGTGAGGAGCTGTAATACATATGCTGGACACATGGTGTAAGTGTTGGGTAGAAAGTTTAATGCAGGGGGATGAAGCTGCTTAATCAGGTCAGAGGCTTTGAATAAAAAAAGCAAAGAAAAAAAACTATGTCTAGGTCACACAGACAGCAGAATTGTGTCTGGTTTCAGGGCCCTCCAAAAGAAAAGTACAAACTAAAATCAAATGAACTTTTTTTTAAATCTGACAGACACACTTCAGTAAAACTACTACAATATTGTGGCAGCTGAGTCTCAATGAGGAAACTGAATGAAGGGAAGGAAGATGAAGTTCGTAAGACTGACCTTTGTGCTTTTGCTTGTTCTCCCTCAGGCAGGCTGGAAAGCAAACAACAGAGCACTTATCTGCATACTCTTCAGGAAAATGACTGCCTCACTTCAACACTGTTTAAATACTCAGACCCTTTGAAGCCGCCTCACCTAAACTTCAAGTTTATCCTTGGGGGGTGGAGGGTGGGGTGGGGTGATTTATTATATGTATTATATGCTTTGTGATAGTGTGACAGGAAAAAAAAAGTATATTATCAAGCATGATGAGAGGCTGAGCTTCATAGCATCCCTTACGAATAAGAATGTGTGAGGATGGGAGACATCAACAGCAGTTTTCACTCCTCTCACTGTTGCCACCCACTTATGTTGGAGCGTTATGTAATTCTGTACCAAGCATTACCTAACACAACTGCAGCTCCTTCACTGGATGGACACCATCCTCCTCCTCCTCCTCATCATCATCATGAACGGGGCTCGCGCGCACACACTCACGCATCCCTCAGATCTGGGTGCTTGACTTAAAAGACAAAAAAGCTCTGGGATTCCCAGAGGGTTAAAACATCCCAGGCGCGGGCACGACACCAGTTCAGCGGCGCGCGCGCTCTCGGCAGCTTCAGCTTGCGGAGAGGGACGCTCCTTCACTGCCACAGCTATGCCGCACCTAGCCGGGGCTTTTCTCCCCGCACGGATCTACCTCAGGTGATCAGCACGCGTCCAGCCTGTGCGTGTCCGCCGTGCGATGCTGACGGCATGTCTGCTCGTCGACGTGCGGCATAGAGGAGCGGGGCGCGCGCACTTACAGGTACGTTTGGATGAGGTTCCGGCGACTCCGCTGGCCTGATCGCACATTTGGCTTTTAGTTTTTTGAAACCCTGTTCGGATGGAGTTGACACATCGTAGCGGGTGTGCGCGCGCGTGCGCACGCGCCAGGCGCGCTTAGCACACTGTGATCTGTCAGGCCCAACAGGTCAGAGTACACTGGCTGTAAACTTTCCCTGGTGGATCCAGTTTGGATTTTATAAAGGACTTTGCGTTTTACTGCATCACACTTGTGAGAAATAACAATACAAACAGACGAACAGAAAAACCCCAAACAAATGTGGATTTTTTTTAATTCTATAACACAGTGCATTGCTTTTTAATCAATGACACTTACTCATTTTAAGCCAGTGCACCTGTTTTAATCATTGACTCGTGAACTGTAAATATTACAATGACAATACATACAATGACTTGCAAAGCTGTCGAAAACTGCAGTTCTCTTGTTTCCAGCGAGGTGCTGCTGGATCATCTTACATTGTAGACAAGGAGCTCAATTAAATGTTTTCTTGTATTCTAGTTTTCTGCTTTTGGTGGAATGATCAAACTGAATAGTGTTTGATTCTTTTTTTCTTTTAGTTAAACATAAGTTAAATTGCAGTGAATGTGTATTTCATTTCACCATAACCTCATTTAAGAATTTCAGCAGAGATAATATCTCATAAAATCCCAGAATTAGTTGTTGTTTAAATATTAAAGTAATGCTGTAAACTTGTCTTTACCACAGTTAGAGTTAATGTGAACTTTTGTGGTTTAATGGGTTGATTTAGTTTAAAGTTTTTCCTTCTTTTTTGGCATTTTGTAAAACAAATCCAAGTGATCCTTTAATTAGGGGGAAGTGTATGTAACCACCTTACAACATCCGTCAACATATTGTGAAAGTGTCTTCTCTTGTTGACATGTAGAGAATATAAAAAGCCTGTTCCCAGTTTTAACTAACGTAATGGGAACTGAGAAGCTAAACTTGCATCCACTTGAAATTAAAGGGAATTTGATTAAAAATGTTTGAAAGCCAGTCACGTCTTCTAAGTTGTGTTTGAATGTTGTTCACCTTTCGACATAACCCTTCAGGAGGCGCCTAAGTGAAACAGCTTTTACTGATTGGTACAGGTGGTTTGGCAGAGATTTTTATGCAGGATGCCCTTTCTGACCCATCCTTGTATTTTATCTGGGCTGGGGACCATCACAGGGAGACCCAGACTTGGTTCCCCTTAGCTATTAGGCAGTAGTGTGAAGGGTCTTGTGAAACAAACCCTGGTTTCCCATGCATCTGTCCCACACAAAGCCAGCCATCCAGCCACCTCTATGTTGTGATTAAACACCATCTGATTTACACCTAATTTCAATTGCAGGCTCTTGTTTGTTTTTTTACACATAATAGGCCAAGTAAATTATTGAGAACATTGGCATCTTGAGCACCAAGCTATAGTTTCTTAGTACTTTTAAATTTTGAGGACTCACCATTTAAATGGCATGAGGTAATGCAGTCCAGTGGGACAAGACAAACTCAAAAACAGAGTTGTGTCCCTGCAGTTGCTGTAGATCTTCCAGTGTATTATGTAAGCCTGTGGATATTTCTGTAATCTTATATGCCTGAATGTGAGCGTTAGGCGTTCCTCTCGAGCTTTCCCGTCGTCCTCCATAAATATTTGGCTGACACTAATGATTTTCCAAAAAATCCTTATTTTTAGATCCTATGAGAAAAGGGCTGAATCTTTCGCTTAACGTCTCGCTGTTACGCTTCTGTTGTTTTTCCTGGCCGACAGATCAGCTGTTGATTAAATATTTGGATCTCCGTCAGTTCTGGGCTTCATCACTGACTCCCAAGATTCAGTCGTGGGATGAAATAATCTCACCATGGTCGAATTTAAGAAGCTTATAGAATCAAATGACCCCCACACCACCACCACACCCCCATCACCATCTCTCCACCAAGGTGACACCAGCCACAAAGCTCCAACAACAATGACGGATTTTGTTCTGATGGCAGCGGCTCATGGCGGATGAATCCCGCAGAGCCGCAGCGTTCACAGAGCCTTGGGCAGAGGGGCTGATGATCTATCAGGGCTACAGGTCAAAGGTTCAGGCTTCATTTGCCTCCTTGTTACTTCATCACCAGGCTGGAGGAGCATCAAGTAACAACGAATGGGGGAGACGTTGTCATGGTAACTGTGAGGCTTTCTGCGGTTTCTCTTTCCTTTTGTTACTGTTGACCAGAGTTCAGACTGCGAGCGTGAAACTAACTTTGACATCGCTGCTGTGGATGTGTCAGACACTGTCTGTGTAAAATTAAAAGTCAAAACATATTAAAAGGGCAAGCTAGCTGTTAAAATCTGCCCTGCCTCATCCGAAAAGTGACACTTTACATTCACCAAACCTTGGAGATGGCCTCAACT
This sequence comes from Oryzias curvinotus, assembly GCA_023969325.1. Lineage (NCBI taxonomy): Eukaryota > Metazoa > Chordata > Actinopteri > Beloniformes > Adrianichthyidae > Oryzias > Oryzias curvinotus. The sequence continues at coordinate 15,617,350 of CM043718.1, read as the reverse complement.
CCATTTAAGATACTTTTTTTGTTCTGCTTTGCAACCTGCCACGCATCCTGTAAAACACAAAGGCTGTGATGACAGCCGCTGAAGACCAGCCTTTTTCTGTCAGAACATGATGGAATGCCAAACATCAAAACGCTCAGCAGGTAGCTTACAGCTAATCCTTTTTTTTATGCTGGAGTTGTTTGTCTTCAAATGAGATGTAATTATAGAATGCATGCCAAGAGTGAAGGGAGCTGCTTTGGCCCAAGGCAGTCTTGTTGGAAACTGAATCTTGTTATGTGGTTTTTGAAAACAAGAAGTCTGAAAAATTGGTAGATAAATCATCTACTTTCACTTGGAAGAATTAAAATTTAAGGTAGAATGATTATTTTAAGTGTTTAACATTTTAAGACATGGCATCCATATGACTTTACTTTTTGAATTAGTTTACCATAGTAGTTAACTCATCTTAACTGGAGCCCTGTGAGCCTGGACGCCCTTAATCAAGGATCTATTCCAAAAAATCTTAACAAGGAGTTGTCAATCCAATACTCAATACTTAGAGTCCAGTAGGAGGAGATTAGGGGCCATTTTTAGAATTTTTGTACGACCCGACTGTGAAATCAGTCTACGGTCTTCCAGTTTCAGTGCGAAGAGTCTACCATAGACTCTACCATTTGACCTGGGGACAAACGGCATAAACGTGGTGCAAAAAAGGGAACAGCCCACAATATAAATCTAAAGTGTGATTTACTGGCATGTTGAAAAATGTTGCAGTAAAGAGATCATGAGGATTATTAGTATTTAATAGGCAGATTATAAGCATTAGAAGGTTTTTATTTCTTTCCCTGACTTAGCCACGCTTTTAAACTGAGAAGCAAAATACAAACGCATACAATAGTGTGTGATCATTTATGTGTATATCCTGTGCATTGTTATGACTTTTGTAGTTCTGTTTTAGAATTTTTTAACATTTATTTAGCAATTGTAATTTATCTGTCAATAGTCCCATTCTGACCATCTTTTCATCCATTCTAAAGCGTTCCCATTGGTCTTTTAGTTATGATTATACAGCTTTTAGCCCAAATCACAAAACCTCACAACTACAAGCTTTTTCCAACTGCATTTTTTTGTCTTCTCCTAATTCACAACGATTTGAACAAAGAAATACTCAGAAAGGCAATTTTAATATTACTTTTTTCTCCTCTATGATAAAAAAATGCCACAAGAACATGCTAAAAACAACCATGCATGCTTAAATGGAGTACAGTTTTTAAGTTATGCTGCAGCCCCAAATTAAATCACTAAAGCCTCCTGAAATTAATCTTTTTAAAGTCACACCAGACCAAAAGAAAAAGAAAGAGAAGGAACATTTTAGGGAAATAAAAAAAAAAGAAAATCTAACAGACAGGGTGGCACATTTTGGTTTCTGTATGCGAGTCTGCTTTGCACAGTTGGTTCAGCGTTCTCTGTTTGCTGTTTGTCCATTTCACCACTCATAATTGCGAGTTCTTTGTCAAATTGTTTGCAGGTTTGTTCACATGCACACATCTGTGAACCTTCTTGCACAGAGACACTTTTAAAGCCCACAGTTTTGTCTTGTGCTCTGCAATGTTCTGCACAGCGTGTTCCTGCACTTGAAAAGATTTGCAGTCTGATGTGAGACAATCAGCAAGGTCATATGTCCTGTACACTGAATTGCTTTGTTTTAATCACAAGAAGGATTCAAATGACCAAAAATCTCAACGATGCATTTAAGTACTTTCTAAGTTAAGATTGTTAAAACATTAAAGCTTGTGTTGGATATTACTTTTACTTTTTTTTTTTATAAAATAATCTAGATGCTGAACCCAAAAGGACCATTAAAGCACTGCTTCATTGAACTTTTGTTATCAGTCAGTGAAGTTCCCGCCCCATGTGTGATGGTTCTGCTCTGCTTTGGCAAGTTTGTTTTGTCTGATTGAAAGGAGATACAGTATGAACGTTGGATGGAGTGGAATCTGACCTGGCCCGTATTCTGTCTGCTCGTTCACATTCTGCTGAGTCAGGAGGCTTTGTGGATGTTCATCAGCAGCAGCTCAGTGGGACTCTGGGCCACAGGGGCTGATGGGAAACTGTTTCCACAACAGCCCTTCATTCAAGCTAATGAGAGCCTACTCATAAATGCAAAGCAGGGCTGCATTAAATTTGCTCACAGGAGTTTAACCCTTGTGCTATCCTAGGCACTTTACCGTTGGGAGCTGGGTCATCTAGATCCACTAGACAGTGCTCTGAACCTTTTTTTTTATCAATGATTTGTGATCTTCACTGGTTCAATGGATTACATGAAATTTGTCCACCTTTATCCACCTTTGTTATGGTAGGGAGAACATGTCAAAGTAAGGGTGGGGTGGGGTCATCCATGACAGCACAAGGGTTACGAGCACTATTGTAAAAGAAAAAAGAAACTTATCCAGCAAGTATATAAATGTTAAATAACATATTTGTCTTTCAATTTTACAAAAAGTTTATTATTTTAGCACTGTTACTACAGGCAGATTAGCACCGTGGCAAAGAATAGTAGTTGTTACAGAAAAAAATGGAATGGGTTAAAACCAAAACAAAAGGACAACAGGATAAAAAAACTAAACAGTTCATAGGCAGAAACCATTTTTTTTAATTTCAAATGTAGCCTTGATTAAGAGGAGGGCTATCTGGTGGTCAATCAATGCCATAGCAATGTAATCAGTTTTCAAAAGTGTAGAAAAACTGTGCCATCTAATTATGTCTTTTGTTGAGTTATACAAATACATTTTCACTTGTTATGAAAAATAATAAAATACTTGTTGAAATAAACTGCACAATAACAGCAACTCTCAAATTCTATGTTCCACACTGACTTAAAAAAGAAATGTCAATTATAAAATTTAAAGTCCAAAAATTTTGAAGTACAGCAATACTTAAAACTTAAAACCCAATGACAAGGTCATTTTTGCTGCAGTATCAAAACTAATGGCTTTTGAGGCAAAAACCTTCAGCTTAATTGACTGTTTATTAAACCCAGATTAAAAAAAATGTTGCTAAAGTAACCGCTGATTATTGATTTGATTTATTGTTTCATTTCAAGCAATAATTATAGACAATACAATACATTTTTGGGATTAAATTTATTAAACCCATTTCAGAAATGAAGAAATGCGCTTATTAAAAAACAAAAACAAAGAGACATTCATAAAAATGTAAGACGTAATTCTCATAACCATAAAGATTTCTGCAGTAATGCAAAAAATGTAAACTTAGGTAATTTTATATTCATTATATAGGGGTTAGTACCTACAGTCAAGCAGAGTTTAATTTATTGCTTGAGAAGAAGTGGGAAGAAGCAAATGTATATAATCTCACCTCTATTTCTGACTAATCAAAAAGACAATCAACATGGTTTTACTAACAAGAGGAGCTCCTGAGTTAAGTTTTTCTTTTTCTCTTTTCTTTTTTGTTAAGTCGTGCTGTCTCAGTTTGCTAACTAAAGGGACTGTTTGGTTTAGGTGGACTTTAGAGCTCTTACAATGACCTGTTTTTGAGCCCACATACCCTCAGGACATTGCTTAGCCCACATTAGTTCAGCAAGTGGTTATGGGAATGTTATAGAAACACAGTGAAGTCTGCTTAATCAGGACATTTCTTCTGTTTGTTTGCACTACATGAATCAAGAGCTTTTTGATTTATACATTTTTATTTTGTCTCTGCACATTTCATCTTTGTTATAAATCAAAAAAACGTTCTCAATTTTAGCAATGAAAAAAAATGACAGACTTTACCACTCGGAATCTAGTTTTTTGTTCAGTTTAAAAATAAATTATTAGAGCAAATCGTAAAGTTGTAAAAACATGCTAAAAGGCGCTGGACTACAAAAGGTTCATGGGCAGAGGTGGTTGTGTCCTGTCATACCTTTACAGCCATTTAGATTCGTTTTTACTCATCTGAAGATGCTATGCATCTGTTAACATTGCCCCAGCTTACTAATCATAGATCCACATCTCTAAATAAAACTTCAGTTTGTCAGGACAAAAAACAAACTAATAAGGATATTTTAAGAATGGTTTATTACCCCATTGTTAGAACACTTTAGATGACGCTGACACACCCTTTTGCATAAACTTGTCAGAGCTGCAAGAAAAAAACCTGATATCCTTTGAACTTGCAGCCTGTCATGCTTTATCACTGAGACAGCCCTGAAGAATGTAGCATGATGTCATCACAGATTACAGTCTGGGCTCTCTGGATTGCAGCCCTGAGAGATGCCCACACTGCAGCCTCAAGTGGGTTAGCGTCTTGCAGCTTCATGGTTTCGGACTCATCCTGCCCCGTGTGTCATTTCTTCCCGACCCTACCCTCACTGCTTTCTGCTTCTCTCTCCTCCCACTCACGTTTCTTTACAGCGGGCTGTTGCAGCAAGGCGGCATCATGGAGACTGGATGTGTGGTTGCCGCGGTGATTGAGAATGCTGCCTCAGGACCCCAGGGAGAACCAGGAAGTAGTGACGTCCTTGAAGGGTGAGCTCCTTTTTTTCTTCCCTTTGCTTCATGTCAGCTTATCTGGGACATGAAAAGCCGTGCATTTTGAGTTGCATTTGTGTGCGTGCACTGTGAACGCTCATGTGGTCACTTGCACGTGTGTTTGCATTTGAGATACTGTCTGAATTAAACAGGAATAGTGTTGAGGCTAAAACGTGACCCAGTTATCAGCACAAACTGTCCTTTTTTCCAAGATTCACCAGGTGCAGATTTCACTTAATTGCTCGTATATTTTCATTATCTGGATTTTTTGTTGTGCCACAGTGGACACATAAATTACACAGTGTTTCTGTGTCTGAGGTCAGATAGTCTGATCTCATCAGACTGAGTCAGTGTAATAAATCCAAGCTTCGTTAAAGTTTGTTTGAAGGGACCTCGCCCTTCACTCCCAAATACGCTGAGTTACATGAGACGGAAAGGTTTTCTAAAGCACTCCCTTGTGTGTGGTTTGCTTTATGGACCAATGAATAGACAAGCTTTGAACGCAAATAAAAGACTCAGTGGCTTATTATAAGCTGAAGATCCTGATTTGATGCAAACTGCAGGACTGCAGTTTTTTTTTTTTTGCTTGAACTAAATTGCTGCTTGTCTCCTCTTGTAGGTTTGACATTTTTAATTGACCAATAAAAGTCCCTGCGCACAAAGCCATTTGAGGCTTGTTGTTGCAGTGTCATGATTGAGGTCCAAGCCATGACAAAGTCTCCAGTACTTGCTGCTTTTAGTGCTTTTTCTCCAACTCTGAAAGACCCGCTTCACTGAAAATCATGTTGGCATTTTCCTGATGATGGGGGATATCTATGAAGAAATTAGAGGTTAAAAAACTTTTCTGAACATTTCATTCATTCAGGCATCTTCAAAACCTGTTTTGTCCCTTTTGGGGTCACTGGGTTGCCGGAGCCTATCCCGGCCACTCGTGCGTGAAGACACGGGACATCCTAGACAGATTGCCAGTCTGTCGCAGGGCCTTCTGAAAATTTCTTTACTCACATTGTTGTGAATAAGGAACAGATTAAAAATGCAATTGGAAAAAGCCTGCATCAGTAACAGAGGTGCTATAGTCAGCGGTGCATCATTTTTGTTGCTGCAATGTTTGTCATGGTTTGGATGTCTTTGTCTTAGTTTTTGCTTCCTTTTGTTTCTGTCATATTTTGGAAGGTTTTCTGTTTTGCAATGCTTTTGAATGTTACTTCCCTGGTCCCAATCTCTTCTGATCATGTTCACCTGTGTCTTGTCAGTGCTGTTTGTATTTAAGTCTTGTCTCTGCCTTCCTCTTGTGCTGGTCCATACCGTCTCTTCCCTGACCGCCTTCTGCCATGTTTTCATGCTTAGGCCACAGTACGTTTAGTTTTGTTTCCCTGCTCTGCAGCGCTTTTTGTTAGTTTAATAAACCCCTTTCCCTGGAACCGCGTGCTTCTTGTCTTTGCATTTTGGGTCCTTCATGGTCACCAGCCCTCCCTACCTGACAATGTTAAGGCCATGTCACACAACCACTACGAACATCTTGCGCATTTACCACGTATGAAATTTCGTTTTTTTGTGATGCGTGTGTGGTATGCATGATTCATATGTGTTGTGTTTGTCATTCGTTGATGTGATGTCTTTTGAGGGTTTCAGCAAACGGATCTGTACGTGAATTTGGTTTTGAGCTGTTAAAAATTTGTAGTCTGTTAAGAATTACGTAGTTTAAGCGTAATTTTACGTAGTTTATACGAATTTCTTATGTAAATCTTAAGCAATTATGCATGAATTTTGCGAGATGCATACACAAATTTGTTGCTTTCCATAGCTGTTCCATGTATGTCTAATGGACTTTTCATGCATGTACCACCAATATGTAACTTTTATATTGCGTATATGGCGCACATATCACATTAAAATGATGTAATTGATGCACAAATTACTAATGAATTGAAAGGTTCATATTCTACAATAATTAATTTGTTCTTTGTGTGGTTTATTTGTACTTCTTCCGTGGTTTTAACGTGGTTCATTTGTAATACATCTGTGAAAGTTTCACGTGAAGACCACAACTTTTCTAACTTTTTCCATGTATATTCACGTATGACCCATTTTCATACATGCAATATGGGCAAAATGTACGTAGTGGCTATGTGACATGGCCTTTAAGTTGAGGGTGTGAGAGGCTGTAGGCCAGTGTAAACAAGGGGATGATGGGAAGTGAGGGAGGGCTTACTTGCGCACAACTTAGAGGTGAATTTCTAATAATCTACTGCCGTTCTACAAAAACAATGTCCCAGAAAACAACACTGGTTTATCGATTTTAGCTAAAAATGACATATTTATAATTAAAAGACCACTAGGAAAGCCTTAAAATAGATCAAAAGATGATCAGAGTAGGACTTTGAATGTAAAACTTCTATGATTTTATTCAATATTCCTGCATTTTTTAAATGTTGTCTGTCTGCAGAGATAGGCTCCCATCTGTGGACTTAGAGATGAGCAATGCCTTACTTCCAGCTACCAGCAGCCCTCCTTTAGAAGAGAGGCAGCCACTAGAAACCTCCAATGCCATGGTAAGCGCCCACGTACATGCAGACACACACATGACTCTGACTCATCAGTGCAACAAAATGAACATGGACTTGATGTCCTTCCTTGAGGCGACTCTGGCCTTCCTTACAACAGCTAGACTTTTCACTTCTATATATAAAGCTGTGACTTGCAATGCAAAGGGTGAAGCAGAAGTAGAAAAGTATGGAGGAATCTCAGAGGCATGAGAGCAGTTGTTTTTAAAACAAAAGATTCCTGTTTTGATCCCTAAAAATATTCCAGTAAAGCAACACATCTACATCCATGAATGTTAACATCCATTGTTCCTCAGCTGAGTGCGTTGCGGAACAGCAGATTTTGTCAGTGGTCAGAATTTCTTTTGGCTTATTTAACAAAAAAAGAAAATAAAAAAGAGCACTCCTTTTATCAAAACTATAACTTCAGCTCTCAAATAGCATTTAATACTTTTTCAGTCTGGATTGTAAACAAACTTTCAATGTTTTCAACAAAGATTTAAGAAGTATAACTGATAAAGAGCAGCCTGCATATCACCAATGAAATACCCAATCTGCATATTTAATTTAATCATAAATTTGTTAAAATTTAAAAGGAAAGTTGAAAAAACTTTACATGCTAATGAAATATAAAGGCATATTTAATGGTTTTATTATGGTTGTAGCCAAACAGACTATGATTTTTTTCATGTCTAGCTCGGTTCCTGACTGCAGTTCTGTAGAAAACTCTTGCTTTCCTGTGACGGGTTAATATGTTTCCTCTTCTGCTGTTTGCGTTTGCAGGTGAGGACTGATGACATCACAGAGCTCCCCGCAGAGCCGCTCCTGCGCTCCTGCGTCAGTACAGCAAGCATGAAGGTCAAGAACATGAAGAAGTAGGCGCTCTCGTTGACAGCGACTCTGCTATTATAGGCTGCAAACCAGGCCTTTTATTCAGGCCACTGAAATTAGGTCCAGTGAAATAATGGTGATCTCTGTCACATACTCTGGTCTGATCACTCTGGTTTGCAGCTTTTTTCCCCCTACTTTGCTCTTCTCTTTAACACCATGACTTGAATTGTGATGAGCTGCTGTTCTGCTTATTTCAGGTTAACGTTCCCCAGAGGTCACTTCCCCAGGTTGGCAGAGTGCGCCCACTTCCACTATGAGACTGTTGATTTTGGCAACGTTCAGGTGAGCTCTGACAGTATTCAGCAGAGACTCACTGTGTTTTTGGGATTGGGTCTTTGGCTCAAGTTCAGCAGCGGTTTTGTTGGGTTGATCCAGAAATGCTGAACAGCCTGAATCCATACTCTTCTCTTTAACTATTAGTTAGGTTTTACTCAGGAGGGGAGAAACAAATGCAGACTTTTTTTTGTTTAATTACCAGCATTTTGATAAGGAGGTGCAGTTAGGTCCCAGTGTTTGCTCAGCCACGTGTGAAAATGGCTGTTAACCGCTTGGATAAACTTGGTGCAGTTCCATATTTTAACCAGCAGAGTGCACACCTTTTCTCTGCACATCCAGAGGCTACTGGGCTGGCTGAATGCAAAAATGCGCATGAACATTTCCTGGTGCATATTGTTGGGTTACATCCATGCATGTTGCAGTAATGAGCTGCACTGCAGCCGGCCTCTTTGGATTGTGGAGCTCTGTTTGGGCAAACACCCTGCTGAGGCTGCCGTGACTGTGACCAGTTAATTTGTTCTGGGGATGGAATCGGAGCAGCACAAGGGTCCCATTGACCTTGAAAAGCTTCATAATGAAACAAAAAGCTGAAAAACACTTTTTTTTTTTTAAATAAAGGTTTGCATACAAGTGCATTCTGAGCCACTATGTGCAAAAATCTTTGACTCAATCTGGAGGGCGAGTCTCTGCTGTCCTGCCTCCTGTCATGCTATTGTTTTGTTTTTAATTTTAAGACTGTAGCAGCAAAGAGGGAGGGCAGAAATCAGATCTTCTGCTTTCAGATTAGCAAAGAGCAGCACAAGGATGGCTTCTGTCTGCAGCCACACCGACTGATTCCCTCTCCAGATTAGCTCGCCTTGTTTTGAAACGAGGAAGGGTCATCTATCTGTCTCACGCTATACAGACAGGCTGTTGCGTCTGCGTGTTCTGGCTGAGCCCATTTGCTGGCAAAACCCCCTTTTGTCACCGGAGAAAAAAAGAATGGATGCGAGGGGGAGGGTGATGGAGCACGGGATGGGGAGGAGGGTGAAATGATCTGAGGAGAGAATCAAGGAGGAGGGGGGGGGGGGCTCAGGCGCACACAGAGAAAAGGCATGCTCGTTTTATGTTTTATGCTTGGAGTAAAGCATGGGTATGGGATCATCCAAAGCTCTTTAGAGAAGCTGGAGACACCAAGAAGGTGAGTCAGGAAGAGCAGCCTTTTTTAACTCTTTTGCACTCAGCTAAGATTTGGCGTTCTGTAGGAGCTCGCTGTGGTCCAAGCCTGCAACTGCACGCACAAAGAAGGGCTGCTTCGCTCAGCTGCAGATGGAAATCTGAGATGTTTTAGTGGGAGGTAACATGAACTGTTTACCGGCTGTCGTGTTAGCTGCAGATGTTTGGAAATAAATGGAAAGACGTGGGTATCTTTCTGTGAAAGATCCTCCTGATGTTAGCATGCTTTATTTTGAAAGGAGGTCTTAGCATCATAGGGGAAAGAAATGCTAATTAGAGCATAGGGTTTTGTTATCTTTTCTTTTAAAATGTCTTCTGTTTTTCAAACTACTTCAGAAAATACAGTTATCTTAACTGGGTTAGCCATTGACATCGAAACTGAATGTCGAAGTTTGGTTTTGATCAGTTTTTGGGATAAATCGTTGCACGAAAAAATAACTCTTTGATTTTGATTCTTTTTAAATGCATTTTCTCTTTCTGTGGTTTATAAGGTTCTGCTTTTACTCCAATGCTGTTGTGCAGTAACTAGGTCGCAGTATGTTGTGTAACAGTATCTGGATGAGTTGCAGTTATAAATAACCAGAACTTCCCTTGGCTGGAGAGCCTTTGAAGTCAAAAGTTACGCCTGTCAATATATTCCCAAACTACTTCAGGATTTAGATGCTTATTAGCTTTGGAGTATATGAAACATGTCAGCAAAAAAAAACCAGCAGCTGATCTATTTTACATTTTCCCCTGCATGATTTATGCAGATGTGGGTATATAGATCACATCTAAATGGAAGGGAAAGCTCCCATCTTATTTCACAATTTCCCATGATTTCTAGCTGCTTGAGTTTCTCTCCTTCATTTATAATATGGCTTTATTTTTTTATTAGCTGAGGATGTGATGCACTTCTTGTATGCCAAAAAGGTTGCTGTATAACAGTCATGCATTATTTAGACTGGCACTGCTCTCTTAGTGTTTGTTTCCTGGTTCTTTTCTCCCTAAAGCTGACCTTTGCAGAGGAGCAGAATGAAGGGCCAAAGGTTGGTCTGGACTCCAAAGAACTAGTCTTTCTGATCCAGATCACTTGTCAGGTAAGACTGCTTTGAGAGTTAAACTATTTAAATACCCGCTTCAATGGAAATTGTGTTTTTGTTTTGTTTTGTTATTAACATGTTCTTGTGGCATTTTGTTGGTGATGGAGAACAGAGGTGAATTACTGCTACTCTACAGAAACTATGTCCAAGGAAACGACACAGGTTTTTTGATTTTGCCAAAAAATGGCACTATCATAATTAAAAGGGCAAAAGGAACACTTTTATAATAGATCAAATGATGATCAGAGTTTGACTTAAATGAAAATTCATCTGAAATGGCCTTGAGGGTTTTATCCCACAAAACCCCTAAAAACAAAATGTATGAGACTTCTGATGTGTTTCCTTTATTTTCTCTTTCAGGGGCGAAACTGGTTGGTGAGGAGATCTTATGAAGACTTCCGGGTGCTCGACAAACACCTCCACTTGTGCATCTATGACCGCCGTTACTCCCAACTCACTGAACTTCCACGACAAAGCACACTGACTGACACCTTTGAGGTACCATGACCTCTTTTAATCTCTGATGTTAGAGACCAGAGAAAAGTTCCTATGTCTGCCAGTGACATTCTAAATCTTAGGTTGCATCCTTTTCCCTTCAGTCGGTTGCAGCAATGTTGGCAGCCTACCTGTCGCGTTTTTCTGCCATCGCAGACAACAAGATCAACTGTGGTCCAGTGCTGACATGGATGGAGGTAACTGCTTTTTAGTTAGTGGTTTTCCAATAAGAAACAGAAGTTTAGTAGTTTGTTTTTTACTTTTAATCTTTTAATCATAAAAAAAATAGAATAAAATAAAAAAACAAGTAAATGTTAACAAATAAGGTGGTATAATAATTTATAAACGATTTACAACAGTGCAGGCAAAAATGTGCAAGAATGTGCAAATGTTATCAGTTCCCCTGTGAGTTGTTGTAACGTGTTATTGTGTAGGGTATGAAGAATTTCCTGTTACACTGGACCTTTACAGGTATGTTTCAAAAGGGAATCAGGTCACAACATGCATTTTTGATGCAAAGCTGGTGATCAAACCTTACAGTTAGACATATTGGTTTAGACCAGTGGGCCCCAACCTTTTTCAGGCCACAGAGCGGTTTAATGCCAGAGATTACTTTCACAGACCGGCCTGTATGAGCCGGAAGTGGGCGTCTGATTTCTTTTTTTAGCTTATAGTTTCCGTTACCTTTTGAGGGTAAAGTTTATCCTCAGCATCTCTAAAATATCTGAAGCTGGTTTTAACTTTAATTTCAGACTAGAACCAACAAAACGTGATATAGATTTTTCATCAACCCAAAACTGGAAGCTAAGAAATGGGTGCCAACTTCAGCGTCATATCACTAAAACTAAAACTAAAACTGGTACTTTCTAAAATAATATTCGATGTCAAAATAAATCCATATTTGAGAAAGACTCCTGTTTTTTGTCAGTTTTGGCTGCAGAGTTCTTTTCTCTTTGAAATTGAAGACTTTTCTATTCTTCTTCTGTTTCCACAGTGGCTTTTTTTGCAAAAAGAAACATTTAAAATTTTTGTTATTTGTTAACTTTGCTAGCTTGACTAAGGAAGTACATTACCAAAATAAAACTTAATTCAGAATCAGATTTTAAATAAAACAGAAATAATGTAGTTCGTGTTTTTTATTTTTCTCTTTGGCCTGGTACCAAATGTTTCATGGACCGGTACTAGTTGGGGACCTCTGATTTAGAAGAAATAGCACCGTATCTGAAGAGTTAATACAAATGTTTCTCCTTCTGTAAAAGAGCAAGAGGCATCAGTTAAACTCTGATCTAAGTGCCAATAAGACCAAGAATACTAAAATAACTCAACCCAGAACTGGTTGCCTTTGATGAAGCTCCAGACCTCTCAAAGCTGGGCTCACATGTCACACTTTTTCCTTTAGATTGACAACAGGGGAACCATCTGTTGGTGTCGGAAGAATCATCGATCAACGTCCCTGCCATCGCAGCCGCCCACGTCACAAAACGCTACACAGCGCAGGCCACAGACGAGTTAACCTTCGAGGTAAAAGGGTGTCGCTCTGCATCGCTCAGGTTTTCCCTGTCTTAGCGTCCTGTTCTAGCATATTTTTTTCTCCTGAAGCCTTTGTGTGTTGAGGTGTGAAGGTTATCCTCTTTGTGCTGCAGGTGGGGGACATTGTGTCAGTCATCGACATGCCTCCTAAGGAAGACACAGGCTGGTGGAGAGGGAAACATGGCTTTCAGGTAAAAGCCATGTTCAAAAACAGCTTTTTAAAACCACAAAATCATTCAATCCCTACCAGCACTTACTTGTTTTTCCCCTTTCTCCTACAGGTTGGTTTCTTCCCAAGTGATTGCGTTGAGCTCATAAATGAGAAGATCCCCTCTAGTGTTCAGAGCACCATCCCAAAACCAGGTAGTCCTCATGGAGGAAATTTGACTAAAGGTTTAGAAATATGTCAGAGTGGCTGATATGTGAATGTGTGTTTATGTCAGTGTTTAAGAAACACGGGAAGCTCGTAACCTTTCTGAGGTCTTTCATGAAGTCTCGGCCGCCGCCACAAAAGCTCCGGCAACGAGGCATCCTCCGAGAGCGGGTGTTTGGCTGTGACCTCGGGGAGCATCTCCACAACTGTGAACATGAAGGTAAAATATTTAATGGTAAAACGTTGTTTTTTGTTTTTGTGGCTCACTTTGTACCATTGGCAGTTGATGCTTTCAATTCAACCAGACGTGAGTATTCAGGAAAGATGTTGTGTGCTGGATTCGCTAAAAGTTTATTACCACTGAATTGGAGAATAAAAACAGTTAATAGAACAGAAAAGTGCCCATCATGATGCATTAATCTATGCTGAAGTTAAATTAAATGACTATTTTATTTTATATCATCTGGTCTTTTATTTATGATTATGACATTTTTAGGCAAAACCAAAAAGCTTGTGTAATTTTCTTGGACATAGTTTCTGCAGAGCGGCAGGGGTTCATTAAAAATTTGCCTACTAATTCCGGGTGGGACTCTTGGCTCTTAGTAAGCCCACCCCTACTTCCCATCATCCATCTGTTGACATGCTCTCCCACTAACTTACAGCCCCTCACAACCCCAATCTAACATTAGCGGTACAACAGAAATGCTGAGCAATATTGGATCCAGCTGAACAGTTTTGAGACTGATTTCTGTTTGGATGAGGAAAACAAAGACGTACGTGGATCTATTTGTCTGCAAGTGGAGGGAGCCTGTGGTCTGCCAACTGTAGCTTCTCTGTCACAGCTACATGTTTTGTCAAAAAGCATTTTTTGTCTGCCCCTGATTCACAATGATTTGAATAAATGCAGCTTTAATCTTACATTTTTATATATGTCCTCCAACATGCAAAAAAAATGCCATTGGAACATGTTAAAAACACCAAAAAAAGCTTTTTTTGGGGGGAGGGTTTTTAAAATCCAGTCCTTATTCTCCACATTTGCACAATAGCTACAGAGTTGTTAGCATGGAAAGAATGTAGTGACAATTGATCAATTAGGAAAGACTGGACCTACAAAATGTATTTTATGACTGACTATGGAAATACAAATCATAAAAATCATGATAATTGTGGATAAATAATAGCAACTTGCTTATTGAGTTTTTTCTCGGCAGTCCCACAGGTGGTCAAGAGTTGTGCCGAGTTCATTGAGAAGAACGGAGTGGTGGATGGAATCTACAGACTCTCAGGGATTTCCTCCAACATTCAGAAACTGAGGTTTGTTCATCTGTTGTTGACTTGAAAAAGTACAGTGAATCCAGCAACACCAGGTTCTGAGGATCTCATTCTAAATAGCTGGCATGCAGTCTTGTTATGGGTGTTATTAGCATCACTTTATTTTTCTAAAACAAACTAAAACTAACTTTGAATGGTTTGAATGGAGCTCCTTCTTCTGATGTCATCACATTTAATGAGAGGAAGAAAAACGAAATAATTTGTCTGATAAATGATAATCTTCCCTTTAACCATCCTTTAAAAAGGATTTTTCAAATTTAGAAATACAGAAAATGAAACTATACCCTAATTGTGAATATTTTGTTATTTTGAGAATAAATCTTAGATATTTATAAAAAAGAAACAAACACGATTGGTCCATCGCTTCATAAACTGATCAATTTTCATCTTGACGGACAAGCAGCAGCGTAATTCACATGGTTTGTCTCTCCTTTTCAGGCATGAATTTGACTCGGAGCAGATCCCAGACCTGAGCAGAGATGTGTTCAAGCAGGACATCCATTCAGTGGGATCCCTGTGCAAGCTGTACTTCAGAGAGCTGCCCAACCCTCTGCTCACCTACCAGCTCTACGACAGGTTCTCAGTAAGGTCCAGGGCAGTGGTGGAGGTGGGAGAGTTTATGCGGGGGGACGAATGGGAAAACAGGCACCTCAGAGTCAGGGTACTGAGAGGAAAAAGGCAGACATTCAATTTGATGTTATTTTCAAAGTCAGAACATTAAAATATGTCACGATTTCTAGAAACAACATGGAATAGTTTTGCTGAAACTGGCTGGGAATCAACTAACTGAAACAGGATGCTTAAAAAAGATAAAGGAAGACTTGTGGAGATGTTAAAGCAGCGTCCTCTGCTCTGACTCTTAATTATCTCAAAGATGTGAGCTTGGTTTGTTCTCTGCTGCTTCACAGGAAGCTGTGTCTGCAGCCACGGATGAGGAGAGGTTGGTCAGAATCCACAATGTCATCCAGCAGCTGCCTCCTCCACATTACAGGTCAGCTCGAAGGCTCACTGCTGCTCTCTGCTGGCCGGAAGTTTAAGTTAAAACTGAGCAGAAAGAAGCACACCTTCAGTGCCTTGAAGTGAATTTGCAGTTAAATTAGTCATTTTTAGCTTCTTTTCAGATCTATTAAATAGCTTTTTCATTACAAAAAGTAAGTCAATGTATTTCCATCTGCACTAAATCCAAAGTCATTGCTCCACCTGCTGGTAACAGGAAAGATGACACTTTTCTCAATGACCTACATGAGCCTCCATAACTTGGCAGAAAAATGAGTGCTTGCCTGATTCTAAATTTCCAGGACACTGGAATTCCTCATGAGGCACCTCTCCCGTCTGGCTACATTCAGCAACATCACTAACATGCACACCAAAAACCTGGCCATCGTTTGGGCGCCCAACCTGCTCAGGTAACCATCACTGTCATGGCACTGCTGAAGACACAGACTTTTCTGTAACGCTGAAGTGGGGCATGTCTCAGTTGCCCAAAGCGGTGAAATAGGTCATGGTGTGCTGTGCTCTGTTTTAGGTCCAGACAGATAGAGTCGGCCTGTTTTAGTGGCACAGCGGCGTTCATGGAAGTGCGCATCCAGTCGGTGGTGGTGGAGTTTATCCTCAACAATACAGAGACCCTGTTTAGCGCCAAACTCAACACCATCATTAGAGAAAGCACTGGTAGGTTTTTAACATAAAAGACGTTTTTTTTTTTTTATGAATTTATCTCAACTTATATTCCATTTTAGGTAAAAGCACCTTATCCAGACCAAAGTCCCTGATGGTTTGCTCCCCTTCCACCAAGCTGTTGTCTTTGGAGGAAGCCCAGGCTCGTACCCAAGCTCAGCTTGGTTCGCCGGCTACCACGCCCTGCCTCACCCACAGTGACTACATCGAGGTCGGGGAGGGGCCTGAAGCTCTCCTCGGCAAGTTCCACACAGTCATCGAGCTCCCAATGGAGAGGTAGATTAATGAGCTGCCACGGCTGTCCTCCATGTGTGTCTAATATGAATCCTCCCTCTGCTTGCTCATCACTCTGCAGGGGCGTGATTTGATATTTCACCTACATACTCTAAAGCTTTAGAGAGGAAATGATTCACCACATGGAGAAAGGTTTCGGGATGCCTAAACTTTATACTAATAAGAAATTAAACAATATTGCACTTAAGATAAAGATGGCTTAGCTCTTTAAAAGATGCTTTAGTATTTATTAACATTGGAAAAGAAAGATTTCTTGCATAATTTTCACATGCAACACAATTTAAAGACCTGATGGATCTGCTTGTAGAGGATTAAAGCCATGTACATCTTCGTTTTTCTCATCCGAGCTGGCATCTGGCTCAAAACTGTACAGCTAGATAGCTCCAAAATCGCTTGCCATTTTTGTTGCACCAGTTCTTGAGCTGTTGGTTAGCAGAAGTGCATGCAAACAGATTGAGGATGGGAAGCGGATAGGCTTGTTACGTGCCAACAGTCCCAGCCAGAACTCAAAGACAAATTTCTAATGAACTACTGCCGCCCTGCAGAAATGATGTCCTAGAAAATGACCGACTTTTTAAATTTTGGCTAGAAATGGCAAAATCCTAATTAAACGACAACTGGGAACACTTTTAAAAGAGATCAAAACATGACTGGAGTGGGACTTTAACAAAAACAACTTATTCTGTGCTTTTAGAAACAGAAAAAATGACAAAAAATGTTGCTGTTAAACTTTTTAGGTTTCAATATTGCAACGTTTTTAAGGAAAATTCAGACATGAGAAAACTATTCAGAGAAACGTTACATAGATCTGTCAGGAAAGGGTGGTGTAGGACCCAAAGGAGACCAGGAATGGTGACAGAAAGTTAGACATTTAATAAATAAGCTTGAACAAGACAAACCCCACAGAGAAACAAAGGTGACATGACAGAACAGAGTAGAGCAGATGACCTTACAAGGATGAAAAGAAAACCAGACACTTAAATAGGCTGAGGGCAATTAACTGAACTAAGGACAAGTGTGGATCATGAACCTGAACCTAGTATGACTAACAACAAGGAAACCAAAAACATGTCCAAGGATAACAGAAAACTAAAGTAAACCTACAGAATTATTACAATATCAATAGTATTTGCTAGCAAACTACTGTTCACAGACTATATACCATCCTTATATGTGTTCAGCTCCTGTTTCTTCCATTCTAACTTGGATGCTGTTACCTTTCAAAATTGAATAGTGTGTGTGTTTTTTTTTAAGGTAAGCCTTTTTTAATGTCTGTTCCTGCTGTATTTGTGCTGTTATTCCTGAACTATGGTGGCCCTGAAGTATAAATCACATCAACAAATCCCTCAGTGCAAAAAACATATAAAAGACCACAACAAACATTAAAAAAGCAAAACAAATAATAATGAAAAAAAAACATAACCTTTTAGAAATCTAATTTAAATGACAGAAATCAAAATCAAAACATTTTGGAAAACAAAAGTAATTTTCAAAAATCTAAAATGAAGGGCTAAAAAGTGAAACAAAATAAGGAACCAGAAAAGGTAGGTACTACAGATCATCAATTAGTGATGTTCGTTGACGTCCCATAATACCTACCCTTTCCAATTTCATCTTTTTTATTTCTTTACCATTTCAGTTCTATTTCTGGAAATTACTTTTCTAAAATCTTTCCTATTTATTTTATATAATTTTCTTGCAATTCTGTTTTTTGTTTTTGACATGTTTTGTTTTATTGATTGTTTTGCTTTTTAATATGTTTGTGTGTTGAGAGACTTGTTGATGTGATTGTGCATTTATTTGTAATTTCCATTATTTTATTCTCTTTTTTTTTCTTGTGGCCATACCCAAGGTAGTTTTCTCTAGTCATCAGGTTACGGAGACTTGTGATGCTAAACAGATTGGAAACAAGTTTGTTTTATATGTCCCTATGATGGGTATATTTCTTGTTTACATTTTTGTCTGTAAAGTACCATTATCATTTTTTTTCTTAGTCCTGTTTTGTTAATTTGCTTTATTTCAAATGATTTTACTAAACAGTATTTTAAATGTATTTAATAGAATAATTGTGATCATTTATGTTAAGAACAGAGCATACCAACATTGTTTATGCTTGTAATTTGAAATCTGTGCTAATAACTGCTCCACACTAGTATTTGGGAATAACTTATTTCAGTACTCAGTAATTTGCCCTCTAATGTTTTTGATATCATCTTCCTCCTTAGTGGACCATTTTTTAAATAAGACTGACAAGTTAAAGTGTTAAATGGGATTTGTTCCTGTGTTGCAGCACTAAGCGGCTTCCTGCCAAGGCTAAAAAATCTCCTGTGGGGAACTGGCTCTCTTTTTTCCACCTGGGCAAGTCACACTCTGTGTCCAAGCGTAAACTGAAGCGACACCCCAGTGAACCAAATGAGATAAAGAGCATTGCACTGCCAGGTCAGCTCACTGCTTCTTCCAAAGCAGCCTGAAAATGTCATGCTTCTTTGCTACTTTCAAGGACTATTTTTCTTCCAGTTAAATATGTAATTTAGTTCCTGCAAATATTGACCCCCCTATATAACCATTTGTATCATAATATTTGATACACAAATTACGGAGACTTCTTGTCTCATTGGCATGACCTAAAGTCTCCTAAAAAACATTAAACCTAACTTGGTCTGCATGTTTTCTGCCCGTAGTTTATCATCATTCCACTACGGGCATTAGAAGGGCTTTTTCTGCTTATTTCAAAATGGCTGCTTCCATTAAATCTCAAAAGCACTCTTGGCGGGAAAAGTTTTGCTAATTTCAAATTCAAATTCAAATTTTATTTGTCACACACACAATTTTTAAACGTTATGGTGAGAATAACTCATGGATTGTTACTAAATTTTTTATGACTACGATTTTCATTGAAAGAATGGAAAATGTTTTGATAATGAATTCTTCATAGTACAGTTGTATGTAAGTATCAAATTTGAGACAATAGGTAGATACTGTATTTTTTTTTTCTAAATACTTCAGTATTTTTGCATCTTCAACTAACATTGTTGTGATCAAACTTACCAAACCACCCAACTCACCATTATTGATACTATCTATATCTCATATAAAATGAAATCGCCAATTATTTCTTGTAGATTTCTTGAAAGGCTTTGAAAAATACAAAAACATTTGTTCCAATGTTTGCAGGTGGACGAGGACACAGCGGCACATTGCGCTCTACGAAAAGTGAAGAATCTCTCACTTCTTTACAAAATTTAGCAGGTAATTATCAGTTGAACTTTGTTTTTGTTTTATTTCTTAGACTAATGGCAAAACTAAGAATCAATGTTGGATTTTTCACCTTAGGGGATCGCTCGAGTTACCGCCCTCTCCGACCTCGTTCAACAAGTGGGGCCATTTCTCCAGTCAGCAGAGAAGACCTGCCCAAGACCAGGAGTAAAGATGACTTTCGAAACCCCGAACTAAATGAGGAGCAAAGCGACGAAGATCAAACCTGCACTGCAGGTGTTTCTCCTCCAAACATGGAAGACGATCTGGACCTTTCCCCGCCAGCTACAGGCATTTCTTTCCTAGACTTTGACCCCATGAGTTTTCAGTGCAGTCCTCAGTCGGTCACGCCTGCTCTGCAACGCAACAAAGATGGGAGTAAATGGAGGAGAAATGCAGGATGTTCCAATGAGTCTGAGCCTGTCTCTTCTCCAAACAACCTCGGTAGCCTGCACTCTCCAGATGTCAGCCCTGTTCTTGGTAAAGGTGGGAAGAAGATTACCTCTAAGCAGCTCTCACCCAAATTGAAGAAAAAATCATTTAAAATGCTGGCAGATGGTCAGACTGCCTCTCTGGCCCCAGAGCAAAATTCCTCTCCCCAAGTAGATAAGACTAAGCCTCCAGTGGCAGATGGAAAAGAGTCCAGAGTGTCCTTTCAGCGGCGCAGCCCACACAGCTCTGCAAGTCAGATGTCAGCCATGACAGACATCAGTCAGTCTGCACAGAACCTGCCCGATCCAGGTTAGTACAATTCCTCTATAACATCTTTGTTATTTAATGTGTAAAGCTAGTATTTATCTAATTTTTTTAACTTTATAGTTTCTTATGAAAGCTTTTGTGTCTTGTCCCATCATGTCTTACCATAGCTTTGTTTGTCCTGTCATACTGTAGCGTTGTTTGTCTTATCCCTCCCCAGGAACAGATAGACTTATGAGTTCAGTTTCTGTTCTTCCTCCTCATCCTCCTTTGACGAGTGCTGCACGCAAGTTGGCCTTGGCCCTGGCTGAATCTGCCCAGAAGGCCGCCAGTGGCCCCCAAAGAAAGAGCAACACCCCGCTGCATCTTATCCAGAGACAGGAGGTGCATCACCCGCCTAGACCCTCAGTTCTGGACGTCAGAACCCAGGAGTACTGCTTCCCTCGCAAGTCCCCCTTTTCCTCATGGCAAAGCCCCTCAGAAGCGGGCTGCGGCACTGACCCTGCTCATGTTCAGCGTTTGCACCTTCGTTCAGAGCCACTAAACGTCAGTGACAGCCAGGAAACCACATGCAATTTCACTCCTAATGTCAGTCCTCTTGGATCAGGGAGCTTCGATGAAGGGAGCACAGAGGGAAGGGAACAGAAAGATGACAAAGAGTCGGAAGAAGTCACACATGGCAAGCACACGTATCACAGTGTTGGAGTTTCAACACCCTGTCAGCCTGTCTGCCCAGCCTGGAGCCCGTCAGCTTCTCCTATATACGCCAACACCGACTCTGTAGATGCTTTTAATTTCCGCGCTGTGCTAGCAGAGTCATCAATGCCAGCCTCCATTGAGGAGGTTTTTCCTCGACAGTTACAAACCTCCTCTTCTCATCGCTACTGCTTGGAAGGAGACAGAGTTCTGAATGTCTTAACCCATCATGTAGATGATGCCTACAGTAAGAATCGAACACATCATCACTTGCCAAACTATTCAGGAATAATCCCTGAGTCACACTGCCAACTGGCCCAATGCTTTGCCGCCACACCTCACTAGGCCTAAAGGCTTGTACAGGCAATCATCAGAGGGCCGATATAGTACTTATGGTCTTAGGCTCCCATTGTCACCTCAATACAGACGCTTCCATAAAGATGAGCACCTTATCAGTGACTGCCACAGACAGGAAGGGCAATGGCAAAGGTCAGAAGACAGAGTGGTGGTGAACCCAGCAATCCGGAGGGCTCGCTCTTTTCATGCCCCCCACGTTAGCCACTATGACCTACCAGATACAGAGATCTTGCACTCTGATGCCATGTTTTATCTTGAGCAAACGGCAAGTCACGAGGCTCCCTATCAAAGGCTGATTCAGACCGGCCTTCACTCTGTGCGGCCACAGTTCAACAACACTGAGTTTTACTACAGACCCTGTATAGATGTGAATTTTGCAGAAGCCCAATTTTGTTCTGAAGAGCCCTGTCTGCAGACAGGGGCCCATCAAAGTCAGTCTTACACTGTACGCTCCTCTAGAGGAGGACAGTCTGATCACTACAACTACTCTCCACACAGCATTTCTCCAAGAAGCAGGAAGCTTTACACAGAGAGCAGAGACACCGTTTTGTACGAGGCTGGAGATGCTGAAGGCCTAGGAGTTGTACATCAGCCATTCAAGCATGAGAGTAAATCTCGACATAAAAACACATATCAAGTTGTTTCTTCCTATGATAGTCCTGTTTCTCCAGTCAACACGGGGAGCAGAGACATAGTGCACACAAGGAGTAAGTCGGATCCAGGAGATGCCAGCCTTCTCTCCAACAGCAGAACAGACACCCTTAATGATGTGACTTCACCCACAACCTCTTCCGTGTCCAAGGCGGAGCCCAAGGTACAAGGGAACACTCACCGCTCTGCTGTAGACTCCAGACCTCTGAGACAGATTCAGATCAAACAGGGCTCTGCACAGCAGCAAGGGCTTCGCAAAGTCCCTTCACTTCCAGAAAAGGGTTGTCTCAACCTGAAGACCATGGAACCGAATGACAGAAGCCACAGTGGGGGTCAGGACCATGATCTTTTAATGGCGCTCAATAGATCGTCTGGGGTCATGAGGCCCACTATCCTCAAGAGACCTAGGCGCTCTCAGAGCACTAGAGAACACCATCACTACTATCACCACCACAGCAAATCACCTCTGGATCCAGATTATAGGGAATGCTGTTCTGCTCAGCCCAACAGAAGGACCCAGAGCACTAAGGTCAGGCCAACACAATATGACCACATGGGGGGGTACTTTGCAGCACCTAGACACAAACCTACTAGAGCCACTAAAGCAGGGGCAGGGTATTTACCTGGCCCATCTCTACACGGGCGGAGACTGTTGTCAAACGTTCTGGGCCATGAGGCCTTTTATCGTGCTCCACTGAGATCAGAAGCTGGCGTCTACGAGTGATTCCCACCCCTGCTTTGTATCTGTTTCCACAATGGGGGCCAAAGGAGGATTGCACTTTATCCCCAACCAGACCAACAGACTGTTGTCTTCAACGTGTGATTGTTTTAACTTTAAGGAGCTGCTACCATAATGTGAAACAAAGTATTGATGAAGATTCAGGTGACGTTGTTTTGATGTTGAGATGTGGACTAATTGTCTCCTCTTCATGAAATATTTCATCGCTCATCCAAGGAGTTTCATCAGTCTGAGAGACTGGGTTCAAGCCATTGACTGTATATAGAGAACTAGACAAAGCTAGTGTAATGTCACCTATAGAAAATAATGTACTTTTGGTTCCAACCAAATTAAGTTAATTCAGTTGCCAGTTTTATGCTAAATGTCCATTGCCATGTTGGAACCAGTAAGCAATAATTGGTCCGTGTCGGTCTTAGTCTACATTTCTATGGCAACCACTCTCTCCATCTGTAGTGAACATGTTACAAAAGTACAAACCTTCCACTGAAAGTGCTCTCAGGAGAATCTGTCAATCAAATGCTTCAAACGTTTGAAGAGAGGCCACCTACTTTTTAAAAAAAAACATTTGATCGGTCAGTTCATAAATTGAATAACTTGTGCTATAGCAAAAATATCATTAACAAAATAGAACTAGCAATACATGTTTAAAAGATGTAGCAGAGCAACAGAAAATAGGAAGTACCAGCGGGTACTATTGGTGGTACTAGTCCTATTCCTACTTCCTACATTCAGTGGTTGAAGCCCCACAGATACCCACTAAGTGGATTACCCACATTTCTGCAATTGGATAGTTTCATTAAGGGCAAAAAAGGTGTGAACTGGACAAAATACTGATGAATGCTCTTGGATGTGAGGCAAAACATTTCAAGAATAGACAATAAGTCCAGAAGTAATGACTCAACTTCGAGACAATGTGAAACAAGGCTGTTGCTGGGACCACCCTGTCACCGGCAGAAACATTTTATGTGGTGGGAAAAAACCACATACAGATATTGTCAATAATTTCAACATCAACTGAAGTAATTGTAAGAAGCATTGATTAAGAAAAATACTTCTGACAAGTTTTTATGTAATGTTTTAACTTCATAAAAAGGGATGACAAGGTATTAACTGGTTTCATTAAAGTTTTTTTTAGAGCTATATATATGAAAAAAAACATTCATTTTAAATGTATTATATTTGTATAAAAACACAGCTAACATGTGGCTAACGTACTGTACATTTTGTTTTTTATTCTAGTCTGCTCAGACTTCTAAGAAGCACTTTTGAGGATAACTGTGTTTAAACACTGTCTTAATGTGATGTACATGGAGACTCTTGATATACATATATATATATATATATATATATTTTCTGTAAAAAAAAGCAGCTTGCTTGAATTCATTGTTTAAGGCAAAATTGGCACTTTTGCTAGGTAAAATTAAGGGTTAATGAACACTTTCTAGTGTCTCATGTTTTTCTTTTTTACATATTGTGTCTTGCAGCCTTTGAAAAAAAAAAAAACCTATGATCTCTGAGTCCAAGGTGCCATGGCAAGATATGCTTGACTTAAATGCAACTCAGCTCATGCAGTCAGATGGAAAAACATATTTTTTATTGCATTGTTTTTTGTTACAGAAAGTCAAATTCATCCTCTTTATGGAGAACTTTTAACAAAGTGCAGTTTTTAATTGATTATGACCTTTTACTCATTAAATGTGCTATTTCAAATCCAAACATAGATACTTATAGTCTGTTATGTTTAAATTACTTATTTTGGTGTCAATGAATCAAAAATAAAGATATATTATCAGTTATTGCAGTGTTTTGAATTCTTGCATCATAACAGAATTTAAAATGACAACAAGGTACGGATACTGAAAATTACTTGAGACCTTAGGTACCCATGATGTTCCTCTATTGTCTTGCTGGCAAGTAAATAAAAATATCATTTACCGCAAGATCTTGGGGTGAGATCTTGCGGGGAGACCTAGATGGAGGGAGATTATCAGTGGTCTTCCATTTCCTAATAATTGCTTTCACAGTTGATTTCTTCACACCAAGCTTCTTATCTATTGCAGATTCAGTCTTTCCAGCCTGGTGCAGGTCAACAATTTGGTTTCTGGTGTCCTTAGACAGCCCTTTGTTCTTGGCCATAGTGGAGCTTGGAGTGGGACTGTTTCAGGTTGTGGACAGGTGTCTTTTATTTAGATAACGAGTTCAAACAGGTGTCATTTATACAGGTAAGGAGTGGAGGACAGAGGACCCTCTTACATAAGAAGTTACAGGTCTGTGAGAGCCAGACATCTTGCTTGTTTGCAGGTGACCAAATATTGATCTCTATTCCAGACGAAGACATGCTCCAAGAACCTAAAGGAATGATGGGTCAGGTTATGAAACCTTTCCTTGTGCTAAACTAAAATTCTTTAAAGAACTGACTGACACCAGTGACCTCCCCAAAAGATGTGCACTTTTTGACCAAAGTAAGTAATTATTAAGAATTTTGTTAGAATTTGTCAAATGTTTGGTTTTTCATCATGGTTCCCTTGTAAAATAATATTAAATGTTTTGCTGTGCCAGCAACATTTCAGAGCCAGAATGTCGGAGCACTTAATAATTAAGTTGATAGATATCAAGGAATACTGAAAAATGGAAAAAAAAATATTTTTTTTTGCACATTAAGATATATTTTGCGTTTTGGAAGGTCACAAATATTTCTGAAATATTGTTTAACTTATGTGGCTTTTTTTTTTTCTTTTCTAAATCTTAGTGACCGCAACTGGGCTTGTACATGGAGCCAGGTGTGGCCCCTTTAGTTAGTAGCTCCAGCTCCAGAAAATAAGGATAAGGATAGAAATACTTTAGGAATCTACAACCAATAACCCCCATCAATGCCAGGAATTCTTTACAAATAGCTTTACATTTCTAGAAAAGGAGTCAAATAGGGTGCCCCATCAGCTAAAGCTTTGACCACCCTACATTGGCCCCCAATTATTGGGTCAGTGTTTGTATCAATACTGACAGATACTGTCACAATTAAGAAACAATCTTATAAGATTCTTTGAGCATTAAATAAACTATTCTTCCGCTCCATTGCTGTTTTTATTTGCCACCCTTGTAAAGTCTTTTAAACCCCAATATAAAATGTTCTAGCTCAGCCATTGTTCTAAACATAGGAAAATCAAAACAGATAATAGTTTTAATTTGAATACATTTATTTTACAAATCAGTTCTATCTTTACAAGTGCCTATTTTTTTGTATCGTGGGTCAAAAAACACTCACATAAAGGAAGCAGGTCTATTGCACTATTGCACATTCTAAAACAAACCCGTCAACTTTTGCAAGTACATTGTCATATTTTTATGTTGTGTTTTTCAGGGTGTTTTTATAGTTATCATGCATGTGTGTAATCTAAGTAGATGAGTGCAAGTTTGTATGTAGTCGGTAAAGTTCTGTCTGAATGCATTGGCAGTGTGTGTGCATGGGAATGAGACCGTGTGTGTGAGTGTATCTTGTCTTGCTGTATAGCTGTACGAGTGTATTAATGTTTACGGACATGAACAACAAAGCTACCGATTGTGTATATAATGATGTTTTAACATGTGTCACTGTAATACCCTTTGTAGTTATTCCTCCCTTTTGTTCCTCTACCAGCTGACTCCCCCTGTTTGCCCTTTTTTTGTCCCCATGCTGGACAGGAAGAAAAAAAGAAAATACGTGCTCTTAAAATTCAGTATAATCCTAGTAAGTGATGGAAGGGAAGTGAGGAGGAAATTTGACATGCACCTGGTATAATGTCTGTGGTAGGATTAAATATTTAGGCCATTTCCAGCATTTCAGGTGATAAGGGAATTTACAGACATTTCTGGACACTTTTTACACAGGATTTTTTTCTTTGAATTCACTAAACAGTAATTGATTTTCTTTCCCTACAGCTTCTATCTAATGACAGACATCTGTCTTGTGTAATTGAAAAAAACAGGATGACAGCTGCAGGGAATAGTTGTTTCTTACTTTTGGGTATTGCGTGTGAAATTAAGGTTATATTGTATAAAAACTGTTTGCTTCAGCACTAAGTTGTATTTATTTTAAGGTTTTCTGCATAATTTAAAATATCTTATAGTATATAATATTTATTAGTGCCTCATAATTAACCAAATACAATATGATGTCATCAAGCAGCTATAGCATATTATAGGAATATTAATAACCTTAGAATATTTATGAGAGGATCACAAACTGCATCTTTAGGGAAATCTTTTTGTCAACTTACAATATTGATAATTGCTCAGGTGTTAAAAAAATACCTGTTTCTGATTCATATTTATATGTTCCCTTATCTTTGACTCTGTTTCCAGTTTTATCCCTTTGTTGCTTTGCATTGCACCAACCAGTGAGGCAGGCTGATGCTCACCAGATGGCACTGTAACACAGCAAAGTCAGCTCTTGCTTTGATCTGTTCTGCAACATACATGTTCATCAACACAGCAGAGGAGCTGAAAAATACTACTTGTTGGATTAATTCTGACATACATTTTTAGAAGTTTGCATGAAAGACATTTTTTTGATTCTGGATGCAACTCCACAAACATCTAATGAATTCCATAGATCCTAACTCCTCCTGGCCGCAACGGCGAACTCAGCTGTGAATGACAGGCTGAAAAAGTTTGTGTGATGCTTTTTGACTTTCTTTAAGTTTGCAGCTACACAAGTGCTGTTCAATCTTGATCTATAGCGTCAAGTGTCTGGAGGATAATCAGGAAGGAAAATCGAGCATGGATGTCCAGTGTGGCTGGGAAATCACTACTTTGTTAAAATTAGGGAAGTGTTCCGTCCAGATCAAAACAGCCTCCTATTCACAGCTGACTGAAAAGCTCGGTCTGTGGCAAAAACCATTAAGAGAGCCTGCGGACTCAAAGCAACGTCTCCCCGGCAGCTTTGCGTTGCTCCTAGAGCAGCGAGGCATTGTTTATTCATCGCCACATTGGCATTCAAAGTGCACGCTCACTGTTTTCTCTCATAACCAAGAAGTTGCGATTTTTATGCATGTGAAGGTTGAAGGCAAATTATTTATGGAAGACTGGACCTGAGGAAAGCCAGCGGCCTCTAGCAAAATGGTTTACGTTGAGAGCAATTCTTTTCCATAGGCTATTGAATTCTCTGGATCACAACAAGATATGCATGTATTATCAAGCTTTTCAAAAAAGCAGAATTGTTCCCCTTCTGCTTTTTCGCACATTGTGATGCTTCTGAGACACGCCGCCTTTCAGGATCCAGTTAGTGTTAGTTTTCAAATGTAATGAGTGCGGGGGGGGGGGGGGGGGGGGCTTCTCTGGTGTTCCTCCCTAAAGGTTTACACTGCAGTGGAGAAATTAAAGTAAGAAATTCTGGAGAAAATTGCATTTGCATGTCTGAATGTGTCTAATTTGAAGGAAATCTAAGCTGAAGTTGAGGTTCAGCTGGCAAGGTATGGAACTTTAACCCTTTTTGTGACATTACTCGGCAGCATCTGGTGTCATCCAGATGCAGATAGGTGAAGTGTGAGGTGTGTGACACCAAAAACAGCTGCAGGTACAAGGTGAAATGACTGCCATCTCTCCAAGGATGGGTGAGATGCAGGAAAAAAAAGTTGACCTATGTGAAGGGAGATGCAGGGACTCAGGGAGATGGCAGCTTGAACTGGAACAAAACTGTGCATTAGGAAGCTTTAAATTCTTGTGTAACAACTTGCAGCCTTTTATGGCTGCAACTGTGACTGCACACTGCAGATCTATTAGTAATACGGCGCATGGCAGTAGCTGTGTTTCTCTGGTTCACAGCACATCAGAGGCTCCATAAAGAACCATTTTCGCTTGTTCATTACAGCGTAATGTTCCATTACAAAACATTATTGGAACTTTATGAATGTAGACCTCCTCATTGTTTCTTTGATGGATCTTGACTGTGGAGTGCGGTGCATGTTTAAGCAGAAAGATGGTGCAGTAGACGCTCCCACGTCTGAGGCATTACTTGGGAGTAATGATGAATCCTGCAAGTGCTTTATTTTGGAATTCATGTCATACTAAATATTACTTGATTTCCTTTTTCTCCCTCTTCTTGTGAATATGGATAAAGAAATGTGTTCTTTAAAAGTGCTCCCGCTGTATTGAAGTGGCAGCGTGAGATGGCCTGAAATTGCACCTTAAAATAGATGTTTTTATGTGAGCATATAAAGCAGAACCTCAGGTTATTACAAGCAAAAACATCCATTTCTGCTGCTTTTCCTTGTTCATCCAGCAGCAGAGAAGTCTTATCCCCGCTCTGCCACTTTGACTTCATGCCACATTGTCCTGGGTGGCAGCAGATGAGCTTTGCAAGAGCCAAACAATATGAATTTCCACTTTTCGGCACAATCTCATTTTCTTTTCAGCGTCTTGCTGATTATATTGTGTAAATCTACAGGTCTGTTGGACTCAAACACCACAATCTTTCACATTTTTTCTTTTTTTTCCCTGTATAAAATAGTGTCAAACCACAGATGAAGGTCCTTTTAAAAATGTGTGTTGCTTAATTATGCTCTTAAAACAACAACAGTTTGCAATCAATAAGAAGACAAAACAAACAAAACAAAAACAAAAAAGAACCTTGTTAGTTTAGCTGAAGGGCATGACTATTGGCAGCATTTTTATTTCAGTGGAAAATAAAAGAAAGAAAAATCAGCTTTCCAGATGATGCAAGAGAGCAGAGGCACAATGCTTTGTGATTAAATAAGTGATTAAAGCTCAAGTTAACACAAAGAATCTTCAATTGCCTGCAATAGCTGCCTATTAGAGCTCAGGTCTTTAATTTGCCGTTCACATGACTGAAACAAACCAAGCTAAGAATGTGTGTGGAAAAACAGTGCAGAGCTGAGATTGTGTAACAAATAATGCTCTTGACCTTCAACTAATGAATACCAGCCTGAAAAGCAGAACGTCATTTTGAATAAAAAAATAAATAAAAAAAATGTAAATAGAAATATGCA
Organism: Oryzias curvinotus; assembly: GCA_023969325.1. Classification (NCBI taxonomy): domain Eukaryota; kingdom Metazoa; phylum Chordata; class Actinopteri; order Beloniformes; family Adrianichthyidae; genus Oryzias; species Oryzias curvinotus. The sequence continues at coordinate 15,587,754 of CM043718.1, read as the reverse complement.
CAACATGAGGGGTGGGCTCATACAAGATTTGTCTTCTTCCCACTCCTTTCCAAGCACATGGTTTTGTTTTATCTGTCTATTTTGAACTCTTGACTTCATTTTCATTTTGTGCTTGAAATTAAAAAAGCAAAACAATTTTTATTAGATACTGGATTTATCCAAGAAGTAACAACTAGTTGGAAAGGCATGAGGGGCTTTTACTTGTAAACGATGCATGTGCTTTCTTGGGACTTTCCTCTGTAAAACCTCTAGAGATCTCTAGTGTAGAAAAAAACAAAGACGTGGACGGGGTCCCTGCTGCTGTGAGGGGATTATATCCATCAGGGGAATTAAAGTGTTTGTTTAAGGTTTCTCAGATCAAGAGAATGAAGGTTGGAAAGGAAAAAGTCATGCAAGACTTGGTTGCAGGGCTACTAGTGTATTGTGACACTCACTGCTGCAGGTGGCTGGACAGTCTGTTGATTTGCAGTTGGTCAGTGACCCTCCAAATCAGTTTGCTGTGTCACGTTTCACAAAGACAGGTAGAAGAATAAATGGAGAAGTAGTTAAAAAAAAAAGAAAATGACAGAACCTTTTAGGGTTTTTAAAACCTCTGTTAATGTTTTTGCATTTAACCCTGGATAGAGCTTACTTTTAGAAACAAGCTAGGGCAAGGGTCTGCAACCTGATGCTCCTGACGGGCATTAAAGTATAGAATTGCAGTTTAAAGCAAAAAGTTTTATTCTACACTGATGTTGTTTATATTCATGAATATAGGATATAGTATATGAATATAGTAAAAATTATTGAAGGCATGCCAAAGTCATAATCGTCACTGACAGTCTCTATTCTGAGAAGTTTATCTCTAGTGATAAAGAAACGGTGAAAAGTGACATATTTTGGTTCCTAATCGATACTTTGATAAGTCCATTCAAAAATGCTTTGAATTACATTATAATTAAGGCTACATTGCACCAGCAAGCAGCACTGGCTGTGACTCAGAATTGATGTAATGCCCATGCAGGTTGTTGAATTCACTTGCATAGCAAATAAATAGAAATGGAGGAAAAAAAGAAACTGTTTGAACGTAATTTTCAAAATACATGCAGCCGGTGCTGAACTTTTTTTCTAGCTGCTTGGACCAGGAGGAAGTCTTAAGTTTAGGATTATTGGTTACAGTTGAGCTGTGTTCACACCAAACTCGGTTCACACGGCAGAAGCGATCTGAGGTCTTGTGGCATGATTTGGGCGGCATCCCATGGTGGGCCAGAGCTAAAAAATCTATACTCTGGCGAGGTTGCCATGTTGTGTTAGCCTATCAAGGACTCAACTTTGGACATGTGACGATTTCAGTGACAGCGGTAGAATACACATTCAGTATTGCGGATCGATCTAACAGTTCTCCTCCTGAACTCCCATCCATTTTTCTTAACCCTGTTTCCCCTTTTGGGGCAGTGGGGTTTCCGGAGCCCATCCCGGCTAATGTTGGGGAAAGGCGGGTAGACCCTGGACAGTCTGTCGCAGCCCATGGAGCTAGACCAATCCCGATCACTGTACCAACTCCCAGGAGGTGAGCTAGTGGCCAGACAGAGACCTGGATGGGGAGCTGGCTTGCTCGGGCCTCCTAAACTTTATATTTTTATTATTGTCATATGTACAATAATAAAAAAAGGTCCCCTGATTTCATTATTTTTATTCTTACCCTCTCTGGTTAATGCGGGACAGCAAGCCTTCAAACTCAGAGAGAGGCAACAAATGTGGGTAACACATTTTACGCACCTAGGTGAGTGACAGCTAATGGGACTTTAAGTTTAATTTTAAATACGTCCGGCCAACAATAAAACTCCAGCCTTGGATGCACTTAAAATATATGTGGGCAGCGCAGCAATGTGCCATCTTCTCTTCTCCCACACCTGAGCTTGTGCACACTGGACGGGGGAGGTCAGGGAGCTTGTGCATGCCCCCTGGGCAGTTCTATCATCATAACGGCTCATTAATTTAAACCAAGTTTCTTTGTGACAGTTTGATTGACAGGAAATTAAAAAGAAAAATACTCAGAAATGCAAATTGTATGATTATTTTTTTTTATTTGTTCTCTTTCATAGGAAAAATGCCACACATACATTTTAAAAACTCAAAAAACATGATTTTTATCAGAGGGGGTGTTTACATTTGTTGAATGTTAAAAAAAACAAAACAAATAACATTGTTAAACACTGCTATAACCCAGTTATTGTAAATATTTAAAAGCTACATTTATGTATAAATAGCTTCATGGCCACAAAAAAGAAATAGTTTATTTTCTAAACTGGGAAGTGGGACTTTGCGGTGCTTACTAAGTTTTGGTTAATAGAAAGTTCAAACAAATGACCCTTTTAGCTTTAAAAATTGCAGAACCCTGGGGGAATAATTGTTTTTTCAGTCTTTTGAAATAAAATCAAGTTACACTTTAGGCATTTTGGTAGATGCTAAGCATTCTCTATAAAAAGTCTCATTACTGTCTCGTTTAGAAATGGGAGTTCTGGCAAATCTGAACAAATCTGCTCTGCTTTTCACAAGTTTTTATGTTTATTTTTTAGCACAGCTAAGTAAAAAAAAAAAAAAAAAAAAGTTGGTAAGCTTGTTTTCCCAAGCTTGAGCTTGATTAAATATTACACACCACTTCAGTCAGAAATCTTTTACCACTAATTAGAGAAAAATTTTGCACACTTGGATCAAACTGACACAAAAAGACACTAAAGAAACCCAAACGGGTAAATATGTAACCAAGGTAGAAAGTGTGAAAGCTTCTTGAACAGAAGTAAAGGCCCTAATGATCTGTTTACAGGTAATTATAAACATAACTGAAAGTGTTGTTTACCCTCACATTTGCCATAATTACTTATGGTGCATAATGAAATTTCAGAAGTGACACATTATTATTGGTCCTGCTACCATTCCTCAAAACACTAATTAAGCGTAGTGGAAAAAGTGCATTCCATCTTGTTTCCATTAACTTGTCTGCTTTTGTTCTTTTCCTGCACACATTCTTCTTGCCTCAGCAGCTCTGTTGCTTTTTGTTCGCGTTCGGGGAGAGTTGGTTGAGTAGAGCGCTGACACTGGCTGGCTGCACATCTCCCATGCAGACTTTCATGTCCTAAAATGAAACGACTGTGATAGCTCTGGATTTATTCCCTAGGTGACGCTCTGATCTCATGGTACTTTGTCTCGCCGCATGTGTGCAATCTCAGCTGTTGCGCCATCATGGTCGGTGTGTATGTAGACGGAAGACGGCACAAGAAAACTTTATAAACAGCCCTGTCCAACAACACTTTACCAGCCAGAAGCTGAAGCAAAGCTGAATGACAAATACTTGCATGTAAAACCTCTGCAGATGCCTTTAAACTGCTTGGCCAGAGCAAATTACAATCATAACTAACGGAAAGGTAAAATTATGAAAAAAAAAAAAGTTGTGTGGAAACTGGATTTTCTAGAAAGGACTGTATTAAAAAAGAGTATTAGGTTGGTTCGTTCCCTTCAGTTTCCAGCACACAGAAATGAATGAATGAGGACACAGAGACAATACTTAGCTTCAGTGAAGATTTACTCCGCACAAAACAGCACAGATTTGTACGCAGGGTTACAGACAGAGGAGCAGGATCACAAAGTCTGAACAAAGGCACTCAGAAAAGGGCTTGGTATATATACCTGGCATTTACATATTCAGAAGATGGTCCGAGGGTCTATGGTGTGAAAAACCCACCCACATGCTGTTGCAGGCTGGATACTTGAAGGTCATAAAGCTTCAGGTATCAGATCTTTCTGATGTTCTCACAGACATTTGCCAGAGCACAAACACCAGAACACACAAAAAGTAAAAAGGGAGGATGAGGAGGAACTGTGAGGACAATAGTTTGGTTGTGCTGTCTTAGGATGTAATATAATTTTGAGATGATAATACATGCTCAGTGAATTAAGTTTAAACCATTAGTGTAATAAAAGGTACAAGTAAATGTAATAAAAGTAAAAAGAGAGTTTTTAACTATTCTATTTCTAATTATTCCTAACAAAAGTGAACAAAAATTTTCAGCAAACTGAAATTCCATTCTAATCCTCTTTTAAATGGTAAATTGTGTACACTTGAATTGCGCTTTTCTACCTTCCTCGAAGGCCCAAAGCGGTTTACAGTTGCAGACTCATTCACCTGTTTACAAGCACATTCAAAGCATTTCCAGTGGTTTTTTGATTAAAAATTGAGTTGTTAGTTGGACCGTTGGCATAGAGAAACCCTGGCCCCCTTCCCCTCCCCGTTAATGAAAGCTTAAAAGTTGTGGCCCACCCAGAGTATCTTTTTACTACATTAATATACGATCTTTTTCAAAAAGGATTTTTCCATCTGCTCGGGATTCACCAATAGTTGTTGAAATAAATCCTCAGAAATGCCTTTTTGAGTTTAATTTTCTTAATATTTGTTCTCAATCATCAGATAATTGCAACAAGAACATGCTGACACACCAAAAATGCTATTTGGTTGGGTCTTCATGCCAAAATATCATCTTAAAGGCTTGTTTAGTCCAAGTATGGTTGACAAATTTCCTTTTAAAGTGTTTAACGGTGAGCTTTCCAATTGAATCGGCTGTTGAATCCTCAGCTGTAATGAGGCAAAACCTAATTTAAACTTAAGTACACTGCAAAGTAGCTACTGCTTTGAGTAGGAGTACTTAGGTTTGCCCTTCTCATGCGTCACTGTATGTAACTACTGATCACTTTACCACAATTTTATATTTATTTATTTGCTGTCAGCATAAATTCAGTGTGCTATCAAAATGATGACAAAACTCCTGAACTCTAGTCATGTATTATGTGGTTGTTCTTTGTTAGCCCGAAAACTTTGACATTATCTGGCATCCCTGCAGTGAGACAGAGGTGACTGGATTATGTGAAATTGAAGGGAAAGTACGAAACACTCTAATATATATTTTTTGCGTGCACTCCAGTGCATTTATTTTAGTGATAGCTGTCACCTGTAGAAGTGTTATCATTACCAGTAAGGGAAAGGGTATTCCCATAAAAAATTACATTTTACTGGGGCAGTTATCTGTCAACTCAAGTACAGCAAAAACATTGTTTTCATTATTACTACTACGATATTATTATTATTTTATTTCAATATTGTGCTGTACGGACAGACATGGTCATATTTTGTACCATCTGTTAGGGGTGGGCGTTACTTAGGATTTAGGTATCGGACCGATCCTAAGTAATTACAGTACTAGTATCACTGAGATCAATACTTTTTCTTTAAATGTTTGATTATATAGTAATTTATAAAATATATTTTTTTAATTAAGTGTATAATTAAACACAGCCTTTCAGCAAAAAAAAATATTTGTTAACTAATTACATTAACCTGAATTGAACATGCATCAAATATAGAACATGTATATCAATAATAGCATATTACAATACAATAATAAAAGAGTAGTGCAAGTTACTGCTACACTTTTACATTACGCCCTCCTGGCGTGGCGGGGGGGCTGCTCTCCTGGTTGGGCTGGGGCAGCACTTTCCTTCCCACCATGCCTCCCTGCTCTCTGGCTCTGGGGGCCTCGCGGCGGTCCTGTTGGCCCTGGCCTGGGTGGCGGATGTGATCGCCCGGGGGGCGGTTGTTCTCTGCCTGCTGCCATGTGGCGCTGGGGGGTTCTGGCTGCCGCCGCTGCTGCGGCGGGGGTCTTGGTGTGGGGATGGCTGGTCACTCTCCCTCCTTCTTTTCACATTCCACCGTCCATTTTAGAAGAACATAAAATGTTGTTTGTTACTATGCACAGGTCTGCAAAATATCGCAGACACCCTCTATTGAACCGGCATGATCCTAATATCCACAAAATAACATGACATGCAACTCACAAGTCAGAACTGCTTCATGGTAGGAAAATGGCCAGTGTCCAGAACCAAGGCTTAACTGATGAAAACTTTGATCATTGGCGAGAAAAAGGAAGCTACTCAAAAAAAATAAATAAATAAAAACAGTAGTATTCAAGCCAAGCTTTAATATGACAGAAGAAAAATTAGAAAAACTCAACGATGACTTAATAAAAAAAAAAAAGCATGGACTCAAACAATATCTGTATTAAACAGAAGCTGAAAAAGCTGCATGGTGGGAAACCAAAAGGTGGAGCAATAATTATGTAGTAACTAAAACAAACAAAAACATTAAAATGACTAAATGTGACCAATATACAACAAACCATTAGTTTCTACATAAGTAATAGGCTCCGTGCTGTACCTGACAATCAAAAATCATTCCTTAAATTAGCATATGAAACACTGCTACTGATAAATTATATCATATAAACTATAGTATTATTGTTCAAGCTTTGCCAGTGTACGTTTAACAAAACTTTGAAACTTGCAGAACTTCTGCTGCCAGTTTTTTTGCAGTTAACAGGAGACTCCAGTCACCGCCTTTCCTGATAGCAGCATGGGGGATCAGTGTAAATAAACACAAATAATGAGAATATTTTTACTGCTAACTCTGTAAAAATGCCAAAAAATGAACAACTCCACGTCTGTTCGGATTTATTTGAACTGGGCAAACGTCAAATCATGCAGCTTGCAGCTTTAGAAAGCTGTAGTTGAGCAATAAAAATAAAAAACTTCATGCAAGATAAAAATGACATTTGTTATTGTTTCTGGTATATTTTGAGCTGTTGTGTGAAGGTGGCTTTAAATTGGCATTTCACATGATTTTTCTTTAAATATGTAACCTGCCATTGATCATACCAACATTGGTTGTTTACCCACTTTTTAATAGTATTTAAAACATTTACAGGCCAACATCTTTACATTATTAAATAAATTGAACTAAAAGTTGAAAGCCTATTTCTTATTTTAATCCTCCTTGAACAATTCAGTGTGTTGCTATCTCTAACGCCTGCAATAAAGCCTGCGACTTGATTGGTTACAGGACAATAAACAGATAAATTCAAACTTAACCACATCTTCCCAAAAGGGACTGAATTGAAGTCAAAGCTCATTCAAGCTGACAACCTGTATCCCACAATGCTTTTCTCCGCTTTTGGAGAGCGCCTGTCAGCATTCAATAGTAATTTAATTAAAACATGTAACTTTTAATTACTAGACTAATTAATTTAATAAGTCAAAATAGACTCGGAGTGATAAATTATTGAAGTGGTGATGTTCCTGCAGCAACTCACTTCTGCTCCACGTGACTGACTTCAAGGCTCTGCACTGAACGTTAGACTGCTACACATTCGGCCCCACAAAAATAGAACTCTTTCATATGCTGACAGACTCACACAAAACATACAAAAAAAAAAACAAAAAAAAAATCTATCTGGGAGTTGCAGCATCTCAGACAAAAGCAGCCTAAATAAACTTGTACTGCAGCAAAAACCTTTTTTCCAGACAATATCTTGAAAGATAATCAAAAATAGCTATTGTGGTGATTCAATTAAAAGCCTGCTTATAATCAAAATTAATTATGCATCAACAGCTCTAAAATTGATAGAAAGATTGCATCCAGACGGAGAAGAATAAAAGATAAGAGGAGAAGATTGGGAAATGTTTGCTTTGCTTATTGTATGTGGGTGGTTTCTGTGAAGCGGAACATTAAGTGCAAATTTCTAAAATAAAAAAATAAAACAAAACTTCTTTTTGCATCTGTAGTGAGGAGTCACCTTGAGATTTGGTGGGAGGAAAATCAGAGGATGCTGCTTGAAGCATACGCTCCGCAGATAATCACAGATATCCTGTTTGAAACATTTAACCTTTCTTCTCAGGGGATGGAAGGTTACGAAAAAAAAAAGCTGTATTATTTTTGCACCAAAAATTCCACATTAACATCAAGCACGTTTTCCCCCTCCAGCAAACATCAATCTCTGATTACAAATTCGAATATTGAGCATCGAAGAGGAGCATCACTAATATTGGAGCCAGTAGTGCTGTTCACAGCATCTTTCAGGATTGGAGTTAATCAGCTCACAAACACCAGCCTTTTCTCTCTGATACTTTCAGACAGGATTAAGAGGCAGGCTGTGTGTGCATCAAATTAATGCCGATTTCTCTGGGTCATACTGCAGCACTCAGAGATAATTGTGTTGTGGGTGTCACAACTTCAGGTGATTGTCCCTTATCCTTGTTGATAACAACCAGCTCATCTGTTTCATGGGACATGACTTGGCATTTCTCTCACCGCTAATAGTACAGTTTTGTAGGAAAAAGAATAAAGTAGTACACTAAATGAATAAATCCTAGTTTTATTTGCAGATGAGGAATGCATTGGCTGTATATCGGGTAATACTTTTTTTTTCTAATTATCAGAAAAACACCCCAAATATGCTGATGAAAAATGGTAGAATAATTAAGTAGAATAACTAACAGAACACGTCATCAGTGACCACAAAAACCCAAAAGTCAATTTCGTCGCCATTTTTCGTAATATGGACACCGCCATGGAGACAATCAAGTCGTTCTGTGTCAACCTTTCTTTTTTTTTTTTAACTTGTCCTGTTCAACAGCTGGGCAAACAGATGAGAGCTGAAGGCCTCTTGTGTTGGACATATTTTACTTTAACAACAGGGGTTATTAATCTTCAGACAAACCAGAGGAATGTCTGAATAAACCCCTTTTGTAGTTGAGGCCAAACTTTATTAAATTCCATCAGTTTTGAAAATCTTTGGTGTTGGACCGGACGGAAAAGGAAAGGAGGGAAGAAGAGAGAGGGATGTTAGAGAGGAGGAACCATGAAGCAGCCTAAAGCAACAACTTTACTGGATATTTATCATTACGGTAAGGTTCAAGTGTAATACAAATCTCAAAGGGCGGGGCCTGTTCACACACACACTCAGATGTTATAAACACACCTGTTAGCTGCAAAAATGTCCACATGTCAACATGTACACAATACGGATATATTTTACACACGCATACTTATGCCTTTAAACCAACTGGTGTGAAATATTTCATTCAGTGTGTCAACCTTTCTGTGGCAACTACTCTAACCACTCAGGAATGAGTTTGTGGGATCGTCATGAAATCTGTCAATCAAACATTTTGAATGTTGGACGTAGGGGGGCAGAAGGCCCCACATACTTTTATTAAAGCATCTGATTGGTCAGTTTATAACTGAAATTAGATGGGCTGCAGAAAGTATTTAAATGATAGAACCTGTTAAAAAGAAAAGGTATCGGAGCATGAATGGATATTCTGCTGTTTTTTCTCTATAGAAGGCTACAGGATTTTGGCTTGTTAGAGCCAGCTGGTGCATCCTGTTTGGAACACAAGGAGAAAGAATTACTCAGTCCAGTTCTCATTTACAGTTAATGCATAAAAATCATGTAAACAGACCTACTGCAGTAAACCACACTAGGATTTTTATAGTGTAGGAGTCCAGTAACAAACAGGAAACTGGATTTAAAAACTTTGACAATAAATCTTTAAAGAAGCCACACTGTAGCAAACAACTCATCAATAGTAGGAAAAATATACAGACAAGACATGTTGTATTGTGTCTTTGTTCTCCCGCAAGTTAATCCTACATGATTTAATAAATCCTCAGCAGAGCAAAGTGTTGCATGCCATCAATCTCAATCAATCAATTAGTCATCTAAACAAGCCATGCTCAGACATTCGTTCACTCTTAATTTCCCCATTGTACTAATTACACTTGAACGTGTCATCCTAAATTAAAATTGAACATTTAAATGGGATCTCTTCCAAGTACCTGAAAAATGACCACCCAACAGTCACGTCCTTGAATTCCTGAACAGCAAATCCTTGTTGTCCAGGAATCACTGTCTGATTGGAATGCTGCTAAAGGTACGTCTGTCTAGAAAGTAACTTACATTTAGACTCCATTTGACTGAAAGGGAGATAGTAAAGATGTTGTCAAAGATCTGTAATCTGCCTTGCTGCACAAACAAAAAGAAAATCAATATAGAGACACCTCATGCTCCTTGAGAGAAGCATTATATTTAAATGACTGCATGAGTAAGAGAGAAAAGTGGCTGCTTTCTGAGGTTAAACTACTCCCATTAAAGTTTGAATAATGTTATTGACCTTTACCTGGGATGGATCACTTAAAGTAATGGGAAATGGTGGTGCTGACAGAATTATGATGACAGAATAGCTTATGGTTATGAATTAGGTCCTGTTCTTCAAAATGCCTATCAATTTGTCAAATTACATTCATGTGTTCAGCTCAAAACTTGAATGTGGGCCACGGAACCGAAAGGTGTCAGTCACTTTGTCACGTAAAGCATTTTCATGTGCAACAACAGCCGTGCCAGTCATGGATGTGAGCTCAGCACATCAAATTTAAAGACCCACTCCGATGAAAATTGTGTTTTTGGTGTTTTTAACGTGTTCTTGTAGCCATTTTTACATGATGAAGGACATTTATCAAGAAAAGTAAGCTCAAAAGTGCATTTCTGAGTATTTTTCTATTGAAAGTGTCGTGAACTTAGTAACAAATGAAAAAAGGCAATTGGAAAGAGCTTGTAGTAGTGCCGTAAAAACAACAATCGCAAACTCCCTGCTTTGCTCCGTTCTAATGCATCTACTTGTTGACAATTGGATCTATGTATGTTTTTGTTTTCCTCGTCTGAGCTGGCATCTGGCTCAAAAGTGTTCACCTAGATAGCTCCAATATTGCTCACCATTTTTGTTGGACCAATAATGTTACCTTGGTGTTGTGAGGAGTTGCAAGCTAGAGGGAGAGAGTGTAAACAAAGAGATGATGGGAAGTTGGTGCAGGCTTACCCCAGTACATTAGTCATTAGAAAATGACAGGTTTTTTTTTTGAGCCAAAACTAACATAATCATTGATAATCATAATCAAAAAACACTGAACGCTTTGCAAATGGATCAAAAGATAATTGGAGTGGCGTTACTTGTATCTCAATCCAATAATTTTGGCGGGATTTTTTAATTTATACAAGTAAATCCAATAAAACTATTCATACCAATAAAATAACAACCGCACATGACTTTGACATTGAAATCTTTTTATTAAGACAAGTACTCTTCAGATTTTTTTTTCCTTTTGTAAAAATGTTTGTGTGAACCAATACAAAATATGCATGGTCATATGAGAAACATCCTCTTCACTACACAAAGGAAAATGTCACCTGGAAACATAGAGAAGTTTCAGATTTATCAAGAAAAGCAATTTTTTTTAATAGGGGGCGTAAAAAAAACAAAACAATCCGCACTCCATACCTTCTTGCCCCAAACCCTTCCTTCCTCCCAGGTGTTAAAAATGAGTTTCACCCAAATATCCAAGACGTTACAGATCATTCATAAAACTGCGTCACAGTAAATACAACCACCATCGTTTCTGGAGAGTTATGCATGATACTTGATTGACTATCTGTCGTCACATCCTATCATTACTAATTAACAGATACTGTATGAGCAAAGTGTTACAGTGGAAGAAGAAGTCTCATGAACATCATTGTGATTTGGGTAACACTGACTGTACATCATTGTTGTCTGCTTAGCAAATCTAGTCGTCTTTGAGAACTAGGTCTATGCAAAATAATATTTAACATTTATTGTAACAGTGCACCATATTCAGAACACAGTAACATGTACAACTCAGTAAAACATGTACACCTTGTGATTACCTAACATTGTCAACAGCTCTTGAACTACTGGAATATACTTGGGGCCTGGAATTTGCATTCTACCTGAGATGCAGAAAAACAACCATTAAACACTCATGAACCTGAGAAAGTGGAAAAAAAAACATACTAGATATGATGCTTAAAAAAAAAGTAGTTATCATAATGATGCCTGGGCCGTCTGTAAATGTTTGTCCATTGAAAAACACAAACGCCATCCAGAAAAAACATGTCTTGCACAGAACTGTTTCCATGACACCGCATTGCTGTGATCCCGAAAGCATTTTCATTTGTATCTATATTCTAATATTAAGTTATGCCTTTCCATAAATGCTTTTAAGATTTCACTGAGTGAGTCAGCAAAGTTGACAAAGTCATTCTGGCAAAATTGAACTTTCTAAGTACAACATATTGGCATAAGGTGTTCTATTCGCCTGAAGCTGTCACACTGGTAAACATAGAAAGCTTTCTTTTATTTTCAAGCATTGAATTGATTCTATTATTGTAATTCTGTAGATCTTGAATGGGATGCACGCCTATGGAGAGTGTACACAGTTAATTAGAAGGGATTTATCCTACAAGATCAAGATCCGACAAGATAAGTGTGGACACCAGAATTGTTAAATGCCTCAATATCAGAAAAGGAAGGCACTAAAATAAGTCCTTCAGTCTTTTCTTTTGTGAAGATGGGTCTCAAGAAATCAGTTTAAGGCAGTGGTTAACCTTTTTTTTTTCTTGTGTGTTTTTAATCTGCTAATCCTCTTTTGCCTTGGTCAGCACTGAATCGTCTTCATAAATTATCGAACGATGTTTGCTTCCACAGTTGTGAGTCACAGCAGAATAAAACCTGTGTACACTGCCAAACACAAAAAGAGAGATATTTTTTTCTTTTTTTAACAAAAGGCTACTACTCTGAAGGTTTGAGGCTGCAAGATGGGAGTAGAAAAGTTCTTAGAGTAAAGCTGTGCACAAATTTCTGAGAAGCTGTAGAAGCCTGTGACCTTACAAGATTCAACACTGACCTAAAGATAAAACATCTGTACAGAGCAATGAAATATGACATTCTTTTTTAAACTTGTGTACAGGCAATGGCTTGGCATGGGGTTTTAAGCCAGAAGATGACCTCTTTTTGTGAGGCAGCAGATTTTTTTTCTAAACAGAAAAAGGGGATTTACATACACATGATACACAACAGTGAAAGTAAAACATTGAACATTTAACACATGTTTATTCCCTCTGACATATCACTCATAAAGTTAAAAGTGATAAACAAGTGACAAAAATTATCCATAGGTTCTACCCCTAAAGGCCAATTCACTGGAGATGAGCAGTCGAAATTGGGGGCTTTTTTAATGCAACATTAAAGTTTAATGCATACATTGGAACCATGGGGTTTACCTTTATATTAGTAAGGATGAAAATCAGATAACTTAGACATTCAAAGTCCTTTTTCACAATCTAAATAAGATAAAGTGAATTCTAGTTCTAAGTTAATGCTAAGCAACATCCTAATACTATATTTTTAGTGACAAAATAACAGGAAGTAAAGGGAACAGCTAGCCTGATTCCACTGACAGAGACAAACAATAAGCATTCATACATCTCAGGTAGCCAAGTTATGGGCTGCTGATTATCGTCAATCATTTGGATTTTTTTTTCTGAGCTCTTGCTTTGGAGTAATTTCACAAAACCAAGGTCAATACTTTTTAAACAATATCGTACACACGGCCTGCACCACCCTGACATCTGCTGCAGACCCTGACAGCTCCAGGTTCGTTTAGATAACCACTTTGGAATCTGTGATTCAGAGGAGCTGCAGTGGCCCAGAAGCCTCCTAGAGTAGCCTACTATGTGAAGATCGTACAGGAATCTAAATTTTACAGTTTATAGATTGTTAAAACTTTGTCTGGGGATGACGTCCTTTAATTACTTTCTTAATAAGTACCTTTTTTATACATTATCTCTGCTCCTTTTGGATAACACCGGAAATAATGAAGAATAGGAAGTGAAGTGTTGATAGTGTAAGGTGTTTTGGAATTAGATGTCATGGAAATATAAGAATGTACCTAAACCTATGCGTTTGGGTAGATGAAACAATTTGCCTCTAAAATGCTGTCAGCACAGTTTAAAGCAGTCTTAATGGGGTCTCTAAACTGCATCAGCCATGAGGTGATACAAAAACTGCTGCTGGTGGAATCCTGGGAGTAAATGTAAGAGATTAGGAAAAAAAAAATTACACAAATAAGACTTGTGCAGTAAGTTTATAAATATAATGGCCCCTACATTATGAGCATTCTAGCATAATGCTTACAAAAGCAATTAGTACAGTGAACCTGATTCGAAGGGGATGAAAGTAATCGCCCTGTGGAGGGAGGCACCAAAGGACTTTTGACCCAATGTGAAGAAATGTGTTGACACTCCTGTTATATTTACTGAAGGCTGCAGGAAAGATGTATGGATAAGCTGATTTCTCAGATCTGGTCATACAAGCTAAAAGCTAGCAGCTCACATGAACACCAGACCCTTATAATCTCCTCCTTAAAAGCCAAAAGCAACACGGGATCAAGTGAAGTACAAGGGGCGAAAAAAAAAAATCAATCCAACAAGCTTTTGAAAGAAAACCATAAAACAAACAAAAGAAATAGAACAAGGCACAAAATTGTCTGTAAAATAATCAATCTGTACAGTATAGGACACAGAGGTCCAGGAAGGGTCGGATAGGAGACTCAACCTCTTCTTGGCTGTACCAGTCCTATTTTCCACCTTTTTTTCTGCCTGTCTCTTTTCTTTAAATCTTGCCATCCTTTCTCCCACGCTGTCTTGTAACCAATCAGAGTTTGACATAATACTCCTACAGCACCATGACCACCAGCAGCAGCATCCCCACCCGGCTCTCCTGGCCTGTCCACTTCAGATATAGTACTCCTTCTTCTCGTCTGTGTTGTTGTGTCCCCCCTCTGCATTAATAATGGCCGTGTCTGCGTCAGCAGCATCATCTGCCCCTTTGGCTTCATGAGTAAAGTAAGTTCCTGCAAAAGAGTAAGCACAAATTATCCCAAATCTTTATAACTTCTAGTCCTCTTCCATCTATTAGCAATAAAAAAAAGTATAAACAATTTAAGATCTCTTCATGATCAAGTATAACTGCAAAGCTTGTGATTTACCTTTGTGTCTGGCAAAGTATCGACCAAGAACAATGAGTGCACAGAGGATTGCAAACATCACCACGGCAACCACTCCTCCAATGACAGCGTGGTCAATTTTTTGTGGTGCTCCGCCAGGTCTGGAGTCTGAAAACAACAAAATAAGATTATTATTATTATTATTAAAGATTATTAAAATTTCCCAGTCAATAAGGAAACTTCCAGTACGGTCTACACACATGATCTCTCCAGGCCAGTGTAGAATGTTGCACTTTTTGGCGTCTAAAGGCCCTCTTGAATGAGCAAGGTTAAACAAAAATAAATAAAGACCATTATTTCACCGTGAAACAGTAACCTGCTTGCCATTGTATTGAAAATTCGCACACTGCAAAGTATACTACGATTTAAGAGGCCATTTCTGGAAGCTATAGAGCTCAATCACCTGAAATAGACACACGTCTAGAGATGAATTGGCACCTTGTGTCCCCATGCAGAGAAATACATGCCTGCCTCAGATCTCAGAGAGTATCACTGTCCAGCACTTAGCCAGATTTATCCATTCTCCACAGAAGAACAAGGCAAAATTTCAGGCCTTTAAATTTCCCGTCTCAGAATAGTTCAGAAGCATTTATCAATAGTCTATATCTGTGCACATTTGGACTGATGGAAGAGTGGTAGCGGGGCGGGGGTGGGGGGGGTTGCTGCTCTGGTCTTTGCTGCATGAGAGAGCAGCTCAATTTTCTATCAATCTCGCTAGTCATGCCCTGAACCTGAATGATTTTGATAAAAGACGAGTGGTGGGTGCAGAATTTCTTCACACTTTGAGGCCGTAATTGAAGAGTCCACAACTGGTGACGGAGTACCACGTAGAGCTAAAACAACTCCTCAATCAAGCAGCAGGCACTTAGCGTGAGGGCATGTTGGAAGAAGTGTAACAATAAAAGTAATTAATGAGAAAAGTTTGGATTCAGTTGAGCACGCTCCAAAAATAGACTTGTCTTCACGGGGCTCGCCGTTGCTGCGCAGTGGTGTGTGCGAGGCAGGGGGGTGTGCGAGGCACAGTTTGTTTACTGTGTCAGGGATGTCAGATAGCCCGGCTCATTCCCAAAAGAGAGCGAACAGCCTCTGCTCCATGCTAATGAAAATGCACCCACTAAATGGCTTGCGCTTGGTCCTGTCTGGTTTTGCTTCTCCCACCACCGCCCCTACCCTGCCTCCCATCTACTGTTTGACACATCCACATGGAAACGATCAGGATCCCGGCTCCCTCTGTGCACCATGGGAGAGTTTGCCTAAAAAGGTAGAACATCTGCACTATCAACTGTTATGCTTGGTTGAGTTTTATGTAGCCTACATTAAGCGCATGGCTAGTTAGCCGTTTATCAGGTTCTGAGTTTACCACAGAAGTAGTCTGTAAAACACGGCCTTAAAACCTGTCAAAGCTAATGCAGAAAATGTTTTAAACAAGTTTTTCATCCAGATTTTGGTATTAATGTATTAATGGACATCATGTGTCCTGAACTGAACCATTTTTAGCATAGGTTAGGTTGGTATTTCAGACAAATTGTGCCTTTCGTGGTACAAGCACTAAATTTGGCATTAATGTATCTTAGATCCCCTCTTTCAGAACAGTACATTAGCCGTAAAAAAAAACAAAATGCCGACCATTATTAAAGATGGCGACCATACACTCAATTGTTACAAAAATGTTTAATGTCCATTTGTCCCAGTCTCAACAATATGGGCTATTCACGCACAAATGCAAACTCAAGAGGTACAGACAGAATAATATTATATATATTTTAAAAACTTGGATTTTCTCGTGGCAAACATGGTTTTCTGAAAGAAGTGATCCTAAGGTACATTAAACTTGGTGCTTTTAATTATGGTCATGCAGTTTTTAGCTAAAATCAAAAACCCTGTGTTGTTTTTAAGACATATTTTCTGCAGATCAGCAGGAGCTCATTAGAAATTTGCTTCTGGGTTGTTGCTGGGACTGTTAGTGCAGAAGTTAGCCCAGCCAATTTCCCAGCATGCCTTTGTTTATACTCTCTCCTGCTGGCGACAAGCGTCTCACAAGCCCAAGCTAGTATTAGCAAAACAAAAACAGAGAGCAATATCGAAGGAATCCAGCCGCACAGTTTAGAGCCAGACAAGGAAGTGAAAATGTACAGAGCTATTTGTCTGCAAGTGATAGATTTAGAATTGGAGCTGAGCAAGCAAGACTTTGGCCCACCCATGGCAGTAGCTCCGTCATAGTTCCGAGCTTTTTTAATATCCAGTTTTCATCTGCTCTTGATCCAACGGGATTTGAATAAAGAAATACTCAGAAATGCAGTTTTAATTCTAAATTTATATTTGTCCTTCATGATGAGAAAAATGCTACTCTTTAACTTGTTAAAAACACCAAAAACATAATTTTTCATTCACAGTGGGTCTTTAACATACATTTTTTTCTGAAGATCAGCTGTCATGAGGAGCTCAGGCATACGGTTCAAATACTTGTACAAATGCATAGTAATCCATTGTGCCCACACTAAATGTTGCCTGAGGGGGAAAAATGCCACTTTTTTCAAAGTTTGCTTACATTTTTTTCCTGAAAGTGAGGTCAATAAAAGGAATTTATTTAATCGCTGGATGTAATTCTGTTTACAGCAGTTAAAGTAAAAAAAAAAACGATACAATCTGTAGGCTAATGTGCAATTACAATAATCTTTCTAATGTGCTAAACAGTTCTATGTTTTTTGGGATATGATAGGACATTGAACAAACCCTTTGTCAATATCTCCTTAGGAGCATCATTTGTAAGCACGTGTGTGTGAGCTAAATGGGGCTTCACATTTTACTCAATGCTAATTTGAATAAGTTAAGCTACATGTGACATTGATTTCAACACAGAATCGGCGGGAAGCCTCATCTGCTGTTCTCCACGTGCCACAAACAGAACAAGATGATTTCCACCGTGGCCTCTTTTCCAGCATGCCCAGCATCCTGTGCACTCCAACCATTGCTGAGCTAATTTTCCCATATTGATGGGCTCATATTCAAAGTTGCAATAATCCATTTGAGGAAATGTATTTAATTATTTTGGTGTCATAGACATCCTGATGTAACAAATATTGTTTTTTGGGGGGGCAAGTTTCAATAAACCAAGTTTCTGCCTTCTTCCAAAACACATTTTTGAACAACAATAAAACATCTAACAAATCAGCAGCTAAATAAGAATTTCTTTGAGCAGATTTCTGTTTCGTAATTTGCTCAGTAATAATGAGTGTCAGAAGTCCGAACTCTGTCTCCCCCTCTGATCACCAGCGGGAACAAACTCCAGAGTTCTTGCCACACTTCCTTCTAGTAAACCTGACTCTCATTCACTCAATCAACCACAGCATTCTGAAGCACTGCACTGAGCTGAGATGAGAGTGAAGGATGTTTGTGCCACTCTGCCTTATTACTGAGCGTTAAAGCTGGACCTGATCTTCTGTCTTCTGACTCTGTTTGCTTGCTTGCTGCCTGCCCCGACTTTCGCCTGGATTTTTGACCACACTGTCTCTCTGATGCTTTCATGCCTATCATTGACCCCTGCCTACCTGACCCCGATTTAGCTTTGTGGAATTTTAGCTGAGTTAATAAACCTGCTGCATTTGGATCCAGCCGTCTGCCTGTTCTTGTGATAATGAGATAAGAAGGTTCCAGATCAGAAACTGTGGTATATCCCAGTTTTCCAATATTGTTTTACCTTTTTTCTTTTTAACATTTAACCCTTTTAGCAATTCCAAGAGGAAGCATCGCTGTGACTGCGCAGTCTCAGTGTCCTGTTTTTGCATATATAATAGTAGGAGGCTGGAAGTAAAAAAACAAAACAAACCTCGAAATGACAGACAAGCCTCTGTGGCCTCACACTTGAATTAAGTCGAATTTGATTATGTCTGTAATGTGGCTGGCTGGTGTCCACATCACCATTACAGCTCTGTCTGCCCTAGGCTTGATCTGGGAGTGTTGACATGCCCACACTGGCATTGTGACAGGATGTGCGCAGCCGTGGGGATTTATGAGGGAATAAAGGGGATTTGCAACTGATGCCTGCGTGTCTGCACGACAGTGAATTTTGTTTCGCTGAAGTCCATGCGTCAGAGGCTTTACAGTTGCACCTTTCTGTCTCTACACTGCAATGACTAATTGCTGCTCTGGTCACTTACAGAGAATCCTATTAGACTGCTGCTGCTGCCAACAAGGGGTGGGCCTGTCATTAGGCTGATTACAAAGACATATTACTTCTGTTATTTTTTCATTTTGACACAGTTCTGCTTACATAAGGAAACACATCACCTACACACGTGTACATTTGGATTTATAGATGTAATTATATAGCTGTGATGGAGACCATGACTCTTTCCCTGAAACAAGAAGCCCCCATAAACTTACTCCTGACATTTTCTGGACAGGACAATGAGTGTATGTGCAGTTTGATATATTTGTGTAAAGCAGTAGTCACATATAGGTCACCGTATGGGTGCTGCAGGGTTTTGGGTTGTCCAGGCCCATAGATTATTGTTACACCTTACGCTGAGTGGAGGTGTGTCTTGAATAAGAGACATTCAGTTAGTGGAATTTTCTTTATTGTGCTGAGTGTATTGTAAAGTATTTGTAAGGATAATGTATGTTGCACATACTTTTGACGTACGGGTTATGCTGTCTTATGGTGCCCCTACGCCGGACTCTAGTTGTTCATAAGGTGGCTGCATGGGGTGTGTGGCTGCCTGTAGGATACCCACACGAAGGCTCTGATTGTCTAATACCCTAAATTCTAAGGCTGCAAGCAAGGAGCACACACTTATCATGTGAACAACACTGACACCTGCATCTCACATACTTCACCATTACTTACTCTTATGTGTTGTTAAAGGGTTTGCTACGACCTGTCTACTGTAGCATGCTTGTAGAAAAAAAGGTGCTTGGACATTTTTGCTGTTCAGGCTCATCACACGATCTATGATTTATTGAATTTTGTGTGGGCCACCTGCTTACTGCGTACAGGTTTGCCCATTTTTCACAGCACATATCTACCTGTAAGGCCATTTGTAACTAAGGCTTAACAGTATTCCCCCCATATTCGCGGGGGTTAGGGACCAGAGACACCAGCAAATGAGCAGAAACTGTGGAAGAGCCTGGTAACTGGTTTATTATTTCTATTTTTTTTTTTTTTAACTTGTCCTGTCCAACAGCTGGGCAAACAGATGAAAAAAAAAAAAAAAATGAGCAGAAACTGTGAATATGGAGAACCCACCCTCCATTCATCCTCACAGCCGAAGAATGTCCATCACCGATCCTTACTCATCAAAAACACTTCTAAAAATTTTCTGATGCTTTGTAAAACATTTATGAAAAGAACATTGGAATATTGCACAGCATAAAGAGTTTTCTTTTTTTCAGAGCAATAGACTGTACTGTAGTGTACTTTATAACAAACAGTCGGAGTGTCACTCTCTCTCTCTGTGCCTTAAAACCAGGAGCCTGCTTCCTCCTTCATCAGACAAGTGCGAGAGGCCATCTTCTTCCAAAAGAGGCTGGTTTCTGTTTATTATTCCTTCATCCGGATGATAATTATTCCCTGCGATTAACTTCCTCAGCGCATCAGTATTTTTTCTTGCCGCTTTTTAGTCTGCTGATGCCATTTCTCCATGCAGGAACACAAACCTCTGTTGGTAACGATTGAGGAACCGGTGGAAATAGCTTTGAAATATTCCTTAGCATTCGGCAAGGAAGCCGATGGGCCGGCGTACTCTTCATCTCTGTTGCCCTCCTCCCTCGCAGCACCTCCTTTGGACGCAAAAGTCTCATACAAGGTCTGTAAATGTGTCATCCCAAACTTTTAAGCATTCTATCCCTGACAAAATAAAAACATTTTTTGAGACTTTCATGGCACAATGACACAAATCTTCTAAAAGAGGCGTAGATGTGAAGATTTGGTAATCAATAACAGTTTTGTCGCAGATATAAGATAGAAAAAGGGAACTTATGGAAATGGAATCACCCTTATTTTGACATTTAATCACATGTTGAATAGAAAGTTATCAACTAACCTTCAGTGACATCCCTCACCTCTTAAATAGACTCCTTAGTTTTGGTACCTTCAAAAAGGAAAGTTTGGTGGAGTAACATTTAATGGAGTCGCAGGGAGCAGTGAAGGTCTTACTTAACGGAATAGAATGGCCTCGAAAGAAACTTGAACTCTTCAGTGGCAGGTTATTTTAGTTTTTTCTAAGTTGATGAAATTCTTTAAACAGGAAGGACAAATAGCAAACAAACAAACAAAAAAAAAACTGTCAGCCCCTTTATTTATATCCAATGCATCCCCTCCTCCTGTGTGCGTTTACCCCATGAAGATCAAGGAAACGGAAAAGGATGAGAAAGAAAAGGAAAGTGTTTCTCTCTTTGTGAAGTTGCCCCTATGTCAGGGGCTTCAAAAGTGCTCAGTGAGCTGCAAAAAAAGGGGCACATCATAAGTTCAATGGCAGCTTATTCCGTCTTTAAATCCTGCTACGGCTAAAAAAGGTCTCAATATTTTCTACTTTATCGAGAAAAAAATATTAATTATTTCAATGGACCTGCTAACCTGTTCCTTGGAGACCAATTAAAATGGGCCGTGATTATATTTTTTTTCTTTGATGGATTTTTTAACAGAATAAAATATGTGAAGTTAAAAAAAAGACTTTAACTGGGAACCAAAGTAAACAGAGACAAACGAGGAAAGATTCTCTAAATAATTTTTTTGTGTTCTTCATGGAGATCTCTTTAAAGGGTGTAGATACATGTGGGAATTAAAACATGCTGGTAAATAGTTAATGGCTAACTGTTGAAGATTTGGTTGTCTTAGAGAAAAGTCCTTAAAGAAGTCAGAAATATGAAAACTCAATAGCACAGGAACATCAGCACTGATAATCCCTACACACCAATCCTGCTGAACAAGAAAAAAAAAATACAGATTTTTGCTCTCAATCATGTGACTTCATCTCACTGGGCAAAAAAAATACAAAAAAACTGCACATAAACGGCACTAAAGCCTTGTAAGTGTACATATTCCATGCCCTGATGTGAAGACACAAAGATCTACAAATCCCTCATGGCTCATCCAATAAAAAGACCCTGTTAGTAGAACGATCAAGTCGACGGGGCTCAGCAGAGGCCAGGTTCATGTGTGCTGTAATGTTGGCTTGCAAATCTCTTATTGGTAGTTATTTTTCAGCTTTATGAATTCTATAAACCATGTAATAGTTGACCCTAAAAACTCCCTTAAACCTAATCACACCAAGGATCCATGTGCAGCACATTTATGAGGGACTCAATAAAGTAAAAAGGCCACATCATGAATGAGAAATGCTCTCTGATTGCTCCATTACTCAAGCTAAACAACACTGGGGCAGGTGTGACGACAACTTCAGTCCTCAATAAGGGATTTTTACTGCTCTGAAATGTTTTTAACCTTAAATGCCTGATGTCTTTGAGGAACATACCGTCAGAAATAACCATGAGAAATGTATGTTAGAAAGGAAAAAAAAAACTTTCTGGTACTTTTTGAGTAGCTTTTTGTTTCTTAACTTTGAAATATGAACTTAGAGACCCTATACCAAACCATTATTAAGCCTTTTATAGTAAATATCCATGTATGTCATAATATATTATCTTTGGCCCTCTAAAGAGAGATTTTTTTAAATGAAATATGATCTATTTTCACAGCTCATTACCCGGAAGTAAGACGACTCTATCTCTAAAGCACCGCATTTCGGTCCGTGAGGGAGCCGCCCATTTCATGATGCCAACCACAGCCAGCTTTGGCAACGTGTCTGTGTTTCTTTCACGAAAACAAACAACATCCAAAGTTTTACAAAGATGGATGTGCATATTGTGCACATAAAACAAAATCATTTTTGTCGATCACCACTAGCTCTGCAGAGAAAGTGGGTGTGTGTGTTAGCCTGGGGGTGGTGTCTGGCAGCGCAGACTCTTCCTGGATGGGGCTGTTACCCACTTTGTTACACAATGTGAGAACCTGCTTGTTTTCATGGATGGGGAGGGGCTGATGCTCAGAGCGCAGGTTTTTAGAGGAATACTCATGAATGCATGAATGGATCAAAACACTGCTTTGGGGTTGTTGTTTTTTTGCAAGGAATTTACATTATAATATTTGAAGCTAAAGAAAATTGTTCTTTCATGATATAAGCCCTTTAAACCAAATTTCCATAATCATTCGTACATTTACATTCCTGAATTTAAAGCAAACTTGTCAAATGTTGTAGTTCATTAAATGACTACTGGAGGGTGTTTTCAAATATTTTGCAATTGACACCCATTGTAAGAAGTCAAACTTTACACCAAAAATAAACCTATTTACAGTCTGGTGTCAAAGTTTTTTTGTTGAAGTAACTTGCACATTTTGGAGAGTGTTGTCAGATTGGCACGTGAACGGACTTTGCAACATTTCAGGTTTCAGTTATGTCTGATTACGCCAGAAATGACTGGTCCAGTCAGTATATGTTCTTGGTTTAAA
Source organism: Oryzias curvinotus (assembly GCA_023969325.1). Classification (NCBI taxonomy): domain Eukaryota; kingdom Metazoa; phylum Chordata; class Actinopteri; order Beloniformes; family Adrianichthyidae; genus Oryzias; species Oryzias curvinotus. The sequence goes on along the minus strand of CM043718.1, from coordinate 15,564,463 downwards.
TCTAAACCTACAAAAGAGGTAGAGACTGAAATCTAAGTCTGAAAAGTGGTATGAGCATCTCATCCTTATCCTTCCACAACTCATGAGTTTATATAAATTAGCACAAGTCTATAAAGTCTGTAATAGCGTAATCTGCAGAAGAGGGCTCATATTCAAGTTTACAACACAACCATTTGTTTCTCTTTGCTCTCTTCAACAAGGGGTTTTAACTGGAGACTTATCCAGGATATGATGTTCCAGCCTTGGATTGCCTCTGAGCATCAGATGAGCTCAAGTATTATCACCAAAGAGTCACTTTATTCCTCTAGAGCAGTGGATTGTGGGTAAATTCCACTTGCTGGCAGAAGAAATACAATCATTGACAAAAGAAAGAAAAATGGTGACCTACATTTATTTCACCATCCATTTCAACTATCCACTGTCCATTCTGAAGAGTTATTCTATTTCTTTTCTCATAACATTGATTTTTAGGAACCATTATGGAATTCCATGTGATTTGTCTGGCTCTGGTATCGGCAAGGGTCAGTGCCACAGATATCTGCTGCAGCTTTGCCTTTAAAAGCCCACCAACTATAGGCATTTCTGCCTTTTTGTAATTATTTGGTGGAAGCACAGAAGCAAAACGTTTCATCCACATGAAATAAATATTCACTTGGATCTGTGTCGTATGACCTCCAACACCCTCCAAACATAGTGCACAATACGTGGTCATGTAAACTCTTACAAAACTCTCTGAACATAAAAAAATGTGCATTCTCCGTTAGATTCCTCATTTGGAAAAAAAAATCTTATGGACATTTTGCTGTAAAATAAATGAATAATAAATAAGAGGCTACTATGAGAATGCGTTGGTTACAGATATAGAAATTCTACAGGGGTTGTGGTCTTCATGCCAATGAGAGCTAAAAAGGCCCTACTCGCTCTGTTCTAGATACATTATGGAATGACATCTGCTGTTCTTAATTAAAGAAAATAAGATATTACCAGCTAACTTTGTTTAAATGACACCAAATATCACTGATTACCTTTGCTTTCATGGCAAAAAAAAGTTCTAAATGATAACATGATTTATTTACCTACCTAAAATAACCATTTAAACAAAGATTTTTTTAATATTTACTCCTGAAAATTGGTTATAAATATCAATATGAACACAGAAAAACGACAAAATGTTAAATTAAGTGACATTTTTGCACAATGCATGGTCCTATTTTATGGTGTTGGTTAATTTATTTGCTCTTTATGTCTGACTGTCTTTGAAACACTAGTCTATTTCTGAAAAAAAAGTTTAAGAAAATAGCAACAATCCCACACCAACACTATCAAAAATCAAATTTAGGAGGAAAAAGAAACAGTTTAAAATCTGACCTTGTCACATTTGTTTTAGTGATAGTAATAACGTAAATGAAATTTTTTTTTCTTTCAAAAAATTGCACCTTGGTGTGGTGTAATAAGAGTTTATGATCTATTCAATTGTAAGACAGGGAATCCAGCTTGGGCAGGATCTAGTTTCCCAATTACTAAAATATGAAGAGAATCATCCATACACAATATTTTACAAAGCTGGTGAAAAGATCCAGTCACTGAGGACTTGACTGGAGTTCCTCTGTTGACATATCAAAAAACTCCTTACCCTTCTGTTTTTGCAGATGTCATAGTGAATGGACTGCATGTATTTAGTTTAGTATAAAAATCTTGTTTGTGGTGTAAAGATACATTTTTAGCTGTAGAACTAGCGAGCTAGATTGTGATTATTCATTTAGACATAAATTAAAGTCTCCAAGAAACATTTCGTCAGGTGCAATGTGGCATTTGTAAATAAAGTATTTTTAGTTCTATTAGAATTTTAGTGTTTTCGTTCTATTATTTTTTGTTCTATATATATCACTTCAGGGGCAAAAAAACAGCAACAACTTTAAACCTATTTAGAAGACATGACTGAACCAGCATAAAAGAGAAGAGCCTTTTTCAACTCTATAATGCTGTTTTTTCTTGTAACATGGGTGATTCTACATCAATCAGAATTTTAATCTGAAAATATTATGAATTATTTTGTAGATAATGTATTAATAATTTTAAGTCAGAGGAGCTGCAGATTCTTTGCAGAAAGTCTGAACTTTCACTTTGTGGGTAATTTAAACACAAATGTATAAAAAACAAAAAAAGAAATTCTTAAAATAGCATTAGATTAAAATATATACATAACAAATCAAATATGTCGACATGTAAAACATGCAACATTAATTATTCAAATCACAGTTGTTTTTTATCAAGGAAAAATGTGTTTTACTGCAACTTCCCATGCAAGAATGAGAATGTTTTACTATTTAAAGAGCCCATATCATGCAAAATCATTTTTAAGCTTTTACGTCTATTATAAAGTTCACTACTCACAAAAAACAACCCCAAAGCGGTTCTTTGATCCATTTCCGCATCTCTGACCATTCCTCTAAAAACCTGCGCTCTGAGCACCAGCACCTCCCAAACCATTCCAAGAAAACAAGTGGGTTTTCACATTTTGACATACGAAAGTGGGTAACCGCCCCTTCCAGGAAGAGTCTGCGGTGCCAGCAGCGCCCCCAGGCTAACACCCCCCCCCAAGTTTCCCTGCAGAGATAGCGGTGATCAACAAAAATGATTTTATTTTATATGCACATCCATCTTTGTAAAAATTTGAATGTTTGTTTTCGTGGGCGAAATGCAGACACGCTGCCAAGGCCGGCTTTAGGTTTATGTCATGAAATGGGCAGCACCCACAAGGAGCGAAAGGCGATGCCTCAGAGATATTTGTCATACTTCCAGGTAGGAAAATGAGCTGCAAAAATAACTTATATTCCATAAGACATCTTTCTTTCGTGTGCCAAAGGTAATATTATGATCAAAAATATGGATATAGTTTGCTGTGAAAGGTATTAGAAAAGCATGACATACCCCCTTAAAATAGTTTTGCTCATATAAAGACACTACTTGGGTGAAAGTTTTTTTTCACAGCCAAAAAAAGTTGTTCTCAGAAATGAAATTGAACAAAAATATTGATATTTACTAAATAATGTGAAGCTGGTAATAAAAATCCATTTGTGAACTTGTGAATGGATCTGGAAGTTTGGCAGTAAAACCCAGCCCATTTATCAAAGTCTCCTACAAAGTTGCAGCTGATCAAATACATTAAAGTTGAGCTTAACTTGTAGTAATGATGATTTGACTACGAGAAAAAGAAATTGATAAAAAAGATGCTGATGGCACCTGTAAAGTTGGAATGGCATATAGCAGCACTTCAGAGGTCTTTGACCACAACAGGAAATGTTTGTGGTGGTTGTACTGATCCTTCCCAGTGTAGTCATAATGAATGCACAAGAAACTTTGATGTTTACTTCTTCATTGGCTGGAGGAAAACTCTATACTGTGTGGTTATGCTGATTAAAGCAGTGCAAAGCAATCTACTGCAAACCAGCTCAGAATTGCCCCAGTGACAGGGTATTTAGAAGAGTAGTGAAGTGCAAGAAAGCTCAATTACATCCTCCCAGCATGTTCCACATAAATCACAGTAAATCCTCTTTCAAGCCTCTCTTTCGGAAATGACTGTTTCTTAAAACACGGAGACTCTTGCTACAGTTCTTCTCTGAGGACGAGAGGCGATAGAAAAACTGCGGAGAATACGCTGATCTGCAAAGCAACTTCCTGTTGAGGCTTACCACGCCCAGAGGGAGTCAGAGAGTGGAATGTGGCTGCGGCACCATCGTTGGTATGAGAACGCTGCAGATTTATCAGCTGAGGCAGAAGAGGGAGGCTTTGAAGAATCAAGAGACAATCATTTTAAACGTGCACTGGCACAGAGCGGCGGTGCAGGGAAGTATATTTCAATAAATAGGCCCATAACGCACAAAAATGCCGCTGAAAGGTCAGCTGTTTGATCAAATGAATATATAAATGAATGCTTTCTGAAAGCTTTTCATTAGAATATTAAAGCTTTTGATGCAGCCCCACTCTTGAATTTCAAACTTATTATTGCTCGCCCTGGATTTTCATGACTATCTGAGTTTCAGAGTGCTTCTGATAAAAAGAAAAAAAATTGAAATATTCCTGAAGTAGCTATTGATAAACTGATCTATTCTTTAAGGATATGTTTTTGTATTAAAATGTCACATTCTGGCATATCCAAATGTCAACTCCCAAGGTTGCCTTACCCTTCTCACTAACCTTAATGCTGCTTTTGAAATAATAGCCATCCTACAAAATATTGTTTATATTGAAATGTGTTTTTGAGGCATAAAGGGAACAAAAGACTTAGTGCACTTAAAACCTCGCCGTTGAACTCCACCGTCCATGACATGTCTAGGAAAAAGGCTTATTGATGTTTTGCGGCCTTGCAAAAACAAAATGTGACTGGCATTTGTGGAGGAGATGTAAAGGGCGTTGGAATATGATGAAATATAGCTGCAGGTGCTGATAAGATGGTTGGTGAAGTTTTCTTCAGATCAAACAGGAGTGGAAAGGGCTGTGACAGGTGTCTCTAACAGCCCCGCACCTCCCGTCCTCATCCTTACCTATCTGCAGCACTATCTGATTAAAACTGACCATCCACAGGCTCTCTTCACTGCCAGCGCACGCCATGGCTGAACACCTTATCACACATGCATGCACGCTCACACACACTGCTGCTGAGAGGGACAGCGGTGGGGGAATACAGTACCTTGTGTGTTGACTGGATTGGTGGTGGGTGTGGGGGTAGTAGTGGGAGCATCTAGATGAAAAGAGTGAAAAAAAATAAAGAACATGTATAAGAAATAAAGACAAGAGTAAAGAAAGAGACAAAAGCCATTGAAGATGAGGAGCTACACTACAAAAACAAAACAAAAAAACCAACAAAAAAACAACAACAAAAAACGTGCAGGTTTTAGCTACAGAGTGAACTTTAGAGGCTGTGTTAGTAGATGTGACTCCTGACTGATTCACATCATTTGAAATCTAAACTGAAATCCATGTCAGGTGAGCATGGCAACAGTAAAAAAGTAGGTTTTGCTGAGCAAGATGAAGAACAAACATGCTGCTTTTATCCAAAAGTGGCTTTCAAGCGGGAGATAAAAGGTGGCGATGTGGGGTTCCCCGCATCACACACTTTGACCTGCATGCTGGAGAGGTTTTGGGATGGATCCACCACCTGTCTGATTGCATGATAAAGATAGGGTCAAGTATTTTTAGCAAAAATTGAACAAGGTAGATGTATTTTTATGAGCACTATTTTTGTTTCCATTTCTTAAAGCCATTTAGTTATATCAAAGCAAGTGTATTGTGCACAATCAGCATTTATGTATGCACATTCCTTGGTGCTCTTCTTAAATTCTCTTATATACATTTTTTTAATTGCAAATATGCAAAAAAAAAGACTTTTTAAAACCAGCTTTAGTTTGATGTCAGAAATGTGCTAAAGTATTTTTTCTGTGGACTTTTTAGAAAAAACAACAACACATTCATCATTTAAAAACTGTTAAGTGTAAATGTGCTTGTTTTTTTCATATTTAAAATAAAAATGTCTGCTGTGGAGAGAAAAAAAGCTGCTTAAGACGTCAGTCCTTCTATCTAATGCAAAGCTTCACTTTCAGTCATCCATCAAACTTCCTGTTTGGCTGCTATCACCTGCAAATAAAATTGACTAAACTTTAAATCAGTTGAATAAAATGAATACATATTTCACAACATTATTTACAAAAATAGTATTAAAACACAAGAGTATAAAGTCATGGTGTACACTGCAAAAACTAAATCTTAAGAAAGTAATAGGACATCTTAAAAAAGGAAGTTAGTGGTTTGCATTTATTTTTTTCCTTAAAATAAGAATTCTTGATAAAACCAGTTTTGTTGACTTTGCTATACCTGTAAAGATTACATTACAAAAAAAAAATAAAAATATTATAAGAAGTAAAGAAATCTTCAACTTCTTGGAAACAACATTTTTACTTTCCTCATTCTCCGTCTCAATTTTACATGAAAGCATTTGCTGGTAGGCAGTGATCAGAGTATGGAAAAGGTTTTTCAAGTGAACAAAACAAAAGCTTTTTTATTTTTTTTTAGTGTTGTTGTTGTCGTCCTGGATGTCTCAGCCAAGTTTGTTTATCCTTTTATCCATATAACATCCAGTTCTAAATGCTGAAAAGGTTGCTCTTGGGCTAAATAATCACAACACAAAAGGATGACAATTGGTTTTTGTATCACCTGATACATTTTCTATGGGAGCAACTAAATACTTTTTTTTTTTTTTTTTTTAATCACCAGACAGAGGGGATCAGGGTAAGAACAATGAAATCTCAAACTTTAGTCTGTATTTGTTTGTCTGAAGCCTGAAACTTAAAGCCTCAAACAATCAAACATTTTGCTGCATCCTTGATGAGATCAGGGAAGGATAGTTGATCACGCTGAAACAAAGCGCAGCATGACGGAGACTGGATGTGCTGCAGTGGTTGGTGTTTCATGGGCTGAACCATGCTGGAATCACGATTTATTTCAATATATGTATAAGGCATCATCTTAAGAATTAGTTACTTATCAGTGGAGTGGTTGGTAGAGCAACATGCCACCCACTGAACCATCCGTGTTCCATTACTAAAATCACAAAGACCTGAACATGTTTGTCACTGTGCTTTGGTTGGATTATACTGCCTTATGGCATGCACTTTTTAATACATTTCTAATTAGGAATAAATAATAATGGCTGGCATTTAAGCAAAGATGGAGCTACTTTCCACAGTCACAATAATTAAGTCAGACTGCAAATTAAACTACTCTGGTCTCCTGCTGCAACCCAGCAGAGCCTCAAGCAGCATCCTCTGCCCCGCACTGCACTGATTAGCTGTGTTAGTAACCTCCAAAACAAAATAATCAGAAAGACAAAATGCAGAGCAATTCAGCTATGCAGTAGAACTAAGGAGGACTGAAAGCTTTCCTCATCAGGGGAATATATGCCAGTCTCTGGTGCAGGGGGAAGATAGCACGACCCCTTGCTGTGGGAGAGCAGCAGCAGGGGAAATTGGCAGGCTGTTTCCAAGCCTTTACTGTCTGCACTCCATCAAAAGACAGCAGTGGGGGACCACACACTCCCAAACTAATGATAAAACATCAAGGACAGCATAATGCTGCCGCCGGGGATGGAGTGAATAGCAGAGGTGGTGTTGAGGGTGGTATGGGGGTATCAGGAGCAGATTCTCTTCTGACAGCATTTGAAGAGAGGGGTGGGCTAGATTTCTTTCCCTATGACCGAAGGCAGTGTGATAGCTGAAATCTCAGTGTCTGGAAGAGGGAAATTGGCCATTCAGGGATGAGGGTCTTCACAAAGGCTAGGATAGGATGTGGCACATATAATATCCACACGAACAAGAATTCTCCATGGGCAATTTCCAGGCTGGATGACTCTGGGCTCAGCATTATAAGCGCTGAAATATGACTGTATTTTGAGAAACCATATTTTTGGCAGCAAGGAATTTGATTTGAGAACCTTTAACCACAAAGTGAAACAATGTAGGAAAAATTGTTTATGTACGCCTGCTTAAACTTACATTTCTTCCCAACATCAAGGTATTTTTTTCAATTTGTTTTTGTGTCCTGTCCAAAAACAGTTACTGTATTTTGCAGAGTACAAGTCATTTTTTTGTCATAGTTTGGCCATTGGTGTTAGTTATTTATGATTCTTTTATTTAAACATAAGTAAGTTAATTTTTTCATCATTTTTCCACTAGCAGCTAGTTGCCTTTTAGCAGTTGTTGCCTTTTAGCAACCACTAGTAGGTGGATCAGAATTTGCTACTGACAGGAAGGCAGAAGATGCATAGTCTAGATGGAGATGTGCTTACCATTGCTTTGGTGGAGCTCTTCAAAATAAAGAAATCAGATCTCTTAATGTCATCCATGTCTTCCGTGGATTATAAATGGGACAAACATGCTTCCATGTACCGATAAGACCATAAGCTTGAATGTAGCTCCTCCCACATACGACAAAAGAATCGAGTTTCTGAGCATATTAGTAATTTTACACATCGAAAGCAGACGCAAACTCGATGCGTGAATCTCGATATAAATGCAGCATTACGCCCGGGCTTGGTGGATTTGTTCGGAAGTATTGCACCTTTTTCCCAAAGGTGCGACTTATTCTCCGCAGTGACTTAAATAGGATTTTTCTTTTTTTTGTTCCTGCGACTTATACTCCGGTGCAACTTCCAATTCTGAATATACGGTATATATTTAAATAGTGATCTTTGAAAACACTGAAGTATCTTCAAAGGTTTGTTCATTTCACCAGTATAGTATTTTTGCGAAAAACTAATCTAGTGAGGTGCTGACAGTCACCCCAGACTGTGTAACTGTGCAATTCACAAGGACAGTTTCCCAGCAGCCTTTCATAAGAACAGGGAGCCTCATGCTCATGTTATGTCAAAACCCTGACAAACCCTAAATTTGCAGCATGCTGTCAATCTATGACTTTTTGTCCACCGAGGATTTATAGATCCAAAAAGTCAATTGCGGACAGAGTCGTGGTGGTAAATGGAGCGGCAGCGTGTGTGAGTTATAGCACCAGGTCACCTCTGAGAGTAAAAGGCTTCTTTCCAGCCTTAGCACACACCAGCCAGGGGGCACAATTCACAGACTATTGCAGACAAACCCTTGTGGAGAACAGCATGACAAGCCTCTTTCCCAGCCTTTCGACCGCCCATATACAATACATGCCACACAATGGGACTTGATTTGACGTGGATTTACATCAGCCTCCCACCTGTCCAGACTGTCGCAGAGTGAAAGGTCATTAGTCTTTTTCAAATAAGAGGAGCCCACAGGACTGACTGAGGCAGGGGCTGACAGAAGACTGAGAAAAAGAATTCATAGACAGTTTAACTTGGGCCTGAAGACAATGTAAACATGTGCCAATCAGAAAATTATAAAAACTATTTATAGTTGACACATTAAGTCAATGTTTCATTAGAAAAGAAGGCAAGTACGATTAAATTGATTTAATAAAAAAAGTCATTTACTGAAGATCTCTGTTTGTTTGACGTCTAATAGCTTCACCAGAAATGTATAAAACAAAACACGTAATAGAAAAAAAGAATACTTTATTTTTCTGAGAATAAGTTGTGGATTTTTACATAGTTTGGCTGAGGGTGCCACTTATACTCAAGTACGACTTAAATGTGATTTAAATAAAAATAAATAGCAACAACCGCTGGGAGGGCACCGTAAGCAACTATTAGTGTTTGATACAGACAGCAATGCAGAAGAAGAGGTGCGACTCAGTCTTAAGCTATTCAATTCAATTCAATTTTATTTATATAGCCCAATATTTACAACAATAGTCACACTTCAAGCTACATACACTGGTCATATGTGGTTAGGGCATTCAAGATGCAAGTTTTTAAAACACGCCTTCAGCATATGGTATTCACACTGGACAGTCGCTAGCCGATACTAACCTATGTACTCGGGCACCAGACGTGCCGCAGGCCGGGCAGAAAGCGACTTTCTGATGACGGGGAATTTGCGCTCAGTGAATTTAAACACGTGCAGTGATGTATGTTTCAGAGGATGTCCGATTGGCCATTTTGCATGTCAATCAAGTCCTGTACTTCTCGGTGAGGATTTTGATTGGTGGATTTTTTAGAAGTACATTTTTTTTTTTTGTATCTTTGCTGGCCTGTGATCTACCCTCATGTCCTTGAAGATCGACCGGTCGATCGCGATTGGCGTAATGAGCACCCCTGCTCCAGGCTTTTTCCTTAACAGCTCATTTCTGATACATGAAAGACTGGTATCGTATAATTCTGGCCCGGCACAAACAGCAATTATTGATTTCGCCTTCATGAACAATTTCAAATGGTTGACACATGTGTCGATAAGGATGCCATCCAAACTTCATTACTTCAGCTGAGTCTCTGATTGGTCAAAGTCCAACTGATTTAACTTTCAGTGGACATTTAAATGCCGTGTGTTTTGTATGTAGAGCCCACAGATAGACTTAAAAACTTCCATAGCGACGCATGAACATGAGAGTTTTGAATGTGGCAGCCAAAAATGCACAATTACACACATTTATATAAAGTTCTCAAAAGAAGCATTTCCGATGCGTTTCTGAGCCCGGTATGAGCGTAACATTACCCCGGGCTCTGCAAACTTGTTCAAAAGTGACACAAAGGATATAGAATTAAATTGATTTAGTAACTTAATAGTAATAGTCATATAAATAGTTTAGTTGTTAGCATGTTCTTTATACTATGCTTATCATATGTTGCACTAACAAACTAGATTCCTCCTGTTTCATAAAGCTAAATGAGCATCAATGTATTATGGTAGTAAAGCAGGCATTTATTCAGTATATTATTGCTATCTATTCTGTTACTATGATTTGCCTCTTGAGATAAAATGTCCGTTCTTGATCCCATATTTTGTTAAATACATTTCTCCCAAAAGTGCGACTCCTACTCCAGTGCGACTTGCATATGACTTTTATATTTTTTTTATTTTTTATTATGCATTTTTTGTCAGCTGCAACTTATAGTCCGGAGCAAAAATAAGGTCTAAATAAATTTAGAAAATGCGAGAGGATGCTCGGTGGTAGGATGAGGTTGTGCATTGATGCTCAAAAGCTAAACAACACAAAGTTATCATGTTAAGAGCAATCAATGCAGCAGAAACACACACTAATTAAGCCACTGTAGCAGACATGATTAGCCTGGGACAACAAATCCTCACACGGACCAAAACATGATTTTGCCTGGCATTAAATCCTCCAGAAAAGAGAAGTGGGAGTCACAGACATAATTATATGCAGTTTGAACACCTATTACCAATCTCCTGTGTCTCATTACAGAGAGGCGAGGTCATAAAGCTTCCAACACTCACACACTAGAGAAATGGGCTTTAATGGAAATGGGTAAAATATGTGAATATGAAGTTATTAATTTATGGGGTCATGGCAAGAGATTCAAAACCCGACAATGTGTTTCTTTTTAAGAAACATGCTGTAGTTACTGCCCTTTGCTTTGGGTAAATGTTTCAAGTGATACACGATTTAGCACTAAAGACCAAATATTTGGGAATTAGGAATTTCCCACAGGCATTTCAGTGAAAATTTAGATTCATTAGAATATTATAGCGCAACATTACAGTATTGTGTATGTGCAAATAAAAACCTCATTTTCCACTCGTCTTTGGTGAGGAACAAACCCCCAAAACACACTGCCTACACTTGTTGTTTTCCAGGGAATCTTTCCTCATCTATTAAAAATTTAGCCATGATTGCTTGATAATCTGCTCTGAGTGTGTCATTTGCCGGCATATGCTGTGCTTTTGTCTGGGAGTGATCATTACGGGAATAAGCAGATGCCATCATCTGCCTGGCAGAGCACGAAGATGAATAGCCATGACGCTGCAGTGCCATGAGTGTTACAAGAAAGAAAAAAACAGGGAAGAAATCACATACTTCTGAGAGGGAAAATAGCATGTTGCTTCATGAATAATTAACCAAACTGTTCAGAAGAAGGAATATGGTGAAATATGTGTCTTTCACACAGATCACACTGTTTTTAAGCAGCCTAAATACAAACAAAATTCTAAATTCTTTCAGCTCTGTTAAAAAAGGCTTTGTCCTTTAACAATTCTTTGTTGCATAGGTTTTTGAGTATTGAATATGTCTTCTAACTTACAAAATATCAAATAAAACTTTCAACCTGACATGATTTCTTGCCATTCTCTTTTAGTGTATTTGAACCTGAACAGTTTTCTAGGCACCTCTCCCTCTCATCTTCCACTAAAGACCCACTCCAATGAATATTGTGCTTTTGATGTTTTTTATCATGTGGCATTTTTCTAATGAGGGAGGAAATATGTAAAGAAAATTCATCTTAAAAATTTGTATTTCGCAGCAGACAAATACATGACATTTGAAAAAGCCTGTATCAGTGACGTGGAAGCTACTACTGCAACCCACAAGCTCTCTGCTCTTTCTCCATTCTGTTGCGTTCACTTGTAGACAAATAGAAACTATGTTCTAGAAAACAACACAGGTTTTTTTCAATTAGCTAAAAATGGCATAATCATAATTAAAAGATCACTAGGAATGTGTTTAAGTTAGACCAAAAGATAACTGGAATGGGTCTTTAAAACCCAAGTCACTCCAATCCAAAATCCATTTCCACACCGGTGGATGAGACAGACAAATAAATATCAAGTTGCTGTGGTTTTACATGCGGTCTGGTGCTGTCAGCATGACCTAAACAAGTCTTCTGACCGGGGATCAAAACAATTTCATCACAAAGAAATCCGCAATTGATCTTTCCACAGACCAATATCTGAGAAAAAAAATCAGTTGTAGTTTTCAAATCGAACCACGGAATTGAAGATTTTTCTTTTGGAATTAAACATGCATATCTGCATCTGAACTGATGCAGATCTAGCAGTGTGAATCAACATGATGAATCACATGTGATGAGAACCGTTTAAAACACTGTCTGGTCCAGGTGTTTGCTTGCAGACAGCACATTATTTTGCTAAGTGACCTTTCAATTAATCAACAGTAATAAATGAAAAACTTTAAGCAAACATCAACTAATTGTTTAGTAGAGCGCAGAAAGATCTGAGCAAGTAAAAGTATATATGAAGTAGATCTCACCCAGTTTAACAGTGTGGGATTTTTAAAATAATGTTCGTCTTAGAATTTTCCTCCAAAAGGCTCTATGCAATTAATTAGGTAATTATTTCATTAAACAACTTTTAGTGACTTCTAGGTCAACCAATAGAGACTACGAGGAGGGTTTTGACTAAAGAGTGGTTGAAGAACTGGCATAGTATATCTTATCTGGAGCATGTATAGTGGAGGGATGCCATCCATGCGTCACTACCAAATCAGAGTCCCTGATTGGTCACAGTTTTACCCATTATTACTTCAAATGTGCGTCCAATGGCTGCCCGATTTGGACTATTTGTGCTTTGCGAGAATTTTGAACTTGGAAGCTAACAAGTGTTTACATAGACCTTTTATTGCAAGTGGTCACTTGAATGCACGCTGCTGAGGGCAGTGTGAACGTAGCTTTAGAAGGAATGGGGTGGATGGCTAATATTTACATTGACGAAACAGGCTGATTTATACGGACTAATAGTTTTTAGTAATAGAGTTTTTAGTTAGTTAGTTATTAAAAAGTTGACTGCAAAAACTCTTTATTTATAAAGATACTGCTCTGAATGGATCTAAATAAGACATACACATTTGGTTTGTACACTTATGTTGAGGAAATACACCATTCCACATGTTGCCTGGGAGCATAAACAGCCTGTTTGTAGTTACTTCTTGCTCACTGGTAATTTTTTTGACTCCCAACACAAACCAATTCCAACCTGGGAGTAAAACACAAAGTGCTTTTCTGAGCAGCAGGGAGCAACTTCTCAATGGATAGAAAGCTAAACAAGCAGCTTCCACTGAAAATGTATTTTCTCCTTCATCTCCATCACCCCTGCTGGCCAACAAAAATGGGAAATGAAAGTCTGAGCCGTGTGAAGTTCAGGGATGTCACATAGCCTTTGTGTTTTAAAGAAACTTTAACCTCCCTTGATTTGTTTTGCAGTTATGGCTAAAATGAAAAGTTAAAAAAACAAACAAAAGAAAAACAGAAGTTGTAAAATGGCAAAAGAAAAATGGACGGCAGTGTTGTTAAAGGATAAAGAAAATGAGGCCTGAATAAAGAGAGGTCAGCGCAGAGCCGCCAACAGTCTGTGGCATTTAAAGGCAAGTCCTGGGAGAGATGGTCCGTCTATTGCCCTTTACAGTTTGGCTGCTGAACACACGGAAACTCCATCAACTTCAGTGAAAGTCAATAATCAAATGGCAATCGCCAATGTATTCCACATTTTAATTCTTGTATCTTAGCAGCATATTGCATGAAGGGGGGTTAAAAATGTGCTAATCCTTTCCTTAGCTGGAAATTCAGGATCCTAGTTTTCCTCTGTTAAACCAAACTCCCTTTAACCTGGAAGTAATGTGGCTTTATAAGATAATCAAACAGACGAAGCTATTGAGTTGGGGATCAAACTAGCGTTCAATGTCTAAAAGTGAAACTGCCCTCTGTAAAGCAAACAGAAGCTGGTTGTGTAGTATTATAGAGCCTGTTGGCAGACATCAGGACATAAAACAAATGACGATTAAAGAGAAAGTGAAAATGAAATTTAGAAATTTAATCTAATCTGTCACACATGTTTATAACACTTTTTCAATTCTAGTCAGGTTAAGACACTAATTCAAAGCCTCTAGTTTGGTGTTGTAAACATGTTCTTGTGGCATTTCTCTAATGATGGAGGACATTTGCATCATTTACATTGTAGAAATGCATTTCTGAGTATTTCGTTATGAATCAGGAGCGAACAAAATAATTGCAGTCGAAAAAAGCTTGCTGTGATGCAGGGGCTACAATCGATAAGCCAGAAGCTCCTTGCTCCACTCCATTTTGATGCATTCACTTGCAGACAAATAGATTCATGTATGTCTTCATTTTCCTCATCTGAGCTGGCATCTGGCCAAAACTGTATGGCTGGATAGCTCCAATATTGCTCTCCATTTTTGTTGCACTCATAATGGGGGTTGTAAGGGGCTGATAGCTTGTGGGAGAGCGTGTAAAACAGACTGATGATGGGAAATGGGGGTAGGCTTACTCTGCACCAGCATTCCTGCTCACAACCCAAGAGGCGAATTTTTAATGAACTCCTGCAAAACTATGTTCTAGAAAACAAAAAGTGTTTTTTTTTATCAATTTTCTAAAAGTGGCATCATTATAGTTAATCATAATCATAATTTACAATAAATCAAAAGATGAAACAGACTTTCTAAAGAAAAAATATAAATGACAATTGATAAAACTGTGCATATGCACATATATAAACATGTTTTGCACTGTTTTGAGTTTCTCTGTCTTTTTCAAACATTTAGCTCCCACTTATTTCTTTGTAAGTCAAATTAATTAATCAAGCTAATCAAGTGAACAATTTAACGCTAACTTCCTGGGTCTTAGTGATCCTGTGAATAACCTCTCAGTATCCAATCATTTATGTGTTAAATAGTTTTTTTTTTAAAGAAATACCTACCAGACACATAGAGGATATAGTCATCATAGGCCTCTCCAACCGTGTTTGAAGCCACACAGCGGTAAGTGCCATTGTAGGACTTGTTGAGGTTCTCAATGTAGAGATCAGAGCCGGTAACCACAGCGTGAGGCGGCACATCCTCTTCCACTCTCAACCAGTTGATCTGATGGGGACTGATAGGAGGACAAATGCCACTAACATTAGTCAGGCTTTCCTATCCTTAAGACTAATTGAAATTAAAGGTGAGATCTCAGATCAGCACAGAACTGCTGGCAGCTTGTTCAATGATGTACAGGATGACATTTATCAGCTACACATTCACTGGAAGATAAATGTTAAGTCTGTCTGACTGCCTTAGAGCAGCAAAAGTTCCAAAAAGTACTTAAAATTCATCACTATAATAAAGAAAATACGCTGTGAAGAAATTATGAGAACAAAGAATTTAAATTAAGGCCTTATTTAGAAAGTTGCTTAATTTTCTTGAATGAGTTGTGCCTTTTTTTTTTTTATCCAAACAAGACAATTTTTAAACTCAAAATTACATATACAGACTACTGTTTCCTTTAATACAGATGCAACTACACATGTTGCTGTTGGGATAAATACATTTTAGTTTTGTTTTCTTGGTTTAAGTTTGTTTGGGCCATCAAGCTTCAGATTCTGTCACCCACACTCTCTTGATCACACCAGGTTTTATGTGGTCAATCAACTCAGCTGTTTCAGTTTCAGTCAATTGCCATTCAGTCTATTTAAGCTCATTGGTTTCAGTTACTCTGCCATGTTTGCTGTGTTAGCACTGCTTTACTCATGTGGTTCAAGGTCTCACCAGTTCATGTTTGAGGTTGTTTTAAATGTTTGTTTCCATCAGCAAGAGCGGGAATTCTGCATTTGTTTACCTCCACACTATCATTTTCTAGCATTTGTTTGAAATAAGAACTATGTTAAGATGTAATGCAGAAAAAGAATAGAAATAAAAACAAAATGTAGGGGTGGGGGAATGCTTGAGTTAAAACACTAAACACCTCTAAAATGTTCCAGAAGTGGGTATAAGATTATTAAACATTTTGTTCATTAAAAAAACAAACAAAAAAATAACTTTAAATGGATATATACTTTTACAACTTCTCATTCATTTTAAGTTTTTTTTTCTTATTTATTTATTTATTTATTTTTTACTGCCAACAGTCTGTGTGAAAGAGCACTAGAAAAGCTTTCTAAATAAAACCCACCTGTAGTGTTGGGCATGTTGAAGCTTAGATGTGAAACATATATTCCAACACATTGAAGCGTCTCCTTTCAATTTTACAGAAAATAAATGCTATCTTTCTAAAGGAGAATTGGCAGCTGAACATAAAAAAAAATATTTCTTGGCAACTTATGAAAGATTAGCTGGCATAGACATTATATATGATGACATAAAACCTTTTTTTTTTTGTTTACCTATTTTTTCAAAACAAACCTAGTTTTCCAATTTTAAAACTTTTTTCTATTTCAATATAAATAAATTGGTATTTGAAACATTTTTATTTATTTATTTTTTTATTTTATTTACTGTCAATTTATACAATTAACTGAAGTAATTCTAGCACCACTCTGAGGCACACCACTTCCCAATTGAAAAATTGAGTTTTACAATAGCACTTTCAGTATGGGGAAGCCACAACCTCAGATTTGGTTTCTTTTTTTTCTTACTTTTTTAAGTAAGACTAAAAATAATACAAAATATCAAATCATACTGAATATATGAAACTTGTTTTGCCAAAAAAAAAAAAAAAAAAACTTCTTTAAACTTTAAAGGAAGCATAAAAGAAAAAAATGTATGATCCAATTGAATACTCACTCTGGTTTTCCTTCTGCAATACACGTCAAATCAAGGTTGTCTCCCTCTCTAGTTAACCCTTCAGGATATGTCACCACAATCTTCACCTTAGGTTTATCTGAAAGCAAAAAAAATAAATAAAAAAACAAATGTGAAAATAATCATTTTCTCAAACTTAGAAATTAATTCATTGTTTGAAGCCAAAATAAATGACAAAACTGTTTTCTCTATAGCTTTATAGTCGGTCTGCAGTCCCTTTAAGCAAGATGGTTTTTTATTTCCTTTTATCAATGTGAGCAAAAGATTACCAAAATGTCAAGCAGCTCGAGTAAAGCTTTCTATTTTTCTTGAAAGGTCACACAAAACAGTTATCTTCCTCTAAAAAAGTAAAAAAAACAGACAGACTACAAAAGGTTACGTTCGCATTTGTTTGATGCTTGACAGTAGTTAGCAACTTGTGTTGTCTCGTCAATCAGGGCACTTCTTTAAAATCATCCAAACAATTTTGACATCAAACAAATCCCTTTTTTTCTCATTTCTAACCTCAGAATTTCATTATATTTTTTTAAAGATTGGTACATGTTAAGATAACTAAATATGATGAATGTAAAGCACTTTAATAGAAAACTTTAAAGGTCTGATGGTTAAGACAATTAACGTCTATATGCTACTTGTTTATTAGTGTGACTTCATTACCAAAAAATGCTCTTCATTGAGCATATTCTTTAGATATTTGACCGAGACATGATTTTAATCTTTGTGTCATGTGACCACGTCAAAACAAAGAATCCAGGAAATGACATTGTAGACTGAGGTTTCTCTGTATTTATTTGTATAAGGTTTTTGAAAAGAAGTATAAGTTCAGTAACAATATAAATGTAAAAGTATTAGGATGAGCAAAAGTTCATTTCTATACTTTATAATATAACCCTGGTTAGTACTGACAGATGTCAAATGTTTCTTGTAGGTCTTTATCAGATTTGAGCACACTGCAGCAGCTATTTTGATCCATTATTCCATGCAGATCTTCTCAACATCTAAAGCCTTATGATACATTCACATCAGGCTCAGAAACGTGAGTTTCCGAGTGTCTATGTCCAAGGAAAAGTCTATAAACGCATGTTTCGGGCTTCTGCGTTCTAAACTCTCAGATTCACATGTTGCTTGCAAGTTTTCGGGGTCTAGGCAAATAACATGTGGTCATTGAACGTATGTTCAAAGTTAAACCAGTTGAACTTTGACCAATCAGGTACTCAAGTTTAGTGGTAGTGATGGATGGGTGGCGTGCCAACTGTTAGAAATTAGATCATGGAGGAGAAATTAAAAATTGCGGTTTGAGCCCGGCTATAAGTATATGACATCACATCTTTCATATATCAGAAAAGAGCTGTGAAAGAAATAGCCTGGAGAAGATTCACGAGATTTGCACCACTTTGACATTTCACACCAAACCTCTTCCAACTGTAAATACATACGCTAGTATCAGGAAGCGACAGACCTGTGTGATCCCCATATGATCAAAGCCAGTCAAGAACTCGCATTTAGTCCATTCTTGAACGGACAACACATATCCAGTGTGTAAGCCACAAGAGCTGTTATGGGTGGATACAGGCTGACTGTGGGAGAAAAAATGGGTAAACCTCTAAGAGGCACACAGGTGGCGCAGCTTGCAGAAACTATCAAGGTCGTAGACCACTCCGTGAGCCCATAGAGCAAAAATGTGTTAATACAAGAGGACTAGTGGCATTTACACCAAAGGATTCCATTTTGGTCTCATCTGACCACATGACATTCTTCCCAATCCTCATCCAAATGGTCTCTGGCAAAACTTTACATTGGTCTGAGCACGTGTTGATTTAAGCAGGGGGATCTTTGAAGCACTGCAGGATTTGAACCTATGACCATAACATAAAAAAGTCTTTGAAAATTTTACCATGTGATTTCCAGGATTCTTTTTTTAGATTCTATCTCTAACAGTTGAGGTTTTTCTTTGATAGAACTACATACCTTTCATTTATTTAAGTGGGACATTTTGGAGAATCTGTGACGCCAAAATGCTTTTTTGCCCCACGGTGAATCGGGAATTAGTTTAAGTACAAATTAGTTGGGAATTAGTTTAAGTACAAATCTTGTAGTGCTTGTCTACTCCAAGGGAAAATGTTGGAAAATTCAGTTGCACTTAACTAGAGGCAAAAAAGTAACAGATGTTTACAGATTGTACTGCTAGTTCTTCAGTGCAGCAGAAAAATTATAGTGGAGTGAAACAACAATCTTATTTTTGCCAAGTGACGGAAATGAGAGACTATCAAAGACCCAGCTTTGGTATCTCTGAAGTTACCATGTTTCTTATTCAGCTGTATAAATTCTATGTTAGTCTGCCAGTTATTTTTTCCAAAACTTCTGTTTATCATTTCTTTTTAATGAAATCTTTGAAGCGTTGTAGCTTCCTTGCCTCAGCCCTACGAGTAACTAATTAAACTGCTAGCTTGTCCAAGCAACGGGACTTTCTCTGGCACTGTGTGGTTTGGTTCAGAATTGGAAATTTAAGGGAAAAAAAATTTGGATCACTCACACTGCACGTCCAAGTGTCTCTCTGCCAAGAGGTCCTTCACAGCTGGGTGGTCAATGATGCAGTCCACTGGGAGTCCATCGTCTTCCT
The DNA here is from genome assembly GCA_023969325.1 of Oryzias curvinotus. Lineage (NCBI taxonomy): Eukaryota > Metazoa > Chordata > Actinopteri > Beloniformes > Adrianichthyidae > Oryzias > Oryzias curvinotus. Next base: position 15,544,881 of record CM043718.1, on the reverse strand, counting down.
TGGTGACAGAAAACCTCACCCGGCTGGTGACGGTAAACATCCTGTCATACATCTCCTCCACTGTCATTTCACCTAGAAAAAGCATAAAAAAAAAAGAAAAGAGGAAATGACGTGAACAGCTGAAAAGTTCAAAAGCAAATATAGATGCTTGCAGAAGTTACCTGCTGCAGAGGCTGTAATAGGCAAATAGTCACAGCTATTAAGAGCATATTACCTGTCAAAGTGGAGTAATTTCAGATGGCATTTACATTTAATTTGTTATTCAGTTATGTGGTGCCCGAATGAGACTTTAGAGGATTCAGACAAGCCTGAGGCCTTCGATTCTGACGAGATCAGCGAGAAGCGCCTGGGTCGTATCAAGCCTGATAATGAATGCTTCTGCTGCTTCAGGCTGGAGCATTGTTGGGGCTAACCCTGCAGTAATCTGCTGCCCACTTGGCCCAAGGCTGTCAGAGGGGCATTCATTTAGAGAGCTTTACAATGCCACAGGGGCATCGCATTAGCTACAGTGCTGAGTGTGATGCTTTACTTGCACTTAATGAAGTGAGGAAATAATTACAGCCCCACGCTGACCTGCAGCACACTTCCATTTCAGCGTTGTCACAGGGGAGGCCAGTTGGATTCAGGGAGGGCAGAATGCTGTTGTTCCATAGTTGATCGGCACCACGCACATGCAAGGCCCCTTTACAGACATTAACCGTGTGCAACATACACCCACCCATGAAAAAACCTGCTTGCATAAATCTTCAAGTACTGCAATCAATTTAGTTGTATTTTCGCTTATAGACAATGGTTGTAGACAATCATGTCTAGTGGGTCAAGGAGCCATTTGAAATCACACTGACTTTTTGCGGGCAGAGCAGTTTATGGACCATAACACATGCTGTAGCAGCACTGGAAAACAACAAAACATGTAAGAATGTATCTTACACATCTAGCTGTGCCCTACAGAGCAACCATTAAGTGCACACAGTATCTCTGAGACCTGTTTTTACTCTTAAAAGCACAGCCACAGCAATGAACTCCTCTTTATTAGAGTGAAGTGCTGGGAGCGGTGCTGGCTTGTTCCCTGCCAAAAAAGCAATAAGAAATGCACATTAAGACATCTTTTTGTCACCCGGCAATCACGGGAGCAAAGCACAGCACATTAGATCACATTTGTAAGCTCAGCGAGGGCTTTTCCAGACATACCTGCCAAAGGGTGCGCCCTGTGCACCAAAGAGTACAGGGAAATGGACTGTGAACTGGAGGGATATGGTGATTAGAAATTGTTCTCTAGGCAAGCCTCTCTAATTGCCTTATAACAGTCGCTGCATTTAGATGCAAACAACAGTAATCAGGTTAACTTTACTGTGTGTCTCAGTTTATTTCTGCCTAATTCAGCTTAATTCCAGCATTTGACTGGAGTGCAGTCTCTATTAGACAATGCATTTGCAACACCACAAAAAAGGATGGATCACCTTAGCTTTCTTCACAAATGGTGCTAAAAATGAGCTTCTGTTTTCTGAACCACTAACTAGTTACATTGTTGTTGTGGGTTATAAAGTTTCTACTAAGAATTTGATCCAAATCGTAGCTTTTGATCAACCCAGTGCTGAAACAATTTTTTACAAATATTGATTGTTTATTTATCAGGCCATCTTTCATTACACCATTAAAGTGGGTTGCACAGGATTTAAGAATTTAAAGCTGTTTCACACCTAAATCACAAAATTAAAATATCTGGTAGATATTTAAACATCTTAACAACAGCTGTGAGAAACCAGATGAAAACAGTTGTAACGGTAAAAGTTTAAAATGTTTAAAGACCCACTCCAGTATATATTATGTCTTTGGTGTTTTTTATAACATGCTCTTGTAGCATTTTTCTCATGGAGGACATGTATAAAAGAAAATTAAGCCTAAAACTGGATTTCTTTATTCAAATTGTGGTGAATCAGGAGCAGAGGACAAATTGCCATTTGAAAAGATTTGTAGTTGTGTGCAAACATTCCAACTAATAATGTGTAGGCACTTCAACAAAACATGCACAGCGAAAGACCAATACAACGTTTGCCGTAATGTAGCACGTTCATATCACACTGAAGAAACCTGTGTTCAAGACACCATTTCCAGGCTTCCACATTCAAAACTCCTTATGCTCACATATGGCTACGCAACTTTTTTAGTCTATTTTTGAACTCTACATACAAAACACATGTCAATTGAAGCGCGTTGAAAGTTAAATCAGTTTATCCTTGATGAATCATGGACTCTGCTTTGATAGTGACGAATGGATGGCGTACTTTTTGAACTATAGTGTTGCTACAGAGGATCATTCACCTCTGCTTTGAGAAAGTCAACTATCTGAGGAAATAAACTCTGGTCTGGAATGAACATACGATTGTCTCCCAAGTTTGGATCAATAACTTACTGCAGCTGACAGATCCACTGACTTCAGTTTGACGTCACACATCTTTGCAGTTAGTTTTAGATCATTTTAGATTAATACAGTAAACTATAGTTTCCCAGAAGAACCTTGGACTTCAAAATTTGATGTCACTAATAACGGTGAACTCTACCAAACAACGCTGATTTCATCTGGTTCAGGTGCTAAAACAAACCTGTTTTTAATATATATTTTTTAACATTTTGAACATTAGAGCTGTTGCACTTTAACATACACACATATAGCCTATTTGCTATAATCTTTAGTTGTGCGGCCCCAACCTTTTCAAAACTAAATATGTCTGGTTCTTAGCATTGACTTCCATGTGTTGTGCAGGCAGAAGAGCAATGCGACGTGTGGAGCTGTCCAAACTTAGAAGATCTATATTCCCTGTCCATGTAGTCTTTGTCCTGCTGTTTGCATCAAAGTACAGCTTGCACTTTTCATTTTAGTCATTTATTTTTGACCTCAACAGCAAAATGTGTTCAGAGCATTCCAGATAAAATTACAAAAGGATGATTATGATAAAACTATCATAATTCCATTTTATGACTTTTTCCTGGAAAAAGACACTAGATGTGATTGATTTACTGAGATTACAAAGCCTTTCAGTGCCATCCAAAAATTTCTGCAGCTAAAGTAATCTTCATTTCAAAGCTATAATTCATTTAACCAATATTTTTCAATTTAAGAAAGTACTCAAAAAAAGAAGTTGTGAGAGTCAGACTCGTACAGGCAGAGCAGATGTCCACGTCAAACTAAATTAGCCAATAAGAACTGTCATCCAAACCCAGATGAGGGGAACAACTGTGGACCCGGTCACGGACCACCTCAAATATGAATGCAGAAGACATTTGAGAGTCAAATCAAATGCTCTTGTGAGCTTCGAGCACTGATCAATCCCAGCGCAATCAAGCATGGCCTCTTCTCAGGGTGACATTTTCTCTCTCGGCTTATAACCTGAGTCTTCTGGCAGCCGGCACACTCTAGAGCCGTCAAAGATCAAGCCGTCTCAAAATGGCTTTGACATGTATGACTGCGGCATCGCTGTTGTGATTAGTAAAGCAGTCTAAAATGAATTTGCCATGCACTTTAGATTCACCCTCACCAACTTTAGAATGAGAAAATAATGATGTAAGGAGAGGATGCTGTTTAAGGAGAAGAGAACTTTAGCCGCACTTTAAGCGTTTTGCCTTTGTCTACTCCTCTTTTCGCAGGTGATTTATCATTACAAGATGTATAGCATTTTAACTAAAAGAAAAACAGCCAAACCTGGGATATTCCTGGAATATTCATTTGGATGGGATGACTGAGTCATTTTCTTCTGTGCTACTTCAAGTTATTGTGCACAGATTTGCTGTAGGTCTGTAAAACTGTCTCCTGGGGCATTTTGGCCTTAGTCTGATTTCAGGGAGTAAAAAAGGAAACCATTTCTGGCTAATTGCTATTTTTCAGTCTTGACAGTTTTCTAATAAATATAAACCTGCTATTTCCTGGTTTTAAATAACTGAAACTGATTTTTTTGAAACCTATATATTTCAACAAGTTGATTAAAAAATCAAGTTGAGCAAAAGGAATAAAAAGCAAAACCAAACCAAGCAAACCTTGACATTGTGATGTGTTCAAGAAATCTGAAAAAAGAACAGAACAAATGATGTTCTAGTGGCCTAGTGGGAGAGTGTCGGCCCTGAGACTGGAAGGTTGTGAGTTAAAATCCATGGCTGAGTCGCACCAAATACCAAAATGTGGCCCAATGCTTCCCTGCTTGATACTCAGCATTAAAGGGTTGGATTGGTGGGTTTAAGCACCAAATGGTTCCTACTGCGTCTGCAGCTCCCCGCTCCCCCAGGGGATGGGTCAAATTTCACGCTCCGGGTACTTACAACTTATGGGAATTTAACATGTTCTTGAGGCCTTTTTCTCATGATAAAAAAATGATAAAAATGATAAGTGGGGCTGTTAAAATATATTGAAAAATTAGGCTTAAATTGCATTTCTGAGTATTTCTTTATTCGAATTGGCGTGAATAAGGAGCAGACGAAAAAATGCTGTTGGAAAAAACAAGATACTGCAGCAAACCACAAGCTGTCTGCTCTGCTTTACTTTGATGCTTCCACTTGTAGACGACTAGATCTATCTACTTCTTTGTTTTCCTTGTCCGAGATGACATCTGGCTCATAACTGTAGACCTGAATAGCTCCGATATTACTCACTATTTTTTTGTTCCACCAGTAACGTTAGGTTTGGGGTGTGAGGGGCTGTAAGCTATAGCAGGAGAGAGTGTAAATTAAGGGATGATGGGAAACATGGTCAGGCTTATTCTGCAAACAGTCCTGCCCACAACTCTGAGGTGAATTAAAAAAAAACTAAACAGCAGGAACTATGGCCAAGTAACAATAAAAGCTATAAAAAAAGACAATTGAATAAAATTGACTGAAAAACATCTAAAAGATATTGGAAAAAATTACTAGAAACATGACTAACCCCAATTTTATTTTCTCCATGACTTGATGATCTTAAAGTATTTTTTACTAAATAAAGATTATTCCTTTTGTCAAATTCTTTCAAAGAATGAAAGTGGAATTTGGTCCATTTTCTAAGAGTACAAGGTTTTCTACCTTTTTAAAATTCTTTCTACTTCTCTGTGACGCAGCAAAAAAATTAAATGCAGCAGTCAGACAGAACTTCGTTTTTCCTGACACTTTAGCAATATTAGCAGCTAATAACTGGTCTGTAGTGCAGTTAAAAAATATACTGCAGCTGTCGTTTATGCTAATGAACATTTTGCCACCTTTTGTGGTAAATTGAAAGGCAAATCACAGCATTCCTGTACCTTCGAGAGTGAAAATATAACAAAAAAACAAGCAAATTTGTTCAAATGAATTACGTTTTGCCTCTAAAATTGCCTTGTGAGCACTCACGCGCAGGACAAACGTGATCAGAGGTTCCCAAAAACCAACTTGATGTGCAGCTCTGCATCTCAACACAGGCGGGGCTAATGAATTGTTGAGTATGTCCATAATGAGAAGTGATTTGTGTTCTTGTGTGGTACACGATGATGTGACTTTCTGGCTCTCTTTATGTGTCTGCTGCCACTATGGATTAGCCCTGCTCAGCGTGTCGGTGGCATTTTGCTGATCTAACTGTCCTGTTCTTTTTTCCTCTCCGACACAGCACTCATAAACAGAAATTGACTTCATCTCCTGTAGGGAACACTACGAGCGCAGATGGCATAAAGCTTCAGATTGTCTAAATATTTAATCTCCCAACAAGCCAAATGCATTCTCTCCATTCTAATACATATATAATTTGACAACAGGCGCAGGGACACCCACTCTGCGTAAATACAAAGTGACTAAATATCCCTGTTCCTGTACAATTAGTGATAAATAATTTAAAAAATCCAAACTGAAAGGTAATAAAATTTCAATTCTAACCCCTCTAAATTATAAACCTGCTCCTGCAAGCGCCTGCAGGCAGCTGAGAGCGCCGAAATAGAGATAAAACATGCAAATAAATGTGTTTACACCATGAAGGGATGGTTTGACTTGAGGAGAAATTAATATGGGGTTGAAAACTTTTTCAAAAGCGCACAACATCAACCGTTGAGGTGTAACAAAATGTTGGCGAGAAATATTTAAGCAACGCTAAATCCAAACATTGACCTCTGTAATGAACATTAACATGAGCAGAGCTTCAAGGCAAATAAAAATTTATTACGGACATAATACAAGCTGGAAATGCTGCAGCTGTGAATGTAAATATGTCGTGGCTCAAGAAAAAAGAGGAGGAAAGCGCTGTCCCTCTTCAACTGCTCAAAGCAGCAGGTGATCTTCGTACATAAACCTGTCAATACAATCCGTACAACTTAGATTTGGAGTAAAGCTACATTTTTACAAAGAAGAAAAGTCTATGGAGAGCAGGACTCTCAGGGAAGTGGACAGGCCTGGAGCACGTGAAGCAAACAGGGAGAGGCTGTTATTTTACCAACCTGTCAGTTCTTCCTCCCCCTTCATCCATCTGATAGAGGCAGCTGGTTTGCTGCCAATGGCTATGCAGGTGAGCTCCGTCTCGTTCCCTTCGCTGACCACATCCTCCCGGCTCTCGATGACTGGGTTGCCTGGTGGGACTGACTCATAGCAACGAACAGAAAAGCAGAGATATCAGCACCCAGAAAACTAATTTTATTATCATTTTTACAGTATAGTGACAGTCAAATACAGAAAATTATATAAAATGTTTTGCTTCTTTTATTTTTCTTTCTTTACTTATAAACTCTCCTGTTTATGAGATACCAGTAGTTGATGTTGTTGAGTATGTTTTTCTAAAACAAGTATGAGTAAAACCATTTTAATAAACTCTTAAAAAACCCACTCCAATGAGAATTGAGTTTTTCTCATGATGGAGGGCATATGAAGAAATAAATTACACTAAAAGTTGCATTTCTGAGTATTTATTTGAAATTGTTAATCAGGAGCAGATAAACAAATGCAGTTTGAAAATGCTTGAAACTGTTCTGTAGAAGCCACTAGTGGCAGGCCGCAGGCTCCTTGCTCTGCTCCATTTCGATGGCTCCACTTGCAAATAGATCCATGCATGTCTTTGTTTTACTCGTTCGTCTGAGCTGTCATCTGGCTAAAAACTGGCTCCAATATTGCTCGCCATGTTATGTTAGGGATGTGGGAGAGCGTGTAAACACTTGGGTGATGGGAAGTGGGGACGAGGTTGTTCTACACCAATGGTCCCTCCCACAAAATGAAACACTGCCGCTCTGCAGAAACTATGCCCTAGAACAGTCTTTTTCAACCTTTTTTGAGCCGCGATACACTTAAACCTTGACAAAAATCCCGCGGCACACCAGCATTCCAAAAATAAATAAATAAATAAAAATAAAACGGGAGAAACTCAGTCTGTTTTGAACAGTTCCTCCACAATCTCACATTCTTTTTTTTTTATAATTGTGGCAGAAAAAGCTGGAAACTGCAGCTGTTTTTTTTTCTCTAAAAGTTGTAATAAAAGTTAAGTTAAAAGATTTAAAAACTGTTTGATTTGTGTTTGTTGTGGTTTCAAGACGTTAGGAGGAGAGACGAGTTGTGCGCCGAGATCCACGCTGTGACGTTTAACCCAATGCATCATGGGAGATGTAGTTCAATAATCCGCCGAATGCAGAACGACCAGCGTCTCTGAGCTTTATTGTTTTGATCACTTGTTCCACGGTCTGACACCGGATTCTGTGGAAAGCTGCACCGCTAAAGACGAGCTTTAGCTGGTATTTTATTTGAAACTGAGCAACTTTATCAGCAGAATGCACAACAAGGAAGTGCAGACTTTAACCACTTCTGATTGGTCAGACTGATGACACGTGATTAAGAATCCAAGAATGATTGGTGGAGACAGTTAAAGGGGCGTGACTTTTCCTAAAACGGAGATTAAGCTGCAGCTAAATCGGTACCGTCATTCTGATCAAAATGTCTTTAATAGAATCAAATAAACACAAAGAAAAAAGTATTTTATGATCTGCCATATTCCTTATTTCTTAGTGTTTTATCAGGGCTTGTTTGGATGAACAAAGAGGTGAAATCCTGGAGATCATAAATGTTTCAGTTAATGAGGGTATTTTCCCACGGCACACTAGTGTGTCGCGGCACACTGGTTGAAAAACACTGTTCTAGAAAATGACAAGTGTCTGGATTTTGGCTAAAAAGCTTTAAAAAAAAAGTTTACAATAGATCAAAAGATAATCAGGTTGGCACTTTTATGTGTGAACTCCATACCATTAGGATCAACATTTATTTCAGCAAGGTAAGAGCTTACAGTCAATATAACTAAAACACACAAAGAAAGAAATTACTTGGGCTTGTGCGAAAGAAAGTACAGACTAACCCCAAATCAAAGTGAACTACAATACTCTTGCGTTGCATAACAGTGCAAGGCAGCTTTTCTCTGCTTCATAATCTGCTGAAATTATGTTAATTGCGTAAATGGTTGAAGAGTTATTGGTAGTCCAATGAACATCAACGGAGTAAAAAAAATAAAAATGATCTGAGCAGGGTGTAACTTTACAAAGTATCGTGTGAAGGAAATTGATACATTTCCACCAAATGTTTGCCCTGTGGGGGAGGGAACTCCCTATATTATTGTGGAATCCCTACTTCACAGTTTTTATTCTCGTGTGATGGTAATTATCTATGGTCACAAAATCCAAATTCTGTTCCATTCCAGCATATTTGTACACCAATTATGTCTAACTTTGTCCGTCGTGTTCTGCAGGTAAGACAAATGAAATAATAATTACTTAATGGACCCGAGGCTTTGTTCATCATGCAGCATTCATTAGTTATGCATGATTAAGCATTAAGTGAGCAAAATGCTGCCCTAAAACTTCAGAAACGTGACGGCAACGTCCGGACCATGTGTACATTCAAATCAATTGCTCTTCATCATGTCTCAGTTCATCTTCAGTGCTACGTTGCTGGACATCAGTTAATTGAAAGCTATAATATAAAAGGTTACTGACATTTCTCTCAAGGACTCTTCGTTGTTGCAGGAATGTTGCAGCTTGAGTTCAATTGTAATACTGAAGTCCTTTCTTTAAAGTGCTTTTAATTCATTTCAATCCCCCATTAAGTCTGCATGTATAATAAAGCTAAACTAGAGCAATTTCTTTCCTAAGCATCAAAGTGTGGCACAGCTGACTCTCAACAGGGAATTGTTTGGAGCAGCCAAGTCAACATTCACCAGGATTCACAGAGTCAACACAGCTGCCAAAGTGACTCGGTCTGAGCCATCAGTTTCAGCATCTGCTCCTTTTCGTTATGCTGTCTAACACTGCAAGAGCTTAATTGGCTGACATTTTGTTTCAGTTGCTAAAGATAACAGAATCAAAGATCACAATTATTTCATGTTCACCATCTATAATCAAGCAGAATTTAATAAAAGAGTGCGTGTCTTTGTGTGAGAGGGGTTCACACATGGTTCCTCACACCTACCCAGGACAGTGATGTCTGCGTAGGCTTCCTGAGGAGGATCTGTGTAGAGCTGGCACACGTAACGTCCCTCATCGGAGAGTGACACATTGGACAGAGACACCCGGAGTTCGTTGTCAGAGAAATTCACCAGCTGGAACCGGCTGTCCTTGAGAGCTGAGGGGATACAGAGTGCAGGGACACAAACATGAGACACGGGGTGAGAAGGAAAAGAAAGTGGGGGCGCAGCGAGAACGAGAGAGGATGGAGGATGGCGAATGAGCACAAAATCAGACATAGGAGGGAGGGAGAGAGAGGCCGCCCTTTTGCAGGCTTTTTCCTTAATTGAGTAAAAGGAAAGTGAGTTTCAAAATAATTCCTCCGAGTTGATTTCTAAAGTACCTTTACAGTCCACAGAGCACTCGCAAAGAAAGGGAAGTGTGATGAGCGCTCAAGAAAAATTCCTAACAAGCTACAGAACTCTTAAAAATGGGCCGAGACTGGTCATGGATGGATGCGTCACCTCACATATTCCACTGACAGAAGAGTCATTCAAACACACATAATGAAGGAAATCGCAGTGTGGAAGAAGAGAGACTCGGATGTCTCGAACTCTGAGTCAAAAGCAGACTGGAATCTGTGCTAATACCGATATAGATTGGCTGAATTTTCTTATGGTGTCATCAAACTAGGTTAGCCATTTCTTTGACTTCCAGTCACTGCTTCTCATTTGGGTTAGCATTCGTCCCCAAACACTCTTTTACATAAACAGACTCTGCTGATTTGACTGGGAGGCCTTTTGATGTTCTGACTGGCCTTCTTTTTTTCTTTTTCTTTCTTTTTTCATCAAGTGTTCAAGCTAACTCAGCTCATTTTTTTTAAAGGACAGGCAGTTTATTATTCCCCAACAGGCTCTACACTTAGCATCATGATCATTACCAAAGGTGCAGCAGGCAATGAGCATGAACCGTCATCCCCCAATCTAATTTGAGAGCTCTTTTAAAGCCTCTTCTTAAAGAGAAACAATGATGCTTAGACACTTTGAGAGACATAACACCTGCGAGGGAGGGAAACCCTTCAGTTTGGAAAAGCTAAGTGCAGATTAAACATTTGACACTTTTTCATTGCTTTCTGATTGCTTACTTAACAGTATTTGTCAGTATCTTCTTTTCTTTTTTTCTTTTTGCAAAATTCAGCTTGAAACAATACTCTTTAAGTTTCAAAAGCAGTTTGGGGGAAATTTACACATTTTTTGGATTGTACATCACTTCAGAGTTTAAGTTGCAGCAGCCAAAAGATGCATGATAAAGAAGTAAGAAATAATATGCAAGTCCTGAGTATAAAATAACTTCACACCAGGCATGTGTCGAGCGTTTAAGGATGTGCTAAATACGGGTTTTGAACGCACTTTACTGTCTTCAAACTGAGCTGTCCCTACCGGATACTAGCACAAGCACAGCTGAAAAAGGCTTGGTATGAAATGTCAAAGCAGTGCAACTCTCATGAATCTTGTTCCAGACTTTTTCTTTCACAGCTCTGTTCCGATATATGAGAACTTCAAGTCATTTAATCCCGGCCGTCCACAGATTGTAATTATTCATTTCTTCTCCATGATCAATGTTCAATTTATTGGTTATACAGTGTTTTGAAAAGGACAACATCCATACATCAATACCTAATTTGAATCCCTGATTGGTCAAAGTTCAACCAGATTTAACTTTCAACGTGCATTGGCCACCTGTTTGTATGTAAAGCCTGAGAACTGACGAAAAACGTGCACAGTGACGCGTGAACGCGAGACTTTTGAATGCAGAAGCCGGAAACACGTATAAAGCACTTGTTTACATAGACACTTCATTGGAAATGCTGGCTTGAGCATGCGTTGCTGAGCCCAGTATGAACATAGAAATAGTTGCACGTTTGAGAGAAATGTATTTAACAAAATTCAGGAACAAGGCAAATTGTAATAATGAAATTGATGATAATAGACTAAATATATGCATGCTTCACTGCTGTAAAACATCGATGTAAATTTAGCTTCATGCAAAATAGAGGGAATCTAGTATACTAGTGCAACATATAAACAACTATTTAGATAACCATAGGCTAAAGAGTATCCTAACAAGTAAACTAAACTCTTTATTTGACTTTATATCACTTAATCTTTTAAATTCTTCATTCTCTATGTTGCTTTTGAACAATTCCGCCAAGCCTGGCGTACAACTGAGCAGTGTTCCTTTTTTTGCATTGGCGTCAGTAACACATACTAATATACACCTACAGTGCCCTCTAGTGTTTCTTACTATTTATTTTTTTTAAATCGCGTAAGTCGTCCCTGCCCACTGTGCAAGGAAAAGGCAACGTCTACTACAGTAAAATATGGTAGTTACCAAATGAGTTTAATGGCAAAGCAGTGTGATGTGACACTGAAGAAGCAGTTTTTTCCAGTCATAAAGAAGAAAAATGTCTTAGTTTTGTTGGGATGCCATTTATATGGCCTACTTCAAAATCCCCTTAACATAGTTTGAACCGGTTTCAGACCTTAATTTGACTGAAATTTGGGTGGGGCCTTTTTAAAAAAGTATGCATGCAAAGAGTGCCTGAAAATCTCAGACTTAATTTTACACACAAAGAACTGATAACTTCATAAAAAAGGTGAAAGCTTCAAGTTGTTGGCTTTTGAATAAGGCACAATGCATACGTTGGTCTTTTGTTTTCACACATTTAACACTTGTAGCTTGTTTTGCTCTCTGAATGATTATGTTAACTGTTGCTTTTCACTTGGGACCATATCAACCCTATTTTAAGTTACTTTTAAGGAATTAAGATTACCAAACTTTTCCCTACGGAGGACTGAAACCAGCCACGAATTGCGGTTTGTGATTGAGAGTTATCCCGTTAGCCGAGGGATTCAATCTTGTCATAAACAACTTTATTAACATTATTGCATTAGATACGTTCTGTACATCTTGGAATTAGCAGAAAAGCAAACTAATTTCAGATGATTAAAGGCTGATCTGCAAATAAACATGTCTTAATCCTTTTATTACAAGTTTAAGGTCTAAACTATGATTAACAATTTAGGACTACATACTGTCTGTGGCTTTTAGCAATACTGCAAAAATATTAACAACTGTTGCAATTTTATACATAAAAGCACCACTAGCAGTGGTTTGATGTTTATCATGCCTCCTCGCTTTAATAAATGTATTCTTTTTTTCTTCAAAACATTATCTTACTGTTGCCTAGAACCCAAAAAGGGTTTTAAGCTCTTGTAGAACAACTAAACAGGTTTTTTTCCCCAATAAATCCTTTTTAAAATTACATTTTTGCTACCTTACAAAAAAAGTATAGTGATCAGAACCACTTTAGGATTAAATGCTGGTGCGCTGGATGTTTTAAGCTATGTACACATCTATGCACGCTTTTATGAATGGGCATTCTGCCCAGACAAGCAGGAAGTGGCAGGGAGGGGCTTCTTCTTTTTCTAGTGTTTGCTAGCACATGTCTGCCACCTACAGTTGGTAGAGGTTTGGTGGGAAATGTCAAAGTGTTGCAAATCTCGTGAATCTTGCTTCAGGGTTTTAATTTATTGCTCTTTTGCAATATTTAAAAAGACTTGGAGTCATATCATTCTCGCCAGACACGCTGCAATTATTAACTTCTCCTCCATGATCAATTTTCAAGTGGTTGGCACTTCTGGGACTCAAAGGACGCCACCCCCCGATGTACCATTTTGTTGTTTGAGAAACTTAAAAAGCATAACAGGATATATTACATAAATAATGAATTATCTTCTTGCAAAATCCTATATTTTTATATTTAAATGTAATCATAAAACACTATATTTTCTTCAATTCAATATTCCAGTGCAGAGACTCAGAACTATGGATTTTTGGGAATCTTTGCATGTAACTAACCTCCTTAATTGTTATTCTCACTGTATTTTATGTTGTTTGCACATTTGTTGTGTTGTATGCTTGCACTCTGTTCAATATAGTTAGGAAGAAAAAACATCATCACGCATACGTCACTACCAAATCAGAGTCCCTGAATGGTTAAAGTTCAGCTGTTCTATGTTGAAAGTGGTTGCAGCAACGGTCGGTTTGTACAAAACTGAGTTAATCAGTTGCATAGCAACATGTCGACTTTTAAACACAGAAACCCGAAATGCGGGTTTATGTGAGTTTACATAGACTTTCTGTTGAAAACAGTCACTTGAACGGCAGTTACTGAGGCAGTTGTGTACATAGCTTTAGACCTTCAGGGGCTCAAAACTTAAAGGCACGTCTTTTTAGCTCGGTGTCACATAAATGCTGAGCCTTTGCGGCACAAAATCAAACAGCTTCTGAGGAGTGATGCAGTGAATAAATAAGACTTCTATTGCGTCGCTGTCTGAAAAGGTCCAGCTTCACTGATAAAAGCTCATTTTTCTCATTTCGAATGACAACTTGGCTAAATTGCATGTCATTTTGCATATATCTGAAAGAATAAAACCCTCGTCCAAACAGTTCTGGCTTTCCCCCTCTAACCCATCACCAAATTCATCGGTTTGCTGCGACACACATTTATTTATTTGTGTGGTCTTTACTGCTACTGTAATGCTGATATTATTCTGGCTTCTGTTGCTTGTAGCCGCTGTTCCTGGAGCTCTTGGAGTGTCTCTGTGTCACTGCTGTTTACCTCCTTGTGTACAAAAGTCTGCCACTGTGTCAGGCAACCCCGTTGACAGATAACAATGCCACTGGCTGGGGAAGGGGGGGGGGGGGGGGCACAGAGCCAGCAGTCCTTAAGGAACAGTGCTGAGAATGGACCCACTATGGGTTTTAGTGGCCCCCCCATTACCAGAGACACAAATAAGCAGCAGCAAACCAATAACAATTCATCCACCTGTCGGAAAATCACACATATATTCGCAATGGAGGATAAACAACACTGTTTTCTGATATTGACAAAGGCGTTTTATTGACTTTGGTGGAGAAAATGACATGTTTGCAGGCACACATAGAGCAGCTCAATAAAAAAAAAAAGAAGAGTAAAAGGGTATTCTCACCTCGTGGTAAGATTTTCTATTTACTAAGTTAACGGCAATGTCACTGTGGTCTAACCGCTGATAATGGTGCTTGTTTGCCTCTTGGAGTTTCAGAATATATAAAAACCCATTACTCTCCCAATGCCGGTTTCCATATGGGTTTGGGCCTGTTAAACAAATACGGTGGCCAACTTTCCTGGTGCTGCTTGCAGTTGATAGAGCATGACCCAATCTCACTGCCCTCACTGCTGGGCTATAACTGGAATGGAAGGTGTGGGATTCTCACCTTGTACTGTGGCTTTGATGGAAAACTATAGCAAAAGCTGAGACAAAAGCTTGGTTCAAAGTGGCAGTCGCCCATTCGCTCATGCATAATCATAATGTTCAATATCCTAATCTAAGAGATTATCGTAAAATCGAACCGTGACAAGGACAAAAAAGCATTTCCATTATGGTAGCACTCTGAATTATCTTTTTATTAATCTTGCAGCATTCTGGGCTTAATGACTTGTGCAAAAGAGCCAAAAAGTCAAGGACAGATGGAATCAGGATTGCACAGAAAACCTAACCTAAAGCTGGTGAAACATGTAGTCAAAGCCACCGCTGACAAAAATACAAAAATAACAGTTATGTGTCATGAAAAGCATGAGATGTAGCGATACAGATTCTTACAAAAAAATCACAAAAATTCAAAAGGAAGAGAACAATCTTGAATGTTTTCCACTTAAAGTGGGATTTGTTCCAGTGTAAGGAGTCACCCCCCCCCCCCCCTCCGGAGAATGCCATGCTAAAGCTTTCTACATGTCATTAATAATCTGACAACTGTGTTGGTTGACAGCTATTATTGTTTGTGAATGCTTGCTCCCAGAAATGACATAGATTTGTTTAAAAGGCCTGTGGCATTTTAAGTTGTCACATTTCAAAAGGAATTCACTGTTTAACTTTTTTCCTCTATAAAATTGCCCTTCAGGATTCATTGTCTATGAGTCACTCAGTTCCAAACTCATTCACTCAAACTTATAACTTCACATCTTCAAATGTATAGTCAAATTCAAAATTATAATCAAACAATGTTTAACGCTGTGAAATGTTTGCAGATACGCTATTCCCCTTGTTGAAATCAATTGAATTAAAATTAAATGATGTTTCAGTGCTATTTCAGCAACTGGCTGTAGATCAGAGCAAATGACTAAAAATAATTTATATCTATTTGTAAAGAATAACAGGTGATGTAATCTCTAAAGACCCACTCCAATGAATATGTGATTTTGGTGTTTTTAACATGTTCTTGTAGCATTTTACTGATGGAGGACATATAATTCATCTTAAAATTGCATTTCTGAGTATTTCTTTATCTAAATCAGGAATAATCAGGAGCAGATGAAAAATCTGAATTATAACTACAGAAGCTCTTGTCGTAGTTTTGTTTACTTTATCCAAAAAGTACAATATTTTTTGCTACAGTGTAATCAAAGCTAACTGACAGGAACTTCAAAACTTAGAAATGATCTGTTAAAAAAAAACACATATTAGTAAACAGAGAGAAATCTCTTTGAAATGCAACAAAATTCTAACATAATTTTAGAAAACTATGATTTATATTTTCAATTCTAGCAAATCACATCCTAATTATGGAGGGATACCTGCCAAAACATGTCAGAGAACGTGTTCAACACTGTCTCTGGTACTCACGTCTGACATCTCTGAAGTAGATGGTCTGTCTGTTGGGGTTGAGCAGCTGAATGACGGAGTCATCGTTGTTCTTCACTCTGCAGCTGATGGTGGCCGTTTCTCCCTCAATCACTGACACGTTGTCAGTTGCCAAGTTCTGACTGTCAACTGCACAAAACAAGCAGAAAATCCAGAGGGGTAGAGATGAAACAGGCAGCAAACACTGAAGACTGAATATTTAGACTCTATCAAATATTTAGATTTCTCACAACCGACACAGCACATGCGGCACCGGTACGGGAGTAGTACAGACTGTCTGCAGCCATGTCTAATCGCTTTAATATTAGAGCCATGTGCAGTGTTTGTCACTATTGATCTCCCTGGCTGAGAGAGGGCCCTGTGAGCCAGTGCCAGATGGGCTGTAAGCTCTGCTGCCCACGAAGATACAGAGAGAGGAGAGGGTAGGAAGAAAAAGAAACAAAGAACAAGTGTAAGTGGCAGGTAGTAGATACGGGCAGGGTGGAGGAGGTGCAGAAGGGAGAGGGGGGCTCAAACAGACCAGGCGGGAAACGAGAGCAAAGAGATAGATGGGCCGAGCGGGATGCTGTTTATGGCTAAGCTCTATCAGAGCTCTCCATCTGAAGTTCCATGTGACCAGTGTGTGCTCAGCGTGTGCACAGGTTCTGTTCTCAATCTATAGGAACACAAACGTCTGAGTCGCCTCCTGAATTGTCGGCGTTGTCAGTGGCAGAACCTGGGTTTTGTTGTCGTAACTTACAACCCACTGAACCCCCCTCTCTGAAACACACAAAAAATCCAGGCTTTGTTCCTCCTGTCTTCATAGAATAGAAAGTATGGAATTAAAAGTCACCTTGTGCTATATTTATCTGGCAAACTTTCACAAAAAGCCTTAAGAATGCCTTTTAATACCTCAGACTGACACGGGCGGACATATAAACCTCGCAGTCGCAGCGGCCATAAACCATCGCAGGCGCATTTGCATGCTCAAGTTGTCAGGCGCTTCTATTGCATTCTGACATTTACAAAGTGGGTGAAGGGGGGAAAAAAATCCCTGCATTTTCAGATAGTGATAATGGGAATAGACAGGCAAACTAAAATGATTCAAAATGAACTCTGTGAATGCAGCGAGCAATAAGAAATTAACCTCCTGTAGAGAAAAGCTTCTCCGACCTGTCTGATGCAATAAAGCAGCCATTTTATCCCACTCTGTCGCCAGGGCTCAGGTTCAGGACAAAAGGAAGGTAATGGGTGAACCAGACACGATTATGTGCAAAAATTACACAATCCAGCCAGTTAAAGGCCAATGTTTACCATGCATTATTTTGCTTAAGTTTAGTGGAAGACAATAAGGTTAAATTGTACAATCTTATAGATTCTACATCCTATAAATAGGTGTGCAGGAGATGGAGTCATGCTTGCCGTATTCTTAACAGCCA
Organism: Oryzias curvinotus; assembly: GCA_023969325.1. Classification (NCBI taxonomy): domain Eukaryota; kingdom Metazoa; phylum Chordata; class Actinopteri; order Beloniformes; family Adrianichthyidae; genus Oryzias; species Oryzias curvinotus. The sequence continues at coordinate 15,527,328 of CM043718.1, read as the reverse complement.
CTAGGGCAGATACAATGACATTAAACAAGTGATTTTGCTAATTAGAGAAAAAAAATGAATCCACGAACTGTCAACTTTTTCCATATTTTTCTTAAAAGTTTTAAATTAGCATTCACATGTTTGTTCCTAAACTATTTACTGTCTCTTTGTGTGCTCACAGTGAATTGCACTCAACGATCATGATTATCTAAAATGTTTTTGTAAATGTATGTTTTTATCACCAGTAAAATACAAAAAAAGACAAATATTTTAAATAAAAAGGGGATGTTTTTTATACAACCTTTTTTTAAAGGTAATGAAAACTAATTTTAGTGAAATTCAATGGTATTGCAAAACCTCGATGACACAATTACATCAGTTATAATACTATGAATCTGTGGAAAGCTGCTGTAAAAGCTTTTTTTCAACATAGTATAACCTGTAAACTCTATACCTTGACTAAAGATGCATAAAGCCTATTTTCAGTTGTTATTGTGAATATGCTAATTTGGCTAATGTGTAGTAGTGTAATACTGTTTTTTTGAGTGTGTGTTACTAGAAAGATTGAGAGTTAGCGTAGCCAAAGTAACAATTCTTTTAGTGCTATGCGTCTGTTTTTTTTTATTTGTTGCAAAGAAGGTTGAAAGTTATAGGTATTGTAAATATGATAATGTGGCAACATGTCACAAGCAAGTTTTATAGTTACTGTGAACACATCTAATAAAATCTGACTGACTGAGGGACTTAACTCCGACTCTTTTATCTCGCTTGATGCACCTTATTGTTTTGTGCGCCTTATATATGACCTCATTTGAAATATAGAACAGTCTTTGCCGGCCATATAATCCCGGTACAACTAATGGGGCAGAAAATACAGTAGGCTATAAATTTGTTCTAGTAAACAGATTATTAACAAAAATAATAATAAAAATAAATTCAAGACCAACATTTACCTCAATAAAAGATGAGATGTGTTCAGATTCAACTTCGTAGATAAATTTGTTGTTGAGTGTCCTAGTTTAGGTAAAGTTTGGACACACCTTCCCATTCAAATGAATGGGAAGGTGTGTCCAAACCTTTGGTCTGTGCTGTATATCTCAAGGTGTAGTTGGCTGAACCAGGAACAAGTTATTTTAGTACTGCAGCTCTACAAAGTTTGCTATTTTTTTGACAGGAACTTGAAAGTAAAACACAGAGAATTTTGACTGCACATTGCCGAGTTGAGCCAGCACGTCCTCTCGTTAATAAGTCTGTGAACATGTGGCAATACAGCAGGCGATCATCCAGTGAATTCAGCAACTGACAGCAGATTCGGTTTTTCTAATGCTTTTCTGGTGGTCTTTGAGTCGCTTCCCTCCCTTGTCAATACTGGGGAGGTGTCCAAATAACAGGTAAGTGGGGGAGTTCATCTGCCACTTCCATCCTGCCTTCTGTTTGCTTTTGTATGGAGAAAATAATAATAATAATTGTATATATAATGACAACTTGAGATGATATGAATCAGAATTCCTTTGTAGATTTAATAGATGCTGAAGTGGAAGGCAATATGAAGGATTCTGATGACTATTTTATTGTATTGCTGTAAAAATAATATGTTTGGCAGCCAAAGCAGAAACATAGAGCAGCCTCAAAGCAAGGCTATGCTGATCCCCAATATGTTGGACTGAGAGAAAGGGAACGGAAACGATAAATTCTCCAGAATGTTAAGTAGCCCCAAGCAAGGTTGGTACCCCTCCAACATTCACAGCCTAGGCTCATCTCCAATTCAAAACACACATGAATAACATTGCTGTGATTAGCAATCCCATCAAAGTGAAAACAGGCTACTTTGTGGAACATGGAGGGTTTTCGCAATTGAAGTAAACATTTTCAATTGCCTCAGCATCCTAGTCCTGATTGGGTGCAAATGAGGGGAGGCAGTCATTAATTCTGGGTGGTGGGTTGGAGAAGGGTAAAGGGGGGGGGAGAACATAGATGACTGGCTGACAAATTCATACTCATTCCAGCAGCTGTCTGGGAGTCTAAAGTGCCTGCATCTCTACACATGGCTGCCCTCCTGTTCCTGCATCACAACATGCTGAATGAAACAGGAAATACAGACCTTCTGAAGTCTGTGCGCTCTCTGAGGGGATGTACAGTCGGGCATGAAGTGTCTGGCACGAGGCTCGTCAGCCGCACTCAAAATCCAAAAGGCACCATCTCTCAACCAATTTTAACACAAGCCGAGGAAAATCTAGAAATATTAGAAGACTGGCTCTAACGTACAAAAAAAAAAAAAATCTGGGATAGGAATCAAATTTCTCCATTTGTGAACTTTTCTCTCTTGTTTTCACATAAGAAACACATGAAAGTGGCGACAAAAAGCAGAACGGTCTGCCTCTGTGCCTTTCCTCTGAGACACGACTGTCTGCGGCTGCAGTCAAGGAACCACCAGACCATCATTAACAACAAAACTTCTTCTCCTTCTCCCATTCTACCTTTTTATTCCCCTTTATCCTTCAGTGTCATTAAATCCCCTTCCTCATCACAAACTGCATTTTTTAGAATGCTCACAACTAAGAAGCGTATCATCAGTGCAGTTTTTTCTCTGGACCCTTTGCATGGGAGGATTTCAAAAAATGCTGTACCCTCTAATTTGCTGAAACACAAACCCTCAGTGTACCTCATTGTAAAGAATAACCTGTAACACTAGAAGAAAATTGCTTAGTGGGACAAAGAATTTCAAACTCGCCTGCAAAAAAACATCAAAATTTTATATTTATATTTATAACACTTCCTTTTATTATCCAGACTTTGCTCAAATGTTTAATGCCGTCCACTTGAAAGACTCACTTCCATGAAAATCCTGTTTTGGGAGTTTTTAACATCTTTTTTTGTAGTATTTTTCTCATGATGGACATATTTGTAAGGAAAATTAAGATAAAAATTGCACTTCTGAGCATTTTTGTTTAATTCATTGTAAATCAGGACCAGACAAAAAATGCCATTTGAAAAGCTTTTGTGACGTAGAAACTACAATCAGTGGACCACCAACGCCCAATCCTCTCTGATGCATTCACTTGTAGACAACTTTGTTTTCCCCGCCTGAGCTGGCATCTGGCTAAAAACTGTACAGCTGGATACCTCCAATATTGCTTGCCATTTTTGTTGCACCAGTAATATTAGGTTGGGCTGTGAGGGACTGTAAGCTAGTGGGAGAGTGTGTAAACAGATGGATGACGGGAAGTAGTACAAACTGTACTAGAAAAAGACAGGTTTTGGGGATTGTGTCATCCGCCTTAATAACTCAGCATAACTTATAATGGTTCTGCTTCATCAACAGGGTTTTGTTTTTATGCAAAATTTAAAAAAAAAAGTGTAAACTGGCACAATTCAGAAGAGTAATGCTATTAAACTAGCTTTAAATTCTTGTTCTAAAATTTGCAGTTTTTAAGGCCGTGTCATACAGCCACCACGTACTTTTAGCACATTTTCGATGTGTGAGATTATGGTCTTTCATGATACATGCATGATAAGTGTAATTCATAACCGTTTTTTTGCGTCTGTCGTTTCAGGACGTCGACGTCTGTCAAGGGTTTCGGTCGATGGGTCATTACGTGAAATCGGTTTTAATTTTTCAAATTTTAGGTCTGTAGAGAATTATGCAGTTAACTTATTTTACATAATTTATGCACAATGATTATGTAAATCTTACGTAATTGTGCATGACTTCTGCGAGCTGCATACGCAAATTTGTGGCTTTCCACAACCGTTCCACGTATGTCTAACAGACTTTTAACCCATGTACTACTGATTTATAACTTTCATATCGCCTATACGGCGCACATATTACATTAAAATTATGTAATTGACGCATGAATCACTGTGTGTGACACAGCCTTTAGATTTCTCTTGTTAAGCACTGACTTATGAACTGGTGAGAAACTTTAATTCATTTTAACTCATGCTGACTTTCTGAATGTTTCTCAAGATAAAAAACAGCAAAGTGGCTGAATCTTTGCCCATATGTGATCTTCACAGCTTAATATCAACTTTGCCAGGGATTACTGAGGGGGAAATTAAAACTGAAAGAGGCTTTTTCGCTAGCCTCCTGTCAAAAAGAGTCAGTCATGGCTTACCGCTTCCCTGATCAGTCAAGAAGGTGTTACTAAATGACTAGCAAACATCTGAACTGATCAAGGCAGGCCTCTATGCACCACTATATCATTCTTTCAAGAGAATTTCAATGCTTAGCGTTTTGGAAAGGCCAAAAAAAATGGAAGTGTGTAACATTTATGGGCCAACTGAGAGGAAATCAAGTGGACGAAAGGGAAGTTGAAGTCTGGCTTTGCCTGTGGAAAAGTGTTGATTCGAGAATTACAAAGAAAAAACAGAGGATCAGCAGTTTGAGCACATGGCCAGCTTTACTTTTCTGAAAAAGGAAATACCAATATAGCAGCCATTCATGTAAACATGCACAGATGAACATACTGCGATGGACAGCCAATCAACAGACACAGATGCGCAGAAGCAAGCACTTCCAAATGAACAGCAGGTAGCAAAGAGATTTAGTACCTGTCATGGTTTCAGCAGCTCCTATCGCAGAGAAGGCCAGGGCGAGAGCAGAGGAGAGAAAACAAAGAAGTTGTGAGCACACAGGGAAAAAAAGCAGAAAGCCACATTCTCTACTGGCAACTTTCTTCACATTTGCTGAGAATACAGTTGGAAATGTACTATTTGTTGAGCTTTTAATAAAAATAGAAAGAAAGTAATCAGAAAGAGCTGGAGTGTGCAATCTCCTCTGCATTCTACAATCACACAAAGAAACTGAGGGAAAATTGTGCTTCCAACACTCATGTCCCCGATTAAGATTCTAGCCAGCCCCACTGTGGATCAGCCGCTGCCTCGAGATGCTCCCCTGGGGCATCCTGGAGAGGAGAGCACCCACTCGGAACAGTACCCAACCAAGCTGGCATCTCACAGGGCATGGGAGACTGGCATGTTCCCAAGTCCCTGCGGCATTGCTCAGGGCCCCGTACCCCGGGGAGAGCTCCCATCATTCATTGTCTGTCATTCATAAGCAACACCCCACTCCCACCCACCAGGTACAGAGTCACACATGACCTTCTACTCTGCACACACATACACATTTTCATATTAAAAAGAAAAAACTTTTTTTTTTTTTTTTTTAAATAACACGCAACTCACACAGACTTCTGGGGCTTCTTTACTTTAGCCGGGATCCTCCATGTTCGGTTCACAACATGCTGAAGCGACTGCTTGTCTCACTTGTCATTGCTAGTATAATAAGGGTGTAAGGTATGACACATGTCCTTGTTATGCACCTTTGCGCATTTTTCAGCATGTCAGCAACTCCCTCTTGACTAAAAAGCGTGAGTGACAAATCTCCCACAATGGAGAAACAAATTCTGAACATGCACCCGGGAGCCGCCACAACATCTCAGACTTTCCACAGAAGGCTTTCTTGCTTTAAAAACTTCAAATGTCATTCAAACGACTTTCTTCCTATTATGTGATAATTCAACATAATGAGGTGTCTGGGTCGTCTGAGCTGAAAAGAGAGGCTGGTTTAAAGACTGAAGCATGAATGAGCTCCTGGTTTTTGTCCTGGTCTACCCAGCCCTCTGGACAGCCCATAACAAGGCTTTTGAGCTGCTTTAATTGCCAGGTAATTAGAAAGTTGTAGCAACATTATGCAAATAACTCATTATAATTTTGTGTGTAGAGCTGGTCTCCCCTCGTTTTATGTTACTCTGTAAGAAGTGGAGCCCAGTTTAGTGCACCATCCTCATATCAGGACACCTATTGTTTAATCTATATTCAAGCGTGTTGATAAGCCTTCCACTTCCTGCTGATGGGCTATTGGATGATGCTGCTGTCAGGCCACGCCTACTTCCCCCTCCTCTCCTCCTGCTGCACACGCAAGTTATGAGGTGCCAAGTCGCCCGTGATTAGATATCACGGCTGTCGCTCTGCTTAGACAGTGCAGATAGACAGATAAGACGGGAAGATTCATGCGCAACAGCAACCGTTGCAGCCATCTGTCAATCCCACTAGAGGAGAGGGTGCCCCCCCCCCTTTCCTAACTGTCCTTATCTCTTTACCTTTTTTCCTCCTCATCAAAACCCTCGTCCCGTCCCTTCTGCACATAGGAAGGTCGCGTTCACAAGCACACAGGCTCTCCACAAATGTTGCTTCACCTGCTGCAAAATGGCTCATTGTCAGCATCTGAAAGGCCACATTTGAAGCACTCAGAGATGTCTGTTCAACCTATTGACACACCAATAAATCCATAACAATGTGGACAATTTCATAGTTGCTGAGGCAGACTGAGATCTCAGAAGACAAGTTGTCTGTGTGGCAAGAGTGCCGCTGAGCCTCCCTCTCTCGTCTTTTCTTCTGCTCCGCAAAACCAGTGGGGTAACACTAATGAGGCAACATTTTGTTCTCAGTACCAGAGTGATGCCTTTGAATTAATGTGCTCCCTTTCAGGTAAAACATTCCCCTGGTTATTTATGTTCATGTTGTATGCCAGCATTGTGTCCTATTCTATTTTATAAGACGCAACAACAGAGTTGGGCATTGGAACTCTGTTGTTCCCCCATAGTGGCACCCACATTGATTACCTTCATAAGTGTGTGTCAGCATGCTATGCCATCTTACTGTGGGCCTCCCACTGTGTTTTCATTTAATTAGAAGAGATCAGAGGTGGGCTCCAAACTTTTTTTTTTTTTGCTTCAATCAGATGGAGCCGTGGACTCCTGCAGAGCGGACCCAATAAACACGGGTGACTTCTGAGGTCGTTTTGGTTTTACAAAAGGAAACCAATCAAAGAGATTTCATTCTCCCAGAAAAGAAGAAAGACAAAAGTTGCCCACACCCTTCACCCCTTTGTGTTGTTAGGGATAATCATTTTCAAATTCATAATGAATTGTTTTTTGGATTTATTTATGGCCTTTATCCGATGCCTATCACAGTGGTCACGGCTGATCCATCGTTAAATACTGATAATACTGGCAGTTTTAGGAACTCAACCATTTTTCAGATGTAAACAGAATTTTTTTGAAACTTGTTTTTGATGAGGGACCCTACGGTGGCCCTAAAGTGCAAATCACACTAACAAATCACAGCCACAATTAAAAAAGTAAAACAAATAACAAAAACAAAAACATTTCATTTTAGAAAAAAGAACAAAATTCCTGAAACCAAAACACAATTCCAATAAAAGGAAACTAAATGAAAATGAAATGTTTTGGAAAAGTGACATCGCAGATGTTGATGTTTGTTTTTCTGACGTCTAGATCTAGATCTGTCTAGATGCTAATAGGTTTTATGATTATTATAGAGCATATCCAGTATTGCATAATGCCAAACAACTTTCAGGTGATATAACTAACAAACGTTATAATCCAATAAGTAACGTCCCGCAGTACCTTTGTTTTGTTTTTTAACAGTTAATTTTGATTTCTGAAAATTACTTCAAATGTTGCTTTTTTTCCCATTTAATATTTTTGTAAGTGTGTTTCGCTTTTATAATTGTAGTTTGTTGGTGTGATTTGCCCTACATGGCCACCGTAGGGACCCCTTTGGTTGTCTGACACAAATCTCTACAACTAAAAAAGCTTGATAAATAACAAAAACAAGATATAAAATAATACAGCAAAGTGTTTAAAAAAATGTATTCCCAAATACCTCTGGAACACAGACAAAAATAGAACACATGCTCAAGAACAACAAAAATAAAAAAAAACAATGCTTTTGTCTGACAGCAATGACATAGATATATTTGGTATCTGTGAAGACCATGTTTTGTAGCTTGAAGCTAGTAAAGAACCGCCTGCATGGGCTAGAATGGGTAATGACAACCTATTGGTGATATTTTTTATATTTGGTTTTGTTATGCCAAATGTTAGGACTGGACCTTGGAAAGTCTGCATAATAGTCTCCTAAAGTAATTTACAGTTTCATAATTCCTTTGTCACACACTATTTGCACATAAGCCTGGCTGATTATTCCAGGTGTCTCCAACATATCAGCAGGAGCCGTCATGTTAATGATGGGGCTGTTAGTAACTACATGCATACATTCGTGATGCGGCTTTTTCTGCATAAAAATTCCCCTCGGCTTTGCCAGTACCAGAGCCCCTCCTTGTGGTACAAACAAACAAACCTTGCTGGCATTTGTCCACCAGCTGTTGTTCTCTGTGGTGACCTCTGCAGCTCATTGTGTGTCAATTAGAAAATGGAGCAAAGGAAACTAGAAAAGCTGGTGACCACTAAGTTCCAACTCAAATGTTAACTCAGAATGGGATTCAGATTCAGATAGCATTCATTATTTATGTTAATCTAAGGTAGGAATTTCAAAATAAAAAAGAACGTTGGATGGCTGTGGATTATATTGGTTACACTGGAAAGACACTTGTCTAAACTTAAGTTCCAAATGTGTTTTAAAGAGTCTTTGGGCAAGACCAAGTAGATGCCAAAATGAACTTCCGTATTGAAGCTTGTTTGACAGAAAAACTGTGGAGCAAGGTGCAGTTCATCAAGTGGCCTCTGAAGCCCCTGCACTCCATTCATTAAAAAACTCAACAATAAAAATGATAAAATTAAGTTCAGTATGGTTTGGCAAATATATGTTTCTGCATAATGTACGCAATAAATGGTTTGAGAGACATAAGTCCTAAAAAATAGCATATTTTTTGCACTATAGGGCAGATTATATGGCGCACCATCCATAAATGGTCTATTTTTGAACTTATGCCATACATGAGGTGCTCCAAGCTTTGAGGCATAGGCGAGACAAAAGACTAAGCGATAAGTCTTTCAGTCAGACTTTATTAACTGTGTTCACAGTAACTCCAGAATTTGTTTGTAACATGCGACACGTTAGAAGCGTTAAACGCTTCAACACATACAAAAAACACAGTCCAACACAGCTACATGTTAGCATAGTCACAATACCACCCAAAGAAACATTTTGACAGAGCACCGTGTATCTTTTAAAAAACGCTTCAACATCAGTAAACACAACCAGAATTAAGCCATATTTAAGGCACTCCAGATTATAAGGTGAACATTTTTTAAGTAGGGCTTTTAACTGCACCTTATAGTGTAAAAAATGCAATAAATATATATTTGGTCAAAAAGCACCTGATTTCATAAAATACAAAGTGTAGTTTGATTGTGCTACTGAGAATGCATTGCAAACTAAAAAAGTGAGACCAATTACGTGGACCATCAGCCTCAGCTTAATCCTATTGGATCCTAGTACAAGAGCAAAACAAAGTCCACCAACCTGAAGAGTGGTGATTATCTAAATTCAGGTCAGCATTGAGAAGTCTGAAGTTTCTTGCATTATTGATGGAAAGAATATACATGAGTGTGTTGGGACTGTTTTGAAAGAGAGAGAACAGAGCAAACATTTTCCACCAATAAAGATCATGCGTCTTTTACAGCATGAGACAGCTGCTTATCCAAATTACAGGGGGAAAAAAAAATGTTTTTTTAATAACGCACCCTAAATCCCTTCTTTGTTATCAGCACTCAAGTGCAGCTAAATCCAACTCAAGTGTCCATAGAGAGATCAGAAAACGCTCACCTGTGAACACAAGCGGGAATATTCAGATTAATTCTCCCCGGAGTCAGCTAAGACATAATAATCAGGTGGGTTTACACAGGATGCAATGCATGTTTCTGCTCAATAAACTGTAACAAAAAGGAGATTTTGCAAATTTCCCCCAGGGTGGGTAATTGCAATTCGCTTTAGACATGTCCAATCTCTGGCTTGAATGGGTGTGTAAGCCAGGGGGACACATGTCGGTGATGAGAGTCTTTGCAACGTGAGAAAGTAATCCTTAAAAAAAGATTATAAGGCAGATGCATCAAATGAGTTGCCCTGTGTCACTTTTGCAAAACAGGTCAGGTGATCTGCAAATGCATAGAAAAAAAAAAAAAAGAAATGCATAAGATGTAGGGGAAATTAAAAAAAAATCTGGGATTTGATAACAATTAGGGGGTAAAAGTTCATGTGTTTTGGTTTTGTCATTTCTAATAGAAGCAAGTGTAACTGACAATCAAGAAAAAGGAAATGCAAAACCAGCTGCTTTAATGACAGCTCTGCACAGCTTAGGTAGTGTTCATCTCTTAGAGTCGTGTTAGGAAAAAAAAAAGGCAGCTTTAACAGGTTTCTGACGACTGAAGATGTCAGACGGCTCCACACAGCCTCCGTCTCTGTTACACAAATAAAACAACAGGAATGAAAGTGAAACAAAACAAGCAGCAGGTGCTGGAGATTCCAGTGACACATTGATGACATCCTAAGGTGATGAAATAAAAGCCATTATGCTTGGCAGGACACCTTCAAAACGTGTCACCAAAAAAGTCAGGCTGTCACATGATTAATGTTGCGGGAACTATAAATATCTATAAGCGAGAGCTTTTTTCAAATATATTAATAATTTCCCTTTTCCTAACGCGCACAATGATCCACTCTGTTATCCTAACAAGGTGGGTTGACTCAACATGGACTACAAAGTGCAGCAGCAGCAGGGAAGAGATTCCAGCTTAAAACCGAGGCAAAGCTTAACCTCTGGCAAAGTGACACCTCACATCTCGCTCAGATTGTCTATTTCGGGTGACACTGCAACTTTTAGTTCTTTTTTTACATCAGAGAAAAAGTGTTAGACTCCTCTGTTTTTTTTTCTTTTTCTCTCAGCCCTGCCACAGTTTTCAAAAGAAACTTGCAGCAGGAGTGCTGCATTCGGTACCATGGGAAAGAAACCGATACTCCGGTTCAGCTGGGATCAAAACGCACACACAACGTTTCAAATCAAAGCCTCCTAAAGAGCCTTCAGGGAGAAATCTTTGCTATTCTGGTAGCATTTTAATGCCTCACCTATAGTGTGGTCTCTTGGCAGGGAAATTCACATGAGCAATGCGCAGGGCTGTGAATAAGAGCGTGTGCTCTCCAACTGTCAGCATGTGTGTGCATCTGCACAGGCATCTCTGATGTGTGTGTGTGTGTGTGTTTGTGTGTTTGAGGGGTAATTAGGACATTAGGAGAAGCCTCTGACAGGCTTGTCATCGCCACAGCCTGCCCAGTGGAGAGGAGGTGGTCAGAGGGGTAAGTGAGGGTCCGGCAGGGTCAAGAGACAGCTGCTGCACCACCACTCACTGTCTGGAAGCTCTCAGAGAATATTAAACCGCCGGGGCCCCAGCCAACCCTCTCCCTCGTGTGCCGGATACACAAAGCTTCTCACAAGAGGATAACAGTTCGTTTATGCCTCTGTTAGGAAATAGCTATTGTTTTTTTTTTTTCTTTCGACATGAGAACATAAACAGAAAATACCAAAATAAATGCCTGTGGCATTGAGGTAATTGGGGTTATTTAGTGAATCAGTGAAATTGTGACTGTTCTAGTTTCACACTTTTTTTCACCCCCAGATGAGAAATCTCTGCACTCCCCCACAGCTTATGCATTTGCCTCCAGCAGAGAAAGGTTCCCTAATAACAATATGAGACATTAAATACAACCCCCCCATTGCTGATGACCTTGGTAATGAAGTGTCATTAATTGTATGGATGGATTATCATCATCGCAAAAAATAACATGGGATCTTTCCAGCACGACTCCCAAACACCTGTGCCCATTCTCTGGCTGCCTGCGCTCATACGCTCATAATCACTTCTATCAGCCCAAAATGTTAACTGCATCCTGGGACACTAAACACGTCTATTTGTTTGCGGCTGTAATGTCTTTTGTGCGCCTCAATCAGGCACCTGTCTCGCACACACACCTGCTACCTCCTAGCTAAGAGAAAGGCCCCCTTTGTTTCCTTACGGAGTTTATAATCAGCACATTGTTTCCAATCTTCTTCTGCCATTTTTCAATTTCCCATTTCCCTTTTCTGAGTCAAATCACTGCTATCAATCAGGTGCATGTTTCAGAGAAGGGGGGAAGTTCCTTGATGGAACCATCTCCAGCCCCAGGCCTCATTAGTCAGAGACTGCAGGGGGAAATGTGTGAGCACAAGCGGGGCGCAGGCATGTGATAAAAATGAATTCTGGTGGAGAGTGTCTGTCAATATGAGGCCATTTAGCATTTCCTATTCCATCCAAACGATGCACAGTAGACATTACGCTCTCCATCTGAGTTCTTCTAAATGTGCGTCTGGCCCCTGTAAGTTTCTATTATTTATTTTGATTTCGCCTTTCTCTGTGCTTACAGATAGGGCGACAATAGACGCTCTGTGACATCTGACAGGAACTTCTTTGCAACCACGACATCTTTGTATCGGCAGGGACAACATTTCAGAGATGACCGATGTGGCAGTCGATACAAATCAAACCATAGCAGCTGCATAGGCACACGCTGTATTGATTACCTTAACAAGAAGTGCATCAACATCCCTGAAGACAGTTGGCTAAGGATGGAGCTGAACACATCTTGACACAAGAAATGGCAGAAAAGACCCCCCCCTTTCCATTCAGAAGCTAAAAATTAGGCAGTAAACGTGAACGGTGAATAAAGAATGAGCTAACACACAAAAAGCCAGCTTTTTTTTCCCCAACATGGCAATATGTTCGATGCTTTAACGGGTGTATTGATTATGAAAGAGCTCTTTTTGAAGTGGCTGGACAAAATGGCAACTATAGTAAATCCACAATGGCAGGGTAATATACAGCTTCACTGCTTTCATTTATTCACAGCTTGACATTTCCTCCCTTCCGCAGTGTGCTCTAACTGTGTGCCAATGGCCACATCATTTAGACTGGACCCGCATGAATATTTAACATTAGTGCCTGGCTCATAGCTCACACAAAATGAATTATTTTTAGTGGGCTTTGCACAGGCACCCTGGAAAAGTCTCGCCGTGATGATGAATCACTGGAGAGTTTATGTTGTATTAAGAAGCCAAAAACAAATAGTTATCAATCATTTGAATCCAGCAGCTTCCGATCTCTACCTCCGTTTGAGAGATGGAGCTGGTTTTCTGTTGTCAGCCTTGAGAGTTTTCAGGACATTTTTGTCATGTTTGATGTAAATGTAAGAAAAGGAATTGTTGCGATCCTCCCAAAATAAACCAACTAATAATTTTCTGGCAATCTTGAGCTTTCATGTTCACAAAATTCACAGTTTCTTTCATATTTGATTTTCTACTACTTTTTTATTCTGCTGTCGTTGTCCTCTGTCCACATTTACCCTGCATCTCGCAAAATGCCTCCAGACAGATTGCCCAATTTGACTCTTGAGGATTCATTTCCCCCCCGTGACATAATGTATTTTGTCTGCAGAATAAATTATCTGTATCAGCTGTGATAATAAACCATTTTGAAGCAATGGAAAAAACCGAGGTCAAACGTAACACTGACAGTGATTCAGCTTGCAAAGACTCCATTACATCTTGAGCCCATGTTTTTTTCTTTTTCTATGCAGCATTTGTTTTCATAAATCTCTATCTTTAACCTCTGTCTTTACTTGCAAGTGATTTTGGATAAAAACATCTGCGAACTGACAAAGCCTGGTATAACACTTGATAAGAAAGAAGAGGAATGTTTTGCTGACAGGGGCTGAGATGGAGGGGGGGGGGGGGACTGGCACTGATGCATGGCACATTTAATATCCAATGATTATAGAAAAGTTGTTAAATTCAAGAGAATTCCAGAGAAAATGTCCTTTTAAATATATTGTATTAGTCCGTGTCCGGCCCTTTTAGGCAGCCGAAACAAATGACCAAATTTTAGCAATTTTAAATAATAAATCATTGCATTTATTGCTAACCTAGATTTTAAAGTAGATTCATTGCTTTAAAGCCTAGAATAAAGAAAACGTACTTCCTGAAACTGTCCAGTTAGACACAGGGGGAAGCTTGTTTTTTGATAATTCCTACGTGCAAAAATCTTTTTTCCCAAACCAATTTTTTATTGTCATTGTTTTTCAAGAACTTATCTAAGTTAGTGGAGTTAACTTTAAAATATTCAAACATTTTTGTTCTTGGTAGCTGAGGTGGGTCGCCCGGCGGCCTGATCTCCTCGATCTCTTCTGTGTGGGTGTCTGGGGGGGCTTGGTGTGGTGGACCCGTCCTCTTTTTACATTCCATCTTCAGTGTAGTAACCATAGAACTCTCAACTGAGCACAGGTGTCAGCTCACCTTTGCACAAAAGCAAGCATGATGGAATGATTCATGCTTGACACAGGTTTGATTGTTCCCATTGTTATGTGTGTGTGAACTGCAGTTGTATTGTGTGCATGTTGACATGTTTGTGTGTGAAGATCTTTTGAGCCAACCAGTATGTTTGTTGCATTTGAGAGTGTCTCTGGACTGGCCACGCCCCTTTTGGCGAACATCATACACTAGCAATAACAAATCTCCAGCATCTTGTTGGTTGTAGCACATAAACAAAAAGCAAACACAGTCCAACGCGCTACACATTGGGGCATCTGTGGTGCAGCGGCAGGGTGGTCAACCCCTGATTGGAAGATTGCAGGTTTGATTCCCGCCTTGCACGCCCATGTGTCGAAGTGTCCTTGGGCAAGACACTGAACCCCACCTTGCCTCTGGTGGAAGGTTGGCGCCAGTGTTCCGCAGCGGAGCCGCCGCCTGCGTGTGAATGGGTTTGTGACTGTAAAGCGCTTTTGGCCTTTAGTAAAACTAGTAAAACAGAATGCATTTTAACAGAATGCCGTATAAGATCAATTATAAAAACAAGAATTAATACATAAATAAGGTGCTCCGGATTATAAGACTGTTGTTTTTTAAAAAAAAAAAAAAAGAATTTAGGTGCTCCTAATAGTGCAGAACATCCGGTAAGTAAAGTTTTGGCTCATATTCAAATGCCAATTGAAACTGTATTTGTCAATTTAATTAGTTTTTGTTTCTCCTAATGTAAAACAATGGCTCACACCAAGTATTCTATTAGTCTATATCTAGTAGTCTATTACTGCCCTTTTCTAATTCCACCTGTACCTGATAGCATTTATCCATTTTTTTTTTCAAGAAAAAAGGTTTTTAAATTACTATTATAGAAGGACATGCCAGCAGGTAGTTAGTGATCTATTCATCACTTTGGAAGAAACTTGTGGTGCTCCTTTTGTACCTTGAAATGTACTTTTCTATACCAAGTAAAATGTAGGTTTAGAGGTTTATAATGATTTCATGTTTAAACTGAGTCAAATCCACTAATATTTGGCTAAATGGCTTACCTAGGACCTATTTTGAGCAGCTACATCTGCCTCTATAAAAGACAAATAAAAAAGACAGTGCACCAAAAGAAAAGATGATTTTGAAAAACTTTAAAAAAGGTTTATTAGGCTTAACTGGTCCTCACAGACTACTATAAAGGCTGCTGATACAAAGATTTGAAAATGAAGCAGAAAAAAAAAGATTAGAAGAAGCACGAGATGAAACCTGGGTACACAGAGGAGCTGCTCCTCTATGGATAGATCATTAAATCAGCTCGTCATGCTTCCACTCCCTGCTTTAAGTTTTATTTGACTGGCTACGCAATTACCTTGACATTGGTTAATTGCTGGTTAATTTAGCTCTCGCTGCAATCACAAAACTACCTGCCACTCAGCAATTAAAGAGGAAAATTACATAGAAATTCTCAGAGATGATATACACTTTCTCAGATTGGTTGGCATTTTTTTTTTCAGCAACCCTAGGATTTGATCTAGAGGTAAAGATGCTTTAACACCCGTCCTCAAGGAAGCACTTTATTTCTAACCGCATCCAGCTTGAGATGAGATCTGACCTCCTTCAAACACGATTCCAATCCCTTCCGCTGGTTAAACAGAAACTGGGAGGCCGAGCGGAGAGCTAACCGGTTAACACAGCCACTGGCAACTGTGGAAACAAGACTGAAGGGAAAGATACGTGTAAGTGGCCTTGCTCCTGAGTCTGAGAGATAGTCCTGCTCAAATGAAGGGTGAGGGCAGAGTAGTAAAATTGGAGATAGACTGGTTGGCTTACCATGTGTTTTCCCTGCAGGTTAATATTTTATGGATGTACGACACAGTTCGGATGACATTTTGAGATGACTGAGAGTTCAGTGATTTGTTACAAAAGAGCGAGCGTGGCTCAGGAGAAGTGCGACTCCTTGGGAAAAACGGAGAAACGTGGGGAGTCTGAAAATAACAAAAATTGGGCTTGAATGTGCATGCATGAGCACATGCGTGAGAGGAGCTTTCTGCAACCTGAGCCCATTAAAAAGCGGAGACACTGCAGTGCAGATGTGTTTCTCTGTGAGCCGTACATGAAGCACAGGAAAAGGCCTCTTTGATCATTACCTACCTGTCAGTCTGCCCTCCACAGGGACCGCATGTTACGAGGACTGATGTGCCGCGCTGACAGGCCAGAAACACACATGCAAACTAAAACACATCAAGAGCGGAAAAGCTGCGTATCCATGAGCCTGACTTTTGTTGGCATTAAGATTTGTCCCGGAGGAGGCATAACCATGACGACCAGTGGTGTTGGCAAAGTGCGCATTCATAATTCTATATTTGGGCTCCAATTAGCCTCAGAGACCGTGAACCTTTCTTAAGATCACTTTCATATTCAATAAAGAGCTCAGTCATTATTTCCCATGGTTACTTGTTTGGTGAATATGATAAACACATAGAAAGCCCAAATTTAAAAGCAGCAAAACAAACTTAAGAGTTTACTGTGTCAAAAAAAACTGTTCCCTACACTAAATATTTGTATTTAAACAATAATATTTGACATTAAATTGTCTTTTGTTGGAAAGGTTTTCTGAAAAAGTGACACTTTTTCAAATAATTATTTTTGGAAATATTAATGCCTGTTGTTTCAGTTCAGTGGCTATATCTCATTAAAGCTGCACAAGATTACCATTTTCTTGTTTTCTTTTATGTCATAAAAGAAAAAAAAATCAGTTTTAGCTAATAAATCCGTGGTTTTGGGTTTGCAAAGGGTTTTAGATATGATTAATAAAAAAGATCTGCGATCAGTCTCACAGACCTTTTTATTAAAGTTCAGTCTCTTGCATGAATTCATCTTTTAATCTCCTGTCTGAGCCCTGTGAGTCTGCCTGGCTATGATAAATGACATCCTGGTGCCTGTAGTGACGATGAAAGTCAGTACTGAACACCGGTTCTGAGCTGCAAATTAATCTAATGTTATTGTCAATATTAGGCACTGTGGGTTAGAATTTTTCCTTTAACATTAAAATGTGTCATTTTTCTTTCATGAAATACTAGATTTTAGAAATAAAGGCTTTGTTTCTGCAATTAGGACAAAGTTCTGCGAAGCATGTGCTGTGACGGAGTGAAAGAGGACTTTTCAAAGTCAGAGATTAGATAAAATGTTGATAACCAAACTATTTAAAGCTGTGTTTCTGCTGCAACGATAACAGGATTAGAAGCAGCTCCAAACTGTGCAGAGACCTGTTGGCTTTGATGAAAACAAACTTTGCAAGCACATTGTGAGGAAACCCCCCCCCCCTCAAAAAATGTTGTCACATTTATTCTATTTTGCATCTTTTCAACCTTGTAACTTCAAACAAATATCAAGGATGGAGGTAAATGTGTTTTTAGAGGATTATGTTTTATCATCCTAAATTTTCATGCCCTCTTTTACCTTTACAAGATTTTTCACCGTACTCCCAGATAAAATGGTGCTGGCAATTACTAACATTTCCCATTTCTGGCAGTTTAAAGACCCACCCCGGTAAGAAAAATCCTGTTTTCAACGTTTTTAAATGTTCTTGTGGTCTATTCCTGATGATGGAGGATATATATATATATAGAAAATTAAGCTCAACATTGCATTTCTTTATTAAAATCAATGTGAATCAGGAACAGATGAAAAAAAAAGCTCTTTGAAAAGATCATATTTGTGGCATAGAAAATTCTCTGGGTGGGCCACAAGCTCTCTGTCCCGAGTTCTCAGCAACCAGGAGGGGGAAGGGGGCGGGGTTGCTCCATGTCCTGCCTGCAACTCAGTGGTGAACTTTTACTAATGAAGTACTACTGCTCTGCAGAAACAATCCTAGAAATGTCCTAGCGACATAATGTAGAAATTCTCGATAAATTAGCTATAGTTAAAAGACAACTGGTACTTTTAGAATAAATTTAAAGATGATCAGGGTGGGACTTTAACTCACTTTTTAAATTCTTTCTATCTGTGGTGGCCCTTGAACATTTTTCATAGTTGCGGGAAGGAGGTAGAAAACAAATGACAACAACGGGGTTGAAGGACAAACGAAAGGACCAAAAAAAACATTTTGCAAACAGTTTTATTGTTATCGGTATTGATACTGTATAAAAACAGCAGTTTGTTTAGCTGAGTTGCTAATATTATTTTAAGCAGTAGCAAAAAAATAAAAAAAAAAACCTGTAGAAATTCTTTAAAGCCCAGATGAGCCAGCATACATGGTTTTAGAGGCTCAAGGTTTCATAAAGAAATATTGATTTTTTTTTTTATTTTCGTAATGCCTAAAGAAGCGAGTATCGATGATTTCTCAATCATTGTAAATAGTGATATTAATATTGACTCAAAAAATTAGGCGGCAAAGCTTTTTGCCGGGGGGACAAGTAACCCATCCCCACCCCCACCCCTGTAGGTTTGCCCCTGTTTCTATGTCATATATGACAGCCAGTGTAAACAATATCATGCTAAAGATAAACACATTTATATGCGTAGGCATGTTTGTGCGTCTTTTTTTATTTGAGCTGAGGTCTACCTCATTGTTAGTCCCCCACCTCCGTGCTTTTAGGGTGGTCCTATTTGGCTGCTATAATTTACATACCTGAACCTGTAATGGTCTTTTCTGCGTCTGTTTCTGAAACACTTAAGATAACTCTGCAACAACTTCACCCAATGCCCCACGCCGTTAGAATGCATTGCACCTTTTTGGCGTATTCTTTCTGGAATGAGGTCGGCAGAAGGACATTTAGGACAAAGGAAACATGTGGCCAAAATGTTGCTGCTGCTTTTCAGCGAGACTACGTCGGTGTAGCCCCACATAATGTCTGTCACGCACAAGATCAGAGCATCAGATCTTGCAGAACGACATCAAAGGCGGCTTACTGATCAAACACTCACTAGGCACACCACATTTCAGCAGACTGATGGACTCACACAGGAACTTGTTGCTTCAATGCACCAACAGATTATACAGTAGTACACCTTTGTCTATAAAATAGAAAATGCTGTATACTAAAATGTGCTCAGCGCTGGGCACAAAAAGTATTTATTATTAAAATAACTGTTGATTTAAGCATAAACCCACCAAACCTATGGTAACATGATGAATTAAGGACTCCTAGAGGTAATATGTTACGGCACTTTTTGATATATCGGTATTTATTTGAAAAAAAGTCTTAAAACTTTAAATGAAAATAATATTTTGAAACTTTTATTTGCTTTTTTGCATTAAGTTCAATGTAATGGTTAGATCAGCTGTTCTGGACACTTTCTTTTTTTTTTACACTACTTCATATGTAAGAATATTTTAAAATAAAGTTGGACCTTTCAAGATTTTCAGGTTTAAAATTTCATATCTTTTTAGATTTTTTTGACATTACAACAACACATTTTTTCTTTAATATTTATTCACTAAGTCTTAACTCTAAGTCGACCTTTTTAGCCGTGTTTCCACTGATCGGTATGGACCGGTCCGGTTTAGAATGGTCCAGGCAATTCATGTGAGCTAGCCACTAGTTGGACCATCATGGCATAGCAACAACAATGGAGGTCTTCCAGCAGCGCATTTTTTTTTGGCTTGGTTTTTGGTGTTATGTATATAAAAAGCCTTTAATGTTGTTTGAGAGAAGATTGTGGACGGCGAAGAGGAATACAGTTGCTTTCTTGGAGCTTTCTTTTGTCGTAATGACCTTCAGCTAATCAACAGTAGCTCCGCCCTAACTGGTCCATTCTATTTTTCTATGGACCTACCCAAAAATATTTCGTTTCGGTCCAGCTTAATGGGTCTATTTTATAATGGAAATGCTCAAAATACCAGACTGGATTCGACTGTACCGCTCAGTGGAAACAAGGTTTATTAGTGCTGCTGGTCTTCCTAGAATTTGATCTTGAAACAGATTCACTTTAATATCACATCATGATGAAAAAAAAAATAAGAGTTAAGTTTCAGACCTCTTGGATAAGGTATTTTTAAAAATCAATGGGAAAAAAAAGTGTTTGATCACAAAGAGAAGAGGCATGGTGGAGGAGGAACAATGATTTTGGCTTCTTTTTAGAATAGTGAAATTATGGGCTCCTCTGTTTATTAAAATATTTTGGGGCTTTAAATCTAAGGACCTCTTAATAATGCATGAGTATTAGTTAGGGAGACGATAGATATTTGGCCAGTAAGGCCC
This sequence comes from Oryzias curvinotus, assembly GCA_023969325.1. Taxonomy (NCBI): domain Eukaryota; kingdom Metazoa; phylum Chordata; class Actinopteri; order Beloniformes; family Adrianichthyidae; genus Oryzias; species Oryzias curvinotus. The sequence goes on along the minus strand of CM043718.1, from coordinate 15,507,006 downwards.
CCAAAAACCTCAAACCACTAAAGATTTATTCTTAGAACAGCTGGGGATAAAACACTCCAAAAACTAAATGTTTAAAATAAAAACAGATGTGCAGAAGGATGTCTGCAATTGTTGGTCAACCTTTTACTTTGGTAAATTTAGCTAAAATTGGTTTTAATAAGTAATCATTCCTGATTTTAAATATTTCTCTGCAAAAAGAAAAAAAACATCTTTTAGTGGTTTATCTTTACTTAAATGTGATTCAAATGTTGTGCAGAGTTTTATTTTTCTCTTTTGGTCAGCAAAGTTCATGAAGGCCATTGGCTGAAAAACACAAAGAAGAAAGTGTCGGCTCATCCATGACTCAACACTGACACCTTAGAAGATTAGAAATGCCTCTCAGTCTAAATCAGTCTTCTATCTGCATGCATAGCCCCATTACTTGCTTTGCTGGATACTGCCCTCTGGGGTGCACTACCCACACAATGGTAGATGCCAAGCACCACAGCAGGAGTGCACACGCAAACACACTTGCATGTGCTGTTGCTCACACAGTCACACTGAGCAAGATAAAGATGAATTGGGTAAGATGATTGACGAGAGGAAAATTCAGGGAAGCCTTTTTAAGAAAATGTTTGAAGGTTTTTTTGGGCTGACAGTACCTTCACTGGAAATTCTGAAAGCATCACTCATATGACAAATAAATATACTAGATTAAAAAAAAGATATATATATATATATATATACACACACACACACACATTGGGGAATATCGATCAAAGGATACAGAATTTCCCAGAAAGCCTCTGCTTTAGGTTTGTTTATCTTGGACAGACAAAGCAGGCAGTGGAACACCAGTGTAAACCTGGTTCTGTCAGTTCTCAGTGCAACTGTTTTGGATCCAGAGCAATCACAGGATCAGCAACAGAGAACATTTTATCCCTCAGCTTACCAGCCTGTTCAACTGCAGCTTTGCACCCTCTCTTCCTTTTCTTACCACTCTGTTAAGAGCCAACATTTTTACCTTTCTTTTTTTGAAAAAACCGGCCCTGAAAAGTGCTGTTCATGTTTGAATTTTGCTCAAGGTTGACCAAAGGACAAGTTTGCAGGCAGGTTGAGCCTTTTACTTTTTGAAGGATTTTAGTTGTGATTAAAAGAAAAGTGAACTTTTTTTCAAAATGATAAAATGAATCATCATTTTCTTCTCAGTTTGAATCTACATTTACCCGATTTTATTGGTAAAGTGTGAGTTATATATTCTAAATTGAATTACCTAAAGGCCTAACAATAAATACCACCTATGCAATCTGGCAATAACAAAGGCCTGTTGATGAGGTAAAATAAAGACTAAATGAATCCAAATCAGGAGGAGCCGTGGGACTCGGGGAAAGTGCACTGTGAACAATTAACTAACTCACCCAGCATACAAATCAGGTCCTGGCACGTTACACACATACTGTAAAGCTCATTACTGCTGCAAAACACACAATCAGTCGATCAAATTCAGTTACACAGCAGCGTGTGAGCGCTGTCAGGACTGTCTGTCATTTAGCCCTTTGACTCGCTGCTGCACCCCACTCACCCGCCGCAGACACAACAGTCCTGCTTCGCATCTGTGCTGCAACTCTTTTTGTTTTTGAGAACGTTAGTGTACTTTAAAGGATACTGATAGTTGTGATGCTTTCATCTCCTCCTTCCAGAAAAAGAATTCTGGAACGCAAACAGCCATGGTTAAACATAAAAGGGATGAGATATTTAAAAAAAGTGACATCACTTCAAAGAGGGAGAAGCACATTCAAAGGGGATCTCAAGAAAGAGATTCAAAAGTCTGCTAGTCACCTATAATCCACTGCTAATACTTGGTCCCCACAACCGCATAAACCTTCATTCCCTTCACACAAGTGCTGGTTCAGAGTTGGTCTAAACGGTTCGTTAATACATTACCGACAAAATGCACAGAATTTTCCACGACGGTATATTTGTCCGCAGGAATCGGACATAGAAAAGCAGATCTAAGCGAGCATGTGAGGATTATCCCGTGAAAACATACGTGTCATCACAGATCAACAGCTACTGTACTAAACCAACATCTGTACCACTTTCATTGCTGTGTGCTTCTCTTTCTTTCATTGTGTCAGCGCTTTGTCTGCTTTCACTTCTTTTGATTGATGCCGGATCAGATATTTCAAAAAGAAGAACAGCCTTGCCTTTAAACAAATAAATAAAAAAAGCACAGGAAGGAACTGTACATTCAAAGGCTGCTTTTTTGTTTTTATGTCTCACAGCTGAGCAGAAGCTTTTCGGAAGTTTAAGGGAACATCCCTAAATCATCCATGTAGCACAAACAAGTGTGTAGGACTCGTGTTTGCCATAAGATTGGTGGAAGGAGGCTGTCTTTTCTTCTCTTTTCGAGTGAAAACTTGCCGTACATCCCTGAACAAAAGTGAACAAGGCGTGTTTTGATCTTACAGGTAGTTTTCATCACTTTTTTGTTGAATAAAATTAAAATAGTCACTTTTTTCCTATAGAGATTATGTTACAAAAGAGACGTGTTCCAGTTAAATAGAGCTGGGGTCTCCAAGTCATTTGAATCAATTTCCCACCAACTACAGCCCAGTCGGAGCCACAAAGTCTTATGCCACCCTTTAGAAAAACAAGATGCCGATTTGTATTTGTTATTTTTATGAAAAATGTTGATTAACTATAGCTTTTTAGCATAAATAAAACAAACATATAACATAGTTTATAACTTTTGATAAAGGTTCATGACTTTCTTTCAAAAGAAGACACCCTGTGTTGCATAGGATCACGTCAACACAGCAACTGTAGTAGATAGCATAATGTTGCAGTGATTTATTAAAAAAAAGTCTTCATTTTACTGTTTGTCTTGCATAACTGCCAGAAATGTGTAATTTACCAAATTAAAATAAAATCAGAGATAATTAAAAGGACTTTCCTGTATTTTTTGAACTATAAAAAATAGTAAAAAAAATCTTCAATTTAAATATTAGACAATCTGCCTTATAATCTGATCCGCTTTAAGTGAGAATCTTGGTTGCGCTTACTGACCTTAAATGTATTTTTTGTGGTAAATCATGCTCAAACATCTGTCAAAATGTTTTAGTTCGACTTTGGGAAACTGAAGCCAAATTGCTGAATGGATTGTTGGAGCATTATGGGTAATTTAGTCAGGAGCCTTGTAAAGTGAAAGAGTTGAATAAAGCCTTTGTAAGTTTACTTACTTAGCATAGTTTAGAATAAAATTATTTGTCTTTAACCAGAGAGCCACCGTGGTGAGGTTGGTAAAGGAGCCACATGGGAGCTATGCAACAGAGCTTTTGATTTGTTCCTGTTTTCTCAATATCACAAGTCAATTTTAGCAGTTTTCAGCAAGTTTTTCTAGGAATTATTGCACTTAAATACAAAAAATTGCCCACTAAACTGGTTTTGGGTGAGTTGATCTACAAATTATTAAAAATTGAGCTCCTAGATGCAATCTCTCATTTGATTTTTATCCTAAATAAGGTAATACATTTGAGTAACATTAGTTTGGACTGCAGGTAATGGAACATTGTTCATTATGGAGCCTTTACTAAGCAGCAGTGCAAGCCTGTCAGGATGTGATTAACATCACATGCATCTATTGATCGTTTATGCTTGATAATGACAAGTCATTCAACTTTTCACTTTGAAATAATTCATCAGGTATTGCTTTGAAATGTCCACTTACCAGTTTTAAAACATTTTCAAAAAACGCCACCATTGATTTGGCTGGGCAGTGTGCAGATGTGTGCAGCGTTATTCATACATTAGTCTTAAAAATGCTTTGGATTTGAATCTTCTGGGTTTAAACGGTTCTGCCTGTTTATTTCAATCAGACAAGTTTGAGCACAAACGACAAAAACTGTTAAAAATTGTCCCATTTAGGTGAAATATATAGAAATATGAAATACTGGACATGCAAAAATGTTGAATACAATGCAACAGCTGTTAAGGCTGCAGGTCTTTTTCCCTACACTTCAAAGAGAATTAAAATTTGGAAACGAAACATAACCATGAAAAGTGTGTTTTAAGTGTCTTTTTAGTGTTTTCAACTTGTTGCATCTCTGGAGAAAACTGGCATGTGACTTTTATTTTATTGCTTGTTTTTATTTCAAATCATGTGCAACACGCTTTCTTGAAGGCGTGTTCAGCCGATGGTGTTCACAGTGGACGAGGAGGGAGGGGCTTCTTCTTTTCTTTTTTCTACACTAGCGCATGTCCACCACCTACAGTAGCAAGAGGCTTGGTGTAAAAGATCAAAGCAGTGAGAATCTCACAAATCTTGCTCCAGGCTTTTTCCTTCACAACTCTATTTCAATATATGAAAACTGAAATTATTAAGCCATCCTCCATGATCAATTTTCCAACGGTTGGTACAACCGTGAATTAAAAGGGACGCCATACATACATCACTACCAAATCCGAGTCCCTGGTTGAAGTCAAAGTTTGATCTGTTTAACTCTCAATGGCTAGTTCCTCGAAACAGTCGTAGAAACTTGCATAGTTACATGTGAATGCTAGACTTTTGAATGCAGAAGCTCCAAACACACATTTATGCAATACCAAAAGCTTAGCCCCACACTTGCCTCAACAATCAGTATTAGTCAATATTAATATTGTTATCGACAAAGATTAAAAAATAATCAATACCTGCTTCTTTAATCATTGCAAAACTAACAAAAGGAATTTTTAAAATGAAATAAAAGACATAACAATAATAAACCTGTTAGAAATACACATTTTTGATCCATTGATGTATAATGGCCTGCCACTCTAGTCTTGCAAAAGTCTTTTGCACACATTTCCCTCCCCGTATATAAAATGTTCCAGCTCTGCCTTTAATTTTACGGCTTCAAACGTGTTGAAATGTCAAAATAAGAGAAGTTTGGCAGTGTTTGCACCGTGACCAGAAAAGACTAGAACTGACGAGTCAGCTCCATGTTGGAATTTTCAAGAAGGTTGAAAGAACTAAAGAACAAACTTTCACTTCCTCTCAGTGAGTAGAAAGGATACTCTTGTTATATCTGTATGAATATATTATTTTGAGTTAACTCTAAGCCTCTTCATTGTTTTTCACTTTTTTATTTCTACAATAACTGCAAAATATTTCAATTTTAATTTACTGCCTGTGCTAGAATCTAAATTTTGTGGCTCGGTTTGATTATCTATTGTTTGATTGTTATCTATTGTCTATCGATTGTTGTAATCTACAGCTCGTGTCATTTAAACAACTTAATCTATAAGTCTAAATGTAGATGAAAAGACCTAAATTTGGAGCAATCCTTCTGACAAATAAGGAATTGAACTTTCTTATTTAGAAAATATTATGGCACCTTGGACAATAACCTAAGCAGAAAAAAAGTGGCACAAAACAAGCAAAGTTCTTCAAAGGAAGAGAAGATGAAAAGTGCGACTGAACTGACGGGGAGGTAAAGCTGAGGATCTGGTAATGCACAGGGGAAATCTACAGGAAGATATGCTGTGGGAGGCGACGAGCAATGCAGTGCAGGTGTGGTATAATGCGACGGCAACCTGGAGAGAACTGAGACAGGAAGCATGCTGGGAGCCAAAAGGGCAGAAGACTTTCAAAATAAAACTGGAAAGTCGATAAACTACGACTTTCAAGTAGGAAAAAGTACCAAAAAAGGAAAACTGACCACCACACAGAGAAGGAGATGAAGAAAACTGACAACAACTATATTTAAAAAAAGTATTTTACAAATATACCAAAAAAAAAACAAAATTCATCAAAAGCCTCTTTCCTGATCTTAGAAAAGGGAAGATAGCTGCAGGTTAGGGAGAAAAAATCATGGTTTTTGCTGATGATGATGTATGTCTTTGCATGATGAAAAATAAAGCTGAGAGCTGCTAATCCCACCACTTTGATTATCGCCGTCACTTTAGATTTATCCACTGCATGTCTGCAGATTTGGCAGTCAGTTTCATAGCCCTAAACACAATCTCCCAGGGAAATGCTCCGGTCAGGAGGGATCCATAAATAATCCTTAGGACTGTGACTCTTCAACTAAGCGTTATTTAAACAAGATCGATAGGATGTTGTGATTCAAACACAAGAATCTATTATTTTGCTTATCAGCAAAGCTCTCCAGCTGCACTTTGTGGAGATCAATTATTAAAATCAACTTCACGTGGCCCCCGTGTGTCAACAAAACCGGGAAATCAGATTTATTCTATTGGCCAAAACTTTTGAAAGGCAATTCTTCACAGAAGTAGCCTTCAGCTTCTGCTATTAAAAAACATTAGTGTTATTTTGGATTTATTTATTCAATGTGATAGCTCATTAGTCAGATTAATGCAATGCACTTTTTTTACTGTATGGCTCCAAATAGCTTTGTGCTGTTGTATAAATGAATTTAAGGAGGTTTAGTTTCAGTTTTCTGTTAAAACATTAACATTCATGACAGCCCTGTTTTTAAAGATGACACCAGATTTCATTAAAACTCAACCACAACAGCTGAGCAACAGGTAAGAAAAGTTTGAGTAAAAAATAAGAAACATTTGATAAGAATTGGATTCTATAACTTAGCACAAAAACAGAAAATCTGATTGTTGGACGACACAGAGCAGACTGCATACAGACAGTCTGCGGTCTGCTAGGGCTGCCAGCATATCTGCTATTATTGCCCTCTGCAGTGGGCTGTTCCCCACATGTCTACGTCACAATGTGAGAACCCAGTCGTTTTTGTGGGTTGGGGGGGCTGATGCTCAGAGACCACATTTTTAGAGGAATACTCAGAAATGTATGAATGTCTCAAAATACCGCTTTGGGGTTGTTTTTTGTGAAGAATGAACATTGTAATGCACTTAAAAGCTCAAAAAGTTGATTTTGGATGATATAGGCCCTTTAAGGCACATCATATAAATGGAATATACCTTTGTCATGCCTGTAGGAAGTGTATCCTAAAATATTCGTACGGCTATTTAAGTTGCTCGCAATAAGGGAAAAAACTGTGGTACGATGCCCTTACGCCAAACTCTAGTCATTCATGAGGTGGGGGTACTGGCTCCTTATTGATCATGTACAAATGCTCCATATAAGGGTTGTGCAGTTGATATGCAAGTGCCTGAACTACGCTCTGATTGTCTTATTTCTTAAATTCTAACAGTGAAATTGCGTGCAAAGTAAGTGTACTTATTACTTGAACACTCTTAACGGGCTCCTTGTGCAGTTAGCAAGGTTTGGAGGTGTTGAAAAAAGAAAAATCCATACAACCCACCTGGGTCTCACCTACTTCACTCTTGCATGTTAAGTGTTTACTATGACCTGTGGTCTGCAGCATACCCATAAAAACAGACAGCCCGTATCCACCCATAAGGGCAGTTGTGACAAAAGCATTAAATGGTATTCAACCATATAGTTTTAACTTTTTTTATTTAACACATCCATTAATCTAAATGCAACAGTACAACATGTTTTTTTGTAAAGTCAAAAGATCTGAAAGGTTATTTATAAAAAATGAAGTCAAACCCAAAGGTGATGATTCCCTTATCCGCTCCTGGGGGTCTCCCTCTGTGTAAAAAATGAGAGATTTGATTCTGATCTTACGTGGAGCTTTTCAAGAATTCAGCAGAGAAACATCCCAAAGTCTGCCACCACCTCTCGACTACACAGCAGGGACCCCAACGCGCTAACACACATAGAAACATGTCCAAACCGGCAGCAGCAAGAGAGACCAGACAGCTTCAAATTACAACAGACACTAAAATAGAATGACTTTTCTCTATGGGAAGAGCACTCTATTTACTCTATCTTCAGACAGGGAGTCGTGTTTTTGTAGGTAAGGTTGAAACGATCATAGTTACTCTGTGCACAAGCTGTTTTTTAACCACAAAAGACAGATACCCACTCAAAAAGTCAACGTTAAAAGCTGGCAAGTCAAACAGATGAGCTGAATAAAATAAAATAAATAAACTCTTGTGAAAAGCTCAAATTTATTTTACGTTTAAGATGAGAAAAGAAGGATCTTAAGCACAAGGTCAAAATCCAACTCTGAAACCGTTAATGCATTTGATCATAAAGTGATGAATAAATGAAGCTTTTGCTGGGTAAGAAAACAAACCATCATTGTGAACATGTCAACCATTGTTGTCAAAAACAAACCTTTGTAAATATAGAATACTCTCTGAGTCTGCAGGAACCTTGAACTGACGAAGTAACTCACTTACACCACGAAGTGTTCCACTTCAGCATCCTGTTTTCTAATTATGTGAATAAAAAGATCAACTTTCAACAAGTGTAAGAACAAAAGAAAAAGCATTAAATGCCAGAACTGGAGATGCAACGCTAAACCACCTGCATGTGAAAATGTCAAGTATAGATGGTTTTTGCTTTATTGTCTTTGAATGTCAAAACGTGGCGCTGTGGTCTGTTTTACATACGAGCGGCCAGTATTCCCACCCACACCGCCTCCACGCGCATTTGGTGCTGAGCAAAAATGCAACACCCCTGGACACAAAGCGGGAGGTTGTGCAACTCAACAAAGCAATTGATAAATGTGGTGATTTTTGTATTTAAAAAAAAACAAACACAAAGTTAAACAAATCTGCTAATGCATGCTTGTGGCTTTCAGACTTTCAAATGAGCTGCTCTGGTGTTTGGGATTATCACAGAGGGCCTTTAGCTTTGAATCAAGAGCCACATTGTTTTCATTTTCTACTTAAGTACCAACAAGAAAAAAAAAATGTTTACTTACACCATAACCCTGAGTTAAGGAGCTTTTCTGAGTTGAAAAACGTAAAAAATGGATTTCTTTGAAATGCGCATTATCATATTACAACTTATTTTGCAACCTATAGTGAGGTTCTGATGCTACATTCACAGTGGTCTCTTCTAATGAAAAGCCTATGTAAATGTGCATATATGTGGGTTTAACAGTTTTTAAGTCTGTTATTGGGCTCTGTGAACAAAACATGTGGCAACTGAACACACCCTGAAAGGTGAAGCAGTTGAAATTTGACCAATCAGGGACTGGGATTTGGTAGCGATGTGACTTGGTAAGGGAACTTCAACTGTTTGAAAATTGATCATGGAGGAGAAATCAATGATTGCAGTTTATGCTGAAATTCTATGACACCAAGTCTTTCATTTATCGGAATAGAGCTGTGAAAGAAAAAGCCTGGAGCAAGATTTGCACTGCTTCAACATTTCACACCAAGCCTCTTTTAACTGTGAATATGCGCTAGTATCAGGTAGTGACAGTCCAGTGTGGACTCCGTATGCTAAAAGCCTGTTCAAGCACATTCTTGAATGCGCCACACATATGTATATAGCATTACAATCACCAATAGGAAAAGGCTTTGCAACACAACATCACCTAATGACACATTATATGAACTGCATAAAGATGCTATGGCAACCTCCAGGCTAAGTTGAGAAGGTGGAGATGTTAGGTGAAGGAGTTTATGGAAAATTGTTCCAATACAGCCATGGAGAAAAAAAGTCATAAACAGATTGAGGTCCTATAACCATCTGCATTCGTGTGTTTGTTCAAAGACACAACTCTTATATACAAATACTGTAATTAAAAAAGTTCACTGCAAAAGCCAAACTCCACAGAGAGAAAAAGAATGCTAAGATGATGTCTCTCTCGCAATCTATATCAGAAATGAAAAGGCAGCGATTACAGATAAAGACTGTTTACAAAATGTTCTAATACTGGCTGTTTGAGATGATGCGATTCCAGTGTTTGATCAAAGTCCTGAGGCCATTTTTCAAATCCATCCTCGCTGCAAAACAGTCTGATGGAAAATACATTTGCTGTGCTCTGATTACAGATTATTACAGCCCAATGAACAAACATTTGTCTTGTCAACATCTCCAGTGTGAACTACTTCCTCCTGATTGTGCTCCTATTTGTATTTCACCACATGCCATTTTTCATGTCAAAAAGTCGCTCTCGTGTATTTCCCATGAAATGTGGGGAAAGCTGCTCACAGGGCGTCCCGCCAGCCATGGGGTCTGAGAGAGCATTTAACCATGACATTTATCAACATTTATAAATCTGATAGAGAAACAATCCTGCTTGCCACCAACCCCCCCTTCTCCACCCTCAATACATGTATCTCCAACCACTGCACCCAGTTATTGCACTACATACGAAAGATGCACAGTTTTATGAGACACATAAATAATTGTAGTTTTCATAAAACTGATAATTTATAGAAATATTATTATTATAAAATATTATTTAAAGACATTATCATTTTCTGATCCATTGTAAAAGCATTCCCAGTGGTCTTTAAATTGTGATAATGCCCCTTTAAGCCTAAAAATGTCTAGGACATAGTTTCTGCAGATCGGCAGGGGCTCATCAGAAATTTGCCTCTGAGTTGTGGGCGGGATATTTCTTAAGGAGTAAGTCCCCCCCCTTCCCTTCCCCTTCTGTGGTCTCACACTAGCTTACAGCCCCTCACACCTTCAACCTAAAGATCATGTCAGACAGCCACTCTGTACGTTTTACGTATTTTCCACGTATAAAATTAGTGTCTTTTGTGATACAAGCGTGATGTGCAATTCATAGGTGTTTCTTGCATTATTTTTTTGTCGATGTGCACAGATGTTAGTCAAGGGTTTTGGCCATTGGGTCTTTACGCGAATTGGGTTTTGTGCCATGCAGTTTACGTGTATTTAAGGTAGTTTATACGGAAATATCACGTGAATCTTAGGCAATCTTAGACTTAGATTTTTGCTAGATGCACTTGCAAATTTGCTTCCAATGACCGTTCCACGTATGTCTAATAGACTTTTCTTGCACGTACCATCGATGTATAACTTTTGTATCATGTAAATGTCGCACATATCAAGTTAAAACTATGTAATTGACACCAGAATCCCCAATGAATAAAATATCACCATCTACTCCAAAGGATGCATCAGAATTGGGGCAAAGCACAGAACTCGTGTCATTTTGTTTTCTACATCTCAAATATATTCTTTTGCAAACTGAATTTTTTGTCTTTTCCTGATTAACAACAGTGTGAATATAGAAATACTCAGAAATGCAATGTTAAGCTTTATTTTCTTCATTCATATTCTCCATCATGAGAAAAATGCTACAAGAATATGTCAAAAACACAATTTTCATCAGAGTGGGTCTCTAAAATACCTCAGTAACTTCCTTAGGCTTTGTTTGGTTTTAATTTTGAGCGTTAAAAGAATAATTTAGCTAGTTAACTTCCTTAGAAGACTTTCCTGTGCTAGTTTGTGCTCATTTCTATTTTTTTATTTATTGGCTTCTTTTCTCTTGTCAACATGCGTGTGAGTATTTTTTTTTCTGCCATCGCCTCCCTCATTGTGTCGTCATCTTATTTTCTTTCCTTTGGCCTGTTCTTGTTGGTTTCTTCTTGGTTTGGACTTCTGCTTTTTTTGCATGTATTGTGGGTATTTTCTGGACTTTCTGCCACAGCATCCTTTTTTTATTTTTTTATTTGCTTATTTTAGTTTTTGTTTGGCCCTCATCCATCTGCCTTCTGCTGTCGTGTTTCTCGCATTTGGGTCCTTCACAGTTTGACACTCCTGACATAAAATTTCTAACTTACTCATTTTCTATACCCGCTTCATCCTACTCAGGGTCACAGAGGTCTGCTGGAGCCTATCCGAGCTGTCACCAGATGAGAAGCAGAGTACACCCTGGACTGGTTGCTAGTCCGTCACAGGGGCACATGGAGACAATCACAAACACACACTCACTCACTGCTAAGGGCAATAAAGAATCACCAGTCAGGCTGATGTGCATGGCTTTTTGACTGTAGGAGGAAGCCACTGATTTCCCCAGCACTCTGAGGGATGAAGAAGTACACACAGAGGGAGTGACAAACTCTTGAATGAAATTATTGTTTTTCCGTCTTTCAGAAAATAAGGATGAACTGAGGTGTCTGGCACTCCTCTGCAAAGTCAACTGTGCTGTGGTGAAACTTTATATGCCACAAAGTCACAAACCCATTGTATTTACTGTTATGGGCACTCTAAGTGAATGTATTAGCATCCAAAAGAACAGGTAAAAGCACTTCTGTTAAACATTTATATCAAGTCAAATGTCAAAACAACGATGGATACATTCTTTTGCGGTGTTCCCACTAAAGTGAATGTGGAAAGGCTCATTTTAAAATGTGGAGTGAATCGCAAATTTGTGTGTTTTTTTTTCTCTAGAGAATTCTAGAAAAAAAATTCTAGAGAAAAATGAATGTTTTCTGTTAGTACACATGGATTTAACTTTACCTGAAAGGAGCTGGGAGCACAGGTTGCTATCAGTAACACACTATGTCAACATGGAATCAAATTCTGCAGGTTTGCAAAAGTTCCCCTGCTTGAACCACCAAATGTGCAGGCCCAGCTAAAGTTTGCCAGAGACCCTCTGGATGATCCGGAGGAGGATTGGGAGAGTGTCATGTGGTCAGAAAAGACCAGAATGAACTCTAGTAAAACACCATGTTTGGAAATACGTTTTATCCCACTGTGTAGTTTTAAACTTCATTGTATTTTCTTTTGAGTCTAATGTATCTTAAAGTGCTCTACCATTTAAAGTTGTGCAGTCCTTTAGCGAGCCCTTTGAGTTAAAAAAATGTCTGAAGGTTTCAGAAAGGTGATGGTGTGGTCCATGTCTCTACTTTCTGTAAAAACATAGATTGAAATTGCCTGCCCGATAACCTCTAAAAAAATGTTTTTGTGCTTTAAAAAAGAGTGTACAATTTCTCACTGAGCATCAAAAAGTCCATTAGTGACCAAACTAAGAGAGAAAAGTGCACTTCTATTTTACTTTTAAATGAAACTATATTTTGATGAGATTAGTTAAATTAAAAATAACATACAGTATTGCCACCTGAATGCTTTTTACACTTAAATTGCCTCGAAGGAAAATATGGAAAAAAATAAATAAAAATTTGACCAGAAAAACTGTAGCTTGGATTAGACTTTCTGGAGTAACTATGAGCTTGATAAAAAAAAAAGTAAAAAATTATTCATACGAGATTTTTCAAGGTCAGGCTTTTTAATGGGATGTTAAATAATTGCATGCTTGAAATAAAATGGGACAGCGTCATTTACAAGACTGTTATGTATGATAATGGCAACAGGCAGTCCAAGTGACAGAGGTAGATTAGCTGCTGCCTCCCACGGTACAATAAATTGGTTATGGAGAAGCCAATGTGCGAAGAAACAAGAAGTTGGACAAAAAAAACATAATTAAGATGCATGTGGATTTTCAAAATAAAATGCCACAATTACTCAAGTAAATCTCAATAGATATTTCAACAATTGGTGAATTTTGGAAGCTGTATTGGTGTTTTTAATGTGTAAGGTTGCTGACGAGGTTGCAGAAGAATTAATAATTGATTGAAAGGCCATCTTAAACTCCAAGAACATCGAAAGAGTTAAATCAAACAGCAAACGAGAACACATTGTACGAATTAATAGTTTAATTCGCTGACTTTCATGCATCTTCCTTAAGGCAAATTATGACATTTTGTCAAAGAGTGAATAAGGTTGCTCTATCACAATTTTTTTCCCCTTTTTTTAACTACTGGCATCACCTATCTATCTTTTGTTTCAGTGTAAGCTGCAGCAGTTTAAGCTTCAGTGTAAACATTTTTATATTAATTTAGTGTTAATTCCCTTTATTACCTTTCTTACTTCTCTTTGAGGAGTCTATTTTTTTTGACTTGCTATCAAGTTAACGTTATGTTATTTCTCCTTTTTTTTTGTTACCAGCCACCTGAACCTAACTGGCCTCTTGTATGTCACACCTGAGTTAAATTAGAAATCATTTTATGTGTTTTCTTTTAGTTATTTGTCCTTTAGATGCTATAACTATTATATACACACTATATTGTATACATTGTTTCAGTTCTACCAGTCAGCCTTTTTTACAATATTTTGTTAACTATTTTGTTGTTTCGATTTTTGGTCCTTTGATGTTTTTATTGCTAAATGAGTAAAGTTCCTGATATTTTATATTTTGTCTGAATTGCCTCCTTGCTCCCTAACTACTAAAAACCTTTTATAGTGGAGGACTATCTAGTGCCCTGTTATTCGGACACAATGCTAACTACTTTTTTTTAAACGACAAAACAGACGTTACTGATTTCTCAAAGTAGAAAAGCTAATAAACACATTTTAGGAATACTATTTATTGAATGCACTGCGTTATGCAGACACAAATTTGGAATTATTTACAAAAAAATATATACATAGAATTTTTCACATGAAAAATCATTCAAACTCATTGCTTTGTGGTCTAATTTACCAATATAGTGACCACTGATGCACTCTGTCTTTTCTGGGAAATTTCCTAGGGCTCTGGATTTTGGAATTGGAGATTAAGACAGCTATACAAAAATGCCAAATGCCCTATATATTGCACTGCGAACAATAAATAGAATCCACTGTGACGGTTAAACTGGATACTTAACTTTTCATCATCAATTGTTTGATGTTTAAAGTCTTTTATCTATCATTTCTTTATCCTTTTAAATTTGGATTTTCTCATTAATAAAGCAGTAAGTTTGATCCAAAAAAGCAATCACAGCACTGAGGTAATGGTTGAATTTTTCATCAAAATGACTTTATATACTGCATAATTCATTAAAGAGTCTGCCTTGTAAACGGCTGTCATGCTGAACTGACAGCTGTCACAATGTTAATGTCATATTGTTTTTATTTTTTTAATCATCTGGACCTGAAAGCCCATATATGACCTGACACAAGAACTGCTGATTACCTTGCCTATTGTCTGACTATTTGAAGACTAGATTATTACCTCAAGGCATTATTTTTCTTCCTCTTAAATCAATTTCTTTATGACTTCAGAAACCTATTTTGTAAGTCAGATGTAGGAAAAAGGGCAGCTCATACAAAAAACAAAAAACAAAAAACAGTGTCCTCTCATCTTATTAGGCCAATCTCATGACCTCAAAATTTCATAGAAGAAGAAAAGCCTCAATTGGCTCCAACTGAGGCTTTGAACTTGAGGAGAGAAATTAATTTCTGAAGTTTTTTTTTTTTTTTTTTTCTGCAGACATTTCAACAGAAGAGGATGAAGATCAGGGTCAGTAAACTGAACTGAGGAGCTTAACCTAGAGCTCTGCTGCCTACCCTCCTGCTGTTCGCTTCTAATAATAAGCGGGCAGCTGTTTTAATTATTCATGGTTTTATTAATACATCATTTGTTTTTACAATATTCATTCAAATCTGTTTACAGTTCAGACTCATCGAAAATCAAATGTGTATTTTTTTTCTGACCATAAAGTGTGTTTTTAACACTTATGCGAGGTCAAGGTACTAAATTGAACAATTTTCAGTGTGTTGCACATTTGAAAAAAAAATGACCCAAACTCAGCACAGATGCTCTTAATCTGTAGTCAAAGTACATTTTACAACATTTTCGAACATTTCTGCAACTACTCCTTTGCTCAAATATTTGCTGTTGACAAGCAAACATAGTCACGAACCCAGCAGAGCTCCATCCATTTTCATCCTGAGGACACTGTGTGGTGGTTGCTGTTGAGTTCACCTTATTAAGCTGAATAACAAACACTTCAGCTGTTGAAGTGGAGAGCAGCAGCTGGGGGAGAACTGATTTGCTTTTCCACATTTTACATACGCGTTGCTTTTCATTTTGCAACATTCACTTTGCAGACTTTTAGGCAATTTTCTGTTCTGCTGATGGCAAAATGTAATTTACCTTCTCTTAGATAAACCACTTACTTTACAAGATTGAAGAGCAAAACCTTAACTATTTCTTATTCTCTATTTGTGAGAATATACAGTTTTATTTTATTTCAAAAGACAACAGGTGTTGGTCCCTGAAATATGAAATATTAAGTAATAGTTTGTCAAAAACAGTCAATGCTAAAACTAAAATAATACACATTTAATTGAACAGTGGTAAACTTATGACATCAGCAAATCTTTTCATTTATATGTTTTGTGAAAAAGACCCTATTAAAATAAATAATGTAATCCTTGTAACATTATTGGCAAAGCTTTGTAACATCATTTAATAAAATAGGATTAATATTAATAAAGTTTTGTCTCAAATATAATAGGGATTTAAACAAATATACACCTCGTGGGTTAGAAGATTCATTACCCCCTATTGTAACAATAGACCCTGTCCAACATAGGAGGGCTTCAGCACCTCTCTATTTGCTCAGTTGCTTGACTAGACAAGTTAAGTGAAGAAAAACAATGTTTACTATCACATTAATCTATAGATTTCCAACAATAGTTAAGCTCAGGCAGACTAAAACATATGTAAAATTACAACATTTTAATTTGTATTTTATGTAGTGTATAAAAAGGAAACTTCAAGCATACTGTCTCACTTTTAGCATAGACTAAGTACTTAGGTATTCAAGTATTTCCCACTTTGTGGGATCAATACAGTTATTACTTCTACTTGTAGTACACTTAAATAGTACACTTAAATATATTACTTCTTGGTAAGGATATGTCTTTGGAGTTTGAATAGCTTTGAAACAATTCCCGAAGTGCACAAACACAAAGCAAATCAGGTCATAATTATACGTCTCTCAACCATCAATTTACCTGCGTGCTTTTTCGTTCTTGCTGACCGGCAACATTTTTGTCACAAGAAAACCAAAATCAAGGGTTAGTAAAATGGTGAACTGGAAACTGGACTGTACTTTCTTTGGAAATAAATTGGTCCATTACATGGCAGGCCAATGCCTGGTCTAAATTGACAGGGAAAGCAGTGCTGGAGGCTCTGCTGCCATAGAAATGCAGTTTAGCATTTGCCTTTGCTCCAGCACCAAGACATTTCCCCCACTGGCTTTCTAATTCAACATATGACCTCTCGCCAGAGAGTTTTAAAAGTCTTCAGGCAATGATCCAGCAGCTTTAAGTCTGGCCAATGACAGATGAGCTGTAGGGGAAGAGGGAAGACAGCTTGCCCAGGGCAAACCACAGAGCTTTGGTCAGCCTGCAGGGGTGAACTTCTACTGCAGTGTATGTAAGGAAAAGATCATGTAAGTTGTTTTTTTTTTCCACCCTGCAATATGCCACTGTTCTTTCAAGCCAATCTCCAACCACAGCATGCAATATGCCCAAATAAACCATAGGAGATCATTATGAAATCAACACATTTTGTCTTGTAGGATACTGCTAAGACACACACACACACATTGTCTGAAAAGCCTGTGACTCTTTTTCTGACACAAAGGTAGGGGGGTTACCTTTATAAAAGTGTGCAAAAACACAGCAGGAATTCCGATTTTTATGTTGATAGAAACAAAATTTCCTTTTACTGGATGATCAGCACAGATGACAGTTCACAGCTGCAATGGCTAATGACACCAAAGGGAGATAATATGAGTGCAACAACAAGACAAGCCATGCTGCCCTCTGTTCTTACTAATTGCTACCAAAGAGGGTTTCTCTATTTTTTTCCCTCTCTCTGAGGTTTCTTTAGAATTTACGGAATGGAGCACAGCTCATTTATTAATTGGATATACACGCCAGAAAGTGAATAATAGATCTCAAGAAGTAAAAAGGCTGTTTTGCATATGAGGGAAGTGGCTATTTTGCATTTTGCAAGCACCCTTGAGTATGCTGGTTTGTTTTTAGTTTTTTTTTCTTCCTCACAATTGAATGAGCTTTTGTGTTTGGATTATGCATTACATGCACAATGACACATGTTTCATGATTACAAGACACTATTCACTAATGTTTTGGTTTTCTGTTAACAGCATCACCTTATGTATCTTAACAGCTCATTCCCACAATCTACATTGTACTGCAACATGTGGCTAGCATTTAGTATTTATTTAGAAAGAAAGATTTTTATGTTAATGGGATGACAGTATTCATTCTGGCTACAAAAAAACAAAAAGCAAAAAAAAGAACTCTCTCTGTCATGGTAGCTAATTTGGATTAAATCCTTTATAGATTTGGGACACTTGTTGTTAAGGCCGTTGATAGAATGTTGATAAAGAGGACATTAGGAGGCAAACAGGACACTGCAGGACATTTAATAAATCAGCAGTTGAGTTGAAAAAACGATCAAGAATGTTCGTTTTTAAGTAATTTATCTTGTTATACTGTCATTTATTTACACGACTTTTACTGCACGTTGTTGGATCGGTGAAGATGCTCGAAAGGTGTGCTTCTATGAAAATGGCATGGTAGGTTACAATAATAATAATAATGGATTTGATTTATTTAGATCTTGGTGCTCAAAGCGCTTACAATGTGTCCATTATTCATTCATACTTGGTGATAGTAACTACTGTTGTAGTCACAGCTGCCTGGGGCAGACTGACAGAGGCGTGGCTGCCAGTCCGCGCCTACGGCCCCTCTGACCATCACTGGAAAATTCATACACATTCACACACCAGTGGAACCGCACTGGAGGCAGGGAGGGTGAAGTGTCTTGCCCAAGGGCACAAGAAGAGATATTGACACCTAGAGCAGTGGATGCAGTTTAATTTTTGGTAGACAGCAATGCAGCTGGAAGAGGTTTTTTGTGCTTCTCAAAGAATTCAAACCACCGTCACTTATTCAAACAATTGAAAGTAACATAAAACTGGCTTTGGTATAGATTTGTGTAGATGCAGATATGTTATAGATAATATAAAGCTCTGGGCAATTAAGCCAAAAAAACAGAATCTTTTATATTTTGAGAACAAATTCAAAATTGGATTTTTAATAAAAATTCATTTGAATTATTTGATTGACTATTTTCTTCCTGGTTCTGTTTTCAGCCAAAGACCACTGCACAGGTGCCCTACACCAGGGCTCCCTTGACTTGGGTCCACTAAATACTTTGTCAAAAAGTTTCACTATGATTTGTTTCAGATAAAAGTAACTTTTTTTCCAGAGGTTTGAAGGGCCTATATCATGCTTTTCTTAAGCATTTCAGAGTAAACTATATCCATGATAATATATTACCTTTGACACGATAAAGAACGATTTTCTTCATGAAATCTGAGTTATTTGTGCAGCTCATTATCCTATGCAGAAGTGAGACAGCTCAATCTCTGAGGCACCGCCTTTTGTGGGTGTAGCCCATTTCATGACTTCAACCTAGAGCCAATCACCGCTAGCTCTGTGGAGAAAGTGGGTGTATTTTGATAGCCTGGTGGTGGTGCTGGCAGTGCAGACTCTTCCTAAAAGGGGTTGTTCCCCTTCATTCTCGGGGATAAGGAGGGGCTGCAGCTCAGAGCACCGGGTTTCAGAGAAACGCTCAAAGATGCATGGATGCATCAAAATACCACTTTAGGATTATTTTTTGTGTGCAATTAACATTATAATACCCTTAAAATCTAAAAAAAAAAGTTGATTTTGCATGATATAAGCCTTCTAAAACAAAACCCTTATGTTTAAATTTTATGAGTATTTTCCAAAAATGTTAGTTTTGTAGAAGCTCCCTTAATTTATTTAATACATTTTAAAGAAAGAGTAAAAGCATTCATCAAGATGAACTCACTGTATATTTGGATTGTTAGATCATACAGTGAGTTCATCAAGATGAACTCACTGTATGATCTAACAATCCAAATATACATTTTCTCCCAACCATCTAATTTAAAATGAAATTGGTGTTTACAGCTGGTAGACGTGCAGTTTATCCTGAAAAGGGAGCAATGTCTGCAATGGGCGATTTAGAAATGATCACAGGATCACACTTTTTGTTGACCCGTAAAAAACAACAACATTCAATTGTAATCTTGAATAACTTTATTGTCTGTCTTTACTGGGTGTAAGGTTTTAGTTGGGCAAAAACTACAAAAAACGTCCTAATTATAATTAGGACGTTTTTTGTAGTTTTATAAGCAAGTTTTGCAGCAAATTATCTGCAGTAACCTCCATTACACATGTGTTTGCTTACCCAAATACTGCTTGTCAGCAATTCTTCCAGTCAGGTTACTTGTTTTTCATGTTGATATTTTGAGAGAGCAAGACCAGACTCTGGGCTGGCCTACAGCATACAGCAGTAAATGCCTGCAGTGCAGACTGCACATTTGTCATTATTGTCTGCAAGCAAGACCACAAAAATAGCAGTTAGAGTTGGTGGTTTACTGATCTGACAAGTAAGCACATTGTTTGTGAACACACCCAGCTGAATGACTGGCTGGAAGCGCTCAGCTGGAAGGAATTATAGACGTCAGGAGTGAATCTCTAACAAGGAAAACAACAATTTTGCTGCAGAATTTACAATAGTTTGTATTGGTCAATGTTAATGGCTAATAAAACTGTGTTGTGCTTTTTTTTTGAGTAGTTAGTGACAAGAAATATGTATCAGTAGCATTTTTTTGTTCATCAAGCTGACTGTCATTCATCAAATCTGGTGACCTCTGGCCAGTGCCCTTAGCCATGGAATCCAGATATGATGAATGCCTTATTAGAACTCTGTATTAGTGTACTTTAGCTGTGAGATAAACTGTGTAATTAATGTCTCAGTTTGAGTATAACTCATTTATTTCAATCGGATAAAGGTGACTCTTCCAGCAGACCGGAGAACAATGGCCATCTGAGGAGACAGCAGCTTGGCAGCAGAATGGAGCCCAGGAATGCTGAATAACAATCCCATCATCCATCATGGTATGTTGGGAGTTGGTGGACTGTGTTCGTCCTGAGGAGAAGCTCCAAGGAGCAGTTCACAAGCGTGAGGAATGGCAAGGCTGAAAGGGGACACTTTCCCTCTCAGTCTGCTGCACACGGTGGGCAAAAAATGGAACAAAACAGAGGACTTGTACTTCTTCAGACCCAAGTCCAAAGTTCAATTAGGATTTATCTTGTTTTTTGTAGCCAAGGGCTTCTGTATGTACTACAGGCATAACCCACAGTATAATATTACTCCTGCATCATTAAAAGCAGAGCTGATAAATGACATAATGATAAGAGCCCAAGCTCTGCTCAGCAAAGCGCCATGATGGCAGTAGTAATTTTACTGTTAGACTGGCCCCTCCTGTTTACTTAACCTTTCCACAGTCCTCATTAACTCACCAACACCAGCGACTATACCCCGCTGCCAAGGGCAAACACAATTGGCAGATGAAGCCAAGCGAACACCATCACTTAGGTGGGGTGAGGTTACTCTGCTAACCATCCGTAACAAACTCCCCAAATCCTAGTATGTCATCACAGTTTTGCTGCTTTAATACAGCCAGTAATAACAGGTATTTCACAGGCTGTCATGTTGTTTAATGAGGAACAGTATAGGGTGCTGCAAAGCAGCAAAAAAATGTTTTTATTAACTTCCTTTTCCTATGAAGAAAACATTCCTCAGTTTTGACAGTGGGCAAAATGCAAACCAAGCACTGCGGCTATGGGATATGTAGTCATTTATTCTGCTGGCTAAACGACATCTTACAGTGTAGCCACAATGATACAGCACCACCTTGAGAATTCACATTTATTATTAATCTGGAGAAAGGCAAGAAGTCTGATTACGTTCCGGCATAAAAATGCACGCCAACAAAACATCCTGACCACCCATAATCAGCAGCACTGAATACAAGAGCAATTACATTTCAAGAAAATTCACTGCAGCAATAAAAAACAGGCAGAAAGCTACAGATTTTTTTTCCATGCACTTAAAAAAATAAAGTAAAACTAAGTGTTTTTCATTTAAAAATTATATTTTTCTTATTTTTGTGAACACTAATAAATTATTAACATGAAGTTAGTTAAAACTAAACCCTTCAAAGGTAGTATGTAACTCAATTTATGCTGAATGAAGTTTCTGTATAACACAGAGGTACACGCTATAGCACTGTGATGAAAAACGAATGGATTACTAAGCCTATTAAAGGAAAGTGTGACTGAAGCTTCACTGCACACTGTCATGGTCTGCAATCTCTTTTACTGTCTGTTATTGTATTAAATAAATATATCAAACCTCTACCATCTACAGTAATCATTAGTCTGACAGCAGAAGCCATTAAACTGTTGAACTGGTAAGAAAAGACAAATTGGGTTGGTAACTCTTGAGGCAAGAACTACCATCCCTGATTTTAGGATCCTGAAATGTGATCTAATAATCATTGTATTTATTTGACAAAATATAACAATATTTCTACTTTCTGTTGAGTAAATATTTTTAAATTTGTTTCATAAAAGCCAACATACTGTGATGCAGATATCACTAATGAATTGCAGATAAACACCACTGTAATCACAACATACATCTACAATGATTGACATACTTTTGTGATGCACATTTGTGATGGGAAAATCTGACGTAAAGACCATGACTTTTTCTCTCATATTCTCAGGTATGAGCCGTTTTCATAGGTGCAATATGTGCAAAATGTACGTAGTAGCTGTGTGACGCTGCCTTAAAACTGGACCTTCTGAAGCTGTTTTCAGAGTTTCAAGCTTCCTCAGTGCTTGTCTTACAGTCTTCCGACCAAAGCAGATGGTCAGTAATGTCAGCACATGCAGGAGCTTCCTTTCTCCAAAGCCCAACTCTGTGGGGTACCTCCTTTTTTTTTTTTTTTTTTGGAAACACTTAGAAAAGGTCATGTCTGTCATGTTAGAGTAAACAGGAGCCCGTTTATACCAGTGTGTTTTGTCTCTGCAACACTCGCAGCGGGACTCACATTCTCTGTTTGGTTTAAGTGGGCCTGTCTCCAATCAGTAAAATCAACAGCAGCCATCTGGAACAGGAACAGGAGTGACAGGTGAACTGTGGCTCTGCCTGCTTTGGCTGCCCATGTTATCAGCTCCTGCCTTTATGAATGGCAGGACTTGAGCCACTCTTCTGTCGATAGCGATACAACCGACAGTGACACACAAGAAATCTATTAGCCTGCTTCTGTAGCTTGACATGCTCCAGGTGAACTGTAGCCATCCTGACACACTGCCATGACTGTAATACCATAGAAACAAAAGTGACATGATGGTATTCTGGTAGAAAAACAACTCATTTACACTTCTTGTCAAAAGATTTAAATATTCACACACTGTGTTGTATACATAAATTACTACAAGTGATAATCGCATGCACCTGTACAGGGGTTGACCTATATGGGTGCTGCAGGTTTTTGGGTTGCCTGGGCCCATGGAGGTTTTAACTTGTCTTAAGGGGAGCACAGGTGGGTCTTGCAGTTCCCCTGTGGCCACCTTAAGGGACGTCATAACAAATAGAATGTAAGACTGTTGTGCGTGTGGTAAATGTATCGCTAAGTACTTCCAAGGACAATGTAAGTTACACGTACTTATGATGTATAGGTGATGTAATCGTACGGTTCCCTTAGTGCCACACTGTAGTTGTTCATAAGGTGTGCGTACTGGTTTTTCACTAACTGCATGCATGTCCTGCACATACAGGGTATTTTGGGGATAGACAAGTACCTGTAGGACATCATTAGATGTCCATGCAAACTACACTCTGACAGTCAGGCTGTATGCACTGGGCAAGCAAGGGAAGTGCTAGGAGGGTGTATTTATCACTTGAAAAGCACTTGCGCAGTCTGCAGTTTCTACAAAATCTGTATGACACTCCTGCGTCTCACCTACCCTTACTTACTTACTTACCCTTTTGAGTTAATTAAGTGTTTGCTGTGACCTGTTGCTTGCAGCATGATATAAAAAAAATATGCATGAACATTTTCTCTCTAAGGACTCACCAAGTGGTCTACGATATTAAAATTTTGCGGGGTAACACCTGCGGACCCCATACAGATTAGCTCATTTTTTGCCTGCAGACAACCAAAATCCACCTGTAAGGGTAGTTGGGACTAAGGCATAATACTAGCAAGGCTGACATCTAATTAGGAAATGTTAGCATGCTAACATTCTTCTACAGGCCCTTAGCCACATGTGGCATTAACAGTCAGTGAGTGCAACAGGGTGCACAGGAAGGTTATCTTCAGCTTCACACGGAGATTATCTTCAACTGCTGCGGCTATCATTAGCTGTTAGCTCTGGTTAAGTGTATATTCAAAAAT
Source organism: Oryzias curvinotus (assembly GCA_023969325.1). Lineage (NCBI taxonomy): Eukaryota > Metazoa > Chordata > Actinopteri > Beloniformes > Adrianichthyidae > Oryzias > Oryzias curvinotus. The sequence goes on along the minus strand of CM043718.1, from coordinate 15,483,054 downwards.
AAGACACTTCAAAGTCAATTATCTTAGTATCCAGCAGTTTAAATTTTCCACACGTTCTCAAGGGTGAGTGCTTGGGTCTTCAGGTAAGAACACATATGTCTGTAGCAATTGGTCTGAGCTTCCTTTGAAGATTATTCACCTATAGCTGCCAAGCAATAACACAGGAAAAATGCAAAAAAAAAGATGGTGGGATAATATTGCAGGCCTGCTAAGGTTTAATTGGATTAAACACATGGATGCATTGGTGATCCGTGCATTCCATTACTTTTTAGTACTATCCAAAGGCCAAAACATTGGTGATTACAGGTTGGAATGTCTTGTCTCTGTCTGTCGTCATTTCAAAAAAAAAAAGCTCCCAGACAATATATGAGTGTGTTGCAACTTCAAAGAAAGTCAGGACCTAATTCCTGCTCACTCACAATTTATGTGTTTGATCAGAAGTTAGAGTGCATGGCTTAGAATGATTCAAGGTAAAGTAATACTTTCAGTAATGAGCACTGCTTCAGTTATTAAATATATTAATGACTGACTGTTGCAGCCATAATTTAAACAATAAAATCCTTCTTAAAATACTCCCCATCAAAAATGCAAACTGACCTTTTGTCAATGAAGATGTAATAAGAATTGAGTCAGTCATGAGATGCAAGATTAAGTTAATTTTTTTTATCGCTATCATTTACTTACTGGTTTACGACTACATAAATGCTTCTTTTGGAGCAGTAATTAAAAAAGAGAAAATATTTACCATATTTTTGCACACTAGAGCACATCAGAATATAAGGTGCACCGTCAATAAATGATCTATCTTTAAACAAGACAAAAGAGTCAGAGATAAGTCTTTCAGTCAGACTTTAAGCTGCATTCATAGAACTTGTTAGCAATACGCTAAACCACAGGCACATTAGAAGCGTTAGCCGCGTTGGCTTGTGTACAATACCTATATTTCCAAAACTTGTTTGCAACTTGTAAAAAAAACAGACTGATACTCTTACAACAAAAGTTACTATGACTACGCTAACTCCCAACCTAGAACATAAAAAACAGTCTGACACCACTACACACACACGGTAGATGTGTTAGCATAGTCAGAATAACACCCCACCAAACATTTTGACACGCCACGTTCGTTCATTCATTCATTCATTCATTCATTCATTCATTCATCTTCTAAGACGTTTGTCCCCTTTTGGGGTCATTGGGCGGCTGGAGCCTATCCAGGCCACTTGTGGGCGAAGGCTGGGGACATCCTGGAGAGGTCGCCAGTCTGTCACAGGGCTAAGATGCCACATACTCCTATAAAATCGCTTTAACATCAGTAAACACTACTAGAATTAATCCACACATTATAAGGTGCTCCAGGTTATACGGTACACTGTTGTTTTTTTTCTTTTTGAGAAAGACTTTTGAGTGTGCCTTGTAGTGCAAAAAATATGGCAGCTTGTGCAATTTAAACCAGTTAATGTTGACATGTCATTTAATTTGAAACCAAAAATCTTTGAAAAATCTTAATGAAAAAATGCCATAATGCGCTGGAAATCTATGAGGGTAAAGGCTGGTGACTTTCATGCCATCTGTGACCTTACAACTGATAATACATTTCTCCAGTGGCAGAAACACAATATTGCACCCCCGCCTGTATCATTGGTTATTTTTCCGCAGGTGTCCTTCAGCCTCACTTAGGTCACTCCCTCCACTGTGTTATACTAGTAAAATTACACACAGATTGCGATACAATTGCCATATCTCCAATGAGCAAATTGCTATGAGGCAAGAGAAATTGAAAAAGCTGGCAAGGTCTCAGCTACCTGACAGTGACTGTGACTATGATGAAGTATCCTCCTGTTACTACTATTGACTTTGCCAAATATTCGCCATCTCCACAGTCACCGCCCCATGCACCAGGCCCGCCAGCTTCATAAACAGAGAGAGGCCACTGCCAAAATACCTACGAGTACCACCAACAGACTGCGTGCACAGTGCTACCACTTAAAATATCTAGCTGAGGGTTTACTTTGTCTTCATGACATGGTTTTGCTCATCGATTGATTTTAAGATATTCTGGAATTGTACATGTTCCAAACCTTAATGACTTGGAACTTGGAAAGCTTGCAAAGCTCAAACGAAAAGTCAGGAATTGGAACAGTCGATAGATAGCAATCTCTAGGGTGATGAAGGAGAACAAGTTCTGTAAAACAACTTCCAAAAAAGAATACAATCCATCTTGTATAGACTGTTTGAATGCAAATTGCTAAAATTACACTGTGATTTAATTTTTTCTTTTTTTGGTTAAAGTAAAAAAAAACTTGTATATCAAAAGAAATCAACTTTTGATTTACTGTGAAAGAGTTGCTGCTGGTCTTTTAACTATGCCATTATTAGCTAAAATCAAAAAGCCTGTGTAGTTTTATTGGACAGTTTCTGCATTAGTTAGTTAGAAATTTACCTCTGAGTTATAGGCGGAAATGTTAGCACAGAGTAACCCTGTCCTTATTTCCCATCATCCTTTTGGTTACAAGTTCTCCCACTAGTTTACAGCCCCTAACTACCGGTGTAAGAAAAATGTTAAGCAATATCGGAGATAGCTATACAGTTTTGAGCCAGTAACCAGCTCAGAGGAGGAAAACAAAGACGTACATGGATCCAATCGTCTACTAGTGGATGCATCAAAATAGAGAGAAGCAGGAAGCTTGCCGCCCCCTAATTGTAACTTCTATGTCACTTCTTTTTTCAACAGCATTTTTTTTCAGCTTGCTCCTGACTGACAATGATTTGAGTAAAGAAATACTCAGAAATTAAATTGTAATATTGTATATGTCCTCTATCATGTGAAAATTCTGACAAGAACATGTTAAAAAAACCCAGAAACAAAATGTTTATTGTAGTGTTCTTTGTAGAAGTTGTTCATTGAATTATCTAATTGGAATAAGAGGTCAGGTTTAAGATGATGGATGTCAGAAGATTACCAACTCCTGTAATTTTCTGGTTATGCATGATCAAGTGTTGGCTCAAAAGATGAGATTGTAGGAGCTACATGTATCTCCAACCGTCTTCCTTTATTCCTAAATGAGAGCAGTACTGATTGTACGGAGTTACCAATGACTCAGCAGCTGAAATGCCAAACGTACTAGCCTATTACATAAAAATAATGCACATTTGTTTATCATATGAAGCTGTGAATTAGTTTGTCTAAATACATTCTAACATCAGTGTGTTCTAACTACAAGCTTCTGGAGCCTAGAATTATCCAGTACAGACTGTTTTATTCAGGCTCACTGTATATAAACTCATGAATGCAATTCTTTAGAACATTTTCTACTTTGGCAAATTTTAAATCAACCCCTCTCTGGGAAATTGTTTTATTTAGTTTAACCTTTAATTCTGTTTCCATGGATACATATATTTTATAATGGTCTATTTGAAAATGCTTTAGACCACTAGACCAAAACTGCTGTGTCATTCAGGAGGCTGAATTTCTCTTCAACCTTTTTATCAATTATATTTGAACATGTCCTTGTTTATTGTCCAAAATACAAAGTATTTGTAGTAAAATGTCTTGGCCTACTCAGTCATAAATAGGGACGTAAACACGGGGTTTTTGATGGATGTTCAAGACCCTGCAAAAAGATCGTTTAGCCCATGATGTTCACACTGAACAAGAAGGGAGAGGGTTCTTTTTTTTCCTGTTTACTTGACACAGTCTGTTAGTTTTGTTTAGTTTTTTCCTCATTCTTGAGCTTTTCTGTGCAGGTTGGCTGGGACTTCTCCAGGAGGGCTCCGCCCCCTGTCCGGTGGCTCTCCATGGATTCATGCACAGCTGCTTGCACTTTAGGTTAATTAAAGGAAGGTATTTAAGGCTTCTGTTTCTGTACTCAGTGAAGGAGTGTAGTTCTTGTTTATAACTTGGCTTGCGCTATTCAGTCATGCTGGTTTTGAGTTCTGTATGTTAGTGGATTTTTCCACCTAATGTGTAAGTTTTTTTTTGTTTGTTTGTTATTTAAAGACTTATAGGTCCACATTCTAGCTTGCCATCTTGTCCGTCATCTGGGTTATCCTGATACATTACTAGAGCATGTACACCCCCAACAGTTGGAAGATACTTTGTGCCAAATGTTGAGGTGGTACAAATCTTGTTCAAAGCCTTTTTTTTTCTTTTCACAGCTTTATTCCGATATACGAAAGACTTGGTGTCATAGAATTCCGGCCGCACACGAACTGCAATTATTAAGTTTTCCTTCATGATCAGTTTTCGAACTGTCTGCATTTCTGAGAATTAAAAGGGACACCATCCATCTGTCACTTTCAAATCCGAGTCCCTGATTAGTCAAAGTTCGACCAGGTTGAATTTGTGTCCAATGGTCGAGCATTTTGTATGTAGAGCCTGAAAATAGTCATAGAAACTTGTGTAGCTATGCGTGAATGCGAAAGTTTTAAAGACGGAAACCCAAAACAAGCATTGACATTGACTGTTCATTAGAAGTGGCTGCTTGAATGGGCGTTGCCAAGGCCGGTGTGAATGTAGCTTATAGGTTTAAAACAGAAAGTGGAGCCAACATATGTCTATACAACCACTTAGTGGCCATTCAGTAAACTAACCAAGTCAGCAAGTTTAAGGTTAAGTTTTTTTGTTTTTTTTTTACTTCTTTAGGTAGATTTGAGATCTAAGACAACTTGTATCACAAGTGATTTAATATAATCCTTTAAATGATGCTGCAGGTTAACTGCTCGATTTTATTAATTGATTTAAGAGAAATGGGAATAAATCCAAATGTTGGAGCCATATTTGGTAACAAAGACACCAACAATATGGGTTCTTTAGCAAAATTTACAATAAAATATGCTTTTTTTGGGGGGGGGGGATTCTAACTTTATTTGATTGTTGACAAAATTCTGTTTTTATAGATTTGACTTTCTTGAAGTTCAAACACAGTCAGAGACTGATTGAGGCCTTTATTGATAAAGACCGCATGGGCACGGTGGCCCTTTTTACAGATTAAAAAGTGCATGAGCATGACTGCTTTGAAAAAGATGCAGCAGCATTGATGTTTCCAATAACTACAAGTCAAACAAAAACAGTTGTAAGTCAGAAGTGAATTTTTGTGTTGCAAATGGGAGACAACAGTGCTTTCTTTTTTGGCTTTTTTAAATTTTTAGCAAGTTATTTACGTTTAGTCCTACAGTTTGTTGCAGCTGAACAGCTACAGTTCAAGGTCTCTGAGTTTGTCTTTATGTATTAAAACCTGAATGATACAATGATGTGAAATAATGTCCAAAATATATTTTTAAGCATTTTAATGAATCAAAAAAAGTTAGATGCACATAATTTATTTCTATTGAAAAACAGAAAAACAAAAAATGTATGGTCATTTTAAAGTTTGCTTCAGAATAAATTAAAGGACATATACTAAACAGACACCAGATCCTATTGAAGAATTCGGATAAACATGAACACATGGGGAAAATGAGAACATGCATTTCAAAAAAGGCAACAACATCCAGACTTTACCATGACAAAAGCTGAACTCTGCAACAGAGGCAGCTTCTGACAGCAGTAAAGTGGTTATCAGAGATAAGAAATGCTTATCCTTCAAGCGAAAATCATATTTCTCTCTCGACATTTTATCCTCCGGCGGTACCTGTTGCATCTCCACTGGATACAAACACATCAGTGGTATTGTGCTGTCATTTTCTCTCCGGTCCTAAACCAGAAAACGAATCTTCGCTTTGTATTAAGGGATTCAAAAGCTGCAACATTGATTTGAAAGTCCATGAAAATTCTGTTGAGCTGTTGACTCCAAACCATATTAAAATCTAAACGTTAAACAGGTTTCAGTTTAGTCTAATCTCCCTTTTTCTGACTCTTAAATGCCTGTCAGACACAATGCATTCCTCCTGTTGTGCAAGGGCATCCCAAATCTGCAGGTCACTTCAGGGAATCCTTTGTAATGTCCCTTATGTGCTCATCGATCACATTTCACCACTCCTTTAGATTGGAGGCATTTTACATCTTGACAAGCCTCGCTAGACCGAGCAGCCCATATTTAAGGCGGAATGCCTGTGTTTATGTGGCTTCTTGCAGACGAGGCCCTTAGCAACACGTGGCGTAGAAACTTGATCCATTTATCTTTTGGTTTGAGAAGATGCAACTGACCTTTCTGCCCTGAGGAAATGTTGAGAAAGCCGTTTGCTGCACAATCATGGCTGTTAGCATTAAGATTTTGTTGCTGCTTTTGTGTTACACGCGAGCAAAGAATAGAGCTGAAGAAGGAGATGGTGGAGGATAACGTTTTTTTGAAAATGTGTATTTTCTCAGCTGTGTTTTTTGTCGACATGAGTTCAGATTCTGGGAACATTTAAAATGACACTGAATTGTGCATCTGTTGTTCGGTTACAGATGAGTCTTTTTGTCTCCAGAATACACTTAAGCTGTTAGGTTAGCAGTATAACTGAACAACTAAATATGTTCCAATGTCGGTGTGTGTCAGGGATTTGAACTATCCATTATAGGTTAAAAAACGAACATAGAATGATTAAGTCATATTTTGTTGTAATTCTGTCTATAAGCCTTGCATCAGACAGAGACTCATGATTTGCTTTTTTCTTTTTGCAGAACAAAAGTGTCCTAGCAACTTAGGACTTTAAAAGAGTCAAAAAGTGTTAAAACTCAAGTATTATAAGTTTCATTCCATTGTTTTTGTTTTGATCTATTTTTTTTAAATGTTCCCGGTGTTCCTTCAGTTATGACTTAGCCAAAGTGAAAAAAAAAAAAAAAACTGTGTCATTGCAGTTTCTGCACAGTGGCAAGAGTTAATTAGAAATTCATTTATGCAAAAGAACCCCGCCTCCTTTCCCTCCCTCGTTGCTAAGAGCTTAGAGCGGCAGCTTGTGGCCCACCCATTGTATTTTCTATATCACAAATACAATCTTTTTCCAATGCTCCTGATTCACAATGATTTGAACAAAGAAATAGAGGTGCCATTTTAAGCTGAATATTCTTTATATATGTCATATATGTCCAACATAATGGGAAAATTGACACAAAAAACATGTTAAAAACACACCAAATGCGATTTTCATCAGAGTGGATCCTAAAGAATGCAATTTCAAAAGATTAAAATATTGTTCTAATATTTTGCTCCAAAAAGATGACTATAAATATTGCATGTCTTCACATCTTTTTGCAAAAAAAATTTGTCAAAAGTCTTGCTTTTGTAAACTTAAAACTCTAAGTCTTAGTTTTGAATAGAATCGCGTCCTTTTCCTGCGCTCTGAGCACCGGCCCTTCCCAATCCAAGAAAACTGGTGGGTTCTCACATCCTCACAGAGCAGTGAAGAACAGCCCCTTCCAGTCAGAACAGCCCCTTCCAGTCAAAAATGTGTTTTTTTTTTTATACGATTAGACTTCAGTTGCATTTATTTGGACGTTAAACATTTATTTAGAAAGCTAAAAACATAATTTTTAATTGTTTCTGGTTAAAAGTATTTAGACGCCTAACCTAATATATATGATATACATATATAAGCCCAAGCACAAATATGTATTTTCCTCCAACTATCTTTTTTTTAAATGTCAGACGCAAAAAGCTTATTTTAGAAGTTTGAAATCCCTCCTTTAGCCAACTTCAAAAGGAAAGGCCAACCCACTCCCTGAATTCTACCACCAGCTGTTTGAGCTCCCATGAGTTTGGAGATGGCGAGGCTCTGCGTGACGATGATTAGCAGGCATTAAATAAACAGGGATGGATCAAAATTGAAGACAAAGGAGTCTCGAATCACAGCAGGTACCAGAGTACAAAGCATGTCTTGTTAGCTCTGTATGGCCAGCCGCCTTTCTTCAAAACCGCGACTGCTGTCACACTTAGGAGATCATGTAATTCTGTGAGAAATCCTGACCCAGCCAATAATCCTCCCAACTAGTAGTCTCAAATCCTTCCGTGTGGATACTCTTCAACTCTCATCTGCTCTCTTTTTTTTTCTCACTTCTTTCTTGTGCTGACTCTTACTGTTGCTTCCCCTTGCGAGGGGGTGGGGTTGGCGCTGCTCCTCCACCTGCCATGCGAGGCTCCATCTGTTGGCCTCTGCCTTCATCTTCACGCCTCTGTGGGGTTTGTTACCTGTTTGTTCCTTCCTGACAGGAAAATAACGATAATTCTGGCACTCATTATCCCCCTAAGCTAACATCCTCTGATATCCCGCTAAACAAACCCCTTAAACCAATTAGTGAATAAATAAATCTTAGTTTGCCTAATTGCTCTCAAACCATGCAGTGAGGTAGGTAGCACCACCAGGAGACTAGTTTGCCACTGACTAGTTCTCTGTGCTTTTTCGATCTTTCTTCCTGTTCTAATTAATGACTTTGGTGCCATTCTGCTTCAGGATTTATCCAGCACCCTGCCACCTACAATAAGTCACATCCTCCCCTTGTCCCATGGGTGACTCTTGGTGCTTACCCACCTCCCAAGAAAAATGAGAGCATTAGTCATATTGCCAAAAGCAAGATGTGTTTCGTTTATGGTGACAAAGTGATTCTTGCCTATCGGGACCTAAAGGAGAAGTAATCATAAAGTTATGAATGCCCCAGAAGGAGGAGCACAAGCCAAAGATCTGCTGCTCGCTTTAAGGTCTGTGCTGACAATTTAAGGAAGCCTTTTTAATGCTATTATTATTATTATTATCATTATATTTAAAAAATAGAAAATTGTATTGAGAATTTTTTTGTCACTCATTTTTTTTTATTTATGATGGTAAATACAACAAATTCTTGCTGTTTTTCTGAAATTATTTTTCATTTTTATCTTTTTTCCCTAGGCATTCTTTTTACCTTTTTAACGGTGCATTGTGTTCTGTATCCTGATTGGCTGTTGATCTTGTCAATCAAGCTTTTCCTAGCTGTGTCTCCCTACAAAGATGCGGCAGGTTCTGCCAGAGTTACATCAATCTTGGTCACAATCAAATCTTTGATCTCATTCTATTATACTGCATTTATTTTCCTATGAAGGTTTGAACTTTCAGAATTTAAGAGAGAAAAGTGCGAAAACATTAATGTCTGTCTGAGAAAAGTGAGCGGTCTTACGGCCATAAAATACCTATGTACCTTGCAGATTTCACCCATTATTTAAGGAACATATCTACCGCAAGAAATGACGGAACACTGAATACAGACAAAGCGCAGACAAGGACACGATTACCTTTTGATGTTTTTTTTTTTTTTTTTGCCACGTTTTACCCATGAGTCCTACATGAGCAAAGGGCACACGCTGTGGCTGATCGATGAGGCGAGGATGCCCCACACACGTGTGAGGAGAACAGCCGTTCCACTCAAGCGTGTTTGAACTCGTCTGTTGAATCAACACAGGCTTTGATAACACAAACTGGTTATTTGACCAAGGTGCAATGCTTTGACTCCCTGTTTGAGCCAGATCTGAAATCTGAAATAACTGGAGCTAAAGCAGTTCATTAGGTTCCCACTGGGGATTTGGTCTAACAGAGTCCAATGCTGAATTTCACAACAATGTAAAATACAGGCTCCAAAGGTTCCAAAACCAGCCTGTATTAAGAAGGGGCAGCGTTTGGTGATATTGAATTAAGCCAAGATAATAATGATCGTTATGCTATATTTACACCAGTATCGGCATCAAGCATTCAAGCAACCACTTCCAATAAAAAGTCAATGTAAACATGTTTCAGGCTTCCGCGTTAAAACTTTTTCGTCAATGCATAGCTACGCAAGTTTTTTTGACCATTTTCCGGCTCTACATACAACAGGCATGTTAAAAGTTCAACCGGCTAACTGTGACCAATGGGAGACTCAAATTTGGTAGTGACCTATAGATGGTGTTCTTTTAAATACACGGAAATGCCAACAGTTTAAAAATTGATCATTGAGGAGAAATTATTAATTGTTGTTTTTGCCCATTACATGACACCAAATGTGTCATTTATTGGAATGGATCAGTGAAACAAAATGCCTGGAGTAACCGCTTTAACATTTCTCGCCAAGCCTCTTTCAACTATGAGTGCATATGGATGTTAGTGACAGTGCAGTGTGAACACCATATGCTAAAAGTGCATGCTTCTATAAGCTATTATTACACTACTGTTTGTTTACAGGCCCGATGATTAACACATGTTGCATGTGATACAAAACGAGAGGATGAGACCCAGAAAATGATGACAAAATCAAATGATATCAACTATAAACTTTAGTATTTACTATAATGTTTTTCAGTTAAGAAAAGTGACCTTGCTATCAAGTTGTAAAGGTCTTACGATTCATTTATTTTTTTTTTTTATAGATTTTGTCCTTTTGGAGCCTCAAATTCAAAATGTGCACACTTCTCCAGGATGAAACAGATTCTTTTTTAGTCGTTCAGTTTTGAACCAAGGCTTAAGTAGGTGTTATGTAAATGTATGCTATGGTTAGTTCATCAATTTCAAGAAGAAAAACCAGAACTAAATGAGGCATTTCTCACAGTTCACAAGCCATTTCACATGAAAGAAATACTAGCTTTTTCATTTCTTTCAGAGAACCATTTAGGAACTTCATTATGCACCAAAAGATGTCACACACACCCCCAAAAAAACCACCGAAACATTTGGACCTTTCTAGTTAAGCCTCTTCTACTTATCATTTTTCACCGCTATGAGCTCTAATTATGCTTTTTTGTCAAAAATTCAAATAAAAGCCACTCTGTAAATGATTTTAATAGGATTTTGATAGGTGAAGTCATTCACTTATTGGCTGTAGTTGACCTCTGATCGGAAAATTGCAGGGTGGATTCCTGCCTTGCCTGCCCATGTGTCGAAGTGTCCTTGGGCAAGACACTGAACCCCATGTTGCCTCTGGTGGAAGGTTGGTGCCAGTGTTCGGCAGCAGGTGTGTGAATGGGTGAATGTTGTGACTGTAAAGTGTCTTGGGCCTTTGAGGAAGGCAGAAAAGCGCTATATAAGAATACATCATTTACCATGTTTAAATGTCCAGCACCTACTCCACTGTTCTTGCCGTTTGGACAATAGATGAGCATGGAGGTTTCACTATTAAGCAGGGACGCACTATTACCAGCACACAGAGCAGTGGCACTCTGATAAACTGCTCCCAAGCCTGGTAATTGAGGGGAGCATTACGTCACAGCTGATAGATTACAGTCTTACAGCAGAGTGGAGCTCCATCAACTGCTGCTGACAGTAGCGTTAGTGCTGACAACCAGTGAAAATGGATTTATGAAGGAAAAAAAAACCACATACTCTATGCACTGACACAAAACAGTGAGTCACACAAATGCGTACACACCAGCTCAATACTGTAAAAGAGGCAATAATTCTTAAAGGAGAAGCACAGACATTCAATAAAATACATGAAGACATTATTGTAGAAAGATCTGCAGAGATCTAGAAAGCACTGAGGCTCCAATAAAATGCTTACTGACCCAGTAAAAGCATGGAGTAGCAGGAAAAAATGTGCAGGATCACTTAAAGCTGTCAATTCCGCGGTGTTTTTGTGTTAGTTAATGCATTTGGTATTTCCTCTTGGGTGGCAGTTACTGGGCTTTCATGCTACGATCCAATGACACACAAGGTTGCGGAAGTCGAGCCTTTAAAACTGCTAAAAGGCGTCCTTGATTTTTAGTTGTCTCACAAACACTTCATGATGCATGGTTCCCATCTCCTCCATCAGCCATTTTTTAAAGAAAAAGCTCATATTTGACTCTTTTAAGTGCAGCATCAGCGTTCAAGCTGTTCTCTTTTTTTCTGTGTTTATGCGATGCTGAAGCAAATTCACTTTTTTTTTGCAGAATTATTCTCAGTCCCATTCTGATCATCTTTTGATGTATTGTAAAAGCGTTACCAGAGGTGTTTTTAGTTACAATTATACATTTTTTTTTGCAAAAATCAAAAACATGTGTTGTTTTCAAGAACGTAGTTCTGTAGAGCGACAGTAAGTCATCAGAACTTGTTTCCTTTATTCCTAATTCCCTTTAAACATGTCCTACATAACAAGAATGCCACAAGAACAAGTTAAAAACACTACAAACTTGATTTTCATTGGAGTGGATCTATAACTTATATGAGAGCGACTGTGTGTTTATTCTGTGAAGGACTGCTTATCAGTCTAACTTCCTGTCTTGTTCCTACTGCTGTGTCTCCCACACTGTTTCCACCTGTTCATAATTACTGTTGTGTATTTGCTCCTGTATTTCTCCTGTAATTTAGACCCCCTCCTCCCGTTGGTTGTTTAGCTTTCCGGATCCTGCGGCTTCCTCTTGTCTTTGCTTCTCCTCATCAGCTGGGTTCATCCTCCACAGGAAGTTTCAATACAGTTCTGCATTTGTTTGCACACTTTGATGATACAACCTTGAAATCCTGATGCTTTATCACAAATATTTAAAAAAGACAACATGTAAGCTGGACATAAATGTTACCTCTTTTACAAGTAAGAGGAGTATTTTTTTTTTATTTTTTTATTCCTCGTGCATCACAAATACCGTCGCAGGGTCGGTTGGACTACAGCAGAGAGGGATAAGACCAAGTTTGGTTTAAAAGTGGCTGAGAAAGCTTTGCTGAAATTCAAAAGCTGATAAACGCTGCAGCAGATTAGCTCTATCTGCAGACGCGCCACATCTGTTTGTGTCTCAGTTTTGCAGCTTTGTGGATTTGAGATTCAGATGACATATGATTGAAACTACCCAATATTTTGAATCATTAGCATTTAGAAACCTCCTTGCTGTATATCTGAATTTCTGAATCTCTGGCTTTTGTAGATTGTAATATGCAAAATAAATCAAGGATGAAATGCTCTAAAAGCTTATAGAAGCTGCATATCTGTGGCGTTGCATTCACACAAAAAAGTTGGAAATTCATTGATCAATCGGAATGTTTACATCGCCTCCCTCACCGGTATCCCTTTTTGCCACGGATGACAAAAATGTTTTTTTGGCAGAAGTAATTTATGACACAAAACATGCATTTAACTAGAACTCAGTGAGGAAGGAGAGGTCATGGGGTCTGATTGCTTAAGGTTTGGATGAGCGAAGAAAGTGTGACGAGCTAACTGACACGGGGGTGGCAGGACAAACCACTCCTCCAGAAACCAGGGGGGGAGGGGGACGGACCAGAGACACAACAGAGACAATGTTAGCTAACTGGCGGTCTGGAGACAGACCCCCAACACAACGTAAAAGAGACACACCGCAGGCGCACCAGCATAAATCCAGGATAAGAGTGAAGGCCCCAAATACACAAACATCACGCCGACAATATTTTTTTATAGGACTTAGAGGTATTACTTTTTAAAAATATACCTGGAAAAACTTTGATTAAGCAAGAGTCAGAGGAAGCAGTAACAGGTGACTCAAAGCAATGAATGAATGATTGATTTGGTTACAGCTATTACCAAGAAATGATCATTTTTTTTAGGTTTCAAACCCTAATGGCTTTACAGAACCGAAAGGCATTTCCATTAGTTTCCTGGTCAAGTTTGCACATTGGTTAAGAAAAAGGTAAATTATCATTTGTCACATGGATTTTACGAATTCTAACTCGTATTACACATGTTATATTATTCCATTAACCAACATGAAGCAATTTATTCAAAGTTATAAACGTAATATGTATTTTCCCAGCGAGCACTGGAGCTAACCATCCACCCAGCAGTAACACCAGAAATTGTAGGCTCTGCATACCAAAGGCTTATCAACAGAAATGCTAATATGACCTTTAATATTAGAAACAAAATTATGAATGAGATTCAGATTCAATAGCTGGCAGACATGAAGCATATCCTCCTTATCCATGAGGCAGACCCAACGCTGCCACTCTGTGAGGAGTGTAGGTTAATTGAAGTTAGACCTTTCGAAAAAAATACAAATGGGTCGCCGGCTTTACAATGGATGACAAATGTAGATGAATTATGATACGGGTTCATGCACAGACATCTTACTTCATTCTACAATATGTAGCAGATATAATACTTTATATGCTAGCTCCTTTTAGGTTCTTACTCCCAGCTCATTCGGCTGGAGCGGAACATCCAAGAACTTCTCAGTTCACTGATGATTGGGTTGTTCTGCAAAGAAAAAGTCAATATTTACAGAAATTCAGGTTTTAAAAAATAAGGCCACTTTTTGATTTGAATTTTTAAATCTCACTTCATTTTGAGACCTGTTGATATCATCTGAGCAAAGGAGGAAGAATAAGAGGGAGACTTTGTATGTCATGACTCACAAAGACTTATTTTGTTTTTTACTGTGTACTATTCTGCCTCTCCTTGAACCAAGGAATTAAAACTGTATAGCATTGTTTTTTTAATGTGTCTATGGGATTTTAATGTTTTTTAAATGCTACTGTTAGCAGCTTTAAAAGAATTGCCCCTTAGGTACCAGTAAAATTATTTGAATTGAATTAATTTGAACTGAATGTAATTTAATTAATTTGCCAGACCTGCAGGTTGTGTTGAAAAATAAAAAAAAGTCAAATTTAGTGCATTTTCTGCACTATAAGGCACACTTATAAGCTTTTATGAATTCAAAAAGTGCATCTTAAAATCCAGAGCGCCTTATATGGTCTAAATCTGGTTACTGAAGTTGAAGCGATATTCAGAGGCTCATGGCACTGTCAAAATGTCAGTCTGATTATTTATTTATTTTTTTTTTTTTTGGATGAGTTCCGGACAAGTTTGAGTTTTGTAAAATAACTCTAACCACGTGTGGCGTTATTGGACTGTGGTTTTTTATGTGTTACTACCAAGGTTTGGAGTAAGCTTAGTCACAATAACGTAGACTGATACAGTTTTAGCTGTGTCAGTCTACTTTTGTTTTTACGTGTGAATATGCTAGTGTGGCTAACTTAAAGCAATGTCTTTTTTATTTTTTTGATGTGTGGCAAAAGTTGCAAGTATTGCGAACGTGGCTAATGTGATACGTGTCATGAAGAACTTCTAGAGTTACTTTGAACGCAGGTAATACAGTCTGACTGATGTACGGATTTATCCCTGACACTTTTTTTTTCTTGCTTAATGTGCCTTAGAGTTCTGTATCTCAGTGTTATGAATATCTTTTTTTTTACATTACGTCAAGGCTGAATTGGTAACATTGTTACTGGCAACAAAGTTCGTCAACTTTTTCTAATTTTTGTTTAATAATCCCAAATATGATGAGGAATCTTTGTGGATTGATGATAAAGAATAAACAGTTGTAGCACTTGTTCTTGTAAAAGCGATCTCCAGTATTTACCACTTTATTTATGCAAAAAATGCATGTGAGATCGCCTTTAACTTACCAAAATAAAGCTCTGACTTTTTAAACAAATAAAAAAAGAATGAAGGAAAACCTAAAACCTGCCGTTGCCTCTAGAGCTGCAACTTTGCAGATTTTCTGGGGAGCACAAAGCCATAAATTATGTTGAAAATAATTAGGTCAAAAAAAAAAGACAAGACGAGCTTAGACCAAAACATGTTTGTAAGCAAAAAATAAAAGGTCAGATATGTTAAACAAATCAGCATTCTTCCCCTCTTTCTCTACAGAGTTCCAGGGTTTTCTTTTCACAAATCAAAACTGAAAAGAGAAATAAAGAATTTCCCATATCGCTACTGAGCCTTAAGATTATCCAAAAAAGTGAAGCAATGTGTGAATTTCTTCCTTAGAGATCAACTCAAAGCACTCACTTTTACCACAGATCCATGCTGATCTGCGAAATACAGTTCAAAACTCATTAGAATAGGCAAAAAAGTCTTCAAATAAAAATTATATTGAAAGACAGATTTTTCCTGGTATGTTTAGGCTTTTACAGTATTTGTATGTACATGCTAGGATCTTGGAAATGTATCCATCCTTCTTTTTTCTCCTGCATATTCCTCCGCAGGGTCATTGGGATTGCTCAAACACGCATGAATATATTCCAAAAACCAAAAACTTACGTCTAAATAAACCAAATGTAATTGAAATCTTTCCTAAGGTAATTGAACGCGCATGCATTTAGGAACCTTGTCACATTTCAAATTAGCTGCGGAGCTGCAGAGCAGCAATTTTCTTTAATCAGATGTTAGAACACAAAGGCCGTCTGATAAGGGTTCGTCCAATGATGAGACGCTGTGCCAAACGTGTATTTGCAGTGTAAGTAGATGAGCATTAACTGTCATATATATCCTTCCTGGAGGCGTTAGTGTCTCATTATACTCATGGGGGAGAGGGTTATTCTGCCATAACAACCACCCTGAAACCACAACTAACAGTTATGAAAAGAGATAATGTCTTTGGCTGAATATTTTCACACATAAAACCTCCGCTGATAGTCTCTCAAGGTTCCTGCCTCTTGTTTTGCCTTGAGCAAACTCTTTTCCATCCCATCGAGGAGAGATGAGTCTTGCTTTCCAGACTGAGGTGAGAGAAGGGCCAGTCTCCTGCCTCCATCACCATCTGCTCCTAAAGGCCACTTTTAGACTTGCTGAATAGACAACGCTGTGTTTGCAAACATTTGCTGTGATTATGAGAGGTGCTTCATCACTAATACTGACAGGACAGAGGGACTATTTGCTCTTTGAGACAGAAATGAGCAGGGGCCTCATTAATAAAACTGCTGTTAGATTCATGTTTGCATCTAGCTTGAAATAATGTTCCGCACGAGGTTAATAGTTGTAACACACAGACTGTTTTGATTGTTAAATCTCAAAGGAGATTCTACATAAGCACTTGCTAGGGAATTTTTTTTTCTAATGTCATAAAAATGATCACTTAATTAAGACTTAGTTCCTTACTAAGGAGTCAAACACAAAATGCTAAAGGAAATATTTATTTTACAGTTTCACAACTGAAATAGAACAGAACATCCAATCATTTTTGACCAGTGAGATACTTATAAATAGGGAAAGATGTTGCATCTATGCATCAAACCACTTCAGCTCCAAAAGGACCTTAATTTAGCATCTACTTGATTGCAAAGGCAGAAGCGACATCTTTTTTCTATAGCTTGAAAATAATGAATTTGTCGAGGTGTCAAGATGGAAAAGTCAGCGCAGAATATTATGGGTCAAGATTACTGTCAAATTAAACATATGCTCACAGACAATTGAAAAAAAAAGGAAAAATATATGAATGCATTGGCTTTATGTGTAATATATCCTTAAATATAACTTTTCTTTGCCTTGACTATTAAATGTACCGTGTTAAGTTAAGGCCCGTACACACCGGGATGAATATTCGCCTGGCGTTATTCGCCAGCGTTTTTCGCCACGTCTTTTGTGTTCACACCCAGGCGATTTTCGCTGACGATGAGCCGAGCCAACATGCAATTTCATTCCCTGACATTAGATGGCGCTTAATGTCGCTTTTCACTCAGAAGAAGAAAGCCAGTATTTACTTGCATGTCAGAATCATACAAAGAAAACATGAATATTTCAAGCACCAGTAGCTCCAGCTCCAGTTCCAATGATGAAGAAATTATTGTTCTGTTGAATGATGAAAGACGCCGGAAAAGACGCCGATTTTGGGTACATCCCATAGTTACGAGAAGAGAACATGGTGAGTTTTTCTTTATTATATTTTTGTGTAGCTCATTGATCACAACAAATTGTCACCAACCTTCTTGTCCCATTAGTGACATCATAAGCGAAAGAATAAATAAACAGTACAATGCAGTCATACAACTACATTACATATAAGATTGTTAGATGAAGCTAAAACAAAACAATCTCACCATATGTCGGCAAAATAATTCAGAAAAGAAAGTTGGGTATTTTGATCCTAGAGATAAAAGTTTTTTTTTTTCAAACGCCTTTTTTTTTTTTTTTTACTGACGTTGCATAAGCTGCCACTTAAAGTATGAGTTAACTTACATGTTTTTGTCTCATTATTCTCTTATAAACCTCTTATTTTTTTTTTAATTTAAATTCTTTTTAAGAAGCACATTGTTTACATGATCAACAAACACCACCGGAAAAAGAACAGTGTTTTTAAAGTTGAATTCTATTTTAATTCAGTAAGATAAATAAGTCCCAGTTCACATGCCTACATAGCAGAATCAATGTTTCGTGATTCAATATATATGCCTGTAACCGCTTTACATAATTAATGTAGTGGGAAATTTTGTATTGAAGACAAAGATAAGTCGTATTTTAAACAGACATGCTTTTTCGTGCACTAAGTATTAATTTGTGCAGAACTTTGTCCATATGCTTTTGTTTCATTTTGACTGTTTTCTTACCCCATCGAATTTGAACATTTTCCACAGGATACATTAATCTTAAAAATCATAACTGCTCTGCCAAATATAATATTTTCCCAGGATTGTATGCAACTGAAAAAGTCATATTTTAACATCTAACTACAGATTCAATGTGATTAATAAAACTAATTTAAAGGACAATTTTTTATTAAGTTCAAAAACCAAAGTGAACTTTATTCTTAAAGGAAGTAAAGTGCTATAGCAACAATCCACTGTCATCTCTGCGAAGCTGCCAGTTCTAATGTCTTTAGAAAGCCTCTTTTCCGACACTTTCTGTACTTAATGGCGAGAGCTGCGAGACTGCATCTCTAGGTTTCCATCAAGTTGTTATTGGCCTGTTGTGCAGAGGTGAGAAGATGCAGTTTGGACACTCTTTCTCTGCCTCTCAAGCCTCTCTTTGCTCATTCTTGACACCTCTTGAACACTACCTCAGAGGAGAGACTGTGAAAATATGTGCCCACTTCCCTGCATGCAGCTGCTCAAAACAACTAAGCTCTGCAGATTTCTTATGTGCTCAGATTCTCTATCAACATACGCCAGGATTGCTCGACTGCAGTTTTCTGCTCGAGAAAACCTCCAGGAATAATTGGTCAATAACTTCTCCGAAGTGATAAAGATGTGAAGATTTATAGCTGAGTTTTCCTTATTCTGTTCTGAAATGATCGTTGGAGTGGAAACCCCCCCAAAAATATCAGTGTCCAGTTCGGATTTCAAGCAGCTGCTTGAAAAATACACCATCCTGTACTTTACAGCATCTGCCTTGGTGTCTGTTTGCAAAATAGATTGTATAATGTTAGGATGAATTTCAAGGGTTCTGAATGTTTTATAACTGTTTTAAAATCACAGGACCCTGAACTAATAAATGTATCAGCAGCTAAGACAAAAAGGGTTGCAGCTTAAGGATTAATTAAGATAAACTTGTTTAGTTTTTTTAACAAATGCACGCTTTTATCACCATATTACCTACATTTTGGATAATTGCTGTACTATGCATCTGTGGAAGATTCAATACCCAGGATGTGTCATTTCATCCGAACTCTCGATTAAGCCTAAAATGTCTTATTCCAGACAAAAAAAACCTCTTTTAAGCGATTAGATCAGAGCGGCGGTCAAACCTTTGAACCCAAGAAAGCAAGCTGCCTGGCCCCAGAGCGAGGTGGGCAATTCACAGAGGGGAGAGGCAGGGCTGTGGTAAGTGGGAGTTTCCGTGTCAGTGGGCTCATCTTACAGCCTCCCTGATGGACGACTGCAATGTCCCCCAGGGTCCAGATGGGATTCAGTGGTCAGCTTGGTGACAGCTGGTGAAGGGTGGTCAGGCCTCATGCATAATGGAGGCTCAGCAGACCACACCACAGGCAGACTGCTGCACTGATGTGGAAGTACTTCCATCTCAGTGTCAATACTGCAGAGTTACTGGAATTTCAACGGCTGTTTAACATCTCCACTACCACACAAGAAGCAGCATATCAAATTCACAGATATTGAGCATATACCCATACATTTTGCATGTTTCTTTCAATCTTGTGAGCCATGTATATGTACTTTATGCAACCTTTTTTTCCTTTTTTATTATTATTAGAAAAAGAGTCCCAAAATCTCTATGTTGTACTGAACTTTTCATAAATAAAATGTGAAAAATAAGATTCACATAGAATACATGCAAAACCAGCTAATGTCCCTTTATTTTTTTGTTGTGTTTTATTTTTTTTTACTCATGAGCTCCATCTACAAAACTGAATTATAAACATTTTGAGGTGGGGGGGTTGTGAATGTTATGGCAAAACCCTCAGCCTGCACCTCTTGTGACAGACTAAGCTCAATGCATGATCAGTTTATCCCTTCAGCTTATCACCAAGTGAGGTATTCATGTCATGAAGGTCTGCACCCTTTCAGAGCAAACAAATCTTTGGTCTTTAAAAAAAAAAGAGAAGTTCAAATGTAGGCCAATTACACAGCGAGTTATACTAACTGACACAGTTTTTTGCCTAAAAAGAATACAAATTCCACAAAACAGTGGGAAAATGTTGAGCTTTGACCTTAAAATAGTATTCTCTTTAGAGATCAGACTTAAATTTGTGCTTAATGCACACAAATCGCAAATACATGTCTCAGGCCCAGATTTAAACCACCACTATGTCAATAAAGGGTTCTGATTTATCAGCTAAGCATGTGCTATTGACACATATTTAAAAAAAAGGACCTTCCTCATCTTTTCCTAAAAAGTATTTTTTCTTAAAATTAGCACATCCCCTTTAAAGTCATGTATTTGTGACAAACACAGCAGGGAAAAGAGTCAAGAGGCATGGTCTTCTGGGTGAGGTTGCTATAGTAATCTACCCCCAATAAAAGTTGTCATTTTGTTTGTCTTTACATGCATTTTTTGTTGTTGCTGCTTGTGTAATGAGTTATTTTTGCCTTCTATGTTCTACGGTGGCCCTGAAGAGCAAATCACACGTGTAATATTGAGTTGTAAATATTATGCAAGGCATAGAGACACACTTAAAAAACAGATCAAAGAACTGAAAATTCCATGTAAAATTTATGACATTAAGAAACAACCACAGTTTGATTCAATTTTTAAGGGAGACATGACTGATGGGGCGAATATGAATAGTTGTGAGTACGAAATATATAATCTATTGACATATTAAAGCCCTTGACCTACACTCCAGACCAGATGGTGGCAGTATGGCACCATTCTGTTGTTTGCCAACCGCCATAGAAACAACACCCGAAGAAGAAGAGGTGTAAATCACACTGAAATCAGTCACCACAAAAACCAGAGTTATCCCATAGTACCTACATTTTCTAGTTTCTCGTGTTTTGTTTTTAATAATTTATTTTGATTTCTGGAAAATACTTTTTTTTGTTGTCATTTTTATTTCATCTAATTTTTTCAAATTGTGTTTTTTTCTAAAATGTATTGATTTTTAATTATTTGTTTAGCTTTTTTAATTGTCATTGTTTTTAATATGTTTTGCTTTAAACTGACTGTAACTGCATTGGCCACTGTAATGTTCCCTTCTTTAAATGTCTTAATTTATGTTCATATTTGCAAAACATCTACTCAATGGACAGCAGTTGTAGATTAGCTCCTTAGCTAACTTTGCAACATTTGCAGTGTACACTGATGAGAAATGTCCCGTTTAAAACATATCAAAAGCCCTCACTTGCATTACTAAAATGCATGACTAATGTGTTCACATACAATTTCAAGCAACATTAGCATTCATTTGACACTTCAAGTGTACTGTGCACTCTCTGTTTTCATGTTCCTTTACAACAGTAAAAAAAAACAACAACCCACAAATGTTTAGCAGCTAAAAGCTTTGTCCACTAGTGCGCTGCAAACTGTGGCCCTCTGCCATCTGTTGCAGAGCAGGTTGTGCAGAGTACATTTAACAGAGCTTTTACCTGAAAACAGCTGCTACGGGAAAAAAAAAGACCCTGATGAGCCAGGGCACAAAAAAGATGCAACCGTAAAACCAAAAACAGGAACTTGTAAGCTCACAAAGTCCCTCTGTAGAAACTTTAACACAGAGTAGTGGAACTTCAAGGTTACTTCAGATAAAGCCATTGGTAAAGTATTGGTAAAGTAAATGTCTTAAAGTAATCTAAATTTAGAAATCAGATTCATGTTATCCCGCTTGTTCGACCACATGTGTGGATGTGAGCAGACCACATATTTGGGTGTGGGCGTAGTATTTCCCATTTTCAGCTCATCAGGTCCCCTGCTTGTCAGTGTGTTGATGAATCAATGCTACCAACGATTCTGTTGTCAGCGGACACACTGCAGTACATCACCTCAATCAGTCATCCCAGCCCTCGCCGGCAGCCACCAAGAGTAGCGACCCGACCCCCATTCCCCCGTACAGCGGCAAGAAAGTGCTTACCTAGGAGAAAAGAAGGAGAGGATATTAAATCAGTGAGCATAATATTCCAGCAAGCGCCGGGCTCGCTTTCACAGATTAGCCAATCTCTCCTCTGCACAGCGTGCTGCCACAGAGTTTCAACCCTCTCCAGCTTCAACTGTAATGGAGAGCGGGGAGATTATCCCATATATTTTGCTGCTCAGCATTTATGCTTCAGCATGTGGGCAACAACAAACTATACCTGTTTAGTTATTTCATATTCATTAATTCACACATTTCAGGGTGAGCCGCATTCAGGGAAATTTAAAGTTCCAGGAGCAGGTTAAGGTCCCAATCCGATCATCTATAGATCCATAATAAAGTGTTCCCAGTGGTTTTTTAATGATCATGAGGGGTTTCTAGCCAAAATCCAAAAACTTGTGTCTTTTTCAAGGACACTTTTCGCAGAGCAGCAGTAAGTTGTGAGTTGGACAGTTGGTGCAGAAAAAGCCCCCTCCACCACTTCCCATCAGTCCCCCCAACCCAACGTTACGGGTGCAACAAAAATGATGAGCTATATAAACGTACAGGCACATCAATCTATTTGTCTGCATGTTAATGCATCAGAATGGAGTGAAGCAAGGAGCTTTTGGCCCTGCATACTTTCTACGATCTTTATCAAATGGCATTTATTACTAGTATGTTCCTGATTCACAATGATTTAAATAAATACAGTATTTTCCAGACTATACAGCGCACCATTAATGAATGGTCTGTTTTGAAAATGTCATATGTAAAGTGCACCGAACTATACGGGGCATTAGGTGAGACAAAAGAGTCAGAGATGAGTCTGTCAGTCAGAAAGACTTCATTAATTAACAGTAACCGGGTCACTTTCCTGGTTATACTTTGTGTTGTGCTTCGGTGTTGATCGAAGACGACATTGGGTTGGTGTCAGTGGGTCTTTTATTCTGTTTGACATAAAACAGTCAACAGATGTCGCAACCTCGATCTGCTTTATTTTCCTCTACCACAGTCAATGGAAAGTCTGCGTTCATGCTCATTGGCGTATGCTACGTGAAGGTGGTGACTTCAAGTACAATCGGACATGACAAACCTACAGGTACAGGAGTTGACTAAACAACTATGTACAATGAATTTGGTGGAAGTGAAACACTCAAGACAAAACATTTGGTTCATTCACAGCAGCTCTAGAACTTGTTTTTAACACACTACATAGTAGCCGTATTAACATATTTACAATGCTTTTCATTTCAAACCTTGTTTACAACACGTTAAAAAACAGACTGATACCGCCAAAACAAACGTTATTATGACTACGCTAACTTCCAAAGGCCACGTCACACAGTCACTACATACATTCTGAGCATTTTGCACAGATGAAAATTGGTCACACGTGAAAATACGTGAAAAAAGTAAGAAAGGTTCACATGAACCACGGAAGAGGTATAAAATAAACCTACAAAGGACACGTACATTTTTGATTTGATTTGAAATGGTTTATTTCAAGCAATTAAGTAGGAACAATACACAAAAGCAATAAAATCATCAGTTATACATTCATACAGTAACTAATCAAACTTAGGATAATTAGACATATTAACAAATATTGCTTGAAAGGGAGTAGAAGGAAGCGAACTTATATAATCCCACCCCGTTATACTATAACCATTTTATTACATGATTTATCAATATCCGGTTCCCAGTTTTTATCAGACAGAATTAAGAATCATAAGGTATCGATAAAGCACATGACAAAGATGAATTACTTAATTATTATGTAAAAAATAACTATTTTAGAAATCAACATGGCAAATGCAGAACAATTATCCAAAACATATGCAGATTATGTTACTTATAAAAGTCATTCATATGATTAGAACATAATACTATATCAGTAAAATAGACAACACTGTTTCAGGAATTTTCATCAACGTAGGACATGGATCGTTTGTGATTATTGGGCTTTTTATGTGTAACTTATTAGTAAACTGTGCATCAATTACGTGATCTGAATGAGATATGTGCGCCGTATAGGCGATAAAAAAGTTATACATTGGTAGTACATGCATGAAAAGTCCATTAAACATACTTAGACATAAGTGGAACCGTCGTGGAAAGCCACAAATTTGCATATGCATCTTGCAAAAATCACACACAATTTTCTTAATAATTGTGTATAACTGTGCAATTCTCAACTGACCAAAAATTTTGACTAGTTCAAAATCAAATTAACATAAAGTCCCGTCAGCTGAAACTCTTGACAAACATCTGCGCACATCAACAAATAACAGTAATTTCATAGATGAAAAATGCGCAAAATGTACGTAGTGGCTGTTTGACACAGCCTTAACTTTGCTAAACATAAAAAAAAAACCAACACGTTAGCACATTTAGAACAACAGCCAACTACGCATTTTGACGGCTCACCGTGTAACTCTGTATATGTCCTCCATCATCAGAAAAATGCCGGAAGAAAATGTTAAAAACTGGATTTTCATTGGAGTGGGTGTTTAAGAATATAAGGTAAAACATATAAAACCCTTCCTAATCATAAACCAATTATTTCAAATATTAGTTTTAAACCACCTGCTGCATTGATGACGTGTGACTGTTCGGCTGCCAATGTTTCCGACATGTGCAGTGTTTTTCAAGGAAACAAACTGTACTTCCCTTCATCATTTCTTGAAAATATGGAGCCAACAGTGTGGGCCCTTTCTTTCATTATGCATCTGCATATTCACACAGGAAAAAGCCAAAGCAGTGAGGGCGAGAAAACAAGAAGGCTGTGGAGATTTCCTTCCCCAAAGGGGAGGAACTGTGCCCGGTATTCAGCCCACAGCCCTGTGTGAAGTGTTTTCCACTCAGCTCCATCAAAAGAAAAGGATGTCTTCCAATGCCGGATGTTACATCACACAGCTTGATTCTCCACACTCTTTTATCTACCTCTCTGCTTATTTGTACCCATTTTAGAGCTGGGGCGTCTCAGCCTCTCCATCATGCCAGGAAGGCCCACAGAAAAGGCTGATGAAGAACTGGAGGAGCGAGAGGAAGGATGCTTTACAACTACGGGGGGAGAAAAAGAAATGGATGACTTCAGCGAGAGGGATCTTTATCAACCTTACGTGAGGGTTGACTTACGATAGCTTTATTGCTAGTGACAAATGCTCGACGATACTGTCTGTGTGACACAGGGTCTAAAGACAAAAGTAATTACTTTATTTTTTTTCTTTTATAAACTTTATGTAAATATTTAATGCATGTATATAAAAGACTTTTATGAAAACTAAGAAATAATAATAAACTATAGATAATAAATACTTAATGCAAATAATAATCTTTAAACTTTCGGATGAGAACACTTTAAAGTCCCACTGCAATCATCTTTTAAACTATTGTAAAGGCGTTCCCAGTCCCGGAGAAAGCCTGTCTAAATTTCCCAACATCCCTTTGTCTACACTTTCTCCTGCCATAGCTTACAGCTTCTCAGACCCCCAACCTAACATTACTGGTGGAACAAAAATGGTGAGCAATATTGAAGTTATTCAGCCATACAGTTTTGAGCCAAATTCCAGCTTGGATGAGGAAAACAAAGACGTACATGGATCTAGTCATCTTCAAGTGGATGAATCAGAATGGAAGGAGAAGGGAGTTAGTGGATTGCCATAGTAGCTATTATGGCACACCTAAAAGCTTTTTCCAAATGCATTTTTTTCATCTGCTCCTGATAAACAATTTGAATAAAAAAACGCTTGGAAATTTTTTTTTAAGCTTAAAGGAGGACCTTAAAGGAGGGACAAACTATGTTCTGTTTAAAGTTTATGTCCGAATTCCTTCCCTAATCCCTAACGTCTAAAAAAAACTAAATAATGTGGGAATATCTAGTGCCCTGGATCAATTTGGATACTACTTTTTTCTTTTTTCTTTAATGGGAAATATGATGATTTGATTATTGATTAAATGAACGAATTAATGAAAGTAATGAGATGAGCAAGATATTTGAATATTTTTGAATTTACTGTTTAAGTTTCATAAAGAAAATACAAATTGTAGCTGATGTTTAGATTTTTTTTAGCCATTAAAAAGACAATAAAAATAAGGTTGTCTAAAATGCATGTGGACTGAATGATAAAGACTGTAACAGTGGACCATGTTTTCTTTCTTTTTTTTTTAAGAAACTAATGCTTTAACATTTAGAACTTTGAAGTATGATATTTTAAAAGACAAAAGTACAAAATTGGTTACAATCATGCATAAGCAAATCAAAACAACAAAAACAAATGTTGCTTTTCATCTTTATATGGTCCTAAATTGCATAGAAGTACAATTTACATGAATTGCAGACCATGACATGGAACACTTATCTCAAAAAATGTTAGACAAAGTCTGGAAGTTACAAAGCAATCCATTTACAGCTTCCCTATCATTTCGGTTCCCAGACAGCATCAGCTCATCATCAGCAGAGTGCAGACCTCTATGAAAGCAGAGGTGATGGCAGTCATGGAACACTCAGCTGTGTGTTAACACAACACCGAGGAGGAAAGACATAAGCAATGATCTTCCAGAGGCAATTGTTGCCGCTCATCATTCTGGGAAGGGTTATAAGGCCGTTTCCAAACACTTCAGAATCCATCATTTCACAGTGAGAAGGAACCCTCGCAAGACCAAAACATTCTAGTCTATCTCCAGTTTTCCCAGGGATGGGAGTTCTAGCCGGTACGTGCCAAGGTCAGACTGTACAAATAACAGAAAGAAATCCCAAAAAACGGCTACATCTCAGACTGTTGAGGCTTCAGATTTAAAAAGTTAATTTTGATTTAAAAAATGTCAATTGTTGAACATGGCAAGGAATATGATTTCCTTGTGAAAAAATATTAGCTTGAAAACAGACATTAGATGAATGTTTTATGCAAAACAATGCTAATATTTATTTGATGCTATTTTGTTCATTTAAAATACTGCCAAATAACCTTGTGGAAAATGCCTTTAATAAAACTTTTATCAGAAGATTAGCTCCAAATGATGCTATAACTATTTGTTTCATTGCTCTGGTTGAGCAGAACACACTTCGGCATACGCAGACAGACTAAGAGTGTCGAGGAGGCCAACGGCACGCTGTGTAGACCGCTGCTGATAAAGTGCAGCTGCAGGTCAATAGTTTGGATGAGTTCAAGGTTGCCCCGTTACGGCAGATCTTCTTCCTTCAGGCTTGGCAACTACCCATCCAATAGGATCACAACCAGCTCTCATGCAAGCCTGCAAAAACAGAGACTTTTGTGTTCTGTTTACCCTTCAGACAATGAGATGTACACCTAAAAGCGCTTTCTGCTGGAAATACTTCCAGTGTTCGTTGAAAGAGCAGTTTCGGATGTAATAAAGTTTGGTCCATCTCCTCCAACTTTAGATATATATATATATATATAATTTTTTTTCCCCCTCTTTCACAGAGCAGCTATTTTGCTTTTGTTCTGCAGCCTTCATGCAATGGCTAAAAAGGACACACTGTAATTTTCCAGCCTTGTGAAGGGTTGAGTGCGAACATTCTTCCCAGCTTTACAAATTTGTAAGAGGCTGTCGAGCAAGGACACAGTTCTCTACACAAACGCCAACAGAGAGGTCAACGAGCACCCAGTGTTACAATGCAACTCAGTGGTGATAAAACACAGGATAAGTTGCAAAAATGGAGAGTATGCAGGAGAGCTAGCTGTTCTCAGAAGTATTGGTGCTGAAAAGGAAAATGGGTACACTTACCAAGAAAAACTAAAACATTCTTTATTTGGCAGAGCAGAAATAACCATTTGTGTTGATGACTATAGCAGAAATGCTTACGCACTATATACCAAAGCAACACGGTGTGAGAATAAAAAAAGTACGCAGCACATACTGGTGATAACATTTGCCTAATTCGTTTTACAACCCACAACAAGATGTAGAAAACTGTCACAACAACGTTTGACTCCTGGTGTCACACAGCTGCCAGACAGTTATTGCTGCTAGAATTCCTAATAATTCTATAAGCTTTTGAGTCCCAGATTGTGATTTATTTTTATTTTTATACATTCCTGGTTTAGGCTCTTGCAAATGGAGTCTTAATTACTTTTTAATCCACCAAGTTTGCAACAATAATGCAACAAATATCCACCAAATTTGATGCATTATTCGTGCAGAGCATTGTGATATCTTCAGTTGTTTGTTTTACTGTGGAAGCATATTGTATTCAATAAAAAAATTCAAAAATGTTGTGTTTTTTGTGTTTTTCTAGCTAATTCTTTTCTATATCAATAAAAAAGGATGTTTTTATTCAAATGGTTGTGTTTTTCAGACGAATTCTTTAAATTATTTTTTTTTCCTCTGTATTCAATAAGAAAAAGAAACAAAAACTTGTTTTTAATTTTAATTTAATTACAAATGTTTGTGAATATTGCAAGAGTACCTCCAACATGACACTCAAACTGTTGGTCCGGAACTGGAAATTCCCGTCCTGTCTCCCCCTCTCCATTTCAGTTGGGAATATATTTAAAATATTTTTGGGTCCAAAACAATAACTTAACTAGGAAAATTTCCTTTTTTCTTGGTTCTTCCTACTTACGTTATCCACAGACTTTACAGTGCAAAATGTTGAGAAGGCAGATGAGGCTACTGCCCAGCATGTTTGTCGTTCTTTGCTTTCGTGGTTCTCAAAAAATTATAACAAACAGAACAAAAACTCTGAACAAAGCAACACAAGTTTTTTTGTTGCTTTTTTTATTGAATACAACGTGCTTCCATCTTTTATAAATACAAATAATTTCATAGTCTGATACTTTAAGTACGAAACCAAGTTTTTTTTTCTTCTGTAAGATTCTAATACAGTGTGACATTTTACCAGTTAAAGAAGTCAAACTTCTTTTTCCACACAAATGTTCAATGCTTAACTCCTTTAACAAATCCTATTTGGAAGAAAAATCAATGAAACATTTTTTTCTCTTCTTGCTATATTTTTAAACAAAACCATCCCAAGGCCCTTTTGAAAATAAATAGTAAAGCAAAACAGATCTAGTTCTTTTTGCTTTTGTTTTTAATTGTATTAAGGATAAAAAAAAAAATCCCCCCAAAAATTCAGAAAAGTAAATTCCTAAATATAGACTATTTTTTTTTTGCTGGATCAAAAATTGTTTTCCTGGGTTTATTACAACTTTTTTACTACTTATTTCTTTTTATTGCCTTTTTTTAATATAATTACTTTGATTATTTTCATTCAAATATCTCTGGTCTAATGGAGCATTCGACCAAAAATAATAATAATTGTCATTATCTTCTTTATCCTGCCTTTAATTTATTGGTCCATTGAAAGTTGTTCTGCTGTCATTTTTGAAAATAGATTAAAGTTTAAGAAAACATCTTTTATCAGTCTTATTTCAGTCATACACAAATGAAATCAAATCATCGAAGCACCAGTTCATCAAAGTTAGGAAAAACAAACGAAAACAAAAAGCATGAGGGATGGTTTTCAGAAAAGTGTTTGTACTGTTTATTATTTACAGCAAAATCTTTAAACAAAGAATCATAAAACAATATTTCTTTCTGCCAAAAGAAAGAAATAAACGTGGACAAAACGAAAATTTACCTGCCGAAATGTAAAAATCAATGTGAAAAATCCCTGCTGTTTTTTAGAAGATCCTTAATTTCTGGATCGTATTGCAAAGTAATGATTTTTTTCAATGAGAAATCAATGGTTGGTTAACTAAGAGATTTGATTAGCCATACATCAAGTGCCTAATTAATAACCCGAAATCTAAGGTATTTACTTAATCACTGTAGCTGTCCTGTGAGTGACACATTTACTGTTTAATCAATGCAGCATACAGGTGTGTGGCAAAGCCGAGCTGCAATCTGCATGAACTGACAGAGTTGAGCTGTGTGTGGAGAGAGGTGCTTGTTGGTATGTTTCCTCAGGCAGTGATATCAAAAACAAGCCTCTGAACTCCGCCGATGCTGCCCTTCGTTTGGAGCTGGAGTCTTTGAGCTTGAGCAGGGTTGTCAATGCGCCGCGCACACTTACAATTTGTTGCCGTGTCAGAGACAAACACACGGAGAGAAGACAACAATCCAAAGATGCATAATTTTATCAAGAGACAAGGCCACGGAGGCACCGCTGAATGACACGGACGAGATGGCACTTGTGGGCACTGTGTAGCATTTTAAAACCACCGAAGCAGCTTCATTATTTCTGAAGGTTTCTTTCCAAAAAGCCACAGCTCCCTGAGGATCACATCAGTGTCAAGTCATCATCTGTGACAGCAGAGATGCTGTTGTTGGAGACGGCAAAATACACCTACAGTAAACACAGCGGTGACAAGGCTCCACCGGCAGATTTGATACTGATGCTACGATCAAGCCAGGTACACAACGGCCTCGGCAACTGGCGTTCGAGCGATCGCTTTCAATGAAAAGTCTTTTAAATCGGAATTCGTTCCCTACCCTTATGAATTCTCCCTATTGCTCCAATTGTGGGGGCATTTAGAGCTTTAAAGGTGTCCAACCTTGTTTTTTTACGAAGCCATAATGACTTAGGATCGGCCAGTAGGGTGATCAATGTTGCGCTTTTGACGCAGAGGAGAAATGTATTCCTTCACATGGGTGTGTTCTGAAGCACAGAACTTTATTTAAAAGTAATGACTTTGTTTTGGCATGATTTGTTTAAGTTATAAAACCAATGTTGTTATAAATTTTCCGAGCACCTGCAGCTATGTGCTAAAAGAGATGACCGGCGACATGACGTCATGACATCATCGAGGGTTGTTAACGTCCGGATCTGAAGAAACTATTTTTCCATATCTCTCCACTTGGAGAGCCTAAATGTAGGGGTAGGGAAAAGCTGTAGGGGTAAAGAATGAATTTGGATTTGGCCAATAACTAGCTCCCACTTCTTGCCTGTTCCAGTGTGAACACTATGGGCTGAATACGTGTAAATGAAACTGCGAATAGCATGTTCTTGAACACGCAACACCTGCCCGGGCACGGAAATGCCTGTTTGCGCAGCAGCTTTCAATAAAAAGTCTATGTAAAAGTTCACATATGCATGTTTCAGGCTTCTGCGTTCAGAACTCTCGCATTCAAGCATGGATACTCAGTGTGAAACTACATCTGTTTTTGGGCTCTATGTACAAACATTGAATGTGCCCTGAAAGTTAAAGCAGTTGAATTTTGACCAATCAGGGATTTGGATTTGGTAGTGGTGTTTTTTTATGAAAACATGGAATTGATTGAAGATTGATCATGAAGGAGAAATTAATTGTCGGTGCCCTGACAGAATTATACGGCATCAAGTCTTGCATATATCAGAATAAAGCTGTGAAAGAAAAAGGCTGTAGCAAATTTGCAAGATCTTTGACATTTTGCATCAAGCCTCTACCTACCTCCTGTAGGTACATGTGCTTGTATTGGGTTGCCACAAAACCTGTGTGAACACCATGTGCTAAAAGAACGTTCAAAAATGCCCATTTAGCGCCACACATGCCCGCTGTGTACGTAGCTTAAGATGTAACATATCCTGACAATGAAGTTCAACTATATCAATTATCAATTGCACTTAATGGTGGAGGAGAAATTGAATTAAATCAGGGTCATGGATGACCACAGGATACCAAGAGATATTGTTCTTGGCAACTGTATTCCATTCATTCATCATTGACGTAAAGGTAATAGGACTTCAGAGCTGTACTAATGACCAACGACAGCCTCTCTGTAAAATAGATGAAAGGTGTGCCATTATGGGGTGGGCTCATGAGAGGAGAGGCCATGCGGCTAATGACTCATTAGAGACATCTATAGCCAGACAGGCTGGGAGCCAAAAGGCCAAGAGTCCTTTTTAAAGACTCAATACCCCAGCTGACACTAATTGTTGCAGTCAGGATAGCATGGATTTTCATCACAGATAATAGCAGTCAGCTCCCCTGACACTTCTTGGCCTGTTAGCCCATAACTGGCACTGCCCAGGTCTGCTAGCTTAGCGCTGCTAGTTGGTGCGCGACATAAAACAGCTAGCGCTCATTGGGGTAATGGCAGCTCTAAATCTGATAAAATGTTAGTGTTTCCATACAGCAGGGAGGCTGGTCCGAAGACATAAAATCCCAAAGGCAAATCATTTTTCTATATTTGTGTAGCATCATTCAGCAGCAGAAAGCAAGTGCAGTGCTAAGCAGACACATCTCTCATTTGGACAGAGGCAAAGCAGGATGTTTTATGGTGTAGTCGTACATCCTGTCACTGTGCTAATGTAAGATACTTCCAAAACAGCATGAAAAAACAAGATGTGTTACTCCTTTCCGCTCTTGCTGCACAGACTTGATGCACAAGAGGCTTTGCACTCCTGGCAAGAAAAAAAAAAAGGTTACAAAGGTTTTTCATGCTGCATTGTCAAAACCAGAAGAAAGACCTAACAACTGCAGTGACAGCATAATGTTCTTGATACTAAATCTGGATGTTGGAGTAGAAACAAAAAAATTGGTGTCGGGTTTGATGGATTTTTTTTGTCTGGTAAAAACGAGTAGCAATGAATCTCTCCAGAAAAGCTGTTATGGGCTTTTTGCTGGTGGTCCAATTACTATTCAGACAACATAAGGATAAAGTCTTACAGGTTTTTATGGTCTCTACAAAAAGTTTTATGAAAAGATCCAATGACCACAATACTAGCAGTCTTCACGACTACTGGTCATTGAAACAAATGCGCTTCCGAAAGCAGGGAAAACATTCAGCCTGGGAATAAAAGTCGCATTCACAGGAAGCCACCGTAAATCACTGCAGCTCTTTGACTGTGCCTTATGTATGTTATGAATACTCATTTCTCACATTTTTAATTAACCTCCGCAGCAGAGAAAGCCAGGCCTGCAGGCTATTTTGAAATAAGCTGCTATAAGGACAAATGATGATTTCTAACTTCTCCTGTTTTTGTAAGCAGGCATATTCATATTTCAGAAAAATAATTACTTGTCCCCAGATTTGCCCCCTCTTAATTTACCATGTGCTGTTTCTCAAATTATAATATTGTAATATCAATACTGTGCATTTCCTTAGATTTTTTTAAAAGTCTGTGCTAGGCTGAAAGATTTCCATTTTTGGGGGGGTTTGAACATCATTTTTTTTAGAACATTTAAAAAATATAAATAATCTAGATGCAGCTGCTTTACTTTGTTCACATTTTCTGTAATATTGCATTTAAAGTTTGCAAATTATAAATGAATGACAGCATCTTGAAAATCCTTGAAAAAAAACATCAGTCTAACTTTTAGTACATTTTAGATAAAAATATTATAAAATAATCGCTAAATGTTTTTTTCAATTTAGAATTTGTCTAATTATTCCAGATCAACTTGCGAATTTTCATTTATTTTTTGAGAAATTTGTCAAAAAATATCATGAGATTGTTAAGTTTGAACAAAATCTTGGGAAAGGAAGGGTGATTTTTAAATTGTTTTTTTTTTCCCCACACTTTACTAGAACGCAGTTAAAAATAATTGCAAGCATTGGTTAGTGAGGCTTCTTTTAACATTAAAATGTACATTATCAGTCTTTTATGACACACAATATTTTAGCAATAAATAAGATAAAGCTTGACAGCTAAGACACAACTTTGGCCTTTTTATTTTCTTCTCACTATCCAGTCAATCCAAAAAAAGTTCAGATTCTATTTCTGATATATCCAACATTTGTGACTAAGGCTTTTAACTTGAAACTTCAGGAGGACGTGTTAAATGTAACACTTCTCCTTTAGCGCATTTGTTAAATTTAACACTTCCTGCTGAGGTTTCAAATGTATAATTCCATCTGTCAACAAAATAAAAAATATTAAACTCTACATTAAATGTAGCTTTATTGTTGTTTTGATGCCAAAATTCTATCTAGTTTTTCTACATAAAATGTTGGATTTTATTTGTGAATTTATTCATTTATTTATAAAAGTGGTCACCTAACTTGAAAGATTTGGATCAAATACAAAGCTACAAAGTAGCACTTTTTAGAACAGGTACAGATCAATGAACTTAACGACAAAACAGTAAATAAGACCCGCACTCCATAAACTATTTATTAGGCATTCCTAACAAATTAATTAATTTGTTGCAGAGCTAGGG
Organism: Oryzias curvinotus; assembly: GCA_023969325.1. Classification (NCBI taxonomy): domain Eukaryota; kingdom Metazoa; phylum Chordata; class Actinopteri; order Beloniformes; family Adrianichthyidae; genus Oryzias; species Oryzias curvinotus. The sequence continues at coordinate 15,448,862 of CM043718.1, read as the reverse complement.
GCATTCAACCATTCCAATTTAAAGACATATAATACTTCAAGCAGAGAGTTCATCCGACCACTTATTCCTTCAAGCATGTTTTCAGGTTTTGTATCCATTTTTTCTCTGAAATGCTAAAGCATGGGAACTTTGTGTTTATGAAATTGGCTGTGCTTGTTTTTTCAAAGGTCTTCCAATGGCGATGTGGAACCACCTCAGTCAGCAGCCGTTTCAGCAAGAGGAAACAAATCCATAACCACTGCCTTTAAAAGGCCACAGGACCAACAAACCTTTTAAAAGACCAAAAGAGGTGTAAGCCGAGAAACAAAGGTCAATCTAATATGGACTTCTTTAACGATTGCTTTGCTCTTTGACTAATTCTCTGAGGCAAAAAAGAGGGGGAGGAATTGAGAGAAGATCCACTTAGCTAGATCCCTCTTTTCTTTTCTATTGTGAATAATCTGCAGACAGGTGGGAACTCAACAAAGATGAGATTTTTTTTTCCTCCACGACTTCTAATGCTTTCCAACTAACCTTACAATGACTCTTAAAGTAAACGACAACAATTTTTATAATTATTTTAATGTATTCTAGTGTCGTGATAACAGGGATGAAACCAGTGCCCACTGTTACTGATGAAATCTAAGCTCCCCGTCAGGATTTCTAGATTTAATTTAGGCATTTGGGGATGATGCTCAGCGGCGACATGAGTCATCCATCTTCTCTTAACAGTCCTAATCTTTATGGAGGCTCTAGACTTCAGGTAGTACATGTGATGGATAGCACCTCTGGCTGAAGACAGTCCATTAGAAGAAAGAGAAAACCACAGAGCCAAAGCTGGGGGTTACACTGTCTTAAAAGTAATCCAAGGGTGGTGGCAGGTCTGTATACTGTTTTACTGAGGACAAAACCAACGCTATCAACACCACTTAACTGTCCAGTACCTCTTATAGGTATACTGAATTCTCACCTGCGGAGAGCTTAACTTTGAGTACTGCTAGAAAAAAGCCGGTTTGGAGTTTTATTCTCAAGCAGAATTAGATGTAACCAGTAGCAGCTTGAGAACACTTTATTTTGAGGCTTCAATCAAAAGAAAAAAAATAACAGACATGCTCAGATGTTTAGCTCCAGCATAGTCTGACTGACAGTGCTCCTGATAGAGGCATCTGATTGACAGTGTGTGACAGGCCAGACAGTGTTTGATATCGGTTCAAGTTAAAGGCTTTTTATGAAGACCGACTGAAGTTAGGTCTGTGTTTGGATATCAAAAGTATATGGAGGCGGGGATGGGGTGGGGGTGGGGGGGTGGGGAGTGCCTTAAGGACCCAATCTTTGTGTTTTTTAAAAAATATATGAATTCAGTTTTTTGTCTCAGCCTCTGGAGGCTTTAGTTCACAGCCCAAGTTTGAATTTCTAACTCTTGCTAATTTGAGAGTAATATCAGTGACCTTGTGAGGCGCTGCTGGAATGACGCCACAAGCAGAGAAAATAAACAGAAAGGCAAACTTTGCTAGTTTATCAGTTCAAGTAAAGATGATGTGTTCCACTCCCCCCATGATGTCCAATTAAGAGCTGTGTTTATCACTGGAGCTCTGCGGTGCAGCTCTTTACAGGTTCCTACTGCTGCCGCAACCGCTTTTATCTGCACAGACAGCAGGACACCAGTTCAAAACAAAAACACGGGTTATGTGTAAAATAACGGGGAGAAATGTCTCGCGTGCATTTGCAAAGACTTGTTTGTTAAATCATTATGAGCAGACATAAAAAAGAAAGAAAAAAAAAAACATTGTTTGTCACACATTTATTTTGCATTACAGCAAGCTTGGGTGCTTTTCCACTAAGTAAATAAAGGGAAGATAAAAATGCAGCAATCCATCACAAATCATCTCTGGCCTCCCGTCATCTCTCCCAGCATGGTAGCATGCCTTGACTTTAATTAACTTTTTTCTGGAACCGCTGACATCAAAATAAATAAAGAAATAGAGGGAAAAAGGAGAGGAGTGTGAAGTGTGGGGAGTTTCTATGGAGACCTGCAGCATCTGGCTTGATCCCAATAATTTTCTTTTTCTCTGCTGTCATTCTCTTTCTCTTTTAAACAGGCTATAACACCTAACCCATCTTTACTCTTGTACTCACCCCCATAACAAGGAACAGCTTGTAACTTTGATAAAGCAGCTTTAATGAACATCATGAAAAAAAGACAACCATGCTGAAGCATGACTAAATCCTGGAGATTTTAGAGTGCTTATGTGTGACCTCTACTTCCAAAGACTTTAGTAACAAAAAAGGTGATGTTTTATGGATTTTGAATAAATTTTGGGAGTTTGTCCTTTATAACAGTCCATTATGTTTCCTACTACAAAAAAGTTTGTAAAATGGGAAAAATGAAAGAAAGGATTGGAGCTTCTTTTAAAATAAAATCCTTGAAATGAGTTGCTTACACTGTTTTTCTATTGTATTCCAGTGTTATACTCCTACAAACTAAATCAAGTTTAGGACTTGTCAAATATAAAATTTATCACTACACACTAAAAATGTCATTGATAAAAAAAGCCCAAGTTAGGTTGCTTTTAACTCAATTCCAAGGTTAAAAAAATGTTCTTTCTGGGTTAACTTTACTTAGGAAAAAATAAAAGATAAAAACTCAGGGAAAAACATAAATAGGGTTCAAATGAAACCCCTATTGAAAAAAATTAATAGTGCTCCAAACAGTGACCCAAAAAAATGAATAATCCAACGAGAATAACCCAAGAATTGGGTTGAAAAAGTAACCCAAGTGTTTTGAGAGTGGATAATTTAACTTTTTTTTTCTTTCCAAACCGATCTAAAAGACAAAATCCTACCCCCCAGAGTAGATAGAGATGATAGAGTATGGATTTTGGAACAACTACTGTAAACATTTTAGCATTATGTAATGCAAAATTACCCTCTTAGGTTAGACTTTTTAGAACTACTCGGTTACAAAATGCACAAGAAGCCTCAGAAAATCCACAGAAGTGCAGAGGGATCTACTGACTGTTCTTCTCAAGAAATACAGGAAATTGTTTGTTACTGCAGAAATGTCAAAGGGCAAAAAAAAAAAAAGAAAAAAAGAAAAAGAAATCAAATTTGCACTTAAGAACAAATGATTCTCTGGCAAGGTAGCCGGTGTAGTGCATCTTGCAGAGCTTCCAGCAGCTCCTCTGCAGCTCAGTTTCTTGTATCTCTTCATGTAATCCCAGAATGACTCAGAGATGTTGATCAGGGCTCTGCAGGGGCCTCACCATCTGTTGCAGGAGGCCTTGTTCTTCTGGCGGTTGGAGTCAGTTTATTATGGCCTGATTGGCTGCAGTCATAGTACTGAATTGTGAGTTTAAAATATAAATGTTTCTGCTTTAACTGTGTCGTTGGTATACATTCATTTGAATTTATCATGTCTTGTGTATTATTTAAAAACCCTCTCCAATCATCTTTAGATCTATCGGAAACGCATTCCTAAACTGTGTCTTTTTTTGGAACCTCTGAGCTTTGGGTGGGATGATGAGCAACCCCGCCCCCTTTTACCTCCCCGTTGCTGAGAGCTTTCTGTTTACATGTTAGCTAGCTAGCATACAACCCCTCACAACCCCAACCAATATTACTGGTGCAACAAAACAATCCTGGAGCTATCCAGCTGTACAGATACAAGCTCAGACGAGGAAAACAAAGACGTCCATGGGTTTAGTCGTTCACAAGTGAATGCATCGGAATTTTTTTCTTTTGCTCTGGAACAATTACAATTAAAAATACTTTGAAATACAATGGTGAGCTTAATTTTTCTATGTCCTCCATTATTAGAATAATGCCACAAGAACATGTTAAAAACACCAAAGTCAGATTTTTTTTTTGTTATCAGAATGAGTGCTAAGACAGGAGACTGATTTTGGTAGATTTTGGGGAGGCAAGGGGCAAATTACTTAATTTGTGGTGTATCCTTAATTTAAACCACTTTTTAAGGGTAAATTTTGCTCTTTTTTTCTGTGGAGGTGTTTCCATGCTAACTACTAAATGGGGAGTTTGACAGATTCGATTTTTTAACTAAGACAAAGCAAAATGGAAGATTCCCTCACGGGAGGAGAAATCACTGCACACACCCCCATCCAAAGTCTTTGAGGCCTTTTTTTTCCTCAATTTCAACAAAGGGATAATCTACTTTCAAATGACACCATATTGTTGATAGCAGAGAGGCTCATTGTCCCCCTTTCATGTCCCTGATAAAAGACACAGAGAGCTACTGTTCCAGTCACCAGGGTTGAGAGGAGAGTACCATTACACTTCCTCATCTCCATAAAGCCTCCATTCATCCATTTACCTCTCAGGACTCTGGACTCCACCAGCCTGGCTGAAGAAGCGGTGGAGTGCAGAAAGCTGCTTCACTTTGCTCCTCTCAGTATGGCACCCAGGCAGGCTGATATGCTGAGTAGTGACAGTCAGCAGATTCTCTTTGTTGTGCACTTTCATTTAGGCAACAAGGGGCTGCTTTTGTTAAGTGCAACTCACTGGGATGAAAGAATTTGAGTTGGCAAAGGCAAGCAACGTTAGCTTTACTCCGTCACTTTGAAATCTCAGCCACAACCATCTGTCTAACTCTCAGCGGAAAGTCAGGCCTGCAGAAACAGGGATGGATTATTTATTTCAGCTCCTCCGGTGGAGGCTGCGCTTTATGAAGCTGTGACGACAAGGAAGACTTATCACAACTAAATATTAATGCTACTTGATGATCCTTCAATGAAAATGTCAGAGCGGGAATGCTTGGCTTGCTGGAACGTTTTAACATCACAACATTTATGTGCGATGAGGAAAAAAAAAAAAGATGCACTTATGATCGGACAGATTGCTCGCAGAGGCATGTTTTTCTCTCTTTCTGTGTCGCAAGTATGGAAAACTGTCAAGTATCACAGTCGGGTGGTCCTCCAGTCACAGGAGAGGCTGGAATCGGAGACATGACAGTCATTCAATTCACACATCCACTGACCTGGAGGCCTCAGTCAACCAAATCCAACCCCCCCCCAAGCACAACGCACACAGACTCACAGAAATATCCATTCGCAAAGTAGAGCCCAGGAGAAACATAATGGATGCTAAAGCTGAGCTTGGGAGGAGAGAGGGTGAACTGGCTTTTGACCCTGAATTCATTAAAAGGCCCACAGTAGAGCCAGAAGCTGAGGTAAAGGGGAACCGATCAACATGTGATCAAAGAGCAACACGTGCCAGCTTCTTAGTCACACCTCTAGGGGTAAGATCATCAAAACTAAACATATGCTAGGTTGTCTACGCTGCAAAATATATGACTACAACATTTAGTTTTACATTTAACATGTCTGTTGTGCATACGACTTTTCTTTGTCTTGAATATGAAATTTCCCATCAACTCACTGTCCAAAGTACATCACGGCATATATATCAAGACACGAAACCTTATGTTCAGCTTAGTGTGAACTCAAACTCATTTATTTAACTAAATGGAACTTTATTGATGTCACAGCAGGGAAATTAACTTGTTATCATAATAAAAACTGCATTCTCCATCGCTTCAACAAGTCCAACAAGGAGTCGCAGCTATGCCACTACACCTTTTAAGTGTTATAAAAGAAAGGTCCACGTCTGTCGACAGAGGTGATAATAACAGAACAGTGACACAAAAGCATGTAAGTTAACTCGCGGGTGCCAGTAAAAAACCTGGCTCTTTATTTTTTTTCTAACATATTGCAACATATCGTTTTGTTTTACCTATATCTAACAGTCCTAAATGTGGTGTAATTGTATTCATTTTGTATCACTGCTTATTAAATATGTTGTCTCTTATTTATGATGTCACTGCTTCAACTTTAAGGGTAATGGTGATTTGTTGGGACCAATGAAAAATTAATAAAATAATGCTATAAAAAATATTAAAGTGGTTTATAAAACGCATAAATTGTTCTTCATTGTTCTTGCCTGATACTTCTCCGATGCGGGCCATTGTTTACTCCTGATGTTCTCTCTTGTGGTAGTCAGTATGTATGCTCACATTGTGTGAGCATACATACTGACTACAAATACTGGAACAAATTTTCAGTCTGAAGCAGACCCTGTCCAAGCGGACTCTGGTCCGGGACCAGGAACAGCTCTCTGACCCATTTTTGGAGGTGGTCTTGGTTTGTTTCCTGTCGGACTGAGCTTCAGTTTGCTCTGAGATTTCTCAGACTGAATACAATCCGTCCTCTGTGAGGAACAACTGGACCAAAACGACCACTGTAGCCGGTGGTCATGTGACCTAAACACGGTCAGAAAATAACAAAACATGACAAATGTAAAAAATCGATTGTCGTGTTGTCAAAGAGGAAAAAAGGGTCCAACAAAAAGTCCACTTAACAGCAGTCTGAAACAGACCACGCCCAAGGTTCAGGACTCGATCCGGACCAAAATTGAGGGGACCCGTTTGTTTATCAGTAAACATCACAGTCTATTCTCATTTCATAAAGGTCATCTTCACAGATTCAAGATCTGCTTAATTGCACTTTCCACGCGGACTTGAATCTCTGAATAGAAGCTGCAAATACATAGCTAAAGATAAAACAAGCAAAAAGCAAATATACCACCAAAATATGATGCTTTGCTCCTAATATATTTGTAAGCATCATTGGCATTCAATTTACGCAGTATATTTTCCAGCTGACATCCTTTAAACAAGATAATCATCAGTAAGTGGGATAAAAAAAAATACACAGAACAAACAATGATTATTTTATGTAGGCTGAAAGGAACAAAGGGAATCTGTTGGTCACAATGAAGGAGGAAATCCTCTCTGCTAGAACAAATTATTTGTAATATAGACAGGAATACGCATTTGGATGTAAAGCTGGACAATATGTTCATATTTTCATCACCTCCCCATGTTACCCTTATATGCCAGCATGGCTTTCAGGGAGATGCTGCGTTTCACACTTTCCCATTAGGAAATGAACGCAACACATTTTGAGAAAATCTGTTTGTGCGCGACTTTAAGGATTTCTAACATAATGTTTAAACATTTTTGTAATATGTTGAGAAACTCCTCAGGTTGTTGCTAAAATGACTCACTAAAGAAACTGGCTCCTCAGGATATGATTCATATCTATCATATGTGTTATTGGTGTTTGTCCCTATATACATATTTATATATATATATATATATATATATATATATATATATATATATATATATATATATATATATATATATATATATATATATACATACATACATATATATAATATATATACATACATACATACATACATACATATAATATATATATATATAGAGAGAGAGAGAGACAATTAAATAATATATTTAAAGACAATTAAATAAACTATTAGGAGCATAAATATACTTTCCTAATTGAAAAAATGAATATTTTTCAACATTAATTAAAAACCATCACTGAAAAGAAAAAAAAACCGATATATTTTCATAATCAAAATTAACACCCGCAAAATTCTTTATTCATTTTCGCTGCCATTACACGTTTTTAAACATTTACTTGCGGATAATTTTTAAGACGCTGCAATAATCAACCTAAAGCGATTTAAACGTTCCTTTCAAGACTCGCCGTGAAATGTGGGTGTGACGACAAACCAGCATGTGCCGTTCGACAACATGAAAGGCTGCCTCTGGATCACATACAATTTTTGTTTCCCGCCTAAAAAATACAATCGACCCCCCTGCCGACCATCACAACACACGTTCCCTACACTTACATCATTATCCACCCGGAATTTTCTTTAGTATATATATATGCTTAAAATATGCAGCAAATCCAATTGATACAGTTCAGCGAGTGAACTTTACAACAGGCCTCTTTCACGCCAGTCATTCAGACTTGTCACAGCAGGAGAAACACATGTGGAATTAATGATGGTCCACTTCCATTAAGTGTCCCAGGGAGCCATGACAGTGAGCCAGCATGAAATACATTGATTATTAATACAGCTGTGTTTTTCCAACTGTGGCCTGTCAAAACGTCTCCATTGAAAAAAAAAAAAAGACCCATATTGTGTGACTTCATGTTAAAGCTGATTTGGAATAAATGTAAGAATGAAGGACAAAGACGGCCCGTAACATGTGACAAACAGATGACGCACAGCGTTTCCTCCTAAACATGACACTGCGGCTTTAAATAGAATTTTTTTATTTTACTTTATTTCTTTCTGTTTGTCACAGTAAATAAAGTGGACTAAGATGATCTCAATGCTTCAAAAAATGTAGAAAATGTAGACTATATTTTTACAATTTTGTAACTATTATTGTAACTATTAATTTGTTTTTAATTTATATATGTAAGCCTAGAGGCTTTTACATTTCAGAGACTTTTAAAAATTGTTTTATTCTTTTTTTCGATTTTTTAATTCCAGGTTTTAAACAATTAAATTACAAACCAATTTAGATTTAGTCAAGTATTGAAATAACTTAAACCCAAACTTTACATTAATGATTAGTATAATATTAAGATCAACTTAGACTAAAATATTGTTTGTGTGTTTGTTCGACCTTTACATCACATATGTCATTAATTTGGAACGTGCAATTAAATCTAGGACTTAACTTAATTAAGCATCACGTTTAGAAAAAAAAAACAAAACACCAAAGATTATTTTTTTATATAACTGGAAATAAAGTCAGTCATGAAGAGGTTAAAGATTTACCCCAAATATTCCTCCCTTTTAATAATTTATGACCATAAATAATTTACATATTGTAAGCACTAAGGACAGATTTGATTATTTATTGATTTTTCAAAATAGAAGATTTTCTTGTAACTGTTGAGACTTGAGATAAATGGTAAAGAAAAGCCTTAGATCTAAAAATTTCCAAAAAATGTATGAAAACCATGGCTCCAAGTTTAACAGTGAATTCATTTGCAGCACACTAAAGGCATTTAGTGCATTTAACTTTTCTTCTGCCACATATTTGATAACACATTTCTCAAACTGAAAACTTGTTTGACTTAAACAACCATATTGTGGGAGCAGCAGCTGTTTAGCACAAACAAATGCACACAGTTTTATCGTACGCCCTGTGAGAACTAATGTCATTATGACAACAAATAATATTAAAAAAAAATAAGTCTCAAAGCATTAAAAAGAAATAATAGTGACTTGAATATAAATTGATTGAGTAATTCTTATAATTAAATATATATAAAGATAAATTTGATCCAGATCATAATATATAAAATTGAGCAGCTACATGGTGGAATAAATGAAATCATGTTTTTATAACAAAAACATGAAGTCTCACTGAAGCATTTCTGAGAGATGAGATTGTGAATTGACATAAACATAATTAAAAAAAATAAAGAGACAAGCTTCTATTGCATGCATTTTGCTGCATACAGTAAACTGATTTGAAGTTTTGCAAATGAGTCCTATTAGATTGAGGAACTTTTGGATGTTTTTTATTTTTTCCCATTTTTCTTTGTTTTCTGCAACTTTTTTGTTTGTTTTGAAGTGTGGAAGTCTTGGAAGCCTGGTTTTCCTCTGAATTCATCGTGACCTATTTACAGTATCTTAAAACCGCATTTCAAAGAAAAGAATTCAAATGTAAATTATGCGTGGCATTCAACTCTTGTCCACTTTCATTACAAATGATTTCAATAAATTATTAAATAATATTAAATATTATTATTAAATATTAAATATTTCAATAAATTATTTTGAATAAATTATCTTTTTGCTACTTTTTCTCCACTGTTCATAAAAAATCTAATTCATTAAAATATCAGACTTTTTTAAAGGCTGCAAATGCGTTGCTTGCCTTTTATTTTGAAGTCATTTGTGGTATTTATTTGATGCCCTTCATCTCCCAATTATGTAATCATTTTTGTCTGAGGAAAGCATTTAATATGTCGAACAAAATCTTTTTAATTGGAGTTTCAAATTTTTATTTTTTATTTTTTTTGTAGTCGCACGACTTTAAGTCGGATTATATAAACTGAAATGGTGGGAAAAAGGCACTTTACACAGGCATTGCAGCAGCTTTGGAGCTGCTCTTACGCACTATCATCAAAATGCTTACACACACTCTTGCAGTAGCTACGAGTTCGCCGGTATGTTGAAGTGTGTTGGTAACATTTCCGAGTTAACTTCAAATCACAATCGATGCTCTTTCAGTGAAGCTGTGTGTCCGTAAAGCGCGCACAGGCGCTTAAGCTGGAGAGTGTCTGCATAAACAGTCGACCCACTGGAGGCAATGGCAAGATTTAGCCTGACATTTGCTTCAGAGGTGTAACAGACTACACTGAGAATAGCTCAGTTTGTCACATAAGATGGAAAGTCGGAATTGCCAAACATGGATGACCTAAAATTCTGTCTTTTATTTGTAGTAACATCTTTTGAAAATCTGTCCCATTTTTGGCAAGTGCTTTGACTGTGATTAATCCCAAATTCCAGCAAAAGCGCTTAAACATTGTTGAACGATTACTATAATGGATGTTTCGATCCGATCACGTGATCAGAAATCGTCCTGATCACAAAGCTTGATCAAAATGGATGTCTATATTATTATTATTTATTTTATTCTTACCATAAACAATGCTAGTCATTTCAAGCCTATTATTACAGATAAATACACTACTGGAATTCTGCATATTGTAAGCGAATTGCAACATTTTCTTGCCATAAAATGCAGAAAAATACGACGCTGGTGGTTCACAGATTTGAATTTCCAGGCTCAATTCCTCTTTTAAGAAACGTTGGAAACTGACGGCAAGTGTTTTGTCCTAACTCAGACAACGTCCTGCAAAGGTCTTTCAAATGGAAAGAGATCGGATTTTTGTTTCTTTTTTATGAGAATGGCTCTCTCTCCGTGGAGCCAACTGAGAGACAACAGTGAGACAGCTGCCAAGGGACCGTCTACAAAGTGCCAACTCTGGAAAAAAGTGGCCTAAAAAAAATTCTTAATGATTCAAAAACACCCCAAACTAGCAAATAATTACGCTATTATGAGCTAGTGGTAATCATCACATTTATGCTTCATTCATGATTTCTAAATATTTAATAATTTAAAAGATTTTTTATTGGAGATATGAATCAAATCTGATCAAATATGTTCAGCAGTTTCTCACATTACTAATTATCACCTATTTTTACTAAGTAAAAGTCAGCAATATTTATGCGATAATAGTTACACCATTTTTGCTTAATTGTTTAAGCTACTTCAACAAAGTAGGGTTTTTTTTAGGTTAAATGAATAAAGGTTAATAACATAAAAATAAGGGACAATCCGGATGGGTTTATTAAAGTTGTTCTTTTTTTTTTTTTTTATCGTGTTACAAAAGTATCTGATCAGGCCTTGGCAGACACTCAAAATTAAAATGACTCGGAATGAGGATGGGCCAAACTAACCTGATCGGGACACCCCTAATTAGTATGCCATTTTCTTCTGATGGCTTTGTTAAGGTTTGTTTTTATTATCATTATTATTATTATAAATAAAATATGCAACAAGCCAGTAAGTCTACATTCAAAGAAACTCAAAGCATAAAGTGAGAATGTCACCTTCTGGCAGGGAATCAACATTGCATCACTTCCAATCAGACCGAGCAGTTTCACAGAAGAATGTACAGCTGACCATAACATGGTGAGCCGAGATAAAATGAAGTGTCCACACCACCAAAGCAGCTTCCATTTTTGCGATAGGCACACACCTGGAGACAGCTCTGACTCTGTGTGACTGCTACATCAAAGTGGGCTCCCATATAAAACAGACTTGTAAATCATAGCTGCTGAAGTCCCTCACGACCATCAACATTTCCTTAGAAGACTGCTTCATCTATTTTTCAGCCATCCTTATTTAACAGGAGCTCTCACTTAGGGAAAACAGGCCACTTGATGAAACGCGTTCCAGAAATTCGTCAGTTCTGTCAAGAAACACGACAGCCGAGTCTTTCTGTGTCAGGGGGGAGGAGGCAAATATGAAAAAGGAGAAGACATATGGGTGATCAACCAAATTAATTATTCAGATGTTGCAGCAGCTGATTCCACACACGTAAAAGGTGAAACAATGCGTGCGTAAGACATGACTTCCTGTCTTTGAGGATTTATCAGCAGTCTAAGTCTTTTCTGCCTAGATACTGAGATTAAAGAACAGGCAGCCTGACAACAAAGAGCGCATCACGCTGCCTCCGTTGGCATAACAGTCCCACCACATCCCACTGAAACTCGGAAAATATGGCCCTTTAAATATCAAGACTAATAAAAATCCTAATCAGAAAAGTAGCGCCAATGTGCAGACGGCAGTGCGTGTCCAACTTTTACGCTTCGTTTAACCGCTGTATCTCAGAACAAAGTGAAGCAGCAAAACAATAACAAAAGGGAATATTTGGCAGACAAGCATGAAAGCCTGAGTTTAAAGGAGTGTGGACTTGCGGTGTGTTGCATCATGTGGGGGGGCACACCACCGAGTCATCTGCCACGGAGCTCATCCTAGGAAAACCTGCAGCCGAGCTTGTGCAGAAAACTAAGAGATTCACTCACTTATTCAACTGGTAAAGAGCAAAAGAAATCCTCTGTAGGATATTTATGAAACACAGGGAAGAAACGGACAAATGTGATTTATTTCAGGGTCACTTAGGGTGTTGGCACGATCAGAATGTTGTTGTTTTTTAACTGTATGTTAATAAGTCAAAAAGTCTACTCTCCTAAAGTACTAACGCAGAGAATCCACGTGGCTGCATCATAAAGGTCTAATTTAGCCTGTTTTTCTGTGCGGGAAGCTGCATGAGCACACCCACCGATTACCACATGACCTCGGCAAAGAACTAAAACACAGGGTGTTTTCCCTTCACGCAGCCATAATGATACGCTGCTATTTATGTTCCGGCAGCTGGTGGGTGGCTGTGCAGCAAAGTCGCTCAGTCTGTCTCCTTTATTTGCCCCCTGAATCTTGTCAGGCACCACAAGGTTCTGCTATATTCCATTGCCTCTGTTACTTAAGATGTAAATTTCTTTTGCAAGTTGACTGATGGCTCCAAGTGCTATGTTGTGAATGCACAAAGCTGCACATTATAAATGACTTCCCTGTGCAGATCTGCTGGGGTTTGGTGTGGCAGCTGCCTGTTGAACTTTATGGTAAGTGTGGAGTTTAGAACAGAGCAGAAAACGTATGATTCATTCTAGACAAGCTTTCATTATTTTTCCTCCAACCAAAACAGCAGGTTTCAGTTGCTCTAATTGTAGGATTTGCTGCTTTGTCATATAGTATATTTCTAATATTTGGGGGATTGCTCCAGAAGCAGGATTCAGAAAGCATGACTATTGCTTCGTAGGTGTACCGGATGAGCAGAATGTCAACATTAATCCCCTTTAACGTCAAACTAGCGTTCATTCACATTTTGGGATTTGGAAAAAAAGATCATGTGTGCAAATAATGTTCTTATTAAAGATCAGGGTCCAAGCATAGAGGGTCACCATATTCTCTATTCATCTTTGCAGCATATCAGTGCTTTTTTTTAGGTATTAAATACTGCATTTAATGAAAGGTGAAAAAAGCCCTTTCTCGTTTTTAGACCTCACATGGAGTCATTTGATTATCCCACTTCTTCTATTGTATTTTTATTTTTACCACTGTCACACTTCAAACAACAAATTAATTTAGCAAAAAAAAGTCCCACCTTAACTATATTTTTAACCCCTTGATGTCTATAACCATCACACTGATTTGCCCTTGAAATTACCTTAACTTAGCAACTACTTGAAAGCAAATACATAAGAATTTATTTTCATTGCTGGATTTATATTTAAGCATAAAGGGATTAAGACAATAAAATATCAACATAATATAATAAATATACATACCTAACAATGATTTTCAGCAAATAAACACTTATGATTTATAGTTAGAAATGTATTAATAATGTAATATTTTTTACATGATTTTTGTTTTTTCCTAAAATCATAGATAAAATACACAACATAAAATCCTCATGCATTACAACTGAAGTTTAAATCTAAAAAGTGTAATAAATTAATTTGAATTTGTTTCATAATTCAATTAAAATCTGTGTATTTTTATTTTTTCTCCTAAAATGTAATCAATATTTGTTCATGTCTTTGTAAAAAATTAAAATACAACATGATGATTTTAAGATTATAGTTTAGAAATTATTGGTAACTATAAAAATTTACTTTGGGAAATTCTATTTTAATGATGCTTAATTTTTCAGGAGATGCAAAAATCTTGTTTTGTTTTTTTTAGCAACAATTAAAAAAGAATAAAATGACATGCCCTCAACATATTTATGCCTAATATAAAGTGTCATCAGCAACATATTTTGTCTTTATTGATAAAAATGTTAAAAAAATGCTAACAATATTTTTTAATTGGAAATAATTTTAAATAGTTATACGTTTGACAGGTATTAATTGTATTGAAAACCAACCACAAAAAATATAAACAAAGGGTATAAGGTTTAAAATGTAAACACAGCTATAGACAGTTTCATTTAATTTGCTTTGATTTATATACAGAATACTATTATGAGGCCAGATAAAGTTTAATTTTGTACGGTGTGAATTATGACTGGATATGAGTCAAAGTGCACAAAACGTAGATTTCCAATTTTTTGTTTTTTTTTAATCAGGACAACCTATGATAGGCTTCTGTTGATCATTAACAAGGTCAAGTAAATAACCTTCTGGTCAGCATTGATTTGTAGCTTTCACAGTTCCATAAAAGTTTCTAAAAAAAAAACTAATTTTTATGCTGTAAAAAGCCCAATATTTAATAATGTAATTTTTTTATAAACACCTATAATATGAATAATACACTGCTTACAAAATTAAGACAAACAATTTTTTTTATCATTTAAAGTATAACTGTGTCTCCATTTTTAATTACAATTATTATCATTTTTTTAAATAAATACAGAAGTTCTGCATAATTTAGATTTTTTTTTTTTTTTTTACAATTTACAGGATAGTTTTCCAATTGATCAAGGAATTTGAAATTGAGTTTTTAAAAATGTCTAGGAAACTTTATTATCCTTTTTTGTTCACATTGCTTTTGAATAATTTTAAGATTTCCCCTAATATTGTTTTAAGTAAAATGACAATAGATTCAATTTTTATACTCTATTATGCATATTTTGTAATCTGAAAGACAAATTTCAGGCCGAAAGGCTAAATTTAATAAACAATAAAAAAAAATGAACCACTAAAAAAAGGAACTGTTTAGAAATGTAAAATAGGAAGATGTACATTATGATTTTTCTTTCTAGTGAAGACTAATTACTATAGAGTTACATCATTTTACTTTTAGGAGAGTTTAGACCGTGGTTCCAATTTTTAAAGTCCCCCCTCTTTATGCACTTTCATCCAGTTCTGCAAAAGCCGCTTACAGAACATCTTAGACATCACTTGACTTTTTAAAAGTCATGCTCTTTCATCATGTGAGCAGCACAACCTGGCGACAGATGTAAGCGGGTCGTGTACTTTGCCCAGGCTGACGTGTGACCCGGAAAATTGGACTAAGAATATTCATGTCCGAGTCCTTGGAGAGAGTGTCTCTTCTATGACCGTCATCCGACCCTTCCTGTAGCACACATGGGCAAACTGCCACACCATACTGTAAAAATGCTACCAGATGGCCTCCATATCCTCCTACTGACTGACTCTGTGGTTATGGGTTAACTGGGTGACGCCCACTCCAAGCATTTTCTCTGCGAGTGCACTTGAGGCTGACACTAAACAATCCAGGAGGCATGAGATGGTGGAAGTAGATGTGAATTTGCCCCTAAAAAAGGGGTTTACACGTATTATCTGCATGCCATCTGGATGAAAAGGGGCACCAACGCAGGCTAAGATTCACACAGAACATTTATGTCCTTTTTCTTCACGTATGAGATGTTTTTCCCAGATTAAACTGTGAACCACAGTGTGATTATGTCTCTCCTTCATGCACATTTTTCTTCATTTCATCCTTGTTAGCGCTTTCCCACGTGCCTGCCTCAAAAATAGGAACAAATAATTTGCAGTAATTATACTTAAAGCGACTTCACACCATGTGTAGAATGGAACAAACTGTCTTTCTCATCGGCGGGTTTGCATGTCAGCTTTGATTTGCAACTTCACTGATGCCTTCTTCTGCTCAGAAACTCTTTGTCTTTAACATAACATTGAAAATAAAAAGCAAATTCAAGCATTTATCACACTGTTAGAATATCTTCACCACAACCGCTGTTAAGGTAAATGAAAAAACTTCTAGAACATTTCATCAAGATGTGCTTTATGTGAGCGGAGTTGTCCCTCCTCTTACCCCCCTTTTGCATCCCATCAGTAGCTTACCGGCTGATTTAGGCCCCCGACTCCCCCCTTCTGTCTCTGCCCACTGGTCAGAGCTGCACATGACAAATTCACGAAAAGCACTTTTTTTTTCCAAAATGGCAACTTTCTGTTGGTTTTCTCTGCATAGTAACTTTTTTTGTTTTGGTTGTCTGGGGGTAACGAAGAGGTCTATGTACCTATGTAGAGGTATTTTGTTAACCACGCCCACGCTCCTAATGCACTCATCATAGTATTCCCATCAGCTGAAGCCAGGGATTCATCTATTACATATCTGGCAATATTGTGGCAAAATATGAATGAGCAACAGAAAAAATCCCCTTTTGCGAGCTCACCACACCAACGCTGTTAAAATGCACCATCTAATTTCAAAATTTCTTCCCAAGTACCTTACCAATGATGCTTGAGGAGTTAAAAGACGATAGATTGAAATCCCTAGGAGGTGTTTAAATGTGTAGCTGGTACTTCTCGAGATCAAAGATCAACAAAACTTTGGTAGTGGTTGTGGACTTAAGCTGGAGGTATGTGTGGAAGATTTTGCGAAAACCGCTTGATCAATGTTAAAATTGCCACATTTCACACTTCACCATAAAATGGCCACCAATCGGTATGTCCTGTGGGCATCCCATAATAATTTGGCAACAACACACATGTTTTGGTTTTGTTAGTGGATTCTGAAATACATTTCGAGCCATATGAATGATGTTGGCCCCAATCATTATTGTAAGGTTGCTCCCGCTGTGATGTCCTATGTTTTTGATGGTGGTGGTGGTTGGGGGGGGAGGGGGGTTCACTATTCCCCAAATTCATTTTACAAGGTACATAAGTACAGAATTGCAACAAAGATATGGACAAAAAAAATTTTGTTTTAAGTACAGATTTATGTATAAATATATTTTGAGATTATATATATATATATATATAATCTTTTCTGTATTTATAGACATTTTTCTGAATCTTTTCCTGAATCTTTTAAATCGGAATGCTTTTCAATAGCACTTTAAACCAACAAAAAAACGTTTGTCAATTCATATCTTTTCAGCTATACAACCAAATACAACGGCAGCTACCATTCTTAAAATTCAAATTATGAAAAAAAGAATCTATTAATTTAGATCAGTACTTAGTGTTTAGGTTCTGACTTTGCATTTTCCATATTTTTGCCAAGCAAAAATGTAAAAAAAAAAAAAAAAAAAAAAACAGGCAGTCAAAATTTGAGTGACAGCAGTGTTTGATGTAAAATATATAGGTCTCTGGGCAGATTAATATTCAATAAAATGGCCTCTGTAAATAAAACTACACTTACTGCTTTCATGTTTTGACAGCTGATGCTGATCACATTTAAATTCAGCAGTGGGTGATGAGAAAAAGCAAGCCGGGCCTCTAAGCCGGGCCTCTAAGCCTGCAGTAAACTGCTGTGCTGTTTACTGCAGGAGAGCTCAGACTTCCAGCAGAAACCAAATCAGGTCTCTGCTCGTCTCTCAACAGAACAGTTTGATTTTCCTTTCCGTGTTGTTGTCCTGTCTGCATTTGCTTCTGTAAACAACCTCTCCGTCGTTCCTCTGACAAACATTTAGTGCCGATTTGGCTTTCACAGCCCTTCTGGTGTTAAAAAGAGGAGACCGCAGAGGTGAGCTGCTGTGTTTTCTTATTTAGGAAAAAGGATGTGTCATAAATACTTAGCATCCAGAAATGTTCTGCATCCTAGAATAAAGCATGAAATATTGAGCACAGCATAAAAACAATGTGACAGTTGCATGTGGAACTTTTTGTAAAATAACAACAAAAGTATTTATATACTGTTTTCAGTATTTTAAAAACCAACTCTGATAATCCTTTGATTTTAAAGTGGCTTACTTATGATGTTGCTGTTCTTAGAATACATTATTTTTTTCTTTTTTATGTCAACTTTCAGGACATAGATTGTGTAGACAGACAGAAATTCCCCTGTAAATTGTGGGCGGGATTGTTGCCGGAGAGCAACACCAGCCCCTTTTCCCTTTCTGTTGCTGAGAGCTCTCTGTTTACACGCTCGCCCAGCCCCTTAAAACCCCCAAATAACATTACAGGTGTAACTAAAATGATGTACAGTTCTACATTTTCTCCATCACTAATAAACTCTTTTTCAATCCAAATTTTTGTCTGCTCCTAATTTATAACAATTCAAATAAATAAATAAAAAACACCCACACATGCTAAGGTTAATTTTCTTCATATTTGTCGTTCATCATCAGAAGATTTCAAAAAATGGTAAAAACACAATTTTCATTAGTGGGTCTTGAAAAAATCCCATGATCAGGGATTCAAATCTGAATTTATTGTATTTATTTGACCTATTGTAAGTTTCTGTGGTTTAGTTTGGATTTTTTGTTGTCTTTGGTCATGTTCTGAGCTGTCAGTCACACCCGTTTGAGGTAAATCATGATCCACAGCTGTCTTCATTTCAGTTAATTGCCCTCAGCCTATATATAAGTGTCTGGTTTTCTGGACATCTGTTCTGCTTTGCCACCGTTTTGTTTCTCTGTGGTTTTTGTCGTGGTTCAGTTTATGTATTAAACATTTTAGTTTCTGCCACCATGCCAGATCCCCTGCATTTTGAGTCCTACACCAACGGTTCCTGAAGGCTATAAAAAAACTAAGTCTTTTTTTTTTATTTTGCTCTTTCCCCATCTCTCACATCCAGCCATGTGCTGTAATCATCAGAGAGGCAGAACACAACCTGGGCAGGTCATCAGAGGAAAACATTCAGACAGACCAGACTAACAACCATGCACTTTAACACTCACAATCAACCTAAAATGTATGTTTTTGATCTGTGGGAGAGAGCCAGAGTTTAAAAAAAGCCTCTGCAGAGACGCAAACGCGACATAAAAAGCGTCAGACTAAAGTTTAAACTAAAAACTTTCTTTCTGATACTCCAAAAGAAAACAAAAACACTTCTCTGAACACTAAAAATGTGTTTTATGCAACTTTATTATTATTATTATTATTTTTGTCCCAATGGGTTGTCTGTGACAAAGATGGAGGAATAAGAACTGATCTATTTGAGTCTGGCAAAGCAGAGGGGCAATCGGCGGCGTTTTCAATAATCTGCTCGGTGCTCTAAAGTGGAGCGGGGAACAATGATGTCAGCATAAACAAAACAAATCAGGTCTAATTGTATCTAAAATTAGATAACAGGCAGACAGGAGGATTTGTAATGGTGAGCGTGGCGGTGGATGAAAGTGCAAATCAAGTTGAGATGTGAGGAACAAAGCGCTGCCAAGCGTCACTGTTTCCCAAAAGGAAAAAAAAAAAAAAAAACTCACCTCAAGGTTACAAGCAGCCAAGCTATGTGCAGCAAATGAAATACTCAAGGAAGACATAAGTCTCATTAAGGTCCATAAAGGACATCCCTAATAAAATCCTCAGCCTGACATGCAAGAGCTCTCCAGTGATGGCTGATTAATTGCCATTGCAAATGAAAGCATGAGAGACTCTGCGGCTGCAATTTATCCTCTCCTGTCCTGTCTTGTCCGCACAGCCCGGGGAGATCGCCCAGGAAGGCTGGAGTATGGGAGTCTGTTGGGGCGGGAGGAGGGGTTTGGCCAACAGCTTCATTTAATGTGAAGGCAGACATGTTTAGGTGGCGGCTGAGATCATTTGCTTAGACCGTTAGCTTCAAATCCCTTCCTAAGTTGAAATCTGGAGGTTGAAATGAGGCCTCAGTCAGTGAAGAGAGATGGTGGCGGCAAAGATGACCCAAAAAAGACATCCACGGCAGCCATACATCAGGTAAAGTCCGGGTTACTTTGTGGCAGCTCGCTCCGTGATCCATCAAAATAACACAATCCTTGCTGATTCCCGGTCAGGTTAATACATTTCATCACTTTATCGTCTCCTCTTGTCAGAGCTGTTTATGATTTATAGTGAAGTTCCCAATGCCAGGAGGGCACACTCGTCACACATACGGCAAATGAGTGAGTGACTTTTTCCTGAAAAGTGCTTTGATGTTTCTCCTTTGATCATCTCTGAATCAGACCAAAGTGGATTAATCAGTGGTAAGGATGGCTTTAAGAACAGCTGGTGATGTATGGGGCTGCCACAGTTGAGGTCACACGACAGACATGGGGGTCCAAGGACAATCTAGGCCAGGATAATGCCCAGCTGAGGCCAGACGCATCTGCCCCTAACTGTAATAAGTGACTGCGGCGCATAAAGGGACAGGGACAAAGATGGAAGCAAAGATAAAGATGAAACGGAGAGGGGGAAAAAAGGACTATTCTATTGTCCTAAAAATAGTTTAGGGTATAAATTTTTGAATCTCCTCTCCGGTTTAAATTTAAACTCCAAGAAAGAGAAACCATTTCAAACACCTTTAGTGTCAAAAATGATTATTTTTTCCCCCCTACATAAAAAAAAAAGGTTTTAACTGTAAGAAATGTCAACCACCTCCAAAAGAAATAACCTCTTGACATATTTTACCTTAAAATGCATCAAAAGTTCTAGCACAATCTGAAAATCATCTGAGTCTTTAATGAGGAAAATATTTCAACTATTTACAACACTGACATATGTTATCCTCATCTGATACGTGCATACTTTCCATTTTCCCTTCCTGTTCGTGATCCATCATTTCCATGTGATAACACAGCCATCCATTAAAATCAAGTCACAAGTGCAAATCTGCAGAACACGGTAGATTTCGGTAAACGTCTCTCTAACAGGAGTGAATTAGCTGGAGATAATTATTCACCATCATTGCATAAACATACATTTATGGCAGCCGGATAATGTATGTGCATCTGCTGCAAAATATACGCAAAGCAGGTGTTCAGGATAATGACGAGACATATGCAACTGTTTATCATTAATAGGGTGAGATTGAACAGTCGTTGTGAATGCCAGGAAGAGACATTGAGAAATGTTCTGCAAATGCTAAATTAGTCCCATACCACATTCACAGACTTTTGAAAGTATTCTGATCATTAAAAACTTTAAACTTGTAACAGAAAACTCTTCTTTTCTCCACAAAAGAACGTAGGAATGGTGTTAAAGCTGCAGAAAGTTCAAACAAATTCATCTAATTGCAGACTATATAAGGCCATTTTGGTTGAGTTCAGTTTTCCTTCTTTTGCTACACATCTGTAGCTGTTTTTGTCTGCGTGGATTACTTTCAGTACATATGTATATATGCCTTGTTTACAGGTCATCTGTTTATCACCTTTTTGTTGCTTTTTCTGCCTTTGTTCATGGTACCTGTCATGTTTCAAGATAAAGCTCTGAACTCTTCCTACATCTCCTGGGCGGTATTCCAGAAAGCAGGTTATGCTAGTTACCATAACTAAGGGAGTGGATAACCTCAGCTTTCGGCTCCCAAAAAGGAGGTATGTTTCAGGGTACTTTAGGTTGCCATAGCAACTCATGCTCTGAACATAACCTGGTCTGGAGCAGGTTTAGTTGAAGCTTAGTTTGTTTTGAGAGAGGTGAAGCAGCATGGCATATCCATTTGAAGATGATTTAGTGGATGAAGAAGCTCAGATAATACTTTTTCCACCACAACAGGCTAATAACACCACGTATGGATGTTTAAAGATAAACTTTTTTACTTTGATCTAACTTAATTATTTGCTTCAGTTAAGATAAATAATTTTTTTAGTAATGTCAACCTAAAATTAACACCTAGTTATCAGACATAGTTGTTTTACTTTCATTCAAATTAATTCAATTATGTAGGTGTATTACTTTTTCGTATAATCTTCATACGCCGTCATTAAAATCTCTGACTCCGTCTCACTGAAGTATAGCGCTCTTTTTTTTCGTTTCCATGGTGACTCGGGATATCGGCAATCCATTGAGAATGTCTTTATGTACCCGCTGTGCACGTGCATTAACCCAGTGTTACCAAGTCGAGCGTAATTATGCCAACTCATATCCGCTCTTTTGGAACCGACATACCCAGAGTAACCAAGTTCAGACAGACTTCAGCCAGAGTTCAGGGTTAAAGTCAGAGTAGTTTAAACCTGTCTTCTGGAATACCTCCCTGCATTTTGGCTCCAGCACCATTCCTAAGACACTACGCTGCTATGTCTAAAACATTGACCGTCATAAATTAACACTTAACACTTTGCAAAAGCCCTTTTTTAAAAACTCTAAAAAACTATTTAACGCAGGGTGCCCAAATCCAGGCCAACTTCCTGCTGGTTTTCCAGAAAAACCCTGCCTTATCTGCTGCTGATTACCTGGATGTGTTGTTTGGAAAACATTTAGGACACCAGCCCTCGAGCCCTGGAATTGGACGTCCCTGATTTAAAGCCTTAGTCACATGGACTCATACAGGCAGTAGACTGATACGGGTTATGCACGTTTTTGGGTTGTCCGGGCAGGTGGATCGGACAAAAAAGCGACAGCAGCTTAAGGGGAGCGCAGGTGTGTCTTGCAGTTCCTGAGGTTCATTTAGCTACCTCAAGGGACGTCATGAAAATTAAATGTACGATTATGTGTTACGATAATAATAATTTAATGTACGATTATTAGGTGTTTGGTTTCCTTTAAAAACGTACTTTATTACGTTTTTTATTTGATCGCTTTGTTGTGTCCAGCATTTATTGGAAAGTGCTTTGGGCCTTCCAAGAAGGTGATACAGTGCTATATAAGCACCAAAATTTAAAATATTTTTAAAAAAGAATTTTTTTTTCACAACTTTAAACCATGTATTCATTTAAAACTTCATTTCAGAGTCAACTTAATTTTTACTTTAATTAACAAACTAAATCGAAAAGTTGCTAATAAATCCAACAGTTTTCTAAAGTTTTGATTCCTTAAGCAAGTTCCTCTAATCAAATGCATTCAGTTTTTCCAAATTGTCTTGGTACAGACATAGACGTTTTGGGGGTCACTAAGGTTAATCATATGACTGGGGCAACCTTTCAAAGGTTTAACTGGATGATTTCCAACTCCCTGTACCCCTATTTCCTGTCACCACTGCAAAAATGACAACAAAGACAAAATGCCACTTAATTTGCCTATGAATTGTGCACCAGCATTCAAGCGTGCGAATCCCTTGGAATGACAGTAAGAGCGCAGCTTTCAGAGACGATCGGGCACAGAAAACCTCAGTAAACCCAGGCTACGTGATTGCACAGAACGACATTTGGACAGACATCATTATTGTCAGGGACTTCATTCTAACAAGCTGCTTCAGGCTGATTGAAATCATGAAACATTCGAGTACTGAAACAACACACAGGACAGAAAAAAAAAGGGGGGGGACTCATCCAAACTATAACTGTGAGTTTAAGTGATGCTTGACTCATCAGCATGGAGACAATAGCAAACAGAAGCATCAAACAGTCACAGCAGCCGAGATGAGCGAAGGCTTGCTGCCAGGCTGATTGTCACTGTCTGCTGGTGGTACGTATGCTGCAGCTCCACCACCTGATATACGATCTATCATAAAGCAGAGTAGTGGTGATGATTTGAAAGGCTGGGTTAGAGGAGACAGCTTGTCTGAAAGCATTGTTTCACCGTATTGCCAGTCTGATGCGACGCCTCCTGGAGTCACCTTCAAATGCCGCTCTTCTCCACTGAACGCTTGATGTCTCTCATAAATACCAATCGTAATTATGATCCGGCAGCAAACAAACATCTATTTTTCAAGGCATTCTGACAAGAACTAAGGGTAAACTGAGCAGGCCTTGATGGCATTTTGCATGCCTTCTCTGACTGATATGTCATTGTGATGGTTTAATACTCCATAATTACGCCATCGTGCGAGCCTGACAACTGCGCTTTTCTGGGTCGGTAATACAAAGATGAAGAGTTTTAGTGCAAACTGCGTGAGTGCTCATGACATAAGAGGTGATGAATATGCAGGGGCAAACACAAAAGGCTGACACATTTATTTGTGTAGAGATCATTAAGGTTACTTGTGCACAATGTCCAGACAAAACACAACAAAACAATTGGTGACAGCATTTTTCCAAAATATGTCCCCAGTGTTCACAATATTTTTGAACATGCGGGTGCTCCCGTGATATTAACTCATTATTAGTAGGTGTTTTGCGTCAGACATATGCTCAATGTATGGTCCACGTAGTCCTCTGCTGATGACGATGCTGTTAATCGAGTTAAAGCCTAAAGCCTAAGCCCCTGCTGAAAGTTTTTGGGTTTTTCCGGGCCCATAGAAGGTTGTAAAGAGGAGCACAGGTGTGACTTGTAGTTTCTTTTAAATTTGTGCGGCCACCTTAGTGGATATCAGGAAAATGGAAAGCACAATTGTCATGTGAGTGGTAAGTGTATCGTGAGGCAAATATAATTTGTGCGCACTTATGACCGAGTGATGTTGTTGTACGGTGGCCTTACATCACGCTCTTGTCGCTCGTAAGACGTGTTTATTGCTCAATAGTGACTGCAAGTACCCATAGGACATCAAGCATATGCACACACAAATTACACTCACATGTCCTAAATTCCAACAGCTCCCTGGTAAGGGCACAGGGTTCAGAGAGGTTGGAAAAAAACAAAAATAAACCTGACATGCGAACGTCTCACTTACTTTTGTTTCGATGCTACGACCTGCAGCATGCCCGTAGCAAAAATATGCATGAACATTTTAGCTCTGTTAGCTTATCGAACGGCTACTACCTTGATATTTTATGCGGGCCTGCATCCCCCATACAGGTTTGCCTATTATTCTCCCACAGACAGCACGGGTCCACCCATTAGGGCAGTTGTAACTTGTGCTATGTTCACTCCTGTTGTGTCTCAGGACCCACTGTACTGTCGATTCTGATAAATGAAAGACTTGTCATATAATTCCAGCTGGCAGAATTCACTTCCGGGAATTAAAAGGGACATCATCCATGTGTCACTAGTAAATCTGAGTCCCTGATTGGTCAAAGTTCAACCTGCTTTAACTTTCAACGCGGATTCAATGGCAGCACATTTTGAACATGGAGCCCAAAAATGGTTGTAAAAGTGTGTAGCGACATGTAATCATGAGAGATTTGAACACATGAGAGATATGCACATTTACATTGAGTTTTCATTGGGGGTGTTCGCTTGAATGCAAGTTGCTGAGCATGGTGGGAACTTAGTTTTAGGCTTAAATAAAAGTGTGTTCAGTTTCCATTCTGGTGGAACCGATCACTAGGCACAGCCAAGATGTGAACAATAGTTTTGAACTACAAATGTCAACCAGGGGCAAGTTTGACTTCCTGTTTAAGAATGGTTTAAAAACAAAAGTTAATGGTTAATGTATAGAATTAGAACCTGGTCGTTAGTTGGACATCCCCAATGAACTCAATGTATAACAGTTTAATTTCACTACAAAAATAAATCTAGTTACTTATTTTACCTCTATGGTTATATTTAACATCAAACTCTTAAGAACCCAATCAGTGTATGTTATGTTTTATTAGATCAAAATTGCCCTCTCACTGGGGTGTGGCTTTGATAGACATGGTTCTGTAGAATTCTCAGCTTTAGTAAAGCTCTACTTTAAGACTGAAAAAAGCACTATAACCCACACAGGACATCTCACATCCAAAGTCCATCTATTTAAGCAGTCTTTGCTCTGCACAGAAGGTGGGTTCCTCCTCTTTGTCAGAATTTTTATCACACTAATAGGTGAATCAAGGACATTTTTAACCTGCTAGTTCTGTTTTTTTTTTGGCAAATTGTGACTGCACATAATGCATAAGGAGTTTAAAAAGTGCTGTAAAAGGCTGGTCAAAATTTGAAATCGTGTGTTTCAAACCCTCTCAAGATGCAATTAAGGGACTACATTTCATTATGGCCTCTAACGCATGATGGAAAAGTGTGACAGAGATTAAGGGTTCAGTTTCGACCTTAGCAAAATGCTGCCTAATTCATTTTTTACACATGTCCCTCACTGCATATTCCAACCTTGAGATTGGACACAGGCGTGGAGAAGAAAAAAAAAAGAAAAAGTGCTGCCTTTGCTCCCCCGCATGGGCAAAAAAGAAAAAGATGAGTGTTTGAAAGTGAACAATATGTAGTCCTCCACCTGAACTACAGCCATGATTGCAGGCAGTGAAGGGAAAGCTGCTGTTTTCTAGTATTCATCTTCTGCGTAGTCTTTTGCTGCAAGAAATGAGAAGAAGACCCCAAATCTTTTTTTTTTCTTCTTTTCAATAACGTCTTTTTATTTCAAAACAAAATGACAGACAGTACAGGGGAAGCAGCCTTTCCTGCAAAACCTCACTGATAAAAAACTAACTCCACCCAGCAACAAAAATAATCCACATGAACATTGTGGCTAAAGATTTTTTTTTTTCATGTATATCTATTTCGTCTGTATGATGGTCTATAAGGGCCACTATAAAAGAAACATGAATAAATAAATATATGAGAATAAAGTAAAAAATGTTATGGGATAAGTAAATCAATTATCAGAAAAAAAAATTTGAATTTTATGAGAGTAAAATCATAAAATAATGAGAAAAGAGTCAGAATTTTATGAGAATAGTTGTAAAATTATGTGAAAAAGGTGGAAAAAAATATTATAATGAAGATGTGAAATTATTTTTAAAGACGTCAAGAATTAAGTTATACAAGTATGCTTCAGAAAATCTTAATTTTACAGAAAAAAGACATGCTTTTCCAGAAATAAACTCATTAGCTTTTAAAATGTGTCAAATATGATCAAACAACATTTTTAATTTATATTACCAGACATCACACAGCTCAAGAAATTTGCTGAATCTGCTTCACATTTTTTTGTAAATTTTAATTATATCTTCATAAAATTATTTTTTGAAAGAATTGTAAAATTATGATTTTTATAAAATAACGATTATGATTTTTTAATATAAAAATGTATTCTAATAATTTTACAACTTTAGTCTCATATCTATTTATATATTCTCTTTTTTTCATTTTAACTACCCAGCCAAAACATATTTGATGAAATAAAAATAAAATAAAATTGTTGTTTTTTTGCTACTTCTTGCCTTAGCGGATTAATACACACAATCAATGTTTTTATAAATATGTTTTCGAAATTTACTCAACTGTCTGGTTGACCAGGCAGTTAAAAGGTTGGCCCTGATTCTCCGTCTTTAACAACAGTTAGGAATATATGTGCCTTTCTTATATGGATGTAGTTCATTTAACAGATTATATCAGATGCTTCCGATTTACTGTTCTTTTCTTGTTTGCTTGGGTTTTACCTTATTTTCAACAAATTAGCTGCAATAGTTGCAGAAGATCAAAGTCAACGCAGAGAGAAACACAAGATAATATCAATCTTCATTTGCAGTGGAGCACAAATCTACCTGGGGTTTTTGACTGAATGCATTCGGTTCAAAGCTTCTCTCGCACAAATGACGACATGAAAAATAACAAAAGCTGTCGTCGTTCTTTGCAAGCAGTTTTCCCCTTCAAAGCAGAGTGACGGAGTTTCAAGTTTTATTTATGGCTCCCGTGCAGCTGTATGTCTTAGAAACACTCAGCTTGAGAGGAGGGAGATAAAATTGCCTCAGCCCAGAAATGACAAGTAAGGTGTCACATTTCGCTGCGTAAACAGACCCCCCTTGTCGCCACAAATCAACACATGAGATGTTTATCTTATGTTTAAAACACAATGGATAAACATCGTTCTAGCTCTCTATTTTAGAGCAGTTTTTCTCAACCTAGCATGCTTTCAACCAGGAAGTCTGCTGGTCTTGGTTTGAAAGTTGCACTTTTAAAGAAGTAGATGAGACTCCCTAAGTAATTTCCAGATAAGCAGCAATTACTGCTTCCCCCTACATCATGTTTACTGACAGGACATTTTTAACCTTTTTGTTGATTTCACTTCTCTGGGTTGTTGCTGTGGACACTTTTCTTTCATTGGAGAGCGATAGTCTATTAAGAAAGTGACCCAAACTCTTCAGTTTTTATACATTTCTTTATACAACAGCCAGAGTTTCTAGAGCTTTGACACCTGGTTAACAATCAAGATTACCATACATAAGACGCACAAGATTATAAGGCCCAATAAGAAAAGCAGAACAGTCAAAACTGTGTCATTTTGCAAGGATCCTGACTGCAGTAGCTGTAATGCTCCAACAACCCTTTAAGCTGTGTGGCTTTGTGGCTTAGCATAGTCGTTCTAAGACATTTCGACAGATTTTTGAGCGCAGTGTACCACATAAAGTCGGTTCAAAGTCGGCAACCAGAATAATACATAAGGAACATTGCATTTTCTCTGTCAATAATTTGAGATATTTAAAGGATAGTAAGTCAGAAAAATGCGATACACTAGGAAAATAAATGTTGGTGTGGAGAAATTAGTGCTATATATAAAAAACACATCCTTATTCATTTATTTTTTTGTATTACTGACATTCTCTGGTCCACTGGATTCAGCTGGTCACTATAGTGAAGCACACAAGAGTTCACTTGCAAGTAAACCAACACTATTACGTACAGATCAACTACAATTCACTTGTTTGGTTTTAAAATAGAAATTTTTATTAGCTTTGATAACATCCCAAATTAACCCTTGTGCTTTCCTATGGGGTCAAGATGATCACTGACGTGTTATTCCTACTATGACACAGGTGGATAAAGGTGAAGAGGATTTCATGTAATCCATGGAAACCAGTGAAGATTACAAATTATTGAAGAAAAAGGTTCAGCGCACTGTCTTAGTGGGTCTAGATGACCCAACTCCCAATGTTAAAGTGCCTAGGACAGCACAAGGGTTAAACAGGGTGAAAAAGAAACTTAATGACAAAGTGGAACATAAAAGTTTTGATCTTCCAAGACCTGCTGTCCAATCTTATGATCGAGATCTGTTTTTAAATACTAGAATGATGCTGAATACTGTCCATCAGGAAAAAAAGACAGTAGCACTGAATTGTCTGGATGGTTAGTTTTTAGGGAAAGCAGGTCTCCAACTGACAATCCCCATTTTCTTTAAAATACCCAGCAGCCTGCCTTTATTTCTACTTTATTTCTACATTAAGTTCTATTTTAAACATGGTAAAAGAATAGAGGTCAGAGACGAATTCCAAAGTCTTTCAGATGATTTTTAAGTTTTTTTTCTCTGCTGCTCTGATAGTCAAAAACTTATACCCTGCTCCTTCACTGCGTCCAGATTGCTTTCGGAGGACACGAATCATTCAGCCAACCCCTCCTTACATTTAACATTTTGATGAGTTATGCGGTGTCAACCCCCTCCATGCTGAGTACATTTGAATAAATGTATATTTGAGATTTACTGAAAGACGGGGACCCAAAATGTCACAAGTGTCACACCGCCGAATGCAAATGCTTTAAACCTTCTGCATAGGGAATTTGTCACACTTTTATCAGTTAGCTTTGCTGTAAAACAACAAATATGGTATATTGTCACCTGTAATACTTTCTTTGTAATGATTTACAAGTTTTCTGCCATTTGTCCAGTAGGGTTTTTAAATAAAATGTTTTAGTTTTAGCCTGATATCATTAGAAATTCAGTGAAAAAGGCATTTTGGATATAAAGCGACTCTGCTAAATTGGCCTGAACGTACGCTATGGAGAAGCAGGAGGAATAAAACAGTAATTTGTGCACACAGTGAGAGACAATCAGCATAAACCTTACAAGATATGACATTTGGGTACAAGTGACAAAATGAAATCATGTCTCGCGATCCTATTACACATGTATGCCATTTGACAAGCTTAAAGTCCTCTGATATTTGAACCAGAATAATCCACGGAGAGCAGGTCCAGCCTATTTATTCATGCAAAGATCGTCATTCTTTTGAGCTCCGGAAATCAGCTTTGGCTTTAATACCGCCTTTGTCACACACATGCGACTTTTCACTAACTACAATATCTTCCTGCCAGTTCAAGCAAAACTTTATGCAAAGTAAATCATTTACATCTCTGCGGCGGCCGATCTACATATTCCAATAAAACCCTAAATTGATGGATGTCATCTTGGTGCAAACAGGGAATGAATCGTGCTGCTCCTGAAACCAACAATATTCTATGGATTCATGAGGTCCAGGCATGCTTTTCTTTTTAACAACAAGTCCCGTTTGCATCTCTTGATAAGTGTTTTTCCTCTGGAGCGTCTCTTTCCTCCTTGAAGATTTTCCATCCAGTGCTAAGTTGGACTTAGGAGGACAGAATCAAACTTTTCATTTGTCTTGTCCTACAGTCGGGTTGTGTGTCGTCTCCTCTGGAATAATGATCTGCTGCGATCTGAGAGGCTTTTATTACACTTTAAAATTCATAAACTGCTAACTCAGCTGGTGATTGGAAAATATTATCTATTTTTGCCTCCAGTAGAAGCTAAATAATTTACCGCTTAAAGCTTTAAAAGGGCATGCAAAATGCAATAAACTGAAATGCCTAACAGCATGTTAAAGCCAAATGTAATTTTGCTTTCAATTCTGTGACAAACCATAACATTAAAGGAGGCTAAAACATACTGTCTTGAGAGGTTTCTTGTTCTAAACCATGCAGTCCTTGTTCTTTTATGGTTCTTTTTTTTAGTTTCATTAAGGCTCAAAGTGTTTTACAGCCTCAAGTCCTTTTCACCTTTGCAGACACACACATTCACACACTCATGGTGGCAGAGCTGCCATGTAAGGGGCTAACCAGAGCACTGTGCAGTTTAGTTTCTTCCCCAAGGAAGACTTCAACAGGCAAGGTGGGAACCAAACCTGCAACCTTGCCCTCAGAGGTTGACGTATACTTCTGAGCCACAGCCACTTTATATCCTAATTATTCTATATAAATTGGATTGAACAATTTCAGGTGAGTAGACTCACAATATCCTCACATCAGAGAGGTTAATTGCCTTTTCTAAATAGAGTTTACGTACACGTTTTCTATTGTGCACAGATTTCTGCTTTGGATTTCTTGATTCAACTCTCCAATACGGGTCACAATTCATGGTTGGTTGCCTAAATGTAGGTCTGGACTCCTCACTTGGCTTTATCATGCCTGATGCCAAATGTCTTTTTGGCATCATTTGTCTGCTGTCGTGTAGATGACGAGGTAGGACTATGAAATGGATTTGGTTCATTTCAGAGCAACTGAATGTTGATCAACTTGAAAGATGAAAGAATGCGTCAAAGGTGGCTACTTTCAAGTACATCCACTGTGTATTCTAATTGAGATGGGATTTCCTGCAACTTCCTAAAAGATGGGCTAGAGTTTACACTGTTCAAGTGGCGTGCAAACTATTCTCAGCTGGCATACCGCCAGCGTGCACAGGTGCCCTGCTGTGTAAACCCACTCCTGTTTATTCTGGATTTGACACAGTTTTTCACATAGAGCTTCTGCAGAATCGGGACATTGACAAGCTCGTGGTGTGTTCACTTCCATCCGCAGTGAAATTACCTTAACATTGAGTTATGATTGATTATAGTTCATCTTTTCACTTTGATCTACTAGTATTTTTTGTGGTGTATTTTTTGTGGTAGCGGAGACGCAAACACTGTTGTCAAGGAGACTAAATTAGGGCTACAAAAACACACTGCATTAAACTTTTTTTTGTCGTCTTTTATTTTGCAATTATCATAAAGAAGCAAAGAATTCTCATTTAGTTGAATCTACATGCAACTAGGTAACTGCTTCTAATGCATAAAAATGTTGATTGCCATGCTAACTGAAGGGTTAGGTAAGAATCTAGTACACACACAAAAAATCTGCTTTATGAGCCTGCAAAGGACTGCAAAGTTCTGAGCTGCTGGCCTCCATCCAAAAGCTGACAGATAAGAAATAGCAGTCCCAAACAGTTCACACGGCATCTATACCTCCAGTTAATAGAGTGACAGCTCACAACAGAGGGAGCAGCTCCACAACCAACATGGAAAAAAATCCATACAGGGTTCATGCACAACTTGAAGGATAGAGCAAAGTTCAGTTTGTGCTCACAAAGGTTCAGTCCGTTCTGCTGCGGCGAAACATTCCACACACAAAAAAGAAAATAAAACACCCCAAAACCTCCTAAATCCTAAAGGCCGATCATTATTGCTCCTTAGCAGGAGTCACACTGAAACCATGAGTCAAAAAAAGATAGGTGTTGAACCTGTGTGTAAAAAGCAGCCCTGCTTTAATGAGTGCCAGCATGTGTTGTGCCTCCGAGGGTGACAGAAAGCCATTGACAGACTTTACAAAGACCAATTAAATTTATGGACTGTCAAAACTAAACGAGGCCTTGTTGCAAAAAAGAGCATAAAGTACTAAATACTTCTCTGAGGAACAGATCTCGGATGATTTGTTCCTTGGAGTTGCGTGCTTGTAAGCTGCAACACCATCCACAGCAGTGAGGGTCATTGCCTTACTCTCATCATCTAATCAGCTTCCATGAATATATTTGTTGAGCTTTGTTATTAACTATTTGAGCATAAATCTGTCCCTCCAGAATCTTGCGGGCACAAAATCTAGTAATTGCAACCCTTTTACCCAAAAAGTTGTGATAAAAGTTATAATATTCTTTATTAAAAATGTTCTTAAAGGCTTTAACATCATGAACATGATATTGACAATTTACACCATAAAAACTGCATAAAATTTCTTAATTTATTTTAAAATTAACCTAACCTTTTGTCTCGTGTTTGCGCAAAAGCAATAAAAATACTTGATTACATGATTATTAAATTTTACAACACAATTGCCACAATATTTATGTTAAAGATAATTTCAAATATAGAAAAAAAGTTGTCAATCTGTTTTATTATTATTATTATTATTGCTCATTTGTTTGAATCACAACATATTTTCAAGCTTAAAGTGTATTACATACAGGGACAGTTTAACAGGTGGAACCTGTCAGACGACTACACTACCCAGAATGCCTCCAGGGACCAAGATGCATGACATTGGACATTGGTCAGAGGAGACAATGGGAGGTTCTGTGTATTTTCTGTAGATGTATTTTTCATTTTGTATTTTACAAGCCACACAAAGAGTGACCCAACTCTTTTCTGCAACAACTGTGCTGGCGTTCACATGACATGGCAACAAAACTTGTTCAAAATGCGAATTTTGTGACAAAGTTGCGGCAATTGGAGAAAAAAAGGGTGAAAATTGGTTGAATTTGCAAATTCGAAACATCTCAAAATCCTGGAGGCACTGATAAATGAAAGATCATTGCTGTAGAGAACTTTCATTAGAGAAAGTAAGTCTGAGATCTTTAATGTTTTAGCCTAATGTAGGTTAATAGGTTTAGATATTAAATAAATAAAAAAAAAAACTTTGTCAATTGTCAAGCATTATTATTGTGTTGAATGCTATTTGCAGCTTTGCATGTTGGCAGTGGAGAGTGGTTAATCCGGATGTGATCATTCCCATCAACCCTTAAAGTCTCACAGGAGCAGATGGACCAGCTTCAAAATAGAGCTCTTTCAAGTATATTTTATGCCTCCCAATATAAATGCTCCACAGTTCTCTAAGAAATGGGACACTGATGGAACAAAGAAAGCGAGAACAATAAAAGAACCATCCTGACAAATGAAAAGGAGCTTCTTTACTTAGATACATCAATGCAGATCATTGCAACTATGCCATAAAAAAGAGACTTTTTTGCAGGGAGCCTGCACACTGCTTCTCAGTAGAAAAGGTAACACTGAAAAAAACAGAAAAAAAAAACAAAAAACATGCAAAGCGTTTGCTTAACTAAGATGGATTACAACTTAGAGGAGTCTCAAACGAACAATATAAACACATCTGTAGAGACGAAAGAATCTCAACTTGATACAAAGTTAAGAAGATACAGAAACTTAGTTAGATAATTAGATTTCATTATTCAAAGTAATTGCTTTTTAGTATATGAAAGCATAATCAACA
Source organism: Oryzias curvinotus (assembly GCA_023969325.1). Taxonomy (NCBI): domain Eukaryota; kingdom Metazoa; phylum Chordata; class Actinopteri; order Beloniformes; family Adrianichthyidae; genus Oryzias; species Oryzias curvinotus. The sequence continues at coordinate 15,414,785 of CM043718.1, read as the reverse complement.
TTTTTAAAGTAATTTAAAGTTACCTGAAAATAATACTGTTTTTTTAAATGCATTCAAGTAGGAAGTAACAATTCATATCTTTGAACAGCAATGAAAGATATAAAGTAGGAAAAGAATAGACACCGATAGGATGTACTTAATTTACTTTCAAATCAAGGCTAATTAAGAAAGAGCTGAAGAAGCTACTTAGATGAGGAGTGAAACATCTTCTGGATCAACTTTTAGAGCAGGCATGTCCAAAGTTCGGCCCCTGGCCCTGCAGCCCACAATTTCTACTGGTCTGCAAACCTGTTTTTTAATTTTTTAATTTCTGTGTCTGAATTTAAACTCACAGTTCAACCAATACTTAGTAACGTACTGAGCAAATACTTTGAGACCAGTTCCTTGTAGCTTCAGTCCTTGTAAAAATGACTAGTTCGTTATTGATGCCTTACAAGCCCTCAGGAGAACACTCAATGTTGTTGCCCCTTTGGAACCTAAGCTTGTTAGGCAAAACAGAGTAGCACCATGATTTAATGCTGAAACACGTTCTATTAAACAAGTAAGTTAGAAAGAGAATGGATGGATCAAAGCAGTCTCTGAATACCTGGAAACGTAGCCCCTTAAATTATAAAAAAAATAAAAATAAATAAAAAGCTCTGCTTAAAGCTAGAACCAAGCACTATTCAACCTTAATAGCAGATTTATTTTTAATACAATAGTCTTGATCAAGACCTTTAGTCTTGATCATTTATTCATCATTTAGTTCTCCATGCCTCTGTTCGGTGCAGTGCGATTCATGTATTGTCCATCTTTCCCATTCCCCTTCGGGGGAGCAGGAGGGATTCCAGATTCCAGTTGCCTCGTCTGTTTTCCTGTACTTGGCTGTGGACCTTTAGTTTAGTTTAGCCATTACCTATTGAATTCTACGACTTCATTTTCTTTATGATTTCATGCTCATTATACATTTACGTCCATTGAGACAACTATTGTTGTAAGTTTGGGCCACATAAATAAAATTGAATTGAATTGAAAATGAACATTTTCATTCATAACATAATCCAGTTTTTCTCTGAGTTCACTCAATAATAACATTCTTTAGTGTTTTTAGAGCAGCTCCATGGAGAAAAGAATATGCGTTCTTAGGAAAATACAGCTTGTTAGCAACAAAGAGATGGCTTTTTGTGAGCCAATAGATCATGCTAGTAATTTTTTTGTCAGATGCATTTACCTGTCATCTTAGATGTAAACAATGTGACTTTGAATTTCCTCCTTCCATTAGGTCTATTGCCTCTCATGTCTGTCCATGGAGCAGGGACTCAAGTATGAGAAGTAATCAATAGGTCTTTGGTTTGGGTGAATGGGTCTCAGTGCTTGGTTTGCACAGTCTTGATCAGACTGACAATGACAGATTATAGTGCTGCATGTGAGAGTAATTAAGATGGGTCTATCGTTACACTGATGGCTCAAGAGCATGATGTCCCTGAGGCAGACGGCACCAACCTGTCAGACAGCAGCTCACTTCTGTGTAAACAGCATCAAAAGCTATTCAGATTCACCTTGAGAGGATGCATCAACTGCATCAATTCTGAAACAATAATCACATTTCTAAATGTGCAAATCTTTACTTAAAAAAAAACTTTCAAAGCAATCGACAGTACTTCGTTTGTTGTTGAGGATTTACTAAAATTCTCTAAAATTAGGTCCAGAAAGTCTGACTAAAAATCCAGCTTCAAAAACGCTCCTGGAATTTCCTGTTGGTCTTGACAAACTGTTAAGAAAAAATCCGATATTCTCTTCTTTTCAGAATGAGGCTACCACAATGCCACAAAGCATCTTCTGGTGGAAGTACTGATGGGTTATTGCAATAAAAAATGAAACGTACGTAAGAAAGAGCTTTTCCGCTTTTGCCTGTAAGTAGTCAAATTGAATTTTAGACCTGTGCAAATTGCAGTCAGCCTAAAAACCTTTTCTGCTTATTTTACATCTCTGAAAAATCTTGTTTCATGAAATCATGCAAGTTAGCCTGTTCAGACTGAGGCATCTCAGAGAAAACTGCAGCTCGGTCTTATGGGAAACGAGTAAAGACCACCTTGAAAGAAGAGTCAGAGAGCGGTTCCTAGTCCCGGTGTAGGTACCATAACCATTCGGCCTGCACTAATCTTTTGGGGTCCTTTCGACTGAGGAAACGTCACCCTACGGTAGCCCCACTTGGACAAACTACGTAGCGTCGAGATCTGCTCAGGCTCAACATGATCTTCATTTCACATTTCCTCTTTTTTTTCATTCATTTATTCATTTTCTATTCCGTTTTTCCCTTTCGGGGTCACAAGGCTGCCGGGGCCTATCCCGACCACTTGTGGGCGAAGGCAGGGGACGCCCTGGACAGGTCCCTAGTCTATCGCAGGGTAGAAAGTCCACAATCATACTGCCATTCACTCTCACATTTACACCTAGGGACAATTTAGAGTTGTCAATTAACCTATGAAGCATGTTTTTGGATGGTGGGAGGAAGCCGGAGATCCCGGAGAGAACCCATGCATACACGGGGAGAACATGCAAACTCCACACAGAAAGGTCCCCCATAGATGTTGTGTTTTTCATGTCCCCAGCTGGAACTTGAACCGTGAGGCAAGAGCGCTAACCACTGCGCCACCGTGCAGCCCTCACATTTCCTTTTGTAACTTAAAGTTCTTTTCCCTCATAAGTTGTGTCTGACCTTATTCTTTGTAGTGTTTATAGAGAGATTTTGCCACAACCATCTTTGTAAAAAGATCTGTGGCTGTTAGAATGACCCTGCTGCTCCACACAGGCGAACCATGTCTCTGAGCAGAGCAGCTGGAGTCTCGTAACTTCGTGTTCGCTGGCAGGAAGGGTACTTTGTTATAGTGTGCTGTCCGTGCAAATGCACTTAAATATAATCCTAACAATAATAAAAGCACGTTTAGAAGATAATCTCGCTCTATGTCAGAGCTCTGTTTACAACGGACCGCATAGTATCTTCTTCTATGGTAGTATCGTAATTTGTTCAGGCCAATCACTATCTGAATCACATAATGTGACGTCAGCACTGGTCGAAGGACCCCGAACGGTTGTTGCAGGCCGAATGGTACCTACACCGGACCAGGGTCCACTTCGGTGTATTCAGACTGAATATTTGTTCCGGATTATAGGGGGAAACAAACTCTGCTCACTTTGACCAGTGTCCAGTCTGAAGACACCCTTAAAAACAAACTCTGGTGCAGTTTACTTGAGTGTGAATGCCAAGTGACTTTCTATGGACCAATATGGTGCAATGAAGAGGTGCAAGAACATAATCCAAACATAGTCAGAGGGCTGGCAGGACTGCCCAGATTTCTTCTTTGTATTTCTTTTTTTTTCATATATATCCTGGTCAGAACCTATATACTGTCCCCAAATAAGCAGCAGTTGGAGCTACAACGATTTTTTAGACTATTTGATATGATTCTGTCTCTGTTTTTACTATTCAGACCACCATGTTGTGAAAGCAAACCAAGTGCTGTTGAAAATGATTAGCATTTTCTTCCCATCGGACCCAAGTCAATGGGACAATCCTAACGTAAAAGCAACCCAAAGCATTTTTGTCCTTTAGTCTATTCAACTTTTTTAATATTTAAACTTTTTTTTCTTCCCAGTTGGCAATCTTTAGTGTGTGGTTAAACAAAATCAGGGATACATTAAGCTACATGGGGCACTGCTACAACGCAGCACAGTAACTTGGAAGAACCGGGCAATTCTAATGTTGTTCCCAAGTGTGGCTCTTTCCTGCTGTGTAAGGGAATAATATTTCATTCAGACTGCATAAATGTATTTGCAAACAGCCCTTCAGTAAGAACTAAGGCAACATACTCCTGTGACCAGTGTAAAGTAAAAACAATGCCTTTCTAGACATCTCTATACAAATGCAATTTTCCTATGCGTCCTCTTATCACAGAGTAAAGTATGGCAGCTCATGAAAATTGCCTTTTTATTAGCAGTGCAGGAGTTATTGATTTCAGTGGTGTTTGCTTTGCATAGTTGTTGACTAGTGAAAAATATTTGCACTTTTATTTTATCCAGCATTGCATTTCTTCCCAGAATACAGGTACAAAGTTGTTATTTTATCAGTTTCAAATTTGCCCAGACAAGCTCAGATTGCAAACGAAAAGCTGCTGTTCCTCTACCGTTTCATTGAATGTAACTTGACTCTGGCACACTTAGGCAAAAAGATTTTCTTGTAGAGATGAGGATATGAACAAAAATTGATGAACATATGAAATGTGCAACCCATTTCTTCATACATATACTGCATGCAGAGCAAACAAGCTCCTTGCAAGAACAATTTTGCAGATTTTCCCAACATTTTAAAGGTTGTTTATTATTTAATCCTGATGTTTTCCATTTTGCTCTGGTTCACCCACCATGATGGGTGGGAATGTGCTGGACTTCTTTTCAAGAATTACTAAGCCAATAACGTTTTTAAAAACATTTAAATAGGTATTTATGGACTAAAGGCGTTATGCCATTTTCACAAATAGTACTGTGTTTTCCTCATTATAGGGTGCACTGGCAATGAATGGTCTATTTGCAAACTTTTGCCATATATAAGACGCACTGAACTATAAGGTGCATTAAGCCAGACAAGAGTCAAAAATAAGTTCATTGTCTTCATTACCAGATTTACAGTAACTCTAGAACTTGTCTGTAACATGCTAGACATTAGCCACAATAGCATATTGACAACACCTGTAACTCCCAGTGACGGTAAATATCAACGGACATACTGACCCCTCCCCCCTTGCGTTCCAAACAGGAAGTACCTGCTGGCTCCACAAAGCCAAACTCCCATTGACTTCTAATGAGAAATAAACAGCTATTACTCAGTCATTCTTGTCAGAATAACCCTTCTTGCTCTGATATCCTTTTCTTAATATCTTCTTGCTAATTCAGTTGTTTTTCATAGTATTTTTTCTACATCTCCAGTTATTCAAGTTATACACTGACCAATAAGATGCCTCAGTAAAAGCACGAGGTACCCCACTGGTCCCCACCTCGAACATTTGACAGATTTTCCAAAGCCTGCTTTCAGTGAAAAGGGTGTGGATTCAAAACAAGCTAAGCTCACTCCTGATTGGTGATAATTAGAAATGTGACTCAGACCGACTCAGGCCAATCACTGTCTCCATATGGCGGCGCCCGTATCGCACAAAAATGCTGACTGAATTGGCTTCTTTTGGGGAGAAAGACATTTTTCTGAGGGTGACGTCACACACGCTTTGTCCAGTGATATGTCTATGGTACCTCCCAACCTTTTTTTTAGCTTGCATTATAATTTAAGATAGATTTGGGAAAACGGAGCCTCTGCAGTTGTTAGTTAGGATATGCTCCTTCTTTTGTAAATCTACCTGCTAGAGGAATGATTGTGGAGGCGCTGTTTGAAGTAAGAACCTAAAAGCTACACCTTGTACTGTAACACTAAATCATTTAAATATAATAGCTATGACTGAAAAAGAACAGAACTTCTTACAACATTTCCACGGAGGAGATCATTAAAAATGATGGTAGGAATAAAATCTCACAATTTTTTTCAATACATAAGATTCATCTATTGCTTTGTATTATAGTATTTAATGCATTTAAACTTTGGGGAATGATTCTCCACTGCATCTTTTCTTTTACAATGTGCTGTACAGGGAGCCTTAATGATGGCTTGTAATTGCTCCATGATCCATGCTAATGTGCACTCTGTGGCCCTTTAAAAAAGAAACTTGTATTTTTTTTTTTTCCAGTGCTGGCTTGATTGTCACTTTCCAAGCATTGCAGCCAATAGAGTGAGGTCTCTCAGATGCTGGGAACAGAGAGAACAATGTCATATTCATAAGCGGACACATCAGCTCTCTTCCTCATTACCACAGCACACTGTGAATGCAAGCTTCTGTCCCCACAACCATAAAAGAACCTGTCATTTCTCTGTTTCTCCTAATTGACTGTTTACTTCATTTCTACACAGATATTTTTTATTGCCCTCAGTTTGTCATTCAGTGTGGCTCCACAGTACAAACAAAAATGTCCTGAGTTTTTTTTTTTTTTAAATAAATATAAAATAACTACAAGACGAACACTGATAGCATTTTTACGGATGCACTCCAGTGACCTTGACAAGACAAGCAGATACAGTATTGACTCCGAGGTCCCACTATAAAGCAAAATGGACAAAAACCCCTGCACCCAGCATCCAAGGTAATGTTTTGGAAGAGAGATGGAAGTCTTTCAGAAATTGAAAAGAATATAAAGTCAAGGATAGACAGAGATTTTCAATTTTTATCTAACGTGAACCTCCATAACCATCTCTTTTCTTTGTGTATATTGGTTGACTTCCAGAAACATCGGACATGAAAGGAAAAATACTAAAGTGAAATCTCCCTGTTTGCTTTAAGCTGTGGCAACCTTCCACACATCGATGCATTTTATAAGCTTGCTCAAATAGAGTGTGAAGATTTATCGTGAACAAACATCCATGCCCTGCCACGCGGGCAGAAACCAGAGCAGGCTTGGACGCATTTGCAGCTGAGGTTTTCAGTTCGAAGCAAAAGTGGAAGTGGAGAAACAAAGCTATAAGCTGTGATGGCGTTTGATGACACAAAGACGTACCCTTTATGACTTTCTTTGTTGCAAAAGCTACAAGTGGCAAAAAAAATAAATAAAATCCCTCCAAGCCTCTGTTGCCAATTCTCTGTTGCCAGCCCTTCGCTGTGAGATTAGCCACCACCACATAAAGTAGTGCCATGCATTACACTGCAATTAGAGAGAAGCTTATTAGGCACAGTTTAATGTAAATTTAATGAGTAATAAATTCTAAGTTCTTTAAATAGAAGAGTATATTATTGTTACAAATGATGTACTACAGTGATCTCGCATTATGGGCGATGAAAGAGTTCACATATCAGTGGTTCATTAAGTGCAGTATTAAATATGTCCTGTGTATTAATTCAGGCTCATTTTTATACAGCAGAAAGAAAGCCTCCTCACAAACAGAACCACTGTGCTACGAGCTGAGACCGCTAATTAATATCTCTCATGTGATACCGCTTAGAGTCGCGAACAACCAAACAAAAAATGTGACCCACTAAAAGCCCACCTGCACAAGGAGTGAAAAAGTAAAGTATGCAATATAGTCTATGTTATTCAAATATGGACTTACAGGTCAGAACCTTCCTTAAGATTTAAAAAAGTATATTGTTATATTCACACCATGAAACACACGAGCAAGCAACCATCTTTTAATGAAAAGTCTATGTGAACGCGCATACATGCGCATTTTGGGCTTTGGTCTTTTCCATTCACGCGTCGCTACGGATGTTATTCATTCTGTTTTCAGGTTCTATGTTTAAAATGAGCTGCCATAGAACATGCATTGAAAGTTAAACCAGTTGACCTTTGACCAAACAGTGACTAAGATTTGGTAGTGACGGATGAGTGGGGTCCTTTTTAATTCACGAAAGTGCTAACCGTTTAAAAATCATGAAGGAGAAATTAATACTAGTGGTTTGTGTCCAACCAGAATTATATGTCTTTCATATGACGGAATAGAGCTGTGACAGAAAAAGCCTGGAGCAAGATTCATGAGATTTGCACCGCTTTGATATTTCGCACCAAACCTCTCCCGACCACAGCTACTGTACATGTGCTAGTATGGGGTAGTAACAGCCCGGTGTGAACAAAGCACTTTCAAGAACATGCGTTTAGCGTGTTCTTTAATACATGTCACATGTCTGGTGTAAAATACAGTTCCTCAAATGCATTCAAAGCACTGAGATTGACAGTTTAGCTTTTCAACGTTGCAATGTTGCAGCTACAACTTGTTTACTTATAAAGTTCTGCTAGCTAATTGACTTGACTTGTTGCAAAGTATTTTTCCCCCTTTTGAAAATCTGAAATTGTCTAACATCTCTGCATAAACTTAAGAAGAAAGTAAAAAAAATACTGGCTTCAAAAAGAACTTTTGTAGCTCCACATCCTGCATGAGGAATAACATGAAACACATTTGTTGGAGATTTAAAGGCTGTGAAAGCCAAGGTTGACGATACAGTGGTCCCTTGTTTATCACTGGAGTTGCATTCTAAAAATAACCCACATTATGTGAAATCTGCAAAGTAGACAACTGTATTTTTTTTCCAAAATTTTTTTGATGTTTTATGGCTGTAGAAATACTCACTACACACTTATACTTTCCTTAGACAGACATTCACATTTTCACACTTTTCTCTCTTGTTCAAACTCTTGTTAAAGCAGAATGAGAATAGGGATCCTATTTGCAAGTTGAAAACATTTTGTACAGGCAACATGACACAGAGGAGGTTAATTGACAAGGTCAACAGCCAATCAGGACACACAAAAAACGAAAGCATGCAAAATTGCACAACAAAGAAAAAACTGTAAAACAGTGGGACTAAGGTAAAAAGGTTTTAGCGAGAGACCACTGTGTATCTACGTACATATGTTTATGTAGATACACACAGACAACTTAATACTACAACAACAAACTAACTTAATTTCACACAAATGTATACTAAAACACCCACAAACTCATGCATATTTCATACTTCAGCCATGTCTGCATGCATACAAACATCCTTGTTTGTGCAGATGGGGGCAGGCAGGTGTGTTATGAGGAGTGTGTGCTTATTAGAATGCACTGTGTTGTTACTAAATGTGGAAGGGAGAGTGTGAACCCAAAACCCCCCATGGTAGGCAGCGTGGCAGCACTGGCCCCAAGGAGCCAAAACATCAACTACTACTGTTGGACCAGCCGCAGGTCCCTCCCACTAGGGAGGTGCAGGGGACAGTGCAGGGGTCACTGGTGACCACCCTATGCATGTGTCTTTGTGTAATATGATTGTGTTTTTTTCTAAAAAAAAAAATGCATTGTGGGTGATGGTTTATCCTGACCCCCATTTATTGACAAGTTCCCAATCACCTTTCTACCAAAGGGCCCTGCATGTCCAGTCTGCAACTGAAAACTGAGGGAGGCGGCGGAGTAGATCCATACAGCAACCATAAGGGAAAGTACCTCTGTCAAGTAGTCCAACCCCCAAGGTGTGTCCTGAACCAAATCCCACCCCCTATCTACACACACATCCTGATAAAATATGTGATTTAAGAAATGAGGGCAGTTAGGGGAACAGCTCCAAAACTGTTCCTAATGTTTGAAACCCTCATAACCCAACCCCCAAGAGCTAGACCAACCAGCTAGACGATTGCAACAGAGGCGTCACAGGGTACACTAACCTCCTAAAGCAGGTCACCGAGAGGGTGAGGTCATGGGGTTTACTCTGAAACATTTGTAATGTTTGAATATGTGGCTCGTAAATGGTCGATTTGGTAAATTGACATGATCAATTAAAGACCATCGATGAACAAGTTACTGGAGTTGCAAATGTCTGGCAGTTGTAAGCCCTACATTTGTAAGGTTTTTTTTAGCCAATTATTTGTGGTTGACAGACTGCATAACTCAGTCGGGTGCTTCTAACTATATCAGAGATGGTTTCATGGAAACAATAGAGAAATATACTGGACTTTAGGCATGAAGAAAACACCTTTAACCAATATTTAAGATCAAGCAATTTAGGCGTACTATTTAATATTTCAAGCAATGTCAAAATATTTCAAACCTTAATTTGATGCAGTCTTACACTTCCACATTAACATTTCTTATTGTTTTCTAATTTTAAACTTTTAATGATGGGAGGAGATTCTCCTGAAACTGCATGGAATCTGTTAGCCTTTTTGATAACAGTAAGATGCAGGAGAGGAGCAGGGCTAAAAAAAAATACATAAAGTACATGCTGCTAGATGCTAAAATGTGTGTATTAAACCACAGACAGGAATGGACAAATATTAAGGGTATAAAGCCCCCCCCACACACACACACACAGGTGTTATAAAGGTACAGGAAGTGATAGAAAGAAATTCAGTCAGCTAAAAACAAAGCCATTTCAGAGCAAGTTCTTTTAATTATTTTATTATAATAAGTTAGAAAAGCCTTAGGGCTACATTTTAAAGGCTGTAACACAAATATTGGGCAATTATATGTACCAAAAAAATTCATTTAAAAAAATTAAAACACTTTACTTCTATCACAGTGGAGCTGAATTCACAAAACCTTTGACTCGACATGGTGAAACAGCAGTGTGATCGTGCCAAAACAGGGATTACATCGAAATCTCACACTGACACACAAATGCAACCAGATAAATCCATCCATCTTCCAAACCTGTTTAATCTCTTTCAAGGGCACATGGCTGCTGGAGCCTATTCCTGTTGGGCAAAGGCGGGGTACACCATGGACAGGATGCCAGTCCATCGCAGGGCCATACATACTCACATTTACGCCTGGTACGATTTAGTATTACCAATTAAGCTATGGAGCATGATTTTGGACTGTGGGAGGAAGGTGGAGTGCTAAGGAAAACTCCACAAAGTCAGGTCCTTTGAAAGAGCACCACTTAATATGAGGTGAGAGTCCTAACCACTGTATTATCCTGCAGCCCACGTATGGAGAAACTATATGTGTAACTATTTTCAGAATAAATGTATTCAGAAAAGATGCATTTATATTATCACACAAGTGGTAAAAAGTTATTTTGGCCTCAGATTTGTATCCCCTCAACTCTAAAAAATGACTTTTTCACTGCTATAGTACCATGACCTTATAGTTAAAATAGATCTGAAATATGCAAATGTGGATCATAAAAAGCCGTGTGGTTCACTATATAGTGGTCACCAACATGCAGCACTACCACAGGACAGGCATGAAATATAAAATCTCCTCTTTTGTGAAAAATCGTATAAAATTTGAAAAAATATTTAATAAATCAGCCACCCACCAGAGTACAAACATACAAGCCCAAATTGAGGGCAGAGCAACACGCTGTGAGCAAATTTCAGCAGAATCCGTTTCAAAGCCAAACCTCACCATAAGCAGCCGGAGAAGAACATCTTCAATCACTTAATGGGTCACATGCCAACTGGCAAGCAAGAGCTCCATATCAACTGCATGTTTCCTTTAGTTTCTCAGATCCTGTCCTTCAGCGGCGCCTTGAGGCTTCGTGGCAGCCCGTATTGATCCACTTCACCATCACTCAGTCCTGACGAATGGCTTTAAACTGGCAATAAGTGGGATCATGGAACCCTCTGAAATTCAACCATCTGATGTGCTACAACAGGCCGGGCCCCAGGAGACCCACGGAGAAGACGACTGCTTAACACATTCTCCATTGAAATGCAGACGCTCATCATTTCATAACAGAACTCTCAGCTCTGTCGTTTTATCAGGGGTTGCAGGCGCCGTGCACTTTCCCCCACAATGTCTGTTTCTCTTTGTTTAACTTCACCTCCTTCCATCGACTGTGCACACCTGTGTGTATCAAACAAAATCCATCTTTCCTCTCTGTCTCACTCTTTGGAAGTTCACATGATTCTGGATCAGTGGAACAAAACTGAAAGCCAGAGCCCTTCTCAGACGCAACAGGGTTTTTTTTATTTTTGTAAAGAATCATACATCCAGACAGAAACCTGGGGTGAGATTGGAGGAGCTCTAGCTTGGGGCATCCGAATGTACCCAAGCTAAAGGGCCTCATCATTTTCTGCCAATATTAAAACTGGGCTTTGTGTACCGAGCTTGAGGTTATTGCCCATTCAACTGAGCATTTTTTATTCGACTGAGAGGTTAATTAAATTAATGTGACAAGGAGAAGCTAGACAATGATGTAAATGTCATTCAAATATTCAGCACGGAGCATAATAGATGCAGCAACTGTGAAATGAAAGCCTTGTAAGCAATGAACTGCAAAATAACACACTGTCTAAAATTCCCTTTAACAAGTGAGCTCATTTTGGGAGCAACTAACAGACAGGCACACATGGGGATGAGCTGCAGACCTGTTGATGTGTGGTCCAGGTGAGTCACGTGTTTTGACCCTTATTTAGACCTGTCAATGCAGCTGTTAATTGTCATGAAAAAGATAAAGAGCACAGCTGTGCGCGTGAAAGCATTAGTGGTTCTCGCAGTGGAAAAAAAAAAATCCACACTTCCAGCCCCACATAAGCCAGGAGAGTGGAGGTTTGCAGGAGCTGCAGGAGGACAGTGTGCTGGCCAGAGCTGCTGCATTGCGTGTTTTTTTTTTTCCTTCCTCGCGCTGAAGCGCACCTGAAGCGCACACTTGGAGAGATCTGACAGCGGGATGAGTTGTGGCAGTAATGGAGGTTTATGCGGCAGAACTACGCGCGCGTCGTTGTGCAGTTTTGGAGGAACGGGGCGAGCACTTCATGCTGACATCGCCGGTGATACTTTATCTCCAGCGGTCCAGCTGAGCAGCACTAACATTACTTTTTATTGCAGCCTTCCGCAGCGCGTAAAGCACTACGGAGCCGCTTCAGTCGTAATGAGAGGAACGGGGATGCTGCGCAAAAGTGATGCTGAGATTTTTGCGCGCATCCAGCTCGCCAAAACGCACAACTTCTTCCCTCCTGCTTCCGCTGTGAAAGGACCACAGACAAACGTCCACACGCGCAAAACCTTTTTTAATCCCTCCTCCCGGATGATAATATCAAAACTCACCTTTGTGGAGAAACACCGCTGAAATCACGAAAACGCTCAAAGAAATAAGTAGAGATCCGCTTCCCGTGATCGCCATGTTGGACACCTGCTTGAGACTGGCGGCGCTTAATCACCTAGAGACGGCCATGGGATGAAATGTAGACACATGAGAGGCGGAGGGAGGGCGCAGGCAGGGAGCCCGCGCTCCTATTCGGCAGCGTTGCAATCATGCAAAGGGATATAAAATGATATAAGAGCATCACCATACCTCGAGGCTATTTTCTAAATGGATAGACTGTATTATTATTATTATTATTATCTTCCACCAAAGTTGTACTGTAATTCCCAGCTGGAATACTGTGAGAATATTAGGCTTCCAGTGGAACTTTGCCACGTTGGACCACTTTATGAGAAAATATTCTTATTCTTTTTATTATTAATATTATCATTACTATGATGGTTTTATATTTTCTGGTGTATGAAAGCGCATATGAGATTCAAAAATATTCACTCCCCCAAAAAAGGAGTGTTCAAAAAAGCAGGGGTGTTCAGTTAAGTTGGCCAAACTTGCTTCTGGAGTCACTTGTTCCATGTCTACTCAGAGAGCGCCCCCTGTTCCTCAAACAGAGAAGTGCATGTTTCACCCATCAAGGTGCAGTACTGAAAATTGAGGGGGGAAAAATATCTCATCTGAAAGTAACACTCCAAGAATCACACAATTTGGATGGAATATTTCAGCTTATTAATAAGCGTCAGCTGAACTCTTCCTCTGTACTTTATTATATCTCCTAATGTCTCCATTCGTTCCCACCTGAAGTGCATGAGGACTATCTCATGAGAATCAGAGAGCCACGGAGAGACGTGCTTGACGACTTTGAATCTCATTTCCCCCTTTCATTGTGTCAAAACAGCACAAAGGCTGTTAATTGCACAATCTATTCTCTGAGGCTGCGTGTCAGTCCTCATTCCATGGATGAGTAGATAGCATTTAGAACTTCGCTCTAATGCTGCAGCCATCCCTATCACTACAGATTGAATTCCACACATCAAATTTATTTCAGATGTTATTATCCGTGGCAGCTTGCCAGTTCTGCCTGCCACTCATGCAATGTCTCCGCAAGGTGTTTTCTCCTCACAGCAGTGGCCAAGCTGCTGTTTTCTGACAATGAGGCGCCACTGAGCATCAGTCTATAAATTGCTCCTGCAGAAGTGCTCAATAAGTCATTGGGACGATTTTTTTTAAAAATATATATTGTTGTGTGCCATTGACTTGGTGGTTCTCGCATTATTTGTTGCTCCGTGATGACCCAAAGCCCCAACTTCTGTTTGCACTCTTGGTGATTCCCCCACAATGCCGCACGGCATTTCCTTTACTCATGAGAATGGATGCAGTTCCAGGGTCCGTCTGAGAGGAGAGGCCCAGCATTTCTGTCTCCCCGAGCGGAATGAATAATGGATGGGAATGGATCGTGTAGCTGAACTGCTTCATCTGGATCCTCTGTAGTCAAAGCCGCAGATCCTCTGTGTGTGTGATTAAGTGTGCGTCGCATGCTACTGCAGGGACACAACTTGCGTTCGACCCCATGTACCGCACAGTGGCGACGGTGATACATAATAGGTCAGCCATCAGCATTCTCAATTTAAATTAGTCCTGAAACTGGCAATAAAGGATTTTTGCCCAGGCCTGTTTCTCAGTTAATGTTTGATTAGAAATGCAATGCTTTTAAATTAAGACTTCTTTTCCCCTTGGTATGAAATCAATCAAATTAAGGGAAATTGAATTATTTGAGATGGTAATCTTTTTAGGCAAAGCATTCACCATGAAAATGTTTTCCTCCTGTTGAGAGACGAAGAATAATTGAATTGGATCCTAATAAATGACCCAGATGGCTCAGCAGGAACTGGCCCTTTTGTATAGAAATGTAAAATTTTCCATTTCTCCTCCTAAAAGAACAGCATAGAAGTGGACTCATTTTTATGTGTTTCAAGTGTGCACAAATGTATGTTTGTGCCATATTAGACCCGTGTGCACAATTTGTTGCATAAAGCAAATCACTACAAGATACAAAACTCCATATATCTCACTACAGGTCATCAATTGTTCGTGTCTTCACGGCATAAAACATGCATGCTCAACTGGTTCCTGGCTTTCTTTTTACTTGGAATCATTTATAAAATCAATTTTTTAATTAGGAAAAAGAAATCCTGTCCTTTCAGATGAATCACACTTGAAAATGGGGAAGATGTAGATTTGACTGCTGGTTTTCCTGAAACAGATGAAAAAATAACCAAAGGGGGACCTTTCTGTGTGGAGTTTGCATATTCTCCCTGTGCATGCGTAGGTTTTCTTCGGGGACTCCATCTTCCTCCCACTGTCCAAAAACACATGCTAATTGGTTAATCTAAATTCTCCATAGGTGTGAATGTTAGTGTGCATCTGTGTGTGATTTGTGGCCCTGCAACAGACTGTTGACCCTGTCCTTGCTTCGCTCATGAGTGGCCGGGATAGCCTCCGGCAGCCCTGAAAGGGACAAAACGGGTTTAGAAGATGAATGAAAAAAGTATATACATATATATACACATTCTTTCCATTTATGTTTGCAATGAGGTATTTTGGAACCTCAGGGGCTTGTAATATATTAGCAGTCACAGAGTGCCTCGCAGAGGCCTAATGGTAATTTATTTGTCATTAGTATAGTGCATGCCAAGTTTGCGTGACAGGCTTAAGTGGGCAATTTTTTGTTTTGTTAAATGTATGGAAAAGAAATATTGTCCTCAAAGAAATGCTGGGGCTTCCAGGACACTTTTGTTAATGTCACTTGCTTCAATTGTGGAGCTTGACATGATGCATTAACCCTTGACGATCCATGGAACAATGCAGGCAAAAAGCAAGTTGTCTTCTATAGAAATGGACATTTAAAACACACTGTTACTATTGTGTATTTTGGGTGTTTTAAGGTAGAATTAGTGAGGTTTTTTGTGTTTCTTTCAACTTGGTAAAAACTGGATGCTTGAACCGAGGTGGGTTTTTAGCTGCATTTGATTAGGTTTTATTTATAGAGCCTATATCATGCAAAATCAACTTTTTTGAGCTTGCAAGTGTTTTATTCCTCAGCAAACATCCTCTTTCTCCACTGAGTTAGTTGTGATGGCTAAAGGCTTTCATTTTATATGTATAATATGCACATCCATCTTTGCAAAAGTTCAGAAGATCTTTATTTTTGTGGGTCAAACGCAGACACGCTGCTTATGCCGGCTGTAGGGTTGACGTCATAAAATGGGCGGCCCCTACTAGAAGCGGAAGCCAGTGCCCCAGAGATCAAGTCATCTTACTTCTGGGTAGGAAAATAACTGTGAAAATAACTCATATTTCATTAAAAAATGTTCTTTAGGGTGTCAAAGGTAATATATTATCACATACAAGGATATAGTTAACTCTGAAAGGCTTAGTAATAGCATAATATAGGCCTTTTAAAAGTTTAAAATGTTAAATGATGACTCCTTTAATATTTACCTTAAATGTTTATTTTAATGTTTTACTTAAAGCACTTTGAATTGTCTTTTTACACAAAATGTTAAATTTCTAAACAGACTATATAGAAGGGGGGTGTGGATGGACAGAAAAACAGTCCAGACAGAAGATGATTTCCTGTTTCTACAGCACTCCGTGATAGATTGGTAGCTATACTTTAGTCAAATTATTAGCACAGCTGGAATGCTTGGCTGGAAATACCCACCTACAGTAGACTGAACAGGGTAATGCAGATCCAGGATCATTAGCATCAAACTGCCCATGTCTATTTCTGCCAGGAAGCAAATGACTGTGACTACCCGCTGGTAATGGAGAATGCCATGCCTGTAATTTTTCACATTAAAGTCAAAGTCAAATTGATGATATAATAGCAGTAATAACATCAAACGTATATCTGCTGAGGCCATAAAAAGGAATGCTTGGGCTTTCAAAGCCCGGAGTAAACGCTAAGATATTTTGATATCTTCTTGTGTGGAATTGACAGTCGAGTTTTAAAGAGGGTAAACACACTTGAGTAGATTGAGTCAAGTCAAAGAAAAGTCCTTTTTCTCACATAGCTGAATGATACCACACTGTTTCTGAAAAGCATCCTTGAGTCAGTCTGCCATACCAAACTGTGGCCACAGATAGAGTTGATTATATGGCATTTAACACCATTCAAATGGGAGGAAATCAATCATTTTGTCAAGTGTGTGCTCCTTTCGTTTTTCGGGAGCAAACCAGAGAAGTCAAACCATAAAAAATTCAATGAAAGGTTTTAACCTTTGCAGAGCATTAAGCTCTTGGCTCTGAGTTTAATTAATCCATAGATTCATTTTTAAAACAAGGCTGCTGCAGATTTGAATTATATGACGGAGTATTAAGGGCCACCATTAGAAAAAAAAAACAAATTAATATGTGAGGATAAAGTCGTCAAAGTACAGGAAAAAAAATGTTAAAATTTGTGAGAATATTGTTGTAAAATTAGGAAATAAAATTTTTAATCTTACAAGTTTAGTCTCATAAAATTGTTCGAAAAAATTTTTAATTAAAAAAAAACCCATTATACATAGAGTTTGAGCTGGACCAATCGTTGCTTTACATTTGTCCGTGGCTCATCCGTTGCTTCATTCCTAATCTGTTTACATCATGTGATGACTGGCTATTTTGGCTGTTTTGGTCCAGTTGTTCCACTCCGGGAACGCATATACTACACTCTTCGTCTCTCATATTGGTTCTTTTTTTGGTTGTTGTTTGTTTTTTTCTTGGTAAACAGGCTTTAGCTTAATACATTTATGAATAAATCTTGTAACATATTGACTATGTTTACTCTTAATTCCATTAGGTTATTCTCATAAAATGTTGACCTTTTTCTCATAATTTTACTATTTTTTTTCTTGTGTTCTTTTTACTTCTCATATTTCTTATTTTCTTGTTTTTATGGTGTCCCTTATACTCTTTTGTAGATTTGTTGTCAAGAATGGAGGAAAATGACCAAACAATTGGATGATGAAAGCATTTTGTGTAAAGAAAACCCAAACTTCCTAATGAGTCCAAGTTTGGCGACATTTCAGAAAACGTTTTTTGTTGAATCAGAGATATATATCCTGAACAAAGGCTTCCACTTGGGGAGGTGCTATTTGACATATTTGAACTACACTGATAATTTCAAAAAATGGCTATCACTGCAGTCAGTGGAGGTCGTAACCATTTGACCTCAGACTGCTTTGAAGTTAAATCCAAAGTTTTCTCCTAAAGAGGATGATGGTTAATTTTTGGAGTTTCCTTGACAGGTTCGGTTTACCAATCAGAAAAGTTTTATCATTATTTTTCTTATTATTATTATTAATATTATAAGTGATGTTTTCAAAGAATAATCCTTATGGAAACACGACTATGAGCATTGATTTGATTTCTGAATTAGATAGTTAGTGGTTTGTAAACTGCTAAGTGGGCTTTATAGTGTCCTAATTTGTATGTTAATTTTTTGTTGTTATGATAATACTACACAACAATGTCTTGTCCTATTTGCTATGCTAAGCAGGTCCTCAGGGAAAAACAATTAGGCATTCAGCTTTTTTCCTCTATGACAAAAATAGACACCATTTTTTATTTTTTTAATGAAAATATTTAAAATTGTATTAAAGGCTCAGAAAATATTAAAAACGTTTTTATTATAAATGGACTGTCTTTCTTGGTGAAAGTCAAAAATGAACTGCGGTTCTGACACTTAATTCTTAATGTTATTCTGCACAAAAAAGAATGTGCTTATGCCCGTTTGTTTTGAAAAGCCAGCAAAGAACCGACTCCGTACAATTCAATTTTAATACGGCCTGTAAGGCTGCTGTTATCTGCTTTTCAAATCAGTTCAGTGCAGAAGACACAGCTCGTCAAGCAACAATCTTACCATAACAGATTACTTTCCCTCCCTTGTGGTCGGGAAAGTTCTTTTATCTAATGAATGAATGGGAGCTGCAGAGTGAGGGTCTTTATAAAAGGAGGTGGGATTTTGTCAGGTGTGCAAAGCCCTGTTGTTGTCAGGCTTAACTAGGTTTCATATTTTTATTCCTTCTACTTCCCATTCTTTTGGTTTGAATAAATTGTTTATGAAGTGAGATTTAAAGCTGAATAAAGTGATGCTCCTTCAAGAATTTTTAAATTTCCCAAAGCTACTCTCTATGAAAAAAAAAACACATAAAACAGAACATAACCAATCAAGTAAAAAAAAAAAGTAAATCCTTGCTACGAGCTGTTGCATTTATAAAATGTGTTGCATCATATTGAATTATTTTACTTGTCTGTTCACTGTGGTTGCATCCCAATCATGTCTGGTACATCTAGCATTAGGTTAGACGTACACTGCAACTACTAAATTGGATCACTCCGAAACTTTATTAATGAAAAGGGATGTGAAAGATACAGACATGTATCAAAAAATTGATAAAGCACTGGGAGTAACAGCAGTATTGGTTGAAAACTACAGATATGAACAAGATTATATTAGTAAAAAGGTACAAAATTTATCAGGAAATAAATAATTGGTTTCTGGCTAACTTTGTTACTGCTGTCTACAGTTTTTTTCTGTCTGATAAAACTACAATCGTTACTTTACATTTGTTCGCAGCTCCGCTTGCTGGCTTTGCCGGACCATGGGCAGCAGAGCTTGCTACGATTTCCAACAAGCAACTGGCTAGCATAGCAGCCCAGCCCGTGTGGGCAAACACAAGTGGAGTTAGAGGTAGAGGACCCCAAACTTGGGTGAGAAACCACCCACAGAAGGGTGAGAGGGGCATTTCTCTCTCTCTCTCTCTTTATATATACATATATGTATATGTATATATGTTCTTGTTCTGCCAAAAAAGGCACTGCCAGTAACCATCAAAGTTCAGTTTGTAGAAGAAGCGCCTTTTTTTTCTAGAAATTTTTTGTGCACATGGAAAGCATTTGCATTTTGTAAAACAAAAGCCAGAAACTGGTTTGTTTTTATGCTCTGTAACTGAACTCATGAGAATGAGGTCAGCTGAACAATAGACCTTCAGCCCTTTGCATCTTCATAACCCAAATCCTCACACCACAAACTTTTTGAATAATTAAGCAGACAATAAGATGAGGTGAAGCAGACAGTAAGTCCTGGAAGAACTGCACTATCCATCTTATTCCATACACTGCATGGGAGAAAAGAATAACCATAAAACCACAGTTGTCTCTGGATGGTCAGAGCAGAGTCATCTTGAGCATCGTTTGGCCTGCAGAGCACTGTAGAGCCAGGTGACATGCTGCAAGCAAAGGGATTCACATCAAGTAAGGAAAGTGAAATGACTAATTTTTCTTGACTGTACCTTCAATAACAAGGGACAGAAAGAGGGGCACTAAAACGCCTGCCATGAACTTTCAATTGACCCTCACAGTTTAGAACTTTTTACCATGATTTATTAAGTAGAAACAAACAATCCTGTCTTTTCATTATCACTGCAACCCAACCAACAACAAATTACTGTAAAGGGAAATGGGTTACATTAGTCGAAAAAAAGGATTCACAATAATAACATACAAGAAATGGTTTCATCATTAACTCTGATAATGGATCATTTAAACGTGAATCAAGCCAGTGGAATAGTTTCTCTTTACACACTGACCTTGATTATCAAAATGCTTCATTAGCATCATTGACTGTTCTGATGGGTTTTCTTACGATACTATATTTTCTGAAAAAAAATTGAAAAGTAGGATCTTTATGAACGTGTAGAAGTCTAGAGAACATAGCGAACATGCAGTGTTTGACTGAATAAGTGTGAAATGTTCATTTTGAAAGTATTTTGACTGTCACCGGTTAGATGGACCATTACACTGTGACTGGAATTAATGATTCTGCAGAGAACAAAAACTAAGTTATGTAAATCCTAAAGCTACCTTCACGCAGTCCTCGCGGCCACTTTGAATGAAAAGTCTATGTTAACGTGCATAAATGTGAGTTTTGGGCTTCCGCGCTCAAAACTCTCGTGTTCACACATAGCCACGCACGTATTTACGACCAAATCTACTTGCTCTGCCTCTGTATTTTGTATTCCGGCCCATCTATGCTTCCACGCTGCTGTTCTCATTTGCCACCCTTCCAAAGCCTTTTGCCCTCCTCCCGCCCTCCATATGAAATATTCTTGTTCCGCCACTGTGTAAACTTAAACGATGTGGTAGTGCCTGTCATGGGGGGGGGGGAGTTTGTTGAAGAGCGGACTCGGTGCTGCCGGGCTTGCTGACAAGCATCAGCTTTATTTGGCCAGATGGAAGATTTTTACATGACCAAAAATAGGCTAAAAATGGACACTCGTGGTTGTGACTAGTCACCAAACATAACTTTTCAACTATAGGAAAAGTTAAAAAAAAAGAAAAGAAAACTATCTTAGAAAAAGATCAATGCGGAATGCTTCTAGCCAATATTCATAATAGAGGAGAGGAGACAGCGATGCGCAGCACTCCACCGTGCCGCCCAAATAATCACAATGCAGGGATAAATTGTAAGAAAAGAAATGAATCCCTTGGCCTTATGTGTTCCTAAAAAGATACAGTATCAAAGCCTGACATGAAAAAAAGTGACTTTGGCTGCTCATTCAACCATTACAAAGGCGCTTACAACAGACTCTGTGTATTAAAATTTGATCAGAATATATGAATACCAGTTAATACAGGATATCTTTATTAAACCACATCAGCGTCTGCAATCCTGCACCTGCCTATTCAACAGTCACATGCAGTTCATTATGTCTCCTTTTTTCTGTCAGTCATATCTAAGCTTGGCCATGGCTCAGCTGGGGACAAAAGTGATAAGAGCCCCATTGCTGGTCTTTTCAATTAGTTTCCCAGAAGAAGAAAAAATTAATCCCTGATTCTTCATGCCAGGATGCTTCCTCTGATTCCTGCACAAATCTGTATGAATCATAATATCTTTGAACAAGACTTGGTGCTTGCACAGCGAGGTCATTCATATCGTTTTAATCTGATATGAGGAAGGGGATTTTGTGTTGAGAAGCATGTTTATAGTCTGTTTTTTGGAGGCTTTATTTGATCAAATCAAATCCAAAAACATTAGTCACTGCTCTTGAAACATTGGGGCAATTTTTGAAACACTAATCTGTCTATTTAAAGGGGAAATAAATATTCTGTGGGCGTGAGTCGGTGTGTGCAGGTGTGAAGTAGGGGGACAGATGCAGGCTGACATTTGCTAAATATCCCAGACTAGGTGTTTCATTTAAACCCTTTGCCTCAGCTTGCATTTGAAAACCACCTGCAGCTGGAGCGGCAGGAACAAAAGAGTCTTGGACACATTTATGGCATCTAAAGAACTGAGCACACATGCAGGGCTTTATTTCTTAACGATTGAAACAACAGGATTTTTTTCTTTTTAGTTTGTGTACTGCATTACTTGTTTCAGTTTTACCGTTGTTGTGTCTTTTTATATTTCCATTCTTCTTCTGATTTTGATTTTGGCTGGAACAGACAAATGGCTCCTCAAGCAAAACCCCATCCAACAACTACTGCGGGAGTAATTCTGAAGATCGTTTAGTAAAGTTCTGGTTAGCGGGAAAAATGAGGTTGAAAGAAGTGTCAAGATTGACCTTTGATGTTAGCTGCAGCCATTGACTGTAAAGAAACAATGGATGAATTGAGGCGCGACATCACCCGAAGAAAATGCCTCACCTCCGGCTCTCGCGAAATGAGGCCAAATCCCTTACCTCTGCTTCCTGATACAGGCGCTGTCATGTAGAAACCAGTTGACAGTGATTGATCCGAGTCACTCTGAGTCATTGTATCTTTGGCAACTACTGTCGACAAATAGGAGTGATCTTATTGTGAGTCTTATTGTAAGTGAAATTGCGCGAATTGAATTTGTGATAATAAATGAGCCAAATGGAAACATGTTGATTTTGAAAAAACACGCATTTATCTAAAACATTTTTGAACTTGGAGGAGGTGGTTTTTCAGGTGTGTCGAAATTGACATATTTCGCAAAACTACAATTTTTGCAAAAGAAAGAAGTAAACATTGTGTGAGTGCTGAGATGCTATGAAATATCAACATTCATTTTTTTTATTCTTATTGTTTATCCTCATCAGATGTTGTATTCTGCTATTGTGAGCCAACCACAATTCGAATGCAGAGTATTCCGTCCATGCATCTTCTTAACCTGCTACATCCATTTTGGGGTCATAGGGGAGCCTATCCCAACTACTGTTGGACAAAGGCAGGGTACGCCGTGGACAAATCAATGTAAAGTACTGGCTGAGATGACGAAGTGTGATGGTTCCAATGACAACCCTGACTTCTTTCAGGTTAAAAAACTTCAATAAACATTGTCCTAATGTGCTACATCCCGTACAGGGCCACATGGTTGCTGGAGCCTATAATAGCTACTGTTGTTAAAGGGCGGGGTACACCCTGGACAGGGCGCCACTCTGTTGCAGGGCCACACAATCACTCCCACATGCACACCTAAGCACACTTAACCAGTGAGCAATTAACCTATGGGCATGTGTTTGGACTGTGGGAAGAGGCAGGGAGAACTCACACTTGCACATGGAGAACATGCAAACTCCACACAGGAAGGTCCCAGCTGGGATTTGAACCATGGCCTTCTTCCTGTGGGGCTACACAGTGGAGCAGTGTGTGCATATTCAAAACACTGTTTTCTATAAATTAACAAACATAGCTTCTAACTTAATAGTGGGGATATGTTTTAATACATTTTTACATTCCATCATCCACCCCAGAAGAACATAAACACTCACTCGAGCACAGGTGCTATCTCACCATTGCACAAACAGTTTGCGTGGCTGAAGGAAAACCTTCACATGTGTTAGTCTAAATGCATATGCGTGTGTGAATGTTAGCGGTAGTATGTCCATGTAGACTTGTTTGTGTGTAAACACTTTTGGAGCCAACAGGTGTGTTTGTAACGTTTGAGAGTGTGTGTGTGGACAGGCCCCGCCCATTTTAGATTTTTCATGCATTTTAACCTGTCAGTTGTGATTATAAAGCTCCAGCAACTTGTTGATTTCTGATGCTTCATGATCTTACCCTCGCTACTATAATCAACCCCCCCCCATCTGTCGTCCCTTTCTCTTCTTTCCTCCTTTTCTTTTCCATCCAACAAAAAATATTTACAAATATAATTAATATGAATAAAGTTTAGCTGAAATTACAAAGGGGTTTATTTGAATATACATCTGGTGTATCATAAGATTCATAACCTCTGTTGTAAAAGAAAAATATGTCCAACACAAGAGGCTTTCAGCTCTCATCTGTTTGGTTAGCTGTTGGACAGGACAAGTTAAGAAATAGAATAAATAAATAAATAAATACATTCTCATAACAAAAAGGTGAAAATGTGCATCAGGTTTCCATCATTCTGGAAATGCATTTTGAGGACTGTGAACTGGCACAGCAGTTAGTAAATGATGTGTTCATTCCGAAGCTCTTTGCAGTTGATAGGTGTAAAGGGAAAAATTGTCACCTGAGAGTCAATCCCCATTTTCAGACTCTCCTTTTAGTTTTAATTTCAAGTCAACCAGCTGATTGTCTCATATGACAAACACCACATAAAGGACCACAACAGGTCTAAAGTTAAATGTACAGCTAAAAAGTCAATCAAATTTAAAATGGCTGTAATACATAAGCCATATGCTTGACTCAGTTTAAGATTTTGGAGCATTTTACTTGACTGAAGAGTCATTTGTTTCTAATCCATGAGAGATAAAAACTCCAAATTACATCATAGGCAAGAAAACTAAGCGTAAATAAGGGAAAAAAGAGAAAAACATGCAGGTCCTATCACACATATGTTCAAACACGATGGCATAAATTAATGAATTTGATCGAAAATGGTTTTGGTTGCACAGACTTTTAAGTGTTAATAGTACAATTGTTTTGCTTCCATGTATTTTTAAGTTAAGTATTTTTAGGTGTAAAATAACTTTTTGAGCACACAAAACAATGAGTGTTGTGCTTGGAAAAATGGCACAAACATCAGTCCACAAGCTTTCATATGCAGGGACTAGGCAGGCCACCAGGGAGCAATGTGGGCTTCAGGATCTTGCCCAAGAACTAAGAACATGTTGCAGGTTGAGAGGTCGATTGCATTAGTTCTTTACCATGGTCACTCCATGACCACTGTTGGTCATATCAGTTAAGAAAGTCTCTGCACCACAAACAAGTCTGTGTCCTTCCCTTTTTTTTTAACTGTACTTGCATTTTAATAAATCTAATGATCAGAGGATGTTGAGACTGAAGGCAGGGAATTTGAAATCCTAAATTATAAAAAAAAAGTCATAAATATATTGAACATGTAACAAACTGGAACATGACAGTCCAGAAAATCTCAGCAACAACAAAAGACTCATTTACATTTACATCTTGGATGTGCAGCTGCAATAAGTGCAAACTGAAAGGTATGATCATGATAAACTGAAAAACAAAACAAAATATACTTTATATAATTTAGACATATGAATCAAAACTAAACAACAAGATCCTTTGACTGATCATTGAAAACATTATTACAATATTCAGATTTATCAGAATTTCAAACAAAAAACTTACTATGATGCAAAGGAAGTTCAAACATAGTGTTTTTATGTCTTCTGCAGTAACTGTAAAGGTTTGCTGCTGCTTGAAAATCCAAGCCACAGTTCTCCTATTGAATCATACAACATTTAATTTCTGGTCTTTTAGAAGTGAGTAAAGGCGTTCAGGTTACTTCCTGCTCTAAAGCAAAAGCGAGTGGAGCCAAACGAAATGAGCAACAGGCAGCATGGCTTTGTTCTTATTTTTCCAACACAGTCATAGGCAGTCAAAAAGGAAAATAAAAAGTAAAAACTTTCCCTTCAAAGTCCTTCTTATTCTGTTTGAAATCCATACTGTACTTCAAATGTCAAGTATTATGCCAAAAAAAAAAAATCCTGCTCTACCTTCAGCTTTTTTTTTTTTTTTAGCTCTTTTTAGTCTTCAACTTTTGGAGGAAATATTTCAACAACTTTAACCAAAACTAACCTTTTCTAACACTCCAAATATTTTAACTGGAGTGATTTCAAAAAATTTTTTAAAAGCAGAGTTAATACTAATGGAAAATTGGGTCAGTCTACTCAACTAGACTTTTATTTTTGAAGGGGTAGAAAAATGTTAGAAAATCTACACTCTTTATGGCTGTTTTAATGCATCTGAACTGCTTTTCTTCAGAAGGATCAACCTTTTAAAATTCAAATTTAAACCAAGAATGTATGGAATAGAATGGAATAGAACTTTATTGAT
Organism: Oryzias curvinotus; assembly: GCA_023969325.1. Classification (NCBI taxonomy): domain Eukaryota; kingdom Metazoa; phylum Chordata; class Actinopteri; order Beloniformes; family Adrianichthyidae; genus Oryzias; species Oryzias curvinotus. Next base: position 15,388,899 of record CM043718.1, on the reverse strand, counting down.
CTAACAAATTACCTTGCTACCATACATCTATCAATAACATTAGATAGATGGTAAATAACATTAAAAATACATTTTAAAAATTCATAAATTCTTAACAACACACATAATTAGTTGTTTTTATTATTTATTTATTCATTTTTATTTTACAATTCCAAATATAGCTTCAAAGAACATAAATGCAGAGAACTTGGCATAAAGTAAGACAAGCTAACACTGAAGACTCAGGGGTCATTATTTAAATGCTGGGACTAATTGGCAAAGTGCAGGCAGCAGTGAATGCTCAAGAGGATCCACAGGTGAGTAGGCGGAGTCACCGCAAGCCTGCACAGAAAACCAAGAAAGGCCAAATATTAGAACTAAAGAAAAAAAACTAAAAAAAAAAAAAAGAACTAAAGAAATTCAAACCAGTAAGTCATAACAAGAAGTGAAAATTGACAACAACTTTGGTCTAACTCCATTTTCTTCCAGCACTAATCTGGGAATTTAGAGCTGTTTGGACAGAGGCCAGATTAACTGGATTTGTGATCCTGAAGAACTCAGCTTTGCCTGTATAATTTGGGTATGATCAATAAGTTGCAAATTGTGTTTCTTAAAGTAAAATAATGGTTTTAAAGTGTTTCATCATTATGATCTAGTTCTTTCCAGGGTCATGAAAGTATTGCAGCTAATTCCAGCTTCAGATGGAGGAGACACCCTTACCCCATTCAAACCGCCCATCCCAGAGACAATCTGGGCAAGAAAATAATAATCCACACTTCTAATCACCATTTAAATTAACAGGTATTTGGACAGTATTGACAAACCTACCTGTTCCAGAAAACAGTAAATCCACAACAGATATAAAACAGTAAAGAAATAAGAACAGCTGGTGATTCTGTGACTATAGTTTTCAAACACTCGATGATAATCCACACTGCAGTGGCAGAAGTATGAAAACATGAAAAAAAAATTTTTTTATAACAAATAAGGAGCACTTTTTGAAAACAAACTGAGAGGAAGCACACACTATAATATCATAAATCGCATTATAGTCTCTGAAAGATTGAGTCCATTTCTCTGCAGTGGTTCCAGCCTTTCTGCTACCCAGCTGAGGAAGAGATCAGAGAAAAAAATTAGGCCACAGAGATCTGTTCTCTGCCACTTTACCCTTCAAAAGTGCATTCATAAAACAATCAATATTTCCACCTTGTTTTTCAATATGCCTCCTTTGTAAAAAGAAAAGTTCCATGCATGGACTATGAGAAAGCGTATCTGCAAAGTGAAGATATGCTGCCCTCACTTGTTAGAAACACTCCATTACAAGTGGAAGTCTTGATGCCAGATATTCACCCTTTTTGTGGAATTGTGTTTGTATGCCATGATTTTTTCTGTATCTCTAGGTGGCAGCATATTTCTAAGTAATGTTTTACATAAGCAGATACAATAAAAAAGCACAGACTTATAGCTGTAAGTTGGGAGTCCTCCATTTTATGTCTTTTTCTTGCTGAAATATACAGTCAAAGTGGGTTATAACCTCTTTTAGCTTTTATTGCTTTGCCACATTAATGCAGTTGGTTAGCCATGTCCATTGTGGTCTTCACTAAGAGGCTCCACCAGTTTTCATTTAGATTCTGACTGTCTAGTTTAAAGATGAACTGAATTCTTTGTGGGCTCTTGGTGACTCTGTTGGTCTGTGGTCTCAGAACATTCCTCTTGTGTTCTGGTTTATGTTGATGAGGTAGTGGCGAGGTCCTGTCACTTGTCTGGCAAGAAAACACTTGACCATAGGCCTTCTTTGTGCTTGAGGTTGGCTGAGCCGTAGAATGACATCTGGCAGTGACACCTCATGTCTCCAGCGGTGACGGCAGAGCAGCGTTTAGTAAATTGACTGAGGAAAATGATATCTTAATGCCTCAGATAATAAACAGATCTGACATTACATTTCCTCTTTTTGCTGGCTCGCAATGAATATCCCCAAAAAATGTTAGAGCATCTCTGTGTGTGGCTTTATGTAAGCTCAATCGGGCTCCTCCAGATCTCTGTCTTTGCAGATTAATATCAGCGGTCTACAAAGAACCCTTGTGTGCCTTCCAGGACAAACTCTCAGGACAATGAGCCCACTGTGTGACAACACTATTTCCCACTGAAGCTAAATGATACACACCTTCTAGTCCTGAGAGTTTATAAAGCTCCGTCTTTCTGCAGTAAGGGTGATTGTGTGTGAACATGTAGCCTGATCTCCAAGGTTATCTCACAGTCATTCTGCTGGTGAGCAAAGTTTTGAAACATACTGACTGTTTTAAAACTTTTTTTTAAGTTAAGCACATTCAGAAAGATGAAGCAGATGAAAAGCCATAAAACTTTTTATATTTGTTCCAAAACAAGTCTAAGGTCCAAAAATGTCAGATGTTTGCAGTCAGTAGCTGCGTTTCCATTACACACATGTGCAAAACTTTATAAAGATTCTAGAAATGTCGAAAATCGTAATTATGCGAATAAGCACAAACCAACTCAGTCATTCAAAAACATGGCGACGGATGAGAACAATTCTTTGATTTACAGCAGATACATTCAAAGTTCTGCCACGGCACTGGCGCTCATCATCATCGAAGGAGACATTGGCGTCTTGTTCAGACCGTGGAGCGGCAAGCTCTGTGCAGGTGAGAGCAGCCCAAAGCAGCCAGTGTTATGCAGTTGTTGGTCACGTCACTCATTTAAATCAAAAAACAGTGTCTCCATTGCAGTTTTGCTAAATATGTCAAAATCATTTCACTTTTTTTTTCCCAATAAATGAATTTTTTTTAAGTTGTTGTGTTTCCATTAGACGAATTAATTATCGAAAAAACAGTTTGTGCAATTTCATTGTCAATAGAAACACAGCTATTGATGGCTCCTTGTTTCCCACAGTAGCTTTAATGTTACTTACTGGGCACATCGCCCGGGTTCTGCAGTTTTTAATCCCATGACCCAGAAACCAACGTGCACCTCACTACTGTATATGATTTCTAGTTAGATGTATGAATATATGGACATATGGATGGGTGATAGATGAAGAGAGATAGAAGGAGAGAGTGGGGAGTATGTAGGTGTGAGTACCACTGAGTGCACTTGTGTGGCCATTCCTTTGACCAGTCAGATGTGAAGAGGGAAAGAGGAGGATTGCTGCAAAATAGAAGCTAGAAAAATGAAGCATACATACAAACGTTCATCTTCCCTTATCATTACTGGGAGTCATATTTTGTAAAGTGTATCTTATTGTTTTTTTCTACAAGAAGGTTTGACAACTAAAGTGAATGCAAAAAGGTTTTTTTATATATATAATTTTGTTACACAGTGTTCAGTAGGCTGTTTTACTCTATATTTCCATGGTTTCAGTCCTACTTAGTCAAGAGAACTTATTTGAGTTACACCAACAGTAGAAGCCATTCCATTAGCTGAGGGATCTGTAACCCGTGGCTCTGGAGCCACGTGTAGCTTTTTTTGACCCTTGATTGTGGCTCTTCTGTTTTACAGAAACTGCTAATGTTGTTGTCCACCTTTCGCCATGTCCCTACAGGGGTTTGCACAGCAAATCAGCTTTCAGTGATTCTCACAGGTGGTTTGACAGAGTTTTATGCCGGATGCAGTTCTTGACACAACCCTGTATTTTATGCGGGCTGGGGACCGGCCGGCACAGGGAGACCCAGACTTGAATAAATAAGTAATTCGTTTTGGGTTTTGGTTTATTTGTTTTAGTTTATCTAGTTTTTAGATTTATGCTAAGATTTTTAACATGTCAGTTAAGTGAGCAAAATTATGGTTAAAGGTTTAATCCACTGTTATTAGAATAACCTAAATGCACATGTTCTTATCTATTGCTGCACAATGGTGTCTAGTAGCTGTTTAGAGACAAATTCTTAAAATAAAGTAATAATAATAATAATAATAATAATAATGGATTGGATTTATCTGCCCTTCTCCAGACGCTCAAAGCGCTTACAATGTGTCAATTATTCATTCGCTCCTCATTCATACTTGGTGATGGTAAAGTACTGTTGTAGCCACAGCTGCCCTGGGGCCAACTGACAGAGTACATGCATGTAAATTGCATTTTATTGCATACATAAATGTTATGTTTGATATTAAATCTACGGCACCAGGAGAATCTTATTTAATACAGGGTATATTTTATTTTGAGGGGAAGTTGTATGTGCTGCTGTTAAAAGTAAGTAAGTTAAATTTGTCATATTGAAAGTTTCAACACTGTTATAATTGAATTGTTGTAAAAATTTAAAGCTAAATTTTATATGAATGAATGGATCAATGGCCACAGAAATATACAAAAAAGCTTATTTTTCTAAATTCTAGAGTTGGATCTTGCATCTCTCACTAAGATTTGGTCAGGAAGAAATTGGACAAAATAGGCTCTTTTAGCATTAAATGTTGCAGATCTCTGCAATTCCCAACTGGTCTGTAGCCTTTGCTTGGTTTATTAATAAAACTTTAGGCCTTAAAATAACCAAATAAAAAATGTACGAAGCCTGAAGGTATTTTGCATATACTCAAAAAGGAAGTAGAACATTTCTGAGACTAGTGTTTCCCAATCAGAAACTTTTATGAATAATCTTCTACAGGTATGGCACATCTGCTAATAAATCATACACAAATTCCAATATTTTAACTTTCCCTTAACCCTTGTGCTATTCTATGACCCCACCCTTACATTGACATGTTCTCCCTACCATGACAAAGGTGGATAAAGGTGGAGAGGATTTCATGTAATCCATGGACACCAGTGAAGATCATTGAAGAAAAAAGGTTCAGCACACTGTCTAGTGAGGTCTAGATGACCCAACTCCCAATGTTAAAGTGCTTAGGATAGCACAAGGGATAAGTTATTGTATGAAAAAATCTTAAGTCAACAAATTGTTATTTAACTTCAAAGTCAACGGGAAAAAACCTTCATTTATTGGACCTCTCAAGTATGTTTTTGGACTTATTGTAAAGGTTGCAGCTCCAGCTGTATATCAAAAAGAGCTAGATGGTTAGCTGATGCTTAGCACTGTCATCTCTGAAGAGCAAGTTTTCAGGTTTCAGACTGAACATTCTCAGTTTGTTTGTTTCCACGTTTACATGTATAATAACTTCCATTTCCAAATAAATGTATGTCAGGATGACATGACATTCCAAACTGTGTCTTGGAGTGAGCATGCATCAGCGTCCATATTTGCCTTTTTTTTTTCGTTTTGTGATGGACTCGCTGTCTGTCTTTGGTGTACCTCGCCCCAATGACAGCTTGGATGGAAAAAATGATGGATATAGTTCTTACCCGAGTTATCTTTTTTCCCCTGATGCTGAAGCACAAACAACTGTCACACCTCTCCCCTTTTCCCTACAATTGAGCAGATTTTCTTGTGCCTGTTTTTTTTTCTCCTTCATTTCTAAACTGTTCTTTTTTTCTGTCTTTTGTAGAAGAAGAAAGTGTTATGTGCACATTTTTAGGGCCACAGTCAGGAATCGTGTATTTGGGGAGAATTGCTGTAAAAAGCTGAACTGAAGTAAATAAGCACAATTTTCCCCAAATGCAATTCCAGCCAGCCTTCAGATTGATTTGAGTGCAGATGTACTCTGGGTGATCAGCACTGGAGTATGATTTGTCGTTGTTGACAGCGTGATCACTCTCCTCTTCTACTGTTTCTCTTCACCTGTTTTCTTGATAGCTAAAAATGAATACTGCTACATGAGATCATGTTGGATTTGTGATGGAATGAAATGTGTCAGTTTTTTAACAGACAACAGAGCTATTTTTAAAGGATAAATTAATTTAAATCTTAATCTTTTTTTATTGTCCCGTCCTTAAAAACATAAAAGTAAGTGGTTGGGTTAAGAATTTGATTTTTTTTCTTTTTACATTTCTGGTTTGATCAAATACGATTTTCCAAGACTCAAGCTGTTTGTGTTTTTTACTTGACGTAAAAACTAAGTCATGACACGATGAAGTTCTGGATCCATTTAGACAGTGAGACTGGAAGGCATCCAACTTACTATCTACAATTGAATTCTCCAAGGTCCAGCATTAATTATCATTTATTTAATTGAGAGTCTGCAAACTACAGAACATGTCTGTGTTTATGCTAATGACACATTTATTTCAGCATGTTTCTGTCTGTATACTTCTACCTTTTCACCAAAAATTAGATCAATTAATGCCTTTTAAAAATGACAAATGCATTCAACAAAAAGTTTTTGATCTTCAAGAATGTCAAAGCTAGTTGCTCACAGGAAACATTCTCCTCTGATGTTTACATGATCCTGTATGTTGGCTGCTGTAATTTGCTGACTAAACCTCATCAGCTTTCTTTAATGTAATGAGTCTTCATTGACACATACTGCTGCTACCCAGCTCTAGGTCAAAATGTCAGCTCTCCCAATGATGGACGACAGATATTTTATTTAACGATCAGCTCCAAAAACCCTTTTGCACAAACTTAATATAATCTAATAGGCTGTCATCCTACGTGTTGCCGGAGCGCATTACCCATCACTGGCTAACTGGCATTTTTAATTTTATTTTATTATTTTCAATCTTTTTGACAAACCCGTAGGAATTCCAAATGCCAAAATACCGCCTTATCTGTGCATTTCCTCAATATTCACAGCAGCACTCACACCCTATAGTCTAGTCCCTTTATTAACCTACCCATTCCTAAAGCCTGCAAAGACTCAGGGCAAACCTCATTCTAATTTTCTGCTGCAAGTGATGGGAAAATCTTACAAAAGACATTCACATTGATCCTATTTCCATCTTTTAAAACACATTGGTGGAAATATTGTTCACAGATTGTTGCACTTGGATATGAAAATCTTATTTTATGAAGCATATGCTTGGGACATGCGCAAGAAGGACACTATTTGTGCCCTGTTTAGGCTGTATTTATCTTTTTTGTATGTGTCGGTCTATTTATACATCTGTCAATTTCCAGAATAGTTTAAAAAAATACAATGTTCATAATGTTTAAAAAGAATAAATCATTCCACTTCCTGTTCTGATAGTTAGAATACGGTGGTTGCAGCTTGTGAATCTTGAGAGGACCCTCCCATATGTCCTGCCAGGAATAATAAATATATGAACTCTTTCTGTTGGTGAAATTAGTGGATTTTTTGGGTGACGTATTATAGACACATCCTCATGTAAATCATAGTTTTTTTTGTGAGGTGAACACCGCATTTTCCACGTCCCCGCACGGGTTTCCCTGTTTATCCTTTTCAGCCCCGCGCACTATTTGCCAGCCTAATCTTCATTGAGTGTGCGGAGTGATCCGCGTGTGTGAGGAGGCTTTGCTTGTCAGTCAGACTTTGAACTGAGCACTGGCGCTCATCGCTGTTTATCTGTGACCGCTGCTTGTCATCAAATACGCTCTCGCTGACACTTATCACCGAGCGCCTCAGATACCCAGATTAGGATGAACAGTTGCTGAGCGGAGTCTCGAGGACAGCACCGTTCCAAGGGGCCGAGCTGAGATTAAGCCGTTAGCAACGACGCTTCACGTACACCTTACTCGGGAGTTGAGATGGTCCAGACCAGGGATGTTTTTTTAATCTTGCTCTTAGTGGGCTGTACAGGTAAGCATTTATTTTTTCAAACATTTCTCGCTTGAGCTGTACTACGACATCTTATACATGGTTGTGACGTGAATATCCTGAGTATTTCTGTTATTTTTTAATTGTGGTCAAGAGCCTGCGGGCGGAGGAGGCAAGTGTGAGCGCGTGCGGACTGCACGCGCTCACTTGCCTCCTCCGCCCGCAGGCTCTTTTTTATTTATTTGGCAGGTGCATCCGCGGTGGCACTGCGACCGCTGCTAATTAGCTTACTGTTTAAGTAAAGACAGCCTGCTCGCTGATGTGTGGCTATTTTTGGTCGGTCCACGAGCACCACAACGATGCTGCTCGCGTGACAAGGGCGCTGACTTAGCACTATTACAGAATGTGACATGATGATGCAGGAGAGGAAACGTGCTTTAAAAAAATGTACGAGGATTAATCATGTTAGCCGCATTGGTGAAGAATGAAAGAATTATTAGTTGTCTGTGCTTTTGGTGGGACCTGCTTCTTCTTGTTGTTGTTGTCGGTGGAGTGATGCTCGGGGCGCGTGCGCCCGCGCGCGCACACTCAGTCACTCCCGCACACTAAACCTCCTGGGTCGTCTCACTATCCCTCCCGTCAAAGGTGTACTGTGCCAAAAATAAGCCCGGCGTGCCAATGCGCACTTGCCGTTACTGCTTAACCATCTGCACCGACGATGTGAACGTTTTTTGGGGGGGAGGTTAGAAAAAAATGCTGGTGGGGGCTTTTCTGTGTTTCTCTGGCACGCATTTACAGCAAAGAACAACTTCTACTCTGAATCATTTGTTATGTAATGTGGCACCACGATACATCCTTTGGAAATGAGATCCTCCAAGTTGTTAAGCGTGTCCTTATGGAAAACTAATTGAGGTGTAAACTACATTTTAATACCATCTAAACACACATATGTATTTTAATGTGAACCTCAGTAATTTGACGTGTGAGATGCTTGTTGAAGGGAGTGTTCTTAACTACAGAAGGTTCAGGATTGTCCGTGGGATAGCCTCTTAATCCCTCATGTGCAATCCGATGTGCAGGGGTGTTCCTCGGGCAAGACAAGAACACGCAGTGGGAGTAGAGCTTTCGCTGCATTGTATAAACCCACTCTTATTTATTCATTTATTTTTTTGCATGTTTTTTCCTAAAACATCAAGCTAAACCTACTCATGAATTTTACATTTGATGCATCTAACATATACTTCCACATTGACTTTTCTTCTATTATTTTGAAGGCTTGGTCTATTATGTTGCAATTATTAGCATTTTTTTTGGGTATAGTTGGTTGATTTTCATAACAATAAAGTTAGGTAAACTTTGGTTGATATAAAAATCCAGACAACCTGTTATCAGCTCTTTTTGGGAAATTCCTTTGTGCTTTTAATGTTTTTAAAAAGGCATAAATCATGCTTTTGTTAAGCCTTTCAGAGTAAACTATTTCCATATATAAGTTGATTTTTGCGTGATCTGGGGCCCTTTAATGTTTTTAAATTGTACAGTCGTGCAAATTAGGGATTGACCCAGTCCAGTGAAAATAGTCTTTTTGTTGTTTTTTAACATGTTTTTGTTGCATTTTTTTCGTGATAGACGACTTTTAAGCTTAAAATTTTATTTCAAAGTATTTCTTTATTCAAATCGTTGTGTATCATGTGCAGACGAAAAAGTGCTGTTTGAAAAAGCTTGTAGTTGTTATGTAAACTCTACAATTGACAGACCACAATCTCCCTGCAATGCTTTATTTTGATGCATCCACTTGTAGGTGAATAGATCCATGTCCTTCTTTTTCTCCTCATCTTTATTGGCATCTCAAAACTGTACGGCTGGATAGCGCCAATATTGCTTGCCATTTGTTGTTGCACAGATAATGGTATTTTGGGGTGCGAGGGACTGTAAGATAGCGGGAGAACGTTTAAACGGAGAGCTCTCAGTAACATGGAGGGGTAGGGGGCAGGGTTATTCCATGACATCAATCCCGTCCAAAACTCTGAGGTGAATTGCTAATGAACTACTGCCGCTCTGCAGCTAACTATGTCCTAGAGCGGGTCTCCCTTGGGGGGTCCTGGCTCGTACCAGGGGTTGTGGCGGGGGGATGCCCAGAACTCCTGGGTGGTGATGGGGTGCTCCTCTGGGGCTGTGGGCACTCTTCTCGGGTGGGGCCCTGCGTTGGGCCCTCCCGGCGCGGCGGGGGGGCTGCTCCCCTGGTTGGGCTGGGGCAGAGCTCTCTTCCCCCCATGCCTCCCTGCTCTCTGGCTCTGGGGGCCTCGTGGTGATCCTGCTGGCCCTGGCCTGGGTAGCGGTTGTGATCGCCCGGGGGGTGGTTGTTCTCTGCCTGCTGCCGGGTGGCGTTGGGAGTTCTGGCTGCCGCTGCTGCTGTGGCGGGGGTCTTGGTGTGGGGGTGGCTGGTCACTCTCCCTCCTTCTTTTCACATTCCACCATTCATTTAAAAGAACATAAACACTCACCTGAGCACAGGTGTTAGCTCACCTTTGCACTTATAGTTTGCATGATTGAATGAATGAAATATTTCACACTAGTTGGTTTAAAGACATAAGTATGCGTGTGTGAACGTTATCTGTATTGTGTGCATGCTTTGTGTACATGTTGACATTTGGACATCTTTGCAGCTAACAGGTGTGTTTATAACATCTGAATGTGTGTGTGGATAGGCCCCGCCCTTTGAGATTTGTATTACACTTGAACCTTACCGTAATGATAAACATCCAGTAAAGTTGTTGCTTTATGCTGCTTCATGGTTCTACACCCCCCCCCCCCCTCCTATTATCACCCTCCTATCCCCCCTCCTCTCTAACATCCCTCTCTCTTCTTCCCTCCTTTTCTTTTCCGTCCGGTCCAGCACCAAAGATTTTCAAACATGATGGAATTTAATAAAGTTTGGCCTCAACTACAAAAGGGGTTTATTCAGACATTCTTCTGGTTTGTCAGAAGATTCATAACCCCTGTTGTTAAAGTAAAATATGTCCAACACAAGAGGCCTTCAGCTCTCATCTGTTTGCCCAGCTGTTGGACAGGACAAGTTAAAAAAAAAAAAAAAAAAAAAAAAAACTATGTCCTAGAATACGGCAAAGGTATTTTTTTAAATTTTGGCTAAAAATAGCATTATAAAAGTCAACAACCACTGAGAACATGTTGTAAATAGATCAAAAGATGATTGGAGTGGATCTTTAAGCTACCTTAGAGCACACTTTATGTCTATGATTGTGTAGTTGTAGCACACTTGTGGTAAACGCTCTTTTGCTCTGATTTTGTATATGCTTACCCACTAAAATTCCCAGAAACAGAAATGTTGTTAATTAGGTTAATGAATTTCAAGTCTCTTGTGACGGCTATCCAGCTGCATTTTGGTAATGAACCAATTAGTTTCTCACGTAGCATGTTTGCTATCTTGCAAGCTTGAAGACGTGATGCAAGCCAAGTGTTGTTTGGCTGCTGACCAGCAGTGTAGAACTCTCTGCTTTACAGGCCATTTCTGTTCACCGGAAGACCAAAGTCCCAGGAATATTTCAGATTTTCTTTCCCCTTCAGGTTAAGAGAATGCTCTAGGGGTGCATCATATTTCTGATATTACAGTTAGACACGTTTTAGGGTTTTCTTATTTAGTGGAAAATTTTGAAAAAAATGTAGAAATTTTGTTTAAATGCCAAACAGAAGAGAACATTTTGTATACTGCTTTAAGAAAAAAAATACAATTTGTTGAATAGCATAAAAGGGATTTGTATTTTTCTGTCAGTGTATGTTGTAAAAATAGATATTAGGGAAATGGAGTACGCAAATGCTAGAAATTGTGCCAGTAATCATGATGTTTTAAACCATAAATAATGTAATTTAATGTAAAAAAATCAAACTGTTGCAGCATTTATGCTGTGAGCAATATGTAGAAGGGTTATCTGTCCTAGTATTGATCCTCTTTAAGGTAATAACCTGTGTTTTCAATTGCTTTTCAGAAATGAAATATAGTCTGATAGAAACTAAAATAGGCGTGATAAGAGAATCTAAGCCCTCAACCTGTAGAACGATAAGAGAATTACATCTCGGCATTTCACCAAACGCTTCTTTTGAACAGGCGAATTGAGGTTTGTCAGGTAGATTTTTTTTTACAATGGCAGTGTTACATCATTAGTACAGTGGGAATTATGACATAGTTTCCTGCTGGGCTGTATGCACAGCAAGATGGAAGCACGACTTACTGCAGGCAGACACAGACAGCTTCATTGCAAATGCTTTGTAAGAATGGAAACCAGCTTCCAAAAGTGATAACTCCATGTCCCGAAGCACCATCTAGACAAAGTTACCATTTTCAACATTTGAACATTTTTGCACAGATATGGCTGATTGTTCATTGAAAATACATGCACAAAAAGTATTATTTTATCCAATTTGAAGAAATTCATTTACAGTCGAGTTGCTTCTTTTCAATAACGAGTTAGATAATCAAATGACTTTTGGAATTTAATAACCTATCAAGACCTACAGTATCACACTCAAAAACCTGCAGACACACATATTTAGAGCTGAAGCTCATGCTTAATTTCATTGATGGTTAATGTTCCTTTATATTATTTGAACTAGCTGGTAGTTTAGTATTGGTTATTAATTCTCATGGATCTGCTAGGATACATCAATACCCCAAAGTCTTGCATAAAGGTTTGTTAAATTTGGTTTTGAAATTAATTATACCATTTTTTACATGTCACAATCTCATCAAATTGGCGTATATTTGTAAAATTAACAGAGACTGAGAGGAATATTTAACTGTAACTGTTATTATGTGTTCTGCTAATCTTACCAAGGATGCCAAATATAACACAGCCCACTAGTTATCATGTTAAAGAGGTTACATTTGATTTATACCAGTAAACAGAATTATTTCACAAAAATATATCTGAGATAAATTGGCACCAACATACAACATGAAAAATTAATATTTCTAGAAAGCTTTAAAAATGTGCCTAGTCAAAATGGGGACTGGAAATGACCAATCTTTAGATTTAGTTTTTGTTTTTTTTAAGTTCTGAGCCTGAAGTATTTCCTGACTCCGCTTTATCATTTTTTAAACAGTATGGATTTTTTTTTCCTGAAAGTATACAGTACAAGATTGTAGTGCTACTGTATTTGTGTGATGTATTTTTTTATTTTTATCAGTTCCATTGGAGATGCTAAGCATGTTTGTGTGCTTGGCAGGAACCAGCAATTCTAAAGTGCAGCCTTTGGAGAACGGCATCTGTAATGTGTTGCCAAACTGGTCTATAACATCCTACTTGAAAAATGTTTTTGAAGATTTTCCGATCCTCCCTAAATATTTACCCTAACAATTTAACAGGTCCCTTCCCCAGCTCCTGCTGACCTATCACAGTTGACTAATAAATGCAATCTGTAAATGCAAATGATGGATTTGGACAACTGTCCACAGCTGTTTTTTTATATATATGTTTTTTTGTTTAAATTGGAAGTTTTTAAAATGCTTTTGTTTTACCTATTTTTTTCCTATTTTTGTGGATCCGACTTCTTCAGTTGTTGTTATATTTTAAGGTCCTCATCCATATTTAGGAAGAAGACGAAAGAGGAAGGAGGAGGTTTCTGTTCCAGCCAGGACATGACTCTGTTGATGGGTAGTGGAACAGACAGATCCAGGTCTGAGAGGGTTCAGAGGAGATTCTTTGCCTAAGGATGCTAAAGAGATGACATTACATGTGCACGTGACCCTTTTTTTGGACTGCAGGAAGAACATAAACATCCTTTCCTGGGGGTTTGCTAGCAGAGGAGGCTGTGGGATTAGCAGCTGTTTTGTAGTGATTAGCCTCTGCTGTGTTATTATCTTTATATTATTCTTAAGGGGTTTAACTCGTCATATCAAGGACTGATATTCAAAATTAAGAAATTAGAATAGGGAAGAACATAAAAACTTGGTGATTAAACTGACTTGGCGGGCTTTAGTAACGCGCCTACAGTCCTGCTTTTTTTAAATTATGCCAGCTATATGTAGTCTTAACCGAAAATCTTTTAAGATCTTGAGAGTAATGTGACATTGTCATCCTTCATAAAATGAAAGGATTGAAAAAAGAAAGCACTGTGAATGTCCAATCCTATTGGATATGTTGCTAAATGTTGAAAAGCGTTTTGCTAAAAATCAGCTCCTTTAACTATATAAACCATTTTTATAAAAGTGTCAAACAGGCTGGTATTTCCATCGTGTTTGCATCTTTATTATTGTGAGATTAAGTGAAACATTCACGAGTCAGTCACCGCATATTATGCAGAGCAACTTTATACATGTAAACAACTGTCTCAAATGTACATGAGACTCCTGGTTATGCCTGTAAATAGCAGCTTTATGTTTCTTTGAAGGTAACGGCTTTTCTTCAGTTTGTTCACTGGCAAAACCAAGAAACTTTCCAAACACGTCTTTTGGTTTGGCTTTTAGCTTTGGGCTTATGACTTGGCTAGCGCTCAGAGTAATCAGACGTTTTATGTCATGCGATACGGCTTGTCAGGCGGATGTGGTGAACAGAATCCCGTAGTTTTCTAAATAAAACTTCCTTCTGAATCAGAAAATAAAAAGCGGAAAGAATCAGAGTTAGTGTATGCATTTTTTTCCCCTGTCTGCGGCCTGGTCCCATGCAGCCCTTGAATCGGTACTGGTTTGCGGCCCTGGGGTTGGGGACCCCCGATTTAATAGGAACAGGCAGCACGTTGAAAAACGGCAAGTTGGTGACACCCAAAACGTCAAAAAGTGACGCAGAGAGGGCCCCCCGAAAATACATCCATATATGACGAGTTGGGAGTGAGAATGTGTTGGTTGCAACGACAACAAGAGCTGCACCATTTAAAATAGAGGCGCCCATCGTATTAGTATTGCATCAAGTTCTGATCCAGGTCTGGGTTTGCTTGACCCAGCGTTTGGGTCGGGATCCGGACCGCGGTCTGCTAGTTAGTGACGCCTGATGTAGGGGTTCAAGTAGGTCTTTGGGGTCTTCAGGTGGGCAACCTTTCTACAAGTAGTGTTTGGTTATGTGATGCACATGACATAGAAACCTCAAAAGCATGTTCCCCTAACCATCCCCGCTTTGTCTTTATCCATACCCCCACCTCTATTAACAAAAACTACTAATCACCCACCAACTAGGGTTGTGCCGATGGACGATATCATCGTCCATCGTGATGGGTGACTGACATCCCGATGGAGAGACCACCATCGTGATGCCACGCCCCCGCCACGTTGCGAGTGGACCCCATAAGGCGCGGTTACATGTACAAAATATCTTGATGGGATCAATGGTAGGATTAGAATCCAACCGTGTACATGGGCCCAGAAAAAATGTTTTCAGAATATAAAAACGTTCACTAAGGTCACACTTTCCGTCGGAATAAATCATTCGCACATGCGCAGTAGGGTTTGAAAACCGGAAGGATATAAATTCCGCCGAGCGGCTTTTTTTTTTCAAACTTTATTGAATGTAACAATTCAATACAAAACGATGTTAAACAGCGCAGAGCGGCTATATTCATTGACATGTCAGGTCGGTAATATACGAGACGATCTTCTAAACGTGCTTTTAATAATGTTACGGTTTTTATGAAACACCTGTTCGCTCATCATTTGAATTTTAATCCGTGTGGTCAGTGCTTTTTCTGAACAAAGCCAGGATTAGCAGTATGCTAACACAGGCTAACAACATTAGCTTTGGGTGGCGCTGCATGCTGGCTGCACGTTAAACATGTAAGAATTACATCCACCTTTATTAAATCGGGAGACGACTGGAAACACAAATCCACGTCATTGTTTGAATGTTTTCTAAGGACTGAGCGACATTTCTGCTTTGAAGCTCAAACCGCTGTGTCTGCTGACGATCCGAGCTGTGCTCAGACAAACACTTAGACCCGGTTTTGAGTTCGGTAGCTCGTACCCCTAGAGCTGCGGGACGGATCGCAGTCCTAAATCTCCCACACATACCGCTCACGTAACCCCCCCCCCCCCCCCCCCCCCCCCCCTTCCCATCAAACACAAAGCTGTAAGTCTGCGCTCCGCCGGTCCACTTCGCTGGTTAAGTGCAGGAGCGGACTACTTCTTTTCTATTTTGTTTGTTACTTTTTTGTTGAAGTCACTTCCCTCAGTTTATACTGGATCATCGCGGATTAGTCATTAGTTGGGGAAATAAAATGAAAAAAGCAAAATAACGAATAGCAGTTATATAAGAACGAAAAATGCAAAAAATAGCCCCCCCCCCCGACGATGTCATCGTCCATCCCGATGGTTGACAGCAAACATCGTCAACGGCCAATTTAAGGGACATCGCCCAACCCTACCACCAACAAGCAGTTACTATACTAACACTAGTGGTTATTGTGATGATTATGACAGTTTGATACACTAACAAAGTCGGCAAAGCTGAATCTACACATTAAGGCCCCATTTCTGTAATGAGAGTTGCTTTAAGGGTGAACATAAGAAAAATAGTAAAAGTACATTTGAGAAATATATGTTCAACAGTGAAATGATGAAACACAATTAAGGCTAAAATTGCAATGGTATCAAAGCTAGCAAAAAAGTAGACAATTATACAAATATTGACAATAGTGGTATAACAGTATGAAAGACAAAAAAACAGGTGTTGTTTTGCGTTTTTAGTTTTTTTTAATTTATCGTTCTTGGCTTTAAACCTTGCTGGGTGTTTGATCAAAAGACGGTTTTTCAAGTCGGCCTTGTTGATTTATTATTTATTATTGGTTTACTTTAAAAAATATCACTCCGGTTTTTAAAAATCACACTTCAAATTCATTATTTGCCAATGGTTTTATCTCGTCAGTCTTTATCATTTTATTTTTTTGTGTTTTTCCCCCCATAATACTTTTATATAATGAAAACCTATTTTCTTGAAGCTACAGATCACTAGATTGGATTTGTATATGCAGACTTTACCAGGCTTTCTGGATGCGTTAATCTGAAAATAATGATGGTTTCTATGTCAGCAATATTTGCCCATTGGAGAAAAAAAGTGTTTTTTTTAGATTTCATGTGTTTTGTTTTTGTTGTTTTTTTTTGTTGTTTTTTTTTTTTTGCATATAATGAAAATATTTGTAAAAAAAAGACCCTTGTCACTGTCTATGGCATATATCAAATGGCTGATTCCCACATAAAATATATGTGCAGCCTTTTCTCTCAAATCTTGCTCTCAATAGTTAAAGTTGTTTTTCCTTTAGCTTTGCTTAGACCAACAGAAACATGTAGTGAAGGTGTTTGCGTCAACTGTATTATGAGAATCACTGAAACAAACAAGCCATACGTGACTATAAATATGACTTCACCCACATGTCAGAAACAGAGGCTCATGTTGCCATTGTAAGAGCAGGTGATTACTACAAATGTTTTTCTGGAACAAAAACTAAAATGTTTCCATGTGTACCTCTCTGTCTAGGTTCTCAGTCATCCAGGCTGTTGCCATAAAAATAGTAGGTCAAATACAGCAGTCAAGTGGAC
Source organism: Oryzias curvinotus (assembly GCA_023969325.1). Lineage (NCBI taxonomy): Eukaryota > Metazoa > Chordata > Actinopteri > Beloniformes > Adrianichthyidae > Oryzias > Oryzias curvinotus. The sequence goes on along the minus strand of CM043718.1, from coordinate 15,371,828 downwards.
GTAGTTTTGCTATCAGATTTGACAAACTTGAAATAACTTCAATAACAAAAGATGGAACAATTCCAGTTGACTGCTTTTTAAAATTTGTATTATACTTCTTCCATATGTAATAAACGATAACATAAAAGCCTCAGAGCAGTTTAAATCTTCTTTCTACACTGTAGTGGACATTATAATATGGTTGTTTTTCGGTATATAGAACTCACAACCTTCTGAATTAAATTTATCATTGATGCATGACTTATATGAATAAGGAATGATTTTACGCAAAAAAGCTGCTCGTTAGTGTTGTAACAAAAACATGGTTGGTCAGCCAGGTCTGGCATACCATTGGCTGGTCAATTTGGATGGGTTTGTCTCACACAGAACCCAAGCCCAAGCAGAAAAAAACCCATCAGAGTCTTAAGGTTTTTAAAGAAAACAGCTGCAACTGAACACAAAGAGAAAGATTTGAGCAGAAGCACAAGAATTCTGGGGAGGAAGAGCAAATTCAAAAGCCCAAATACAGATCATGCACATTACGCAGATTAAGCACAAATACTGCAGATCAGAATGCAATCAGGGCCATTTTGAATGTGAAGGACAGGTTTTAAGAGGAAGCACAATAGTATTTAAACATACTAACATTCAAATGTGGTCTAAAATTGAGAAACTATGCCTTTGATTAAAGTTTGGATCTTTGAGTTGTGGCGAGTTTTTCGTATGACACACACATTACCTTCCCTCTGTTAATGGTTTGATTAAAATAGAAAGAGGTTCACTGTCATCTGACACGACACTGCTGTTGCCTGCTGCTACTAGTTTAGAGGGAATCGGGGGTTACACTAGGCCCTGTGTCTGATTTAAGAAAATGAGTGTCTTATCAAAGCATTATTAAGTAACATGCTTTTGGCTAGGATTTAGCTCTCAGTTTCTTTCATGTACTGTGAAGGGCAGACAGCGTGTGTCCCTTCATGCACGCATGCACATCATGGTGGAGTCATTACTGGAACACTATAGAACGCATCAACATGCATAGAACTGTAGGAATTTGGATTGCTGTGCCTTGGGCCCACTACCACTCACTAGCTTATTTAGCTGCATTAATCATTGCTTGGCACTTAAGGATACCACTGTTTCATCATCCGTTAGATCTTGGCAGTCATTAATATATTTGGGTGTTCTGCTAAATAACTATTTGTGCGGGAATTCCTGAGCTTTCTTAATAAATTGATTTTAAGCTTTCTGACTGAATTGATTTCTACTTTTCATAAAATGCTTGTGTCAAGATTGCGCTAATCAGCAAAAGAAAGTATACAATCTGAAGACTGTCTGTCTTTTATTATTGTAATTTACTATAATTCAGTCTTAATTGCAAATTTATCATTATTGTGATCCAAATCATAAAAGTCAGCGAAAATTGCAATAATGGTAAACCTTAAATGTGCTAAAACAATCTTATGGCAACTTGAAATATTTAATGAATTGAATGAATCCCTTTATGCATTTGACCAATCAGATGGAGCCCTTCACGTTGTTGACCAACTTTTACAGGATACTGGTAAGTTGTCATAGGTTTAGCTTCAATTTGGAGCATAATGAATGACTGATGTGTCACGTTTATTTGAGTAAGTAAGTAAGTAAGTTTTATTTATATAGCGCCTTTCACAGATAAAATCACAAAGCGCTGAACAATAAAAATATACAATCTACATGAGTTCATGGTTGTCGGTCATCTACGTCAGCGCTAGGCCTGCACAATTAATTGCAAATTTATCATTATCTTGATTTCAAGCTGTGCAATATCCAAATCACAAACGTCAGATCTGTTTCAGATCTGAATATACATATACATTTTTTAGATATGTTTTTGGATTTGGCCTTAGACTATATCAAACGTAAAAAGATAAATAATCTGAGTAAAAAACTACCGGTAAGTAAAATGTTTTTTGTTTTTGTTTCTTGAGTGATTATTTTTTTTTTTCCCTTCCAAATTAAATAGTTTTTTTTTTAATCCTAAGTGAAACGACACAGAGATAGCTGGCCTACAATGAAACCTATATTGATAATATATTATTAATTATTCCTTGCTCAGCTAATAAATAAACTATAATCATAACTGGAAATAGATTGGATTTTGGTTTTAATTTATAAATGCTTTTCCTGTGATTATATTGCCAGATAAATGTTGGATTTTTATTTAAGGTGTGAAAAAACAAGAAGTAAAACATAAATGATTCCTGTTTGTGTTGAAGCCCCTTGAGGTAAAGTTGCTTTAAATGCCTCAACCCCCCAACACATTCAGCTCAGACTGCGGTGGGATGGACGAAGAGGCTAAACATAAATTAAACAGTGTTGCTTTTGTCTTTCTGGTTGCTGGATGATTAATTCATCCTAAGTGGATGAATGAAAATGTACCCACTTGGACATCCTGGCCAAACATGAACTGCAGCTTTTTTCTTTAAAGTACATATCAGATTCAGCTGCCAATCTGTTTGAAAAAGCTTTTTTTTTCCAAAAAATGTAAGTTTTACAGTATTCTGGTAAGTTGTCATAGGTTTAGCTTCAGTTTGGAGTATAATAAATGACTGATGTGTCACGTTTATTTGAGCTAATCTATTTTTTCAGGCTTAAAGGAGGAAGTGGTTCACTGATTCTGTTGATGGCTTATTTTAAAAAATCTAATTAGGTTATTCTATTCAAGCAAAATCTCCTGGGAAGAATTAGCAGCTATAACTGTAACAGATCCATTTACCATGCTCTATCTACTTTTAAATGATTGCTATGATGACCACTTACTACTTAGGGTTCTCTTGACCCTAAGCGTATTTTTTTCAATTTACAAATTTAACTTTTAACATTTAGCATGACTGGGGTTAACAATCGTGTTTTCATTTATTCAAGGACAATTTGAGTAATTTTACACCCTAGTGACAAAGATGATTTAGAAAGGAAATCAATGGAGCAACATGAAAGCTAGCAGCAGCAGCTCCTGCAAAGGCTGTGTGCTACCATCAATAAGTGTTTGGTTGCTATTTTAAGTAGCTGATTTAGAACTTCTTATATTCATGTTTGAAATTGTATGCATTAGCAAGCCTTTAAAGTTGTTTGGTAAAACATTCCTGTACTTATGGGGAGTTTACAGCATACCTTCTGTTTTGACATAAAACTCTTGAGATTTTAACATCAATGTCAGACAAAGGAATTCTTTGTCAAGTGCTTTTTGATTTTCTTACTTGGTCTATGCATTGTCAGTGTGCTCAATTCACCAACATGCATGCTTTTGGGTGTCATACAGTGCGACAAGGTGCATAGGGACCAACAAATAAATGTGGGAAAATACAAAAAAAGAAAAAATGCTTAATATTTTTCTTTTGGTTTGTTGTGCCTTTCTTATTTTCATTGCTTATAAATCTTTTCCCTAAAACTTAATTACGACCGGGTGTGGCTTTACTGTCACAGACGTGGAGGAAGAGTCTCCACGCTGCTACATTTACCTAAAGGAGCTCATCGGAGTCAAAGGCTCTCACGCGCGGTCGCGTGGCACGCGCTCAGTCTACTTACACATGCACGCGCCCTAACACACACGCGACCTGACACACATACTCATTCTACAACGCCTGTATAGTTAGTTCATTAGTTAGATAGTTATTTTTTACTGTTATTTGTTAATAAAGAATACTGCGCTGTAATTATTACTTGTATATTCATTTGTGACGCGGCCACCGTAGGATTTTGTTTCGGGAGAGGACGGGGGGGGTAACTGCGACTCCTGCTGCTTCATCATCAAGACGGGGTTTATTAATTTATTTAAAACTTTAGACCCAGATATGAGCTGCATCGATAACTTTTTAGAAAATGGTTCTACTCTCAAGGTGAATGTTTGTCTCATTTTAGTCTAGACTACAAAGTGTGACTGAAAACACAGCTGGGACTTTAAGGAAGTAACCTTTTTATTTTGGACAAGTGAAAACAAGAGTAGAATAACAAAATAGGACAAAAACAAGACAAAAATTATATAAAACAAGAAAAAATTATATAAAACACAACAAAATTATATAAACACAAGTCCAAAAGGGAGTGAGAAGAAGACAAATTTTATACTTAACTTTGATTCCAAGAGTGTGTTTATTTATTTATTATTCATCCCAGAAATGGGGGCTACATTTGTCTTGCATTTGATTAAATAAAAGCAACATTTGCTTTAAGTTGGCTGCCGTTTGTACTTATTGCTTTCCTTAAGTAGGGGGGGGAAAAAATCGGGGAAAAATCGGAAATCGAATTAAAAAAAATAAAATCGGAGATTTTATTTTTAGGCCATATCGCCCAGCCCTACGAACCGTTCTCTTCCAGAAAATATAAGGATTGTTCCTAATGAATGTATATTTTTTATTCAGCTAATGGGAGATTACTGGCTGTGCGCTCAGCTTGCTTTAATAGCCTTCAAGGAGTCCTAATTAACCAGACAGTTGTGTAATTGTGTGATGTTGTTGTACTATATATGACCTTTTGTAAAACTTTGGATTCTATGGTGCTCCTTCATTACACTGGTACCTTTGATACTCTAATACCAATACCCTAAATGTATGAGTATTAAAATATCTTTCAAGACATTCAAAATATAGTTTCTGATATTATTTTAATCTTTTTTTTATTAGAAGTGCATATCTCTACCAGGCAATATCATCAAGAGCTGAACAGAGGACTTACGGTAATTTAATTTATGAAATTGGCACAACCAACCTACTGGACAAGAAACATAGCTGGAGCATTCTCTCTGAGGCAGACCTTGTTGAAGTTCCACGGTTAACTCTTTTAGTAGCAGGTTGCTGTTGATGGATGAGAGTTATTCTAAATGGCTCTAGGCTTCGCAGATATTAATGGGTTTGATAGCATCTACCTTGGAAATACACACGTACACACAAAAACATACTCTGAGTTTTCGTTCTGACTTGCTGGGGACAGTTGCTATAGTTGTGTTTTTGGCCTGTTTTTCATGTGTTGTATATTGCTTCATTCGAAGCGGGAATACTAGATCAGACATCTGAAAGATTTGTTAAAAAATTAAAAAAGTAACAGCGCAATTTGTATTCACTGTGAAGACAAAGGAATCTTTTTTAACTTTGTAATCATAATTCTAGTTTCATTGAAATGTAATGTTTCTAATATTTACTAGATTATTCTAGCTAATACCCAATTATCGTCAAAGGACACAGAATGCTTTCATTTTCTGTTTTTTTTTCAACAAGTAAATAACTTCCATTATGGTACTGTACCTTCATTAACTCTTCTGTCAGTTATAGTCCCTCATTTGTGCTTTTGTTTGGGTTTGTTGGTAGTGCTGTAACATATACTCTGACACTTGTGATTTGCTCCTGAAAATACAAGTATGAATATTCGTGACGTCCAAGATTGAAGATTTGCAGTCTTTATAAATATTGTAGAGTGTAGTAAGAATACAATTTGAGAATTATGTATTTATTGCTTTGTTGGATTTTGAGTTTATAAACTAAAAACAAGCCGAATACGCAGCACTACTGTCACCAGAAGTAAACAATCTTTAAAATAAAGTGTTGTTGAAGCTTATCGTTTTTAAAGAAAAATTAGCGCGTGTTTTTTTTTATTTGGAGTTGGAAAAAAATAAGACTGAAGTTTCGCTTACTGACATAAGTTTAAAAAAAAAAAAAACTAAGTTGCTTTAAAACCAGAGCTTTACCGCCAGTGTTTACATTCTTGTGATTCTGTTAACACTTCAACAGTTGACGCAATTAAAGGTAACGTAGTGAAGTGATTACATAATCAACGTGGAACAGCTGATTCTGCTGTGGAGAAAAGCGGCTTTTTATAGCAGTGTGCAATACTTTAATACGTAAACTGTTGCAGAACTTTGAGGATTGAAAAACTGTGAAGAACATTTTCAAGATTTGTTGTCAAATGATCCAAAACAAGAGTTATGTTTGTTTTTTATGTTCATGTTACTACTGAACTAAACTTTTTTTTTTTTTTACCACTCCAAGGTTGCTACATATTCATTGTATGAATATGTACAATGACAATAAAGAATTCTGATTCTGATTAACCCAAATGTTGACGAAATAAACAACTGACAAACACCATTTCTTTCAATCTAAATCTTTGTGATTGTATCCGTTTAGTTGATTCTGATGTCCTGTTCTAAATAAAGATATAATTGATGGTGATTGACATATAATTTTAATTGTCATGCATCCAGTAAGAAGACAAACATAGCAACTATTAAGACATATTACATAAAAATTAAGAATCTTGGTTCGATCTGTGAATGGTTTAAGGCCACTGCTCCGTCTGCTCAAGACGTGTTCTATGGTTGTCTTCAACATTAATAAACTAGTCTCATCCATTATTTTCTCTGTCTGCCTTTTCCTGCTCAGAAACCTACAGGATCATGTGATATCTGTCATGGGATTGGGTAAATCCTTGACCGGTCATTAATTCTTTGTAGGACAAATGAATGGGACATATAGACTGAAAACTATACAAAAAAGAGTATCTTAAATAGGGTTGGGCGATGTCCCCTAAATTGGCCGTTGACGATGTTTGCTGTCAACCATCGGGATGGATGATGATATCGTCGGGGGGGGGGTATTTTTACATTTTTCGGTCTTATATAACTCCTATTCGTTATTTTGCTTTTTTCATTTTATTTCCCAACTAATGAATCATCCGCGATGATCCAGTATAAACTTAAGTGACTTCAACAAAAAAAGTAACAAACAAAATAGAAAAGAAGTAGTCTGCTCCGGTTTGGGCTGTGTCTGGCTGATGTTATTCTTACATGTTTAACGTGCAGCCAGCATGCAGCGCCACCCAAAGCTAATGTTGTTAGCCCGTGTTAGCATACTGCTAATCCTGGCTTCGTTCAGAAAAAGCACTGACCACACGGATTAAAATTCAAATGATGAGCGAACAGGTGTTTCATAATAACCGTAACATTATTAAAAGCACGTTTAGAAGATCGTCTCGTATATTACCGAGCTGACATGGCAATGAATATAGCCGCTCGGCGCTGTTTAACATCGTTTTGTATTTAATTGTTACATTCAATAAAGTTTGAAAAAAAAAAAAGCTGCTCGGCGGAATTTATATCCTTCCGGTTTTCAAACCCTACTGCGCATGTGCGACTGATTTATTCCGACGGAAAGTGTGACCTTAGTGAACGTTTTTATATTCTGAAAACATTTTTTCTGGGCCCATGTACACGGTTGGATTCTAATCCTACCATTGATCCCATCAAGATATTTTGTACATGTAACCGCGGCTTATGGGGTCCACTCGCAACGTGACGGGGGCGTGGCATCATTCATTCCATTCATTCATTCAAATACTTGTTTACATGTAACCGTATGGCATCCACTCGCAAAAATGAACGGGGGGAGGGCATCACCTTGGAACTTATCTAACTCTACATCTATATATTTAAAGTCCAGCAGACGAGCTTCATCCAGCCAGGGTTGGGGACAGTCAGGGGCGCGAGTCGAGCCGGAGACAGGAACCACAGCCAGGTTATGGAGCAGGAGCAGAGACGAGGTACACAGTCAGGAACAGGAGCACGGATGGGCCAACTGGAATCTGGAAGCACTCCCACTCCCCAGGAGGGGAGAGGGATAGAGGGACAATACATGAATCGTACTGCACCAAACAGAGGCATGGATAACTAAATGATAAATGATGATCACAGATAGAGAAGAGAGGAAGTGTAGAGGTAGATGAGAAAAGAAAAGTATTGGAAAAGGACAGAAAAGAGGACAGAGCCCCAGAGCACCATAGTTACCCCAGCTTCAACTTCTAGCAGCCTTTTAAAATAATAGTTATTGTTATTTAGTTTAATTTAAACAATTAACATTAAGTTAAATAATCTCTGAATACTAACTAGTCTGACAATAAGCCTGTCCAAAGAGGAATGTTTTCAGTCTAACTTTGAATGTAGAAACTGAATCGGCCTCTCTTACATGAGCTGGGAGTTTATTCCATAAGACAGGGGCTTGGTGGCTAAACGCTCTACCTCCAACTGTACTTTTACTAATTCTAGGAATCACAAGCAGTCCTGCATTTTGCGAGCGAAGTGTTCTGATTGGATGGTAAGGGACTATGAGGTCATTAATATAGGACGGGGCCATTCCATGTAACGCCTTATAGGTTAACAGGAGGATCTTGAACTTAATTCTAGAATCAACTGGGAGCCAATGGAGCGAAACTAACACAGGAGTGATGTGATCTCTTCTGCTAGTTCCTGCTAACAATCTAGCTGCTGCGTTCTGAACAAGCTGGAGACTTCTTAAGGAACTCTTAGGACACGCTGCTAACAAGGAGTTACAGTAATCCAGCCTCGACGTAACAAATGCATGGATGAGTTTTTCAGCATCACTCTTAGAAAGTATATTTCTGATCTTAGCAATGTTCCGCAGGTGAAAAAATGCAGTTCTACACGCCTGAGATATGTGAGCCTTAAATGATAAATCTTGGTCAAATAATGGTGGTCTCTCCATCGGGATGTCAGTCACCCATCACGATGATATCGTCCATCGGCACAACCCTAATCCCCCACAACCCTAATGTGGGCGGCCGTGGTGCAGTGGTAGGGCGGTCGACTCATGATCGTAAGATTGCAGGTTCGATTCCCACCTTGCACACCCATGTGTCGAAGTGTCCTTGGGCAAGACACTGAACCCCACCTTGCCTCTGGTGGGAGGTTGGCGCCAGTGTTCGGCAGCGGAGCCACCACCAGTGTGTGAATGTGTGTGTGCATGGGTGGATGGGACTGTGACTGTAAAGCGCTTTGGGCCTTTGTAAGAGAGTAGAAAGCGCTATATAAGTATACGCCATTTACCATTTACCATTTAATCTTAAACCATGGAAAACAATTCAAGTCCAGACAGGAAAAATTCTACCTAGGATTTATATCTCAATGTTGTTGGGCATAATTCAAAGCCATCAAACCTGTAACTCTGGTAAACTCTTGACTCTGAAAGATCTTTCAACATATTCTTCTGGGAGACTGATTTTTGGTGTGTAGTTTTTTATAAACACTTTGAGCTGGAAGACTTGGACATACATTTCAGAACAAACCCATTAAGGATACCAGAAAATCTTCGATAACATATCTGACTAGTCAGAGAGCACTGAAAGGAAAATAAATGTACTCATAAGCAATTTGAAAGGTTTTTTGTTGTAAATATTTCTGTACTCCAATTTCAACATATTTTGCAAACCCCTGATGATGCCTTAAATGTGTAATCCCATCAGTTGCAGTCTTCTATATGTTCTTCATTAAGACATGCTAATTATACTGAAACTATGACCATAAATCTTGGTCAGCCAAAACTAAGACCGATTATGTGGTGAACCCAAAATGGAAAAATGATGCTGACACTGACTTTCACATGACATTTGTGGAGAGCACATGTTTTTTGCATGCATATTATAGATAAAGCACACATTATTTATTAATCATTTGAATAGTTCATTTCAAATGTTACAGTATTTGTTTTATTTGGTTTATAAATTTATGTATTTTACCAGACTTATGTCCAATAAATAATAATTTCTCACAGGACAGTATGTCTTTGGTTTTGGTAGGCTTGATTCTGTTGGATCAAGTATGAGGCGTCAGCCTGTTGGACCAGCAATGTGTTTCGGGTTCGCCCTGTTGGACTCTACCAGTTCTCCAGAACAGGAAGAGGCATAATAAAAAGAAATAAAAAGAAAGTATTGACAGGGAGTCAAATACAGCTGATTACTACATGTCTCAATTTCTTTTCTTCCATCAGCATTAAATTGTCAGGAGACTGGTGTTGGAGCCAGAAAAAATAGTTTTTAGGCAGTGATCAGCAGGGAGCCCTGAATGCTTTGCTTTATGGTGTAAAAGGGGAATTTATAAAGAAAATTGTTTTTCTGTGCTTGAAAACATTGTTGATGTACTGAAACAAAAACCAGTTCAAAGGATTTAGGAAAACCTCTTTGATGTCTTACTTTGTTTTGGGCGGTTTGTTTTTGAAAATGTTATACTTTGAGCCTTTCAGATTTACAGGTGCTGGTACATTACTGATTCACCTCTCCATCTGTACTTATGTCCTGTAGTCATTCTACCATTGCTGTGCATTGCAAGTGGAAAAATTCAAACGGTCGCTACTCACTTTGTTTTCGCTATGCTCTCTTTTTAGGATCAGGAATGACATAATGGGAAAGAAAGAAAAAACTACCAATGAGATCTTTTCTGTAATCATTCTTCTTTTTTGCCATTTATTTATTTCATTTATTTGAATCTACATTTCTTTGTCAATATCTCAGTTTAAACAACTCAATTATTAGTGGTTAAATCCCATGCTTGTCAGTGATTTTCTTTTTGGTCTGTGTTCTTATGTTTAATGTACATCTTTGGTTAACATGGCATTTAGGCAATTACAAAAGGGCTAAACGGTATCAAATTAGCATTATTATGTTGTGGCCCTGGTACAGAGGTGGGCCAGTCGACCTCTGATCAAAGGATTGCAGGTTCGATACCCGCCTTGCCCCCCCCATGTGTCGAGTGCCCTTGGGCAAGACACCAAACCCCACATTGCCTCTGGTGGTCATAGGTTGTGCCAGTGTGCGGCAGTGGAGCCACCATCAGTGTGTGAATATGTGCGTGAATGGTACTTTGACTGTAAAGTGCTTTGGGCCTTCGAGGAAGGTAGAAAAGCGCTATATAAGTGCACGCCATTTACCATTTTTTTTAATGATTATAAACAAGACACAGGAGAAACTATAAGATTCAGTGGGGTGCTAATAAGCCAGTTGTGTGAAAAATTTGCTGCTACTGGTCACTATTTGATTGGTAGGTGCATCTTTAAACTGTTTACAGGTTACATCAACATAATGCAATAAAATGAATGAACATATTTTAGAAGACTTTTAAATCATCTAGCTGAAGTACAACATTTACTTTAAAACTTCATTGAAAACTGTAAATAAATGTCAACATTTTTCCATTCAGCTGCAGACTTAAATATGATGCTCTTTGGATGAATTACCATCAGAGTGAAATATTTCACTTCCCTGGGAATGTGCTGTGGTCCACTATGCAAACCATAATCATCATAAATATAGATGCTATAAAATCAGCACAAACATGGATGATCTTACAGATGAATAGAAACAAACTATGAATATATACATTTTTGTTTAAAAAATGGCCAGCTCAAGTACTTGAAATAACCAACATCCTAGGTGTTGTGCACAGTGTGGGCTTTTCAGAATAAAGCAGCAAAATGAACATTCCTAAAAAGAATGGTTCCTAAGGTTGTGTTTTTTTTATTTTTTTTTATTTTGGTTTCACTCTAATAGCTCACCAGGTTTATATAAAAAACAACGTTTACAACTAGTGCCAAAGATGATCACATTAGAAGAATCAAATCCGTCAACTGAAATTGGAACAGAAATTATAATGTACTACTTTAAAAGTCAATACTCAGTGTTGTGTATCACTGTGTTCTATGTCAAGGTAATAGAAAACTTAGTGCTTGGATAGTTTTTCCCCATCAAAATAATATAGCTAGGATTTAATTGAACATGCATTAAAATATGGTGTTTTTTCACTGTGGCATTATGAGTATTTGTAGTTTTTTTTTCCCTTTTTTTTTCTTTTAAATGAATTTTATTTTCTCTAAAACAGCTCTTGAAATGGGTTAAAACGGTCAAAAAAGATTGTTTACAATGATGTGCTGCATTTTCAACCCATTCTTTCTTAGTGTGCATTAAAAGTGGGCCTCTTTTTGGCGCGTTTGTGATTGTTGACATTGTTCACACTTCTCCTGAAAGAATTTTCTCACAATGTGATTCAATGGCTCCTTCTGTCTGAATTCCATCTTGCTCTCTTTGCCAGAAGAAGCTGGATGTGTCATGGCCTCTGTTGTGCAGCTCTTGTATAGAAACAATAAAAAAGAAGACTCCAAGATTACTAAAGCAGATAGAACCATAATTTTGCCAAGCCAATTTAGACATTATTTACCTGTTCTCCAAGAATTGGAATATAGAAACAACAGGTGGTACTTCATTAAAGACTACACATTGTTTGCTAATGGCATCAAGATTAGATTTTGCCAATGCACAATGAACAAAATAGCTATGCTGATGCTTTTCACAATGACATGCAAAAAAAAATGTGTTTAGCCTCTTATTACCTGGAAACTCAGTTGTGTCCAAAGATGATGTTCAAAATTCAAACTTAGAACTCTAATAGATGTGGAATTTTATCTGTACACCCATCTGGTCTTATCCATCAGGCATCATGTTTTCTTAAACTATAGAAAGCTTGTCTTTTTTACGACTGTACAGAAACTTTGCTGTGCATCACTAACTGGAACAACATTAAGGTGATGGCAGTGTTTACTCCCTCTGTCAGTTGGGAGTCACATTATGGCTTGTCTGCATCACCAACACATCTTTTTGTTGTAAAGAGGCGAAAACATATAAGCCAAGATTAGATCATAAATTGTTAATACAATAATAGAAATATTGATAAATTGAACCTATTGTTTTTCTATATTTGATGATGAAAAGATACTGAACTTAAGATCATTAACACTCTTAGATGGTTGATTTTCCTGACTGATTTTGATAAAAAAAAATTATATCAGGACTTTGTCAGAAAGGCATAATTTATGGAGTGTGCTCCAAGCAGCTCCTGTGTCCCCTCTGTACTGCTGAATTAGGTTCTTTTGGCTTCAGATGTTACACACTCAAATTTGGGTTTCAAAATGGACAGTGACTGACGGACAAAACCACTTGGATGAATGGTGAAATGTTTTAAAAGCGAAACTGTAAAGTTCAGATACCATGACTAAAAGACAAATTGGACAGTGGTTTAAAACCTGATAGTCAAATTAGTTCAATGGTATGGCCTAGTCTCTTTAATTTAAGGTATTAAGTGAGGACAAAGCCTTTTTTTTTTCAAATTGGCACTTTAAAATAAACTTTGCCTTCATTGCATATTGGCAGGATTACTGCAACTCCCTTTGTTTTGCCATCAGTTAGTCGTCCCTTCCGTTTCCCCAACTAGTGTAGAATGCTACTGTTCGTGACCTGGTTGGGGTGCACAAGAAACTATATTACACCAGTTTTGGCTTCCCTTCGCTGGCTACCAGTTAATTTTAGACTTTATTTTAAGATTTGTTAAGTTGTATTGAATCTTGAGACAATTTTGTACCCTTGCTCCTCTCTGAGCTGCTCTCTCCCTACACTCCAGCTCAGTGCCTCAGGTCAGCTGATTAACTTTTTCCAAAAGTACCATGGTCCAAGAGGAAGCTCGGAGGGGATCAAGCTTTTTCTATCTGTGCACCGAAGCTGTAGAACACTTTACCACAGGATAATCATCTTTCACCTTCACTGTCCATTTTTAAAGCATGTCTTAAAATCTTCCTTTGGTTTTTGGTTATTATTGTTGAGCTTCAGTGCAGGAAACGTATCAGTGTATGAATAAAGGGGTCATTACATTGCATACCTTCATTAGGAGAGAAAGGAGAAATGCCTGTAAATGGTTGTTCCCCATCATATGACATGCCTGTCTTCTCTAACAGACTGCTGGCATTCACAAACTATTAGAAGTAATTTTGACTGAACAGGGTCATGGAACTGTTCAGCTGGAGGAAGTAGGTTACCACTCTTATGATGTTAAGGATGTTTGACATCACCTGCTGTGGGATTAAGCTCAACTGTAGTGCACTGTATACTATGTTCACACAACATTCTGTCTAACTGTTATCAATAAAACAATATATTCCTAAAGTAAACACAAAAGTGCATATCTGAAATATTGGTTGTAAAAAATTTGGTTTGCAATGATTGGGGAATTTGGCTATGTATTTATCATTTTTGATCTAAGCTCAGCTTTCTTTTAACTTGGATTTTAATTAAAAAATAGGTCTACAAGAATTAGTGGAAAATCTTCAATAGGAGAATGCCTTATTTGGGGCTTTAATTATGTGCTCTATAGCTAGATGACTGAATATTAATTAAATGACATGGTGACATCTCTTACTATAATGTATTATGGTAAAGGCTGAGGCAATTGCAATTAGGTCTGTAATATACTGAAGTAAATTTGTAAAAGTGTGTTAGACAGCAACTTCCTTTACTAGTGAAGAGAAGAAAGAAGATGCCATGTTCACATACATTGGACTAAGGTCTTCAGTTAATTTGTTTGTATATACATTTGACATGACTGTCTGACATTGTGCATCGAGTACACCAATTACATTCGGCATAGCGGAATTAAGATGCTTTTTGCTTCTCTGGAGGAGAAATGTGCAAACTTACTGTTTTTGGAAGAGTTTTCAAACCTTTTGTTAATAATATTGAATCATTTGGCCAGAGCCTGTATCACAGACAGTTTTAGACAACTTTAGTATAGTAATACTCCCTTAGAATTAACTTAAAAAATCAATAGAATCTCAAATCCCTGTTATACTAGGTTCCTTTGTAGTGTAATAACCATATCTAATGGACTAGAATAGCTTAATTTTAAGACTAGGATTGTGGCTATTGTGCATAATTTCATAGAATTATGTAAATGTGTGGCCCATAACGAGGGAAATTTCCACAGACCCTTTAAAAAATATATAGGTTAATAGTGTTCTGTACTGTAGTCTCTGTCAGATGAACTTGATATGTTTGTCCAAAATCTGCCGTGGACATCATGTTTGACATGCCTATTTTTTATTTTGTTTTAAACTATGGTTGCAAAATTTCTCAAAAAAAAAGGTGCTGCTTTATGCATACGTATGCATAAGTTCATGTGTAGCAAAAAAGTGATGTTTACCTTTCCTTGACAGCATTTAATGAATATTTGGTCAGTTTTATTTATGTAGTGCAAAATTACAACTATAGTCGTCTCAATAGGCTTCATACCGGTAATTGTATAATAAACATGAATTCATTTTAAAATGAATCATTAGATAAAAGCCATTTATTCCTGAGAATTGGTTGTGCATTCAGCTTGTCCTTGTGCATGTGCATTAGTAACAGGATTTGTCCAGAAACCTGCATTAAGCACTTAGTAGAAACCTGTAAAATGAAGAAAAAGCAGAAGAGAAGAGAAAAACATCCCTCCTTCATATTAATTACAAACTTTTTTTGTTAAGAGTATTTTATTTATTTAAGTCTTATTTCGCACTTTCTGCTATCTTCTCTGGAGACATTATCCTCAAGAAACAAAGCTGTCAACTCTCTGGAGGCCAGCCATGCCCCTGTGTCTATTTTTACCGTCAAGCCTCTGATTGGTCAGCAAGGTGTGTGGATGCTCACGTTGTGTCATAAGGTACCTCTCTACCATCTGTTGCCCGAAGATGAGCTGTTTTAAATCTGACCACGCCTTACCAGCCTTCCTCAAAACACAACCTTAGGCTAGCTCTGCTCTTTTGTGATACCAGCTATATTTGTGGAAGGTGGACTGTCTTTTCACTAAAATCAAGAGAATAGTAATTAAATCCCTTTTGAATTAGATAACTTTTTAAGTTTAATTTTCCTGCAAAGTATTTGTAACTATATGTAATTTGAAAAAAAAAAAAACATTTAAATTGCTTTTGGATATGTTGAATTATGCTAAAAGCAAATCAATCCTTAGCAACTAGAAGTAAAAAATTACAGATTAGTGTAGCAGGTGTATTAACAGGTGGTTTCTGACTCACTGTTTGCATCATCTATGAGCAGAATTCTTTCTCTTTAGGAGGTTATATGGATTGTACTAATTTATGAATGCCTTACAAACTGAAAAATAGCAGGAGAGGCCATTTTCTTGTAGCTCTGTGAAGCAGGGGTCTGTCCAGATGCAGCATCTTACATTTTTTAAGCTGATAATGTTTGAAAGGACCTACAGCAGCTGGAAAAATGGTTGTTCTAGCAGGCTGGATAAACACGGATAAATAGCCCTAATTAAAGCATTAACCAAAATTGAATTACTTTCGGTTTGGGCACATAGAAAGACCAACAAATTACCACAATGATGCTGCTATCAATTAAGGATATGCTGGACAGTAACCACTCAGATATAGCAGCCCACAGGGAGTTTGCTAAAAGGCACTTACATTTTTTTATGCCACAAAAAGGAAAATCCTCTAATCTGAGTCAAGAGAGATACCATTTTTAATTAAAGCTAAAAGCGGTGTGGAAGCGCCCACAAGGGAAGTAGCAGCCCCACCCAAAACAGCCTACTGTTGTTCATCACGTTCTGCCATTTTTAGCAGAATTTTTGAGGATAAAGCTTTAAGAAGAACCTGCTCTGTAATTTTCTAGTCCACTAGACTATTCAACACGTGTTTGCTTTAAAGTGTAGTATTTTCTTAGTATACGCAGTATTTCACTTTTAATCCTTACAAACACATATTTGCCATTTAGGCTGGCAGCTGTTGGAGTTTGTATTGATATTTTCAGGCTGAGACCTCTCCTGGGAAATTTTTAATAACTTTCTATATATTTGGGCTGCAGTAATGCAGTTTTTTCAATAGTGAAACCATTATCAGCACTTAGCATACCTATAGTGAATACTATAGTATAAACCCTATACCACTGCTTGGTGAATAAACAGCTCTGCTAACTACATGGAGATGCCAGCACTCTTGGTGTTTTTGATTCACAATTCATGTCAGACAACATGAAAATGTCAGTTTTAGTACATTTCTGTGAATTTTTTGGTAGTATGTTTACTTACAATCAAAACAAATTGGTAGAATTGTGGTCCTTTCTGCATCATGAAGTGCAAAACTGTTTGGGATTTCCAGAAAAAACATAGAACACTGATTTTAGATTAAAAACATCTCCCCAAGAGTTTCAGGATCTCCAGATGGGATCAAGGTTTACATTTAAACAAGACAGCTACATGCTAAGAAAACACAGCCGTGGCTTTGGGAACTCTCTTTGAAAGTCCTGCAGTGACCCAACTAACGCTTGGACTTGAGCCCAGTGGAGCATCTCTGGAGAAACCTGAAACATGGCTGAGCTGTACACATTGCTTTAGTTTAGACAGTTCTCCCCTGGTAGAGTAACTGCTACAATGTAAAAATCCTTAAAAATAAAACAATATGCCATTAGGGCTGTGTGGCTAAAAGTGGCAATTGTTTTCATGACATTGCTTTATTTGCATGGCTTTTCTTGGCTGATGTGGTTGCAGATTCCACTGAAATCTCTGCTAATGATGCCTGTGCTATTGCTTTCCCAGTGGCAAGCTTTAAAAAAAATAAAAATAAAAGGTAATTCTAAAGTATTTTCTTGTGTATCTAAAGTTTTCTTTGAGACTGATTGTATTCAGAGAGGAAGCATCTTTAGAGAAAATGTAAGAGTGCCAAAAATGAAATGAAACAAATAAGCTTTTGTGGGTAAAAAGATAACTTTTGTACTATGATCACAATCCACTGCTCTGATTGTACAAAAGGCTACATCATTTCTGTTTTGTTTGGGATCTCATTCTGCTGTTTTGAATCAGGATAAATAAAAACAAACTAACTATAATGAGATAAATATTTTCATTGTTTTGCTTTATTTTAACGTTATATTCTTAACAAATGAATATGTGTTCCACTTTGAACAGGAAACAAAAGTACTTGTAACCAAAGACATAATCTGAGGACAGGAAAAGCCCAGCGGAGGCATCATTTTTCAGGGGGACTCTTGTTTTTAAGCTGGCACTTGATGCCTAGCAGGATATTCCAATTTCTGTTAGATTTTGAAAAATCTCCACCAGCAGATGTCTGTGATTGACTGCTGGTGGTTGATGTCCAAATGCTCAGCTCCAGCCAACTGTTTCCATGCCAGCAAGCAGTGAAGAGAGAAGGCCACAGAGCACATTTTTTAATATGCCACATATCTGGTCATGAAATCTGTTTATGCACCTGGATATTCTCCTTTTTATTAGACTGCTCTCAAGCTGTCTTTGTCATGTTGAGTTTTGATGGAGACATACTTGTACATACTTTTAGAATTGAATCCTAACACTCTGGCCTTATGCTTGATGTCAAGACAACTTTCAGATTATCTTCCTATCTAATATATAACTGTAACTTTGTGTTTCCAAACACTGTCCCCCCAAAAAAATACTAAATTCTCAAGCGCAGCCTCTTTGCCCTGCCTATTGCTCTGTCTGGCCCTATCCAATATGATGCATTCCCTCTTATTGATCCTTTTTCCTGGTGGAGTCACAGGCAGGCTTTTCCGGCTCATCCCAGCTTGTCTGCCTCATGAATGGTCACACAGAGAGAGCTGTGTATAAGTGCCAGACTGGGGTTCTGTGTTGTCAGAGGCATCTTGTGGCTGAGTGCTCATTTTGTCTCCCTTTCTTCAGCCCTCCTTCTCTTGCAGTCCCCCCCCCCCCATTGCTGCAACACTAATTATCATTGATGCATAAAATTTTGCAGAGGCGGCTGCTGTTGTTGTCTCGTTTCCTTTTTCATCCTAATAGTTTTCTTTTAAAGGTAACAAATTAGAGGGTTTCAGACTTTGAAGGGAGAATGTCGTGACTAGCACAAACAGGAAATCAGTGGTGAACTGTTGTAATGATTTATCTGGAAGAATGAGCTTCTTCTTTGTGACAGTCTGATGATTCATTGTGTTCACAGAGATGTTAACATTTCAGTCTTTATTCCCGCCACACAAGCTCTCTTTTCTTGTTTGTAATCACTACCCATGGCACTAGTTAAAAAAATCTCTCAACCCTCAAAGGAATTCCATCCCTCTTCAACCGTTCTGCTTTTCTGAATATGCATGTTTTTTTTTTTCTGACACACTGACAGATTACTTTCTCAGTCTTCATTGCTGCTCCGATGAAGCCTATTTTTTTAAATTAAAAATGAAGTAATAATTCCAATCTCTTTGCATCAAATATGAGTTTGCCTATCATACTGGGTTGTTGTTTTTGTAGTAGTTGACATTTAATTTTTGTTATTTATTTATTTCATATCATTTTGTTCTGAAAATATATTTTTCCTGATATTTTTAGTGACCCCGTTTTCAAGTCATATAAACCCTGACTCATACGCAGCATGGCATGATGGGTCACTGACGCTCAGCTCTCTGCCTCCCTGGGTTTTTGTGTATGGTACACAGCTGAGGCAGACGCTGAGGGGCATTTACACTAAATTGCCTAAATAAGGGCAAATCCTGTTGGCCATTGAAGTGCACTGTAGCTTATTGACTCACAGTGTATCTTCAGCGTAGTGAGGAAGAGGAATGTAACTCACAGAGCTAAATAACCATCATAGTCACCTTATATTAACTCTTTTTTTATTTTAATTTTTTTAAGAAAATAGATCTCTTTGCTGCACTTGCTCTATTGCAGCTTTAAAACACAATTATAAAGAGTTATGTCTAAACTCGTGTTTGATTTTTGCCCAATTGGATAAAACAGACAAAATATAACATTCACTAATCAGGCATAGCTTGGTTTTTCAGCTGAAGCAGACTAAACATTAATCAGGAGCAATAAAACCATGTTAATTTTATTCTAAAATGTTGAAGTAAGAGAGATAAACATTTGATTCATGATTTAATTTAAAATGCTTTGTGTGGTCATTTATATAGAACCATAATACTTGATACATGAGCACAAAAAACTGTCCTAATTTTCTCCAGTTAATTAAATAAATTTGGGAAGAAATATGATGCTTTTTTTTATTTATTACAGCAGCCAAACGTCTCTTCCGAAACAACAGAAAGTATGTTGCTGTAACAGATGAAAATCTGCATCGTCTCCGCTGGGACAGCTAAGCGTCTGCTGCCTCATCCCCTTTTTTCTGACCTGTGTTGTCTTATTATGTAACTCATGAGTATGACCATTACGTCAGTACTTCATCTGATAGTTTACACCCTGCCTTTTAATATCCAAGTATCAGTTTATTTAAAATCTGTAATCTGCTTGTTGTCATGACAGAATGTATTGTAAATATCAATGCCTGTTATCAATTCTGAAATTTAGCAGTATAAAAAGGATTGATGCCAGTACAGCATGCATTGTAAATAGTCCTGGTGAAAGGAATGGGGTTTTAGCTATTAAAGTTGAAGTACAATATAAACCACATGCTTTTGGATAGAATTTAATACATTCAGGTCATGTTTGTGTTTATATTTCCTTTTGGATTCATATATAATTTCTCTATATGCTTTTGCACTGAAAATATTTGGTACTGGCTAACAATCTGTCATGATTGTTTGGTTTTGCAAGCTTAAATGAAATATGCTGTGTTGAAAGCCAAACAAATAGCTATGCTTTAGCCTGGGGCTATAACAAGAGAGGCAGGCGCTTGGTTTATTAACAATTATGCATGCCACTGTGATGAAGATAGCTGGTCCAGAAATGTTGTCTTTTCTATACAAAAGTTGGAGTAATGCATTACAAAAACCCTGCAGGAAGTTGTTGCGATCTCTTCTAATCTCTTTGTGTTTTTTTGACAATCCCCTCAATGTAAATAGTCGTTCTTCTGAGGCTGTGCTTCTCCGGCCAATCAGACTGCCATAAAAGTAAGAGGGACCGCGGGAGAGGAGGAGAGCGAGGAGTGATGTCAAAGGAGGGGGAGGGGAGCTGGGCGAGACGTTTCCATAACAACTAGTAGAAAATGAGTATAACTGTTGAGAGACACGACTAGCAAGCAAAGATCCTCTTCTTCCTTAAAACTAGAAGGCCCTAAATACAATCACTTTAGATGTGCCAGTTCAGTTTAGGACTGGGATGTCAGTGGTGGTGCTAGTACGACTTAAAGGCTTTGCAGCATCTACCGATTCTTTCCACTATTTCAGGAATGAAAATGGGTGTAATGCATGCAAAGAAGCAATTTTTTTTAGAAATCCTTATCAATGCTTTATTCAAAGCTCCTTTTAAGTAACAATTTCCATGCATACTTTTTTACTTTTCTTGGGATGTTAAAAAAGGCTGCTAGTTATAAGTAGCAACCTTGCTTAGATGTTGGCATTAAAAAATGTTGGAAGAAGTAAAGAAACAAATCCTATTTTTGTGATGGATATACTGAGGAGCTCAGAATAAGGCCCTTTATTTGTTTAATATTTGTATTTTTCTGCTCTTAACATCAGTATTTTCTTTTTGCTGCAATGTTGAATTCTGCAATCATTGTCTTGTAATGTATTATTTGTATAGAGTAGTAGAATAGCTGTGTCCTAATGTTTTACAGCGACTTAGATCCTGTGATTCTTTTAATAAATGTTGATACAAGGTTAGCCACTCGATGGAGGTGTATCCAAAAACATAATCACTCTTACTGAAAGAAGCACTTCAATCTTGATGACTTCTTTAAAACTATTTTCTATTGTTTGCTTTGGCAAAGCTGTGGCATTATATTGGTGTTTTACATGTTTTTTTTTTTTTGGTGTGCAATTTTAGTTTAGTCTTTGATTTAGTGAAGAGTTTGGCTGTTTTCCTCATTAATTTAAGACAAACTCTCATCTCATCTTAAATTGGTAATCATAACTGGGTGGCAGTTTAGCTCAGGCGGTAGAGCAGGTCGTCCTACAACCGAAGGATCAGCAGATCAATCCCCGCTCTCCCCAGCAAACTGTCGTCCCCCAAATAAAGTATCCATTAATTAATTATTATAGAGAGTCGATTAAACCGTCTCATGTCCTATAGGGTTGACTATTCAGATATTTGGAACATTTTGAAAATTAGCATCCAGGTGGTGAGAGATGGAGCTTTCTCCCTGTTGTTGAAAGATGCAAGCGTACACCTCTATTCATGAAGTCATGTACTTCACACAGAAATTTCCAAATGTTTCAGACTTTGTGGTGGTACCGTAAGAACCTAACCAGTAAAAATGTTTGCTTCTATGTTATATCTTTCTCCCAGGTGTTAATTAGTTAAGTTCACTTTAACTTTCCAATTGCTTTCATCTAACGATGGCAGAGATGTAAGCATAAACCACTAAAGGAACTTTCCAACTTTTTAGAGTTTTCTAACAGCTGTTGAGCTTTTAAATATTTAGTGGAATGGTACATGTGAAGGAGGACAGCTGTTATCTAAGCAGCTCTTTTAACGAGCAAATCATTAATGGTGTGGTCCTATGCAAGATGGACTTTTAATTCTGCCTTAAAGTGAGTAATACCGAAACAGAGGAGAAGGTGGTGAGATGTAATGATAAAATATCATGCACAGGAAGACTGAGTAGTCCATGCTTCCATAAGCTAACATATTTCTTTCTGTAAGAATATTGCACATTTTTGCTTTGACAGTTTGAATATTTCTACTAGAAAAATGTTTTAGACAAATGCTGAGGCCAGCTTCACAGAGAGAAATATATTGACTATAATACTTTTTTATGTGGCCGCTCATAGGGCGATTGTTATCTTTCATTTGTCCTTTCACATGCAGGCAGCAACATTTTCACTGTTTTTAAGGCAGTCAACTTCACAATAGAAATGTTCAAAACAATAGAAATGTTCAATTGTACTGGAGGTACATTTGTATTAATTTTGTTGATTTACTTTAATTTTGATATTGTAACTTAACTGACCTAGAGGGCGGGTCATTTGATTAACAGGCAAAAGTAGAATTATTATGGCTTAGTCGTAACTGCCCTTACAGCTATATAAGGGCGGTCTGGAAAGCCTCAGCACCTGTAGAGGTCAACCCCTGTGTAGGTGCATGTGACTGTGGCTCAAATATTTGCCCTTTGTTTTGTAAAGGTATGAAGTAAATGACTTTTATAGCCAGCTAAGCCGGAAGTTTGACTTTGAATCAACCCAATACAAACCCATGTGTGATATGATCACAGGGTTTCCCTATCATTAAGTATGATGGCCACATGTCTTCTAATTTAAATTCATGCTTTGAAAAGTGCAACCCCAAAAATTCATTAGTGAGAACTTTAAGGAGCTTTTTATGAAATGTTTTTGTGGCAAGTTTCTCACCAGAAGTTGTCCCCCCCCTCTCTTTTAATCTTTTAAGATCAAACTGACGCTGATGTAGATACTCTTTCCACCATTTCTCCACTCTTTAACCCTAACTTTAACAGCCCAAGTTGAACCATATGTCCACCACACCCTACAAAAGCTGTTCATGGAAGCCTTACATATCAAGATACAGCACTGTAGGCATCCGCCCTGCCTGCTAGCTTTCCAGACTGCAGTTTGATCAGTCATCTGTTAAGCCATCCTTCAGCTTTTTTTTTTTAATCAACAGGGCCCTTACCTCACAACCCACAGGACTCAAAATTTCTGCTGCTCCACACATAATAACATTTTGTTTCTGTTTTTAATCAAGCAATTGGTTTGAACTAGTTTTGGTAGCACAAGAACAATATTAAGAAATGGCAAATTTGTAAGTGTTTCAGTCCTTTTGTTTCATAAACTATTATGTATGGAGGCATAATAAATAAGTGTGCTCTTACATGAAAAATGGACAGTGATACAACCATGGCTATGTGCAGTAGCATCCTGTCCAGTGTTTAGCTACAAAAGTCCAGAGTGCATCGGAGGTGTTCTAATACAACCACAAAGGCCAGTTGAAAAAAAAGCAGGCTGTGCAAGAATTCTCATCTGTATAGTATCCTTTACATTTTTGCGTGTGTTTTTTTTTTTTAAAGAAGACAGTATCCTGCTGAAGGGGACTTACATTTGAGATCCAACTCATGTCAGGAAAGATGGGTTAAGGCTACATAAGACTGTTTAAGGGCTGCCAGCTGCAACTTCAGATTTTTAAGCCCAAGGACATGTTTTCATTCATGATATAATCCCTTTCCACCACTTTTATTACTCACAGTCGCAAACATCCATGCATGTGCAAGCATGTTTATTTGCTGGTATTAAATACTATACTACAATGCCTCTTTGATAGTTAAAACCTTGTGTATTCTTTCAAATGAAAAGACTATAGAACGTTGAGAATTGGGGTGCAGTCATTTTTAAAGGCGGGATGTTGGTATCGTCATCTTAATTCTGTCATACTGTGATTTGCAATAAAAAGCAGCACAGAGTAAGCTATAAAACCATTGGTTCGTTATCATTAACTATGTAGTGGTTTATTTTCTCCATGTTACAATAAATTTAATGAGGTTTTTATTTTCTCTAACTGAAAACGCAAAGGTTTTGTTGATGACCTACAGAGACATAAATTATTGACAATGCAAGCTGCCTCCTAAAGTCATGATCAGCCCACATCCAAATATGACATTGCCCACAGCTATAGTAAACACTATATCACAGTTGAACTAATGCGAGAATCAGGCTTTCAGAGATGCATTTTAATTGGTCTATACTTCCTTGTTTGTATGCAGGAATATCAGTCAACATGCAGCTGGAACTGCTGGTCGTTTTGTGTACATTCAGAAATCTTTGGGTTCATGTAAATGGACTTTCAAATGAATATACTGTATCTAAGAATTTTGGAACAGTTTCAGTCTGATTTTTGTATGGACAGTTGGTATTGTGTTGGTCACAAATATTTAATTAGCCATTCATTTTTGGAAAAATAATTTATATCACTGAACATGCTGATTTTTTTTAATTTTATTTTATTTTATTATATGAGTACAAATAGTGCAATTTTATAAGGATATTTTTCTGTTCAGTGTTTTTTTTTTTTTTTGTTTTCCAAAAACACAAGAATGCTAAATTTAACTGTGGTGGAATTACATGTTTCTGCTGAACTAGGTCACTCTTTTCTGCTTGAATTGTTGATTTATCTGTAGGTCTCTTAGCCAGTCTTTTGTTTAGGGCCTTAACAACCAGGACGCTACGGTTGGGGCTTTGTTACTCTTTTTATGATCAAGTTTCTAAAGCCCAGTGTTGCATTTACTGGACCAATCAGTAGGCCTTTGCAATACTGTTCTTTAGGATATCTCTCTTTATCCTATGGGTTTTTTTTAAAGAGCTATTTAATTTAAAAGCAGACTAACGTATTTTTCTTTCTAGAGAAAAAAATGTGCATTCTTTTAAGAATTAGTATATATATTCTTCAGAAATTTCAATTACAAATCCATATTAAAAAGAAAACAAAGATGAGTAAAAGATTTTAAATTGATGAGTAAAAGATTTTAAATTGTGTGTAATTTAAATAAAGTTTTGCTCTCATATACATTGTATTTAGTGTATAAAGAGAAGTGATAGACATATAGCTATTTTTACAGGCAGAAATGACAGTCCAACTGGCAGCTGTATGTGTTTTTCTAGCCCTCAGGTGTTTAATCAAATTATAAACAAAAATTCTGAAGCTTGATGGCAGTTGTGGGTAGTTTGTCAAGCTGTAAACGCTTCATTTATATAGTCTTGCAATACTATTGGATGCAAATTAATGATTAAATATAATGTTTAATAACAATAAAAAGTAAGTTATGGTAGTTACATAAGTGCTAGAATAGACATTTTTTTTTACAAATCAGCATTGCTAAATGTTTTAATTCATCTTTACTGTTGCAATTTAGTATGCTATATATAATTATCCATCCTGTGCTTTTAAAATATTTTATGGATTACACAGTAAATCCTTAACCTGTTGGTTTGTTTTTTTCAGAAAAAAGTGAATTATTAAATTACTACATTATATAGAATATTTTGGTCTGTAGTTGATTTTGATGTCAGTGTTAACAAACTAATGTTATAAGTAGAAATTACTCATTTTTGAGCAAAATGTGAACAAAATAAGAATGAAATCTTAGTACAATTTGGCCCATTTTGACAAATCCTCATAGAATACAAAACTAGCCCTTATTCTTAGAACATAAATCTACATTTAGTTTCAAAAATAAAATAATTACAATAAATGCCAGTCTAACATGTGAGCGTTTATTGAACTTTAAAATAACATCCCTAAAATTGAACCCACAATTTCAGTTTTTTTTGAGTCTTACATCAAAGTCTTTTGTCAGGAGTATGGAGCAAAAGATTTTGACTCATTTTATTATTAAGGTCCTTATTGCTAGATCCAATGATCAAATCTCAATGACTGATTTTGAGAAAAACTTGAAAGGTGTTGAGGAAAGACACGAATTAAAAAAATAACTTAAAACCGGGTAAGATATCTTAAATGTCTAAAAACAAGGGTTTAAATATTTGCAAGGATCAAAGAGTTTGCAGTCTACCTAGCTACTGTGAATTGGGGTACACCCTCGCTCAGTCCCATTGCAGGGCCCCACAGAGAACCACACAGAGAACCACATAAACTCACTTTCACACTTAAGGGACAATTCATTGTCAGTCAACCCATAAGCATGTTTTTGACCTGTGGGAGGAATCCACAGTGTCTGAACAATAACCCATGCATGCATGGGTAGAACATGCAAACTCCACACAGAAAGACCCACGTTGGACTTGAACTAAGGGCTTCTCACTGTGAGGTGAGAGTGCTTACCACTAAATCACCATGCAGACAATAACAAACCGCACTTCTTCAATTTCCAGGTCCATCAGATGAAAGGTCTAGAGATGCAATGACTCATTGTTATAATACAGAGAAATAAAATGATGGATTTTCAACTGTTTTCCTTTGGTTTTTCAAATGATGCAATCTTGTTGTGTGAATGTTGTACTCCCAACAGATGAATTCAATTCAATTTTATGTATTTAGCCCAATATTACAACAATAGCTGTCTCAATGGGCCTCATATCGGTAATTGTACAAAAACATGAAATCCAATGCTAAACTAAACTAAACACACTAAGCTAAACTGGGCTTTTCTGCCTTTAGACAAAGAGAAAAAGCCTAAGGCAGAACATAAGTTCCATTTGTTTTCTTCATATCCCTTTTTGAGTTGCACACTCATACTGATAACAAGTCCTCCCACAGTCCAAAAACATGCTTCATAGGTTCATTGGTTACTCTAGTGTACTTAGGTTTGCATGTGTGAGTGTGTGAGAGTGATTCTGTGTCCTGTGACAGGCTGCTGACCTGTCCAGGGTGTACCCCATCTTCGCCCAACAGTAGCCGAGACAGGCAACCCCTACACCCTGAAGTTAATGTTTTATTTAGGGTTTATAGAGTGTATTGTGGAGATTTTGGCAGCACGGTGGTAACGGTTTCTGCCTGCGCAGCATACATCACAAAATAGAAGTTCTTTTTCCCTATCTTCTTCTTAGTCTTTCGCCACAGTGAAATATTTTATCCTCTGCATTCTTTTTGCTTACACCCAACCACCTTCAGGTCCATGTGGTTATCTTATTTCTTACAGGAGTCACAATAACAATGTAGATTGGGTAATATTTTGAAAATACCAGGAAAACTCATCATTCATGACGATAACCAATCAGTTTTCTCTTCTATTGTTGTCTATGATCATCCAATGCATTGAAACAGCCATGGACAGCAAATAAACTATAAAACTTTATAATCATTGGTGAATATAGCATGTTCAGACCCAGTGCACAAAGGAACAAATGTCCAAAACTACAATGCCAATTTAACTGTTCTGTCTCTACTGAATTAGTTGTTATTCTGATTATGGTTTCATATCTTTTTCTACTTGTAGTCTGTTTGGAAGTGCAGATCATACCAGCCCATGGTGAGATCAGCCTGGGGGAGTCCAAATTCTTCATGTGTGAAGGTATGCTTTAACATAGTCCTCACTTTATTTTTACCTTTTAAAGCTAACATTAGGGATTTTTAATTACACTTGGATTAATTACACAGCTTTATTTGGAAATTTTATGATTAAAAAAAAAACATTTTAGGCTTTATTTAATTATTTAAAAAAAGAAAATGGTAGATTGCATATTGTAACATTATTGTTTTTCTAAGTATTTTGAAAAGCTTTTTTTAATCTATTGTAAAATATTAAAATATTGAAATGTGAATAAAAAAAAAATTGCAATGTAGCCAGACCTGTTTGTGGCAGAATGTGTAGGACAGCCTACATCTTCCTATGTATGGTATCTCAGTTAAGTCTGTATGTGAAAGTAAACACGGATAATTAGGTACAAGCCATTATCATTTCCCACTAATGCAAAGCAGAAAAGGTTTGTTTTTTTAAAGAATTGCAATTGAACATTTGCAGGTCATAGGAATGTCCCCTTTTTCAAAAGCACATTTAAACTGAATCATGGCTAAGAAAGATATTTTTGGCATTTCTACCACGAATCATTAGCATTTCCAGGGCATATGGTGGAATTTGATTACTAACACTTTTATTAGGTCTGCTGGCAGTAGTTGACTCCACTGATGTAAAATTTGCATTTTTTTGTGTGCTTTTTTTCCTCTTGCTCCTACAGTAGTTGATGGCACGGCCAAGCACATAGACTGGTTTGGCCCGAGTGGGGACAGAATAGAGCCGAACAGACCAGACATAACGGTAACCCGTAATGATGACTCATCCTCCACCCTCACACTCTATAAAGCTGGGAATGAAAATGCTGGGACCTATAAGTGTGTTGCTACCAGTGGAGACAAACAAGCAGAGTCGACCGTCAATGTAAAAATCTTCCGTAAGTATCTCCTCTCCTCAATCCATCTTCATCTCCCAACTGGAAAGTCATAAGTGCAGGAAAGCGAAAATAATCCTGCTTTTTGAACTCCCTGTGTTTTCTTGACTGCTCAAGGGCAAAATGCTTCTGCTTTTTTTTTTTTAAGTGAAGATTTTTCATCACCTCAGTAAGCGGTCGAAGAAGAAGGCTGTTTAATGATCCTGTCTGTTGTGCATTTCATGTGATTAATGGCTTTTATTTTCTTTGAATGCAAACCATCCGCAAATGTCCATACCACATGAAATCCTTTCCAAATCGAACATTTCTGTTATTTTTCTGCTTTTTTTTTTTCCCTCGAGGGAGTCATCCATGTAAGCAAAACGCATTAGTTCGTGGATTATTTTCTGAAGCAATTTCAGCTTTTTCAGTTTGCATCTTTGTTCTATCGCTGCTAGATTAGCTTGGAAAAATGTGCTTTATTAAGGCTAATGTAGCTATTTGTAAACTTGATTAGCCCAGTGGAACTGATTTCAAGCAGTTTCCCACACAAACAAACTCCCACAGTTTTGAAAGTAGACGTTGTGCCATAGCAGTTGTGCTCACGCCAAGTCCTCCCATGGACTGGAAAACAGGACCGTTTGCCGTACAGTATTACATGGATTCTGTCGTTCCTGTGTCCATGCACACACAGGGCCAGTGTAATTTAAATTTTTAATGAGCAGAAATGCTCACGAGTCCACTGAACCACTGCAGTCTGGAGCTTCAACTCCCTGAATCGTATAACTGATGGCCGACAGTATGCCAACTATTCATTTGTCTGGATTCATTTTTGTATCAGAAAACACAAGAGGGAAACCAAAAAGCTACTAAAAAAATACAACAAAACTTGATTTCTCTTTGCAGAATTGACTTTTTATTTGAATTCTCTTTTCTTTTTTCTGTTAGCTAACTTTATGTTCACACATTCAAACGCTTAAGGCAGCTAATCTAAAGTGAAGCATCAATAGTACCATGTTCACATTTGCACTCTTATTGGTTAACACTGACTGCTATTCAGTAAGGTCAAGTTTTACCATCAAAGACAAATCAAAAGGTATTACTTATGCTAACTAATAAACTCAACTTTTCTTTTCCAAACCTTTATGCTTTGTTTGATCTTGAGTCTTTAATGAATGTTTTTACAGGTCAAAGGTTTTTACTGAAATTCATACAGAAGTAAACAGAAAAGCTCTCTGCCGCTTTTCTGAGATGTTTAGAGCTTGACCAGAGATGACAGTCCTTGGCTTTAGAGACTTATTTATCTGGATATTTGAGTTTGTGAAGTACAATTAAAGTGTAAGTGCTCTTTGTAGTCAGCTTTTTTTTAGTTTAGTAAAACTGTGAAACTATGGTGATATGAGGGTAGCTGATTTGCCCAAATTGTTCATTAAATACCATAAAACGTATCTTTATATGTGGTGCAATACTTTTTGAACCATAAAGTTTAACATGACTGTGGTGGCTTAATTAGAATAACTCCATTTTTTTAAGTAAAACTCTGCTGTTGTTGTTTTTTTTTGGTAGAAAAAATTACCTTTACAAACGCACCCTCCCCTCAAGAGTTCACCGTTGGAGACGTTGCTAACTTAGTTTGCGATGTCGTCAGCTCCCCTTCACCAACAGTTCTCTGGAAATATAAAGGCACCAAAATACAGATGGAGAAAGATGGTAAGAATTTTATGAATAGTTAATCGTAAAATGTCCCTAGATTTGACTGTTTTATGACTTGAAATGCAAAATTCCTGTTGGCATAATTTAATCAGTGGATATATTTTTGTTTTGCTCCTCGGTTGTCTATTACAGTGGTTTTCAACTTTTTTTGAGTCAATGTTTCACTTTTTCCTTGACAAAAATCCTGCAGCACACCAGCGACCAAAAATGTAAAAAAAAGGTGAAACTCCATAGTGAGTACTGATGTACAGTCCCTCCACGATCTCGCGTTGATTTTTTTGTAATAATTGAGGCAGAAAAGGCTGGAAAATGCAGCTGTTTTGTCTTTAAGTTGTAATAGAAGTTATGATAGTTTTCAATAATAATTATCAACTTAGTTAGTTGAAATTTTGCCCTGTTTATTAATATTCGGTTTTACGTAACCTCACAAAAAAACAAATAAAAACAAACATATCTTTTTTCTTAACAGTGATTTTATCTTACTATATCTTTAAGGGTAAATTAAAGCTCAAACAGTCACTTTTATATTTTAAACTGCAAAGGATCCAATACAAGGTGCTTGATCTCATATTTGCAGATTTTCCAATGCCAGAATCTTGAAATTGTTCATGCACTGCCGCTGGTGCCTTTCTTCTCTGGGGTTCAGCCTGCACATGAAAGACAAAATTAATTTGGTCTGAATTTGAAAACACAACCGACTCCGGTATTTTCCCTTTTGACACTGGGCAATATAATTGTGTTGATATTTTTCACAAAGAAATAATAACTCCAGCTCATGTGTGGGTTATAATAATATTTTGGAGTATTACACTGATACGTTTCCTTTTTTTTCATTCACTACTTAGCTCAAACAGAAGGATATCATGCAACATTTGGTTGTTTTTTTCTTGCCATTCTAGTGTTAGAAGTGTTAGGTTGAGCTAGAATAAAGTAATATACCTGGAATGTATGATGTACACATTTTATGAAAGACTACTGGAATGGCCAAGAATGATGAGAAAGAATTAAAAAATAAAAGTTAGTTTTTCTCAAAGTCTCCAGTTGAACATAAACAACTGGCTCATTTAGATCAGACAAGTAGATAACAGAAACATTTTTATGACAAAAGCAAACCGACGAAATGTGGGGAACGAACATTTTAAGAGGGATTTGCATAGAGTAGGGCTTCACCATATGAGGAAAACATGCGACATGTGATATTATTGATTAATATTGCGATGACAATATAACTTGCAGTATAGCAAAACAACCAAGGAGTCCATTCCATTGGTCAAATATATAAAGAGATTTCTTTGTTTCGTCAAATACTTCAAGCTGCCATAAGATTGCTTTAGCATATTTAAGGTAACCATTTATTTGTGATTTTCGCCGTCTTTTGCGATATGCATATTGTACATCATGATATTGCGATAACGATATATTTGCAATATATTGTGCAGGCCTAGCATAGAGATATACATGTCTCAATCATGTGATCTATATAGGAAATTAAACTTTTACATTTTTCTAATGTATCAGTATGTAAACATGGACAGAAAAAAAGGAGGAAAGGCTAAATATTACAAGTTTTATTTTTATATTTTTTATTCATACAAGAGGATTGAGTTAAGAGTGCTTAGCTTCATATGCAGAATTCTTTATGCAGTTTTGAAATCATTCAATTCTTTCATAACCTTCTTTATTTTTGCTTCAAGTGCCTCTCTAGTTTATTATCGTTTATTATCTTTTATTTTCTCTTTAGACTTAATTCTTAACACAGTATTGGTTTAATATAAAATTATAGTCCATTAACTTAACCTTGACCTTTTATTAAGTAGGTTTCTTCAAATAATATTGTGAATGGATACAAACCAGAGACCACAATTATTTCTGCACTTAGATCTGCCAGTTAAGAAGAAAAAGGTTTCATGCTGAACATTTTGCAAATATAAGTGTCTGATAAAGATTTCTCTCCTCCTCATCCTTTCAGTTCGTTTCAAAATACTAGGCAACAACCACCTTCAGATCCATGGTATAAAGAAAACAGATGAGGGCTTATACACATGTGAGGCTCGCCTAATGGCCCGCGGCGAGATTGATCTGCGTGTCATCAAGGTCATTGTAAACGGTCAGCATCCTTTTTTACCCCTCTTCTTTTTTTTTTTATTCTTCCATTGGTGCATGTTTTGTTCCAACAGGTGTTCTTTGACACTTCAGTAAACTGTGGATGCTTGGAGGTGAACATGTCTCTTACCACTGTGGATGCAGTTGCTGGGAGCAACTATGCATCAATGCTAATGAATTCTGTTTCCTTTTACTTTAAGCTAGAATTTTGAATGCTTGTTGCTAGTGTTTGTCCAACCTACTTTTTTTCTATTTGACTGTAAATTAAAATGTGTATGTATATTTTTGTATTATACTGTAAGATTTTTTTTATATACTCTTTGATGTTGTATACATTTTTCCTTCCCAATATCTCAGTTCGCCCCACTGTCAGAATATTGCAGTCAGAACTAAATGCCACTGCAGATGTTGGCCAGCCCGCCAAAATGACTTGTGCTGTTGATGGCTTTCCTGAGCCCATGGTGACCTGGACAAGGTAAACGCCACAGACAAGTAGAAACTGTCCAATCCCCAAAGAAATTTCAATTGCACTAACAAAATCAACAAACTAGATATGCAGATCCAATAAAAGGGTTGTGTATTAATAAACAAATATTAGTTATCATTATCCTAAAAGGTGGCTTCTGCATCTTAACATTTATCCGTAAGTTTAAATGTTTTTTTGAACATTGCATCAGTTTCTGCATAAAAAACCTGGCAAATAAAAATATTTTAGTCCATTACCTGTCTGAATCTGTAAGAAAGATTGTCTTAAACAGGTAGCTTAAATTGACGGCAGTAACCTCTAACCTACATTGGCAGTAAATCGTATTTAGACAGAAAAAAATCCAAATTCATACAGATGTGAATTAGACATTGTACAAATATGGAGTATACAATGTACAACTGAAGAAAAAATGTTGCATCTAATTATTCTAATATTATGATGGGAAAAAGGCTTTTATTGGATTGAATATCTAGAGTTTGTCAACAGAAAGAAGTCATTGCCTTTTTTTCCCTTTAGATTGTAAAATAAGGAAGAACTCTGCCATCGATATATGATAGATAAATATTAATAAAGATATTTATACATCAATCTGTGTGCACCATAAATTAGTAAAACTGAAAGTGCGTTTGTGTTTGTACAAAAGACGTTTGGTTATTAGAGATTACCTTCTGATTTATTCATTGCAATAGGACACTAAAGGACACCAAGAGAAGCATATCAACAAAAGCCACATTATCTGTGTATCTCAATACTCCCATTGACAGGATCCTGCTCTGTTGAACTGTTCCCATTCATTCTGTTTCCAAGACAGCAGACCACACTGCAAACCCCAGTTCACAAAAGTTCAAACAGCCCAAGAACTACAGTTGGCCTGAGCGCCTGGCCTTTAGTTGTCCCAAAGCTAGTTTTACATTGATGCTGCTTGTTGAAATGTTCAATCAGAAAACAAACGTTCAGTCTGATCCAGAGCTAAGAAATAACCTGCTTTTATATTGACTGACAATTTTCACTCAACTGTCAGCTTATAAAAACATTCAGCGTTTGTTTAAATTTGCTGTAAGGATTAAATGTCAAGCGTTTAGAAAATAAAATGCCCCTAACAAACAGATTTCATTTACTTTTGAGACATTTACATTTTTCCGCAACTGTCCTTTACCTTTCATCTTGATTTAGTTACTACTATAAATCCAGGTAGGCGACGTTTTGGATAAACTCATGTTGTTATTAAACACTTTTCTGATTTTATGCAGAAATGGAGTCGACCTTGAGGCAGGAGAGAAGTACAGTTTTAATGAAGATGGCTCTGAAATTACCATAATGGATGTCACCAAACTGGATGAAGGAGAGTACACCTGCATTGCCAAGAACAAGGCTGGGAAAGATGACAAGGAACTCAGTCTAAGAGTGTTTGGTGAGACGGATTGTTTTATACACAGAACGCATAGAAACTTCTTGCAGTAGTTCCAAGTGAGTGGGACTGAGGTATATGAGCATGTATGTGGGGGACGAATAACAATAGTATGCTTTTTTTTTCCTCTTTCTAAAGGCAGATAAGGGTAAGGTGTTGTTTTAGTGTGGGTTGTTTTTAAAGGGATACTGCTTAAAGGAACAAAGCAGGAACTAGTTTGGTCAAATGCTTTCAAATAATGTTTTCTCAGTACATTGTAATGGTTGTCTCTCTTTTGGCTCATCATACCAATTATTTTAAATATATGAAACAATAAAGTTAAGTAATTGTATTAGGAAATGTAGGAAATTCAGAAATTTAGAACATCTACACCCCTACCACTTGAAGGCGGGCCACACAGAGTCAGTCAGTCAAATTGTTCCAAACCTTCGACATGAGACCACATACCTTTATTGAGGCACCCGATTGGCAAGTTTACAACTTGAATCACTTACTACAGAAAAAATATTGTGAAAAAAAATTGGATATTAAAAAAGGTCATTTTTTCCCCCCTTTTTTTTAATATACTGAATAGCTGTTTATTTCTCAATAGAAGTCTATGGGATTTTGGAGGCAGATTACTCTAGGAAGGAATTTCCCAATGACTCCCATGTCAAATATCTAAAACAAACGCATGCGTCTTCTTGTTAAGTGGACCCTCTTGATTTAAACTGCTTTATCTCCTGTTTATGACACCTGTGGGGTGCATAATTAGTGTATGTGGCTGATAGGAGTAACATAACATTAAACAATAAAGTCTGTAGCTTTAAATCTATTTTAAATGATGTATGAGTTTCAGCGCTCGGCTCATTGCTACATAGGGATCAACCTGGCAGTTTGGACATTACAAGTATTTTCAATTGATCTTTTATCGTGAACACATAGCAACCATTAATTATTTACACAATGGTTTTCACAGCATTCTAAGTGCTCATAAAAGGCCTCCCCATTAATGTTATCATGTGACACCAGAAACTTTTATTTTGCTACGCTTCTTTTGCCTGACAAACTCATAATTCATATTAGGACATCACAGATAGCTCATAATGTATCTGGGGTCAAGATGCGTGGCGCATGTCCAAATCAGGCAGTAACCAACATGCCTCATTATGGTCCTGAGCCAGTTATTCTTAATGCAATAACTGATCAAAATGATATGTAATGCCAATGTACATATCTGATGATGTCATAGACAACAGGGAGGGTAGAGTTTCAGAACAAGTATTTATTGTTTGATTAGTGAAAAGGATTAAAATGTTGACTACAGCCCCAGATTGTGTTGGGCAGTGGAACAATCCCTTTTTGAGTGCTCATTAGCAACACCACACCTGCCACTGTGTGGATAAGAAAGGGCTGCAGACTAGAAGGGGAGCAGAGGTTATGTGGTTCAAAAGGTGGTATTCCTCCAGTGTGGTGTTAGAAAACATGCATGAACCACCCTGCAGCTAGATGTGAAACATTCATAAGAACCTACTCACTGCTTGTTTGTATTTTCAATAGGTGCACATGCATTCATTTAGATTCATTTAGAATGTAAGCAAGCAAAGAGAAAAAAGACAACATTTACCAGACTTTATTTAAAGATAAGAAAGACAGTAAAAAGTGAAGACTAAAAAGTTAATCTAATATTGAATTAGTCAAGAAAAGGAATCATTAGTATGAAAGTAAAATATATATATATATTTTTAAGAAAGATCTGCCTTTAGCAGAACCAGATTTAGTTTAACATTTCTGCCTCAGCTAGTTGGGGTTGTAGAGGACTGGAAGAAAACAAATAATTACAAAAACATTGAAACATCTCCTTTAAAAGGAGACAGAAACCAGGAAAAAGCAGCCCGTGCATCGTAGGATGGCCTCCAGCAGTTCAAACAGTGAGCAGTGTAATTAGAGGTGCAGCTTAGGGTCACTCGGGCCATCCTTAAATATATGTTTTTTTTCAAAAAATATCTTTTTAAGTCTGCCCTCCAAGCTTAGGTTGTCCAAGGTTGAATTTTCTCGATATTCACTGAAGCAAAGTGGTTTCCAACTCATGAAAAAGTAAGTGTATTATTCCTTTATTTTGTGTATTCATAAAGGGGAATAGAAATTATGGGCACAGTGAGGAGCACTCATCAACATGCCTGTAATGTTACACCCACCTGGCTTTGATCCTCTCTTGTCATGTTGTGCTCTGCCTTTATTTAAGATTAACCCATTTTCACTGCGACTTGACAGTTTCACTGAATAGAAAGAAAAATAATTTGATGGATTTCATGCAAAACATGCAGGAAGTCCCAAATGCAGCTCTTAGTTTATAGTTTTCTGCCACATTGTTCTTCCATAGTCATTGTCGTAACTTTAGGTTCTGGTCTTGCAGTCAAACCCAAGATCACATACATTTTGAACCAGACGTCTTCAGAGATGGACGAGCAGGTGACTTTGACGTGTGAGGCTTCAGGAGATCCAACTCCCACCATCTCCTGGAGCTCCGGTGATCATGTGTTCACCGAGGGCGAGCAGGTAAATTCCCTGAGGCAGAATGCTTGGATGAATGCGTCTGGATAATTTGGTATCCAGGGTTCATTTTTTTGTCCTGGGGTTAGATGCATAAACAATTCAACACACCAGGTTTTTTTTTTCTTTTTCTTTTTGAATAGCAGAATTTTTTGAATTTATCTGCGCTTGTTACACTTTTCTACCACAAATGCACACTTTTTTAAACAGTTTCAGCAGATAAAACTGAGAAAAATAAGAAAGACAATGTAAGACTGGTTCTTTTTTTTTAAACTTATTTTTACTTTTTAATCAGCTTATTCTTTTCCGTAAAGCTTTTTTTTTTATTATTCCTTCCACAGTTTGTAGTTCCACAACTATAATCACCCAAACAACAACAAAAAAACCCCATTTATTTCAGACTCACTTGTTCAGTGTTTGATATTCCTCATAGGAACAATTCTTCTTTTATGTGACAGAGAATTTGAAGCTATATTGGGTTTTAACCGTGGTGGACTAGACTTCTGCACTTGTCCACTTACTATCCGACTGTTTTGGAAATTTAGTGAATTCTATATTTACATAACCTAATTCCTGGAGAAATAAACTACAAAAAAAGCTTCATGCATCTGGCTCCATTCTTTGAGCCTTTAGAAACTGAATGTTTTGCCTCCTGAAAAAATTCACAATATCTGCAAAGCTACCTGTATGTGTTTGAAGACTGCATTCCTCATGCCTTTTCTATATCTCCATGGTGAGCAAAATGGGAAAGGGCATTGCTTGTTTTTGTAGCGATGCACTTTGTGAAATTGGGATACAGCGAGCAACAATCATCAAAGAAAGAGCACAAAGCTGCAGCACACCGGTGAAAGAGAAGAATTGAATCTCTTTAACAAGCTGCATTTTCAAGCTATATGTGAATTGTTATGGATGGGTTGGGGGGTCTTGGGCACTGTCATTGCAAACGTGCCTTCAACGAGCTTTATGGTTTGGATCATTTTCCCATAATTAGCAGTTGCCTTGAGACAGCTCAGTGGGTCTCATGTAATTATCTTCATAAAATGCAGCCGGCGAAAGAAACAAATTCACATTTGACTGGAGTTTCCCCAGTGCAGAGAAAGCCAACTCAGACAACACAACTGTGGCATTCCCAAAATAAGCATGGAAATGAAGGCAGCTGATGTATGTCAGCTACTTAATAAGCACTTGAATCTGTAATTTTTTCTTTTTCAATCACTTTGCCAATATTCAATTAATGCCAGTGATTGAAATGTGGTTGAATTCAAGTGTCATGATATCAGTACACACTTTGCTGTCATGCTTCTGATTCAGTTTTGGTTCACAACCAGCTTTTAACCTCACATTACATCACGAATGTCCGCTATGTTCCTTTTGCAATTTTCTTTTCCCCACAATACCAAACCATCAAAAGCAATGAATGCTTGATTGGTATATCAAACATCTATTGTCTACATGGGCTGTCTCTTGGAGGTGTTGTTGTCTTGCTGCAGATGAGAGGTAATAAAGTAGCGAGTGCTCGTGAGATATATACTTCAGTTCATGCAGAGAGATCTTGGAGCCAGTCCATTACATACACTACATTTTCTCCCTACAGGCACATCTAAACAGGATCTATCAGGTATGAAATCCGCGTGGCACAGAAATGTAGTGGAGTAATAAGTAAAGGATGCCTTAAGCTGTGAAAAAATAAATAAATAACTGTAACATCTCCCACAGAATTTGCTCGTAGATAATTTCCCATATGGTTCTTGCCAACCTCAGGGAACGATCCTATCTGGGTTCAGGATGTAGACTGCTGCAGGATTTGCTAACGTGATCCCAAACGTTTTGTGGTAGCAAACATTTTGGGCTCACCTCCTAATGTCAGCTACAAATTTAATTAAGAGCCTAAAAGAAAAAGGAAACGCCATTTCTGTGTCGCTTCTACCTGATCATATTCAATTTTTTCATTGCAGCATGAGATTGCCTGGACTCAAGCTGAGCTCAGTCTGTCTGTCATCTCCATACTACGTTAGTTTGTCTAACATTTCTGTTGGTTTCACTTAAAAACTGAGGGTGCTCCAATAGAAGTTCAGTTTTTGAATGGTAAGAGTTCATCTCACTTTAAAGTGAAAATTCGGTTTAAAACAATATTACTGGTTTGAAGGTCTGAAGTGGAGGAGAGTCATGCAGTCATTCTATTTCTGAGAAAACTAGTCACTTATTGAAATCTGTTCAAATACAGGCAGACTGCAACAATCTTCTTCCATGCAAATATGACATTTTACAGCCACCTGTCAAGTCTGTTAGTTAAAAAAATACATTTTATTGGAGCATTTCTCTCAAGTGCAAAGCACACTACCACCATGTGACGCTCGTCGTGACGAGCCTTTTCTGTTTTTTTCCCTCCTCGTCCACACACCAACAGTGGCTCGGCACTCATGAATGCATCGCTGAATAACGGTCTAAACATCTCGGCTCCCCTACGCAGCGCCGAGCTCCCACGGGAAAGCGTGTGTGTGGAGCACATCTAGCAGCTGGTGTAGCTCCTCTTCTTTTGCTGTCAGAGACCGTTCAGCCTGTTTCTTTTTTGTTTTGTTTTAAGGTGTTGTAATGGATGAGTAGCGACTCATTAGTGGGGTAGAATAACACTTAAGGGTTAAGACGTCACCCACATTTGCCATAAAAACCCCAGCTTTCTTCAGATTGTGCCAATGCCAGTGAAGGTCTAACAGCAACCTGCCGTATCCATTCGTTTTGCTGGATTTTGGTGTTCCACACCATGTTCTCCAGCACCTCAGGTGACAATGGTGGTATTGTGTTTTGCGCTGTTTGCACGGTTCAAAGTGTCTTTACAGAAACGATTAGCAGCCACAATAAAGCGCAAAGATTGCATTTGAGTGTCAGTAAAGAAAAGACTTTCTCTGTGGCCAGCCCATGGATCCACAGAGAAACGGCTGCTAATTGTTCGGCCGTCTTGAATTGTTTTCTCCGTCTGATATCCGTCCGTCCGACATGCTATCTGCAGTCATCACAGCAGCTTCATTTCATCCGGGATGAATGTGACAAATGTTCCGCCATTCATTTGGGGTGAACATGGTGAATTGAAATCCTTTAAAAGATGTGACAGGCAGCATGTTTTCATTAACATCTTGAGGTGAGATTTTCTTGTCGGTCAGACAACCGTGACTGATCTGTACTGTGCCTTCAGATGTGCGATGCTGATTAATAGCCGAAATTAATTAGTAACTCATATAAATGAGTTTTCACTTCTTAGGCTAATTTGATGGTCAGATGCTTTCATTAGTGATAAAACAGTCAGTGGGCATTCTTAGGGTTTTACATTGAAGTCTAGCATATTGTACCAGCACATCCGGTATTAAGCATATCTGACATTTTGTCATTAAAAGTTTTATAGGAAGCCAAGTGTCAGAAATTATGAGTCTGTAGTCTATTAGTTTGGCTTAGATAGAATATGCTTGAAAAATACCTGTTTGTTGTTTATGAAAGGGGCAGTGAGGAAGAAAAACAGCTTTTTCTCTTAACCCACCAAAAACATTTTGCCACATGAAGCTCTAGCGAATGAGTTTAGAGCTTTTTCTTTGTCTTTGCATCGAGGCTTATTGGGGAACAGTCTGTCTATTTTCCTGCAAGACTGTTCTGCAAGCTGCTTTGGATCTTGCATATTGATGTATACCTCAGAAGCTAACATTATCAGCGCTAAAGCTGTTGTATCCTAGAGCTGAGGATTTTTGTGTGTGTGTTTTTGGTAAATGCCACAAAGATCCTTGTCTGCCTTCATTTGACCCTAATCCTATTCTACTCTGGTCTTGGATTTGAAATGTTATTACAGGGAGAATCTACTTCACTCTGAATAATGTGCAGGGCAAAGTATTAGCAGACAAAAAGCCTTGCTCCTTGTGTATGAGCAAAGAGCATTGGAAGGGCTATGGATTACGGTACCACACAATAGAACACAGACTAAATGTAAATGTGGC
This sequence comes from Oryzias curvinotus, assembly GCA_023969325.1. NCBI lineage: Eukaryota > Metazoa > Chordata > Actinopteri > Beloniformes > Adrianichthyidae > Oryzias > Oryzias curvinotus. Next base: position 15,331,237 of record CM043718.1, on the reverse strand, counting down.
TTTTGTTAAAGTCACATTTACATTTCATATTTTGTGCTGATCTGTGGTTACTTTTCTGTTTTGGTAAAAACTTCTGTCAAGTTTACGCATAAAACGCACTTTCATTTGTTCTCTGGATGAATTTGTCTTTTTACATGAGACTGTTAATAACAAAAAATATATATAAATGACGGATTTAGTCAGGCTTTTTACATTATTTTTCTGAATACATTTTTTCCTGTGTTGAACTTCAAATCGTCATTTTTGAGACATTCTAAAGCATACAAATAGAAAAAGAGCTAATTATAAAACTAAAAAGCCAATAAATGTGTCCAGTAGTTTTAATTAAAGAGGCTTTTTTTCTTTTTATCTTCAGTGTCTTGTGTGTTTAAGTACAAACATTTTTTTCAAGATCACAAATCCAATTTAATGCCTGTTCCGTCTAAAAGTCAACCGAGTTCTTCCTGAAAGACTTGAGGAGAAATTATTGGTTGTTACATCATGAATGATTTGCTTCAAGAAGGAAATTTTAATGAATGTTATGTTTCGGGGGCATTTGAAGAGGCCTTCTTCAAGTGTTGTGTGCCCCTTCAGAGAGACGTTTCTCCAAACTCAAGCCTGTTAGGTCAGTTGTTGTGTGACGCAGGCACGTCTCGACTGTCAGCTTTCTGCGGTGCTCTGGAAAGGCTCCAAGCCCCGGCAGTTAATGTGACAGAACTATGAAATGCATAATCATGAGATTTCCGTCTGGTGACACCCAGAGAATAAAACATTGCCAGTGGTCTGTTCAGTAACGTGTTACACAGAGAATTCCTCCATTTTTTTGTTGCTACATTTCCCTTTTCACGCTGACATTACAGTTAACGTCGAACAGAGACGGAGGATTATTGTCTGTGGAACAGACAGACAATGAGTGGGGAAGAAAATAAGAAATGCCAGGGGTGTCGTCACCATATTGTTCTTTGCATTAGTACTAAAGAAGCGATTGTGTTTGGTTGTCGCCCGTTGTGCTTGCTGAAATCTTCTGTCACCTTTTGTCTGAAGCAAACACTTGTTACTAATACGTCAGGGAAACTTTGCAGCTTAGTTGCTGGAAAATCTCCACTGAATACGTGGATAGGGTGTTGATTTCTTCATCTTCATCCTCTTCGGATATGACACAATCCAGCAGCGCTTTCTATTCGTCCTCCGCATAGTTCAATTCCAGGATGTCCTCTGTGGAAGGAGCTGCAGCCGTCAGGTCGAGCTGGGAACCCCAACTGTCTGCAGCACGCAGTCCCTCGTTTGATTAAGCGTCCTGCTTGTCCTCACCGTCGGGCGGCCTTCCGCCGGCAGACAAGAATAGGTCTGTGATCTGTGGACAGTTTAGCTAGCTACCAAAGAAAAGTTTGAGATACGTTCTGAAGTGAGAAGAGGTGTTTGAATGACTTTACAATGTAGCGATGGCTATTTTTAGAGAGGTAACACTAACCTCCCGATCAGCAGCCAGTCAGGATTGAGGTATCTGCTTCTGAGGAATATGCAGGGGGTTTTTTTGGGCTGTTTTCTGAGGCCTAGGATCATCTGCATGCAGCAGCTACTATATATAGAAATATAAAACCCTGTGTGTTGTTCTGGGCAGTTTACAGTATATTTTGCATTGCATAAGACTCTTATTTAAAGGGAAAATATTGCTCTGCGTCTCTTTTGTGCCTTGACCAATTGAATAGCAATACTGATGAGCATAATGGGAATATAACTAAGCTGGAGGTTTATTAACTCAAGCACACCTATAGGAGCCCTCTGCTGAGATAATGAGGATAATCCAGAAGCGCTTTTAAATGTGAATATTGATGGTTTGATTCACTGTTTTGCCCCACAATTACTCCAGCAGATTGCTTTTATGTACACGACATTTTCTCACCGTTGCACCTGATGAAATGGCTGTTTATCATTTTTGCTTGTTTCGCTTCAGTACCTCTTTTCTACGTAGGCCATCTCATCCCATTGTCATGCTTAACATATTTTCATCAACATCATGAAATCCACAGAGCATGCTGTCCAACAAAAAAAGCAGCAACAAAAAAAATCTGAAAGCAACATTGTCTTGTGGAGTTTTTCCAGTGTTGTGATTTATTGGATGGAGCATGCTGTCTATAGCAGTTTCAAGTGTGTTGTGGAGAGATTTTAATTACCATGGTACAGAATATTTGTTTTTAGCTGAATGCCAATGAATTGCAGGGTATTACTGTTGATCCCTTAACATTGATGCTGATGTTTTCTTTTCAGTTTGAATGTGATTTTACTTCCTCAGTAATGTTTACAGACGTGCATGAATATCAAACTCAAGGGACGTGATGTAAAACAAAGACTTACATTTTTAACTGATTATTCATGTTCTGTAGAGCTTCTTTAGAAATACTGTATATTTTGGTGAAAATGTATTGTTTTGATTAAGAAAACTAATAGGAGATTCTTTTTTTTTTTTTAGATTTCTATGTTATAAGTGTCCTAATCCACCTTATTCTTTAAAAAAATCCCAAATGGCAAAAACAAAATATAATATTACTATGAATGGACGAGTTGTAGTTGTCTTAATATATAGACAACAATGCATTTTCTTTCCTTTCTGGTCAATTCATTGCAGTTTTCTGGGATCTGGTTTCAAACAGGTGGATTTTGTTCACTAATTGTTAAGTTTTCATCTACGTTTTTTAAATACAGCAAAATCTTTTCTACAACCAGCGTTAATAAGTTAGGATGAAGCTTTGTGAGTTTATTTTTACTATGTTAGAGAAATCTATATAAAGACTAAAAATCCCAGGTTCTGCTCAGGTAGTTCCACTTCCTGTCCTGGTCAGCTGTAGTTCAGTTTGAGTTGAGCTTGACTGGTACCAACCCCCTTTTGGAGACTATTACTGCTTCAGCACATGCTGAACACAGAAGAAGTTGATTTTCCTCCATAGAATTTACCATTTTCCAAAGTATTCAATGGTGTTATGAGTCAGTAGTTTTTCCATCCAAAGCCAACATAATTATGTTACCATGTAGTGGATAGATTTGTTCATTCCACTGACAATTACCATAAATAAAAATAACAATAAATAATCAAAAAGTACCTGTAGAAACAGGTCTGGTTTACACCCATTAGGCTTTACATCAAACAGCATGTATGGCTTCAACACCAGTCTATGGTGTTACCCACACAGACAGAAGGCCTGTGTGTTTAGAAACCTGGTCATCTGCAACAACCCACAGGCTCCTGTGAGGCGGTCTACCAGCTGAACACACGCTGCCCAAAAAACCTGGGACTGCGGAGTTTCGGCTGGATGTGCTGAACTAACACGCGGCCGGGTCGACTCTCATTCAGGAATGAATGCCACAGATAAAGAGGACACAAAAGAACAGCATGCAGACCTGTTTGGAGGACAGAATTAGCAGGAATCCTTTTTTTTATACCCCTACAATGTCGTGTTTACATAGCGCTGAATGGGATATTTTCACTCCGTTGGCGTATCTGCAGAAAGAACCCCGATCAGCTAATCGTTTCTGGTTACTTGTGTGGCGAATAAACTAAAGAAGACATTTTAAAAAGCTCCATGCAGTATGCAGCGTTCCAGATTGAAGGTGATGAATATTGCTTTCTAAGAATTTGCTTTGCCTTCTGTCTGTCGTTTCTGTCCTCTGCAGGCATCATGGACACGGCCTGAGCAGCACAAGGTATTCTAAATGCATGGCTTTTTTTTTTTTTTTTTTTTTCCAAAACCCATTCATCACTCATGTCAGGGAAGTCACAGTCAATTCTGGATGAGTGTGGATCAAAATTCCTGATCAAATGGTTGCTGGAGGGAGTCTTAACTCTGATAACAAGGTAGTAGCAAAAACAGACCAGTGGAAGTCTCTTTTAGTCCTTTAGTAAAAGCTGATAATGTTTTAGCCTGCACCAACCTTTCACTGAAACGTCTCTTTTTTAGGTATAACACTTGCACTGTTCATCTGGCCGTTTTAACAAACCTTCTGTCAGATCTTTATAATAACTTCCATGCTTCTGACATTAGTGTGTTACTTAGATTATTGCATGCCGTCTTCAAAGAAGAGGAAATGCTTTTGTGCGAATATCAGAACCACTGCGCTCCTTGAGATGTGAGAAAATTAGCTCCATAGAGCTTCCTCCCAACGTTTTATCCCTTTGAATGACTTGACTATTGATTATGTGCACTTTAAATAATGGAAATGTGTATACTTTGATAGTTATAAACAAATTCCATGAGATGTGAAGACAGTACTGATAATGTTTTGACACCACTTATGATTAGCCCTTTTCAATGGCGAGTTATAGATCATATTTTTAAAAAAAAGAATGCCATGGCTATTTATACTTTTGTTGTATTTGACAGCAAATTTGTATTTTTAGATCATTTGTTCACTTAAATAGTTTTCCTATTTTTAAATGAGAGGGAGCTTTGCAGTAAAAGAAGCTCATCTTTCTCTCGATGTCTTGCTTGAATAGTTTTGAATATTTTTCTTTTATCTTCATTGTTTTAATTCATTCATATTTCATCTTGCTGGATTCAATAGTGAATAGAGATCACAAGCTGCCATGCTAAATTTAAAAGGTTTACTGGTTTTTCACCAGCATTTCCCCCCCAACCACAGTTTGTAGTCATGCATATTCATTTTTGAGTGAAGTAATAGTATTTCTGACTTTCTTGGGGGAATTTATTTTTATTTTTATTTTTTTCTGTGCTCTGAGCTGATTATTGCGCGCTTCTCTGCAAGACACTTTTTAACAAATCACACAGGAGGGGAATTGGAACCTGGATGAGCATGAGCATACTGAGTGTTTTCACTTAAGCGCGAGTTCATTTAATAAGCCGCGTGAGGGAAGGCACATTTGTATTCCAGTCCATTTAATATTTGATCAGACATGAGTTTACCATGTCTGCAGTGTACTTTAAATTTGATGCCCTGAGAATCCCTGCCCTTTCTGTCAGCTTTGCACTGCAGAGAATCTGTTTTGGAGCTCTTCTCTCGGTAGAGTTTGATTAATTCATCAAATCTTTGTGCTTGATGATTTCTTCCTCGTCTTTTCTGAAGAACATTTTGACAGGTGCAAAGCTGTACACGCGCTTCTAGAAGGGGCAAAGAATTGGGAAATAATACCCAGCATGCTACATGTCTAAACTCTACTTTATTTATTCGTATGTATCTGTTTCATCTTTGATGTGTGTTCATATGAAAGGACTCATTACCGACGCTAGCTCATTAACTAGTTATTTGCGAGTGGCGTGCTGCACAGATGCAGCATTTGGTGACAGTACCTCAGGGGTCCACTAAGAATGCTATCTGCACAGGGGTCAGAATAAAAGGGTAGTGTTTGTGTTATGTAAGTGTCTCCCTTGTCCTGCTACCTGCTATGCATAATGAATTCCCCAGACGAGCTTTGTGATTTGAATGTAAATACAAATTAATGTGGTTTCTGTTACACGGCTGAGCTCTACTGCAGCCTGTGTGAAAGATTGCTGTCAGAGTGGGTCTGTGCCTTTGAATGAAGCTGTGAAAGCAATCGAAACAGCAACTTGGAAAATACCTGGAAGGAAATCAGTTTTACAACATATTAACAAAATATTTGTGTTACTATTGGGAAAAAAAGACTTTTGTATTCACTTTTAATTCAGTCAACCCTGATTGTGCTATTATAAGCCTGAGAAAAAGGTCATTTTACGTTCAAACATTTACCAAAACATGGTTTGTATGAACTCTGCAACTTGAGAGGAAACTATGTAGAAGACACTTGATAATACTGTTTTTAAGCAAACATGCGAAATGTTTAATATTTGTTGACATTATTATTGATAGTAAGCTAACAAAATCTAAAATGTATTGTTAGATCGTCTCATCTTTCCTGTTTTATTATCAAGGGCTTCAAAGAACAATTAACAATGTTGTTTAACACATTTTTCATATAATAATTATGATATTGCTATTCTGGATATAGTGTCACATTCAATGGACAATAAACAACTTTTAAACTTTAAATTACACAATGTAATTCAGAGTAAGAGGGGATTTTTTTTTGTAAATGCATTATTTACAAAAATCAGTTTAGGAAAATATTACGAGAAATTTGTATAAGATTTATCATTTAATTGATTTGAAAGCCATTCTTTTAAAACTAAATGAATAATATATTTAATGTGAAACCAAAAGACTGTTGGAAAAGGTTGTGTGGGTTTGACACAGACACTAGGACATTAGATCAGCTAAATGAAAGCATCGTGCATTAGCAGAAAGTTAATTCTCCCCTCTTATCTACTCATCTTCTGTGTTACATAATGTTACTTCAGAGCGAGTACATGTTAGATCATTATGTAGTCATCTGTTGTGATAACATGACTACAGTTTCTGTTCAGTTAATGCAAAGCAAACTAATGAAACTAGATTTATAACATTTTTGGGGTATTTTGTGATTACAGTGATAATGGTGCTTCTGTCGATGTGCATTTTATATTTTCTTTTTACTTAGTTGACCTACATCAACTATTATGAAAGCTAAATAATTCTCGCAGTTTTTACCACCAGGCGTCATACTGTGTGTGTGTGTGAGGAGCAAAGCAGTTAAAGCTGCTAACTTTAATATTGTAGGACATTAAACATTGCTTTACATTTCAGTGAGAGGTTTTGAAACCATGAATCTTTCAAGTCTGATATATTGGAGGGCTTCATATGATTAGTCCAGTATGAAGGCACTGAGAATCTAATCAAAATGTGTCATTCGAGGACTTGCATGTTCTGTGCCTGGTTTCAAATGTGATTTAGCCTTTTTTTTTTACTCTAAGATGACCGTGTGAAAATTAGCAAACACTATTTAAGGGGGAAAAAAATGAACATTTTCACGCCTAAGCAAGTTAAAATGTGAAATACTTGAAAAACTACTCAAAAGAGGAGTCTGGGAAACAGTCCATTTAAGCGTATTGGTTCATACTAGACTTGCATGGTAATCTTTTTCTCCTCGGTTTTGCATCAGCAAATTTCACAAGTTGGTACAGACAATTTAGATGCCCTCTAATGCTTTTCAACATCAAATATTTAAAACCTTCACTGCCTTGTCATCTGTGTCCTTATGTCTCCAAGACCTTGTAGAGAAAAATGTGTCAATTCCATTCATCAAATGTCTGTACATTGTTTCATTTATTGTGAAATCGTCTTATTTCCTATTTTTGACTATTTGTTTTTGTAGATCTGCACTTTTTTTTTTGAGTTTTCTCTGAACCAAGCCTTTTTCTGCTGTAATTTAGAGCCCAGACGGGAATGTCGTGGTGAGGAGTGATGCTCGTGTGTCCTCCCTCACTCTTAAATATGTCAAGTACACAGACGCGGGTCAGTATCTCTGCACAGCACGAAGTGCCATCGGAGAAGATGATCAAAGAGCTTATCTGGAGGTTCGCTGTGAGTACTCCTGTGTTCAAGTAGAAGAGAAGTGTGACTGAAAGAGTCAGCTTTACTTAATCATACGGCGGAAGCAAAGCTTTAAGTTTAACATGTTGATTCTATAGACACGCCTAAGATCAGTGGGACAGTGGCTGTGTACACGTGGGAAAGAAACCCTGTCAATATCACCTGTGAGGTCAAAGCCTTCCCCAGTGACGTGTCAACCGTGTGGCTCAGAGATGGACTGCAGCTCCCCAACTCCAACACCTCCAACATCAAGATATTCAGGACTCCCACAACCAGCTACCTGCAGGTACATGCGCTTTAAAGATTCATTTGGGCTCTAGTATACGTACACATGCACACCGCTCTTCTATGCCTGGTCCCACCTTGTTATCAACATTTCATGAGGATAGGCTGGAAGTGATGGAGGGGGAGGGGGTTCTTTCAGCCTCATTGTGTAGGGAAAAAAAAAACACATGAATAATTCAGTAATAAGAAAGCTCATGGTGACGAATAGGAAGAACTCTACTCCAAGGTGCAAATGAAAAGGTCACTTTTGTAATGCTTCACACACAGGTTTGATCATCTGTTTTGTGACATTGCTCCTGTTGTACTTACTGTTTCATTGTTATTCTCACCTTAAGGTTACCCCTGAGTACGAGAGTGATTTTGGGAGCTATAACTGCACCGCCTCAAATGAGATGGGTACAGAGTCCAAGGAGTTCCTCCTCATTCAGGCTGGTTAGTTGTAAAAGTGTTTCTTATATCTTAATGGTAATCATAACGGATTGGATCTTTCTGCGCTTTTCCAGGCGCTCAAAGCACTTTCAATGTTTCCATTATTCATTCACTCCTCATTCATACCTGGTGATGGTAAAGTACTGATGTAGCCAGTACTACTGCCAGCATGCACCTATGGCCATCACTGACCATCACTGAGACATTCACACACCAGTAGAGCCACGCTACAGGCAGGTAGGGTGAGGTGTCTTGCCCAAGGACATGGCAAAAGTTGACTGGGGGGGGGGACAGAGATTGAGCCTTCAACCCTTTAACCACTGGCCGACCTGCTCAACCACCTGAGCCACTGTCGCCCCACTGCCATTGTGTTCAGTTAGTTTTTAATCTGCAGTTAAAGACCAGAGGAGTTCAGTACAAATGACCCGAAACTGTCTTAAAGGTAGACATGTAACTAAACACGCAATTTTAAAATTGTCAATATTACAATAATATAAAAGTTCAATTAAAAGAGACAGAAATCTAGAGTTTTTTTTAACTGTTGAGTATATTATTATTAATATTTTTTTTAAATAAAAAACCCTGGTGATCAAAATGTTTTCCCCAAAATTCAGAAAAGAGATAAAATGGTTGAAGAATGAATACAAATGAAAACATAAAAAAAGTGCCACAAAATTACAGTCTTACAAAACTTGCATCTTCTGTTGAAACATAACGAGAGAAAAAACGTGACGGTTGACATTTTTGATGGTTAATTTGCAGCGTAAAGTCATACTAAGCTTCTAACTGTTTACAGGCCCTGTTTTTCATGAACTGACATCTTTTTCCAAACTTACAAAGTTTTTGAGGGAAGCAACACTTTCATCCTGAAATGTATCATCTCATTATCACTAAACCTGCTTTCAACGGATGAAAAACAGGAAAGTTGTCTAAAAGATCAATAACCTCCCTTCATTTGTTGTGGCCTTTCTGATCCCTTTCTCCAAACTTGCAGCATTGCAGCATGAAGATTATTTATTGAACATCTTTCTCTTCCAAACATCGTCCATTCATGTGGACCTCTCTTTAGCTTCTTTATATATAAATAGTTTTTCTTTTCTCTTTTCTTTATGTAAATTGCAGTTTTTATTGGATAGGTAAACATGACAAGATAGCAAAGACACTTTCTTGTTTTTCCTTTTGAGGTTTTTTTTTTTTTCCATTTCTTTTTTAACGCCACATGTTTCTTTCTTTGCGTCCCTCTGTTCACTGCTCCCATTTGTTTCCACTGTTTCAGGTCTGCTGCTGTGGCCGTGTTTCCTGTCAGTTTTAAAGCAGACACAACAGCTTGTTTGTGTCTGCAGGCTCTTCTAATTAGGGGCTGATTTGCAGATTTTGAGGCTTGTGCAGATCAGGCTGAGCATCAATGCCGAACTGCTCCATCGATTTGATTTTAGTTCACAAGTTCACAGTCGGACTCATTCAGTCAACTTTGTAAAATAACAAAGCAAAATGCTCACGTTTGCTGAAAAGAACGGATATTTTCTTTATACTACACATTTAGCTGAAAAATCTACCCTGTGACCTTTCTCAGGGCATTGTTTGTACAGCTACCTAATAGATTTAGACTAAATAGGCCGATGATTTATCAACCTTCCCTTAGCTGTTATAGGACTGGAAATGTTTGGTTCAGTGTGAGCAGAGATGTTAAATTACAAATGCAGTGCCCTTTTAGCATAAATGTTGACGTTGCTGAATTGTCACATCATTTTGTTGTTGCTGTGCTCACTCATACTGGAAATACAACTGAACAGAGAGACAAAGCTGGACTTGAACCACAGTCCAAAACGGAGGAATTAGAACCTCAGTTACAATGTTGTTGCCTTTTTTTTCCCTCTTCAAAGCAGTACAGTAAAACCTGTGGCCATCAATGTGTGAGATCCAAAGCAGCTGCCAGTTCTGTCCTGTGGACTAATTCACATGATTCATTATCTCAAATAAGGTCATTTTCTCCATGGTTAAAAGAACAATAAGTGATGGATATAATAGTTTTTAGCAGTTATACTTCACAGAATGAAAAAAAGTAAAACAAATTTTTGTTGTTTTTCAAAGAAAGAATAATGTTTCTTTGATTCTTAGTTAATTTGAAAGTATTGTAAAATGTTTTTTGTAGATCGCTTTAAAACTGTGGGTTAAGTTTTAAAATCCTGTGTGGCTTAGTTGTGTGTTCCTACACTGCAAAAACTGAATCTTAAGAAGTTGAAAAAAAATTGTCTTATTTTCTTTCTTGGAGGAAAAACAGTCTCATCAGAAACATTTTTCAAGAGCAAAATAATCTAAAACATATCTTAGTGACTTGGATTTTTTTCTTAAAGTAAGACTTTTTGGTAAGACCATTTTTCCTTTTCCACTGGAGGATTTTTTTTGCTTATTTAAAGATACAATAATCTGCCAATGGAGTACACATTTTTGACTTATTTCCAAGGGGCCTGTTCTGACACTGCATCGTTTATCCAGCGACAAAAAGCTTTTATGAAAGAGTTTGCACTTTAAAAACAAATTCCTTTGACTATATTTCACTGAACCACATCTAGGCAGCACATCATTTCCAGTCCATGATCCACTCCAGTCCACTGCAGTGGTTTCAGTTGGGAGCTCGGACCGCGGCTTTAAAGGATCAGTGGAAAACAGCTGCTCCCAGCACTGCAGTTTGACAATTGTTGTGTTGAACATGTTGTCCATGCCTCGTCTGCACAGAGGTTCCATCGGTTCCATCCATCGTTGAAGTGAGACCTTTCTCCACCACCGCACTGATTCAGTATGAGGAGCCGGAATCTACTGGGGGCGTACCTGTTCTGAAGTATAAAGCGTTGTGGAGGATGAAGGGCAAAGGTGACTGGATGCAGAGAGTCTACGAGGCCACAGATGGTAAATAAAACAAGAACACTTGCTTAAATTAAAGGTGCAGTTTGTCTGTGTTCAGTACTTACTTATTCATTTCTTTACTCAAAAGATAAGATGACGCAAAATTAGTAGCTTTCATTTTTTTTTTTATTCCTATTAAAGGGATTGAATTGTTCTTTTTAGGTGTTTTGCTTTTCATACACTGAAACATACATTCCAATGATATGAGAAGATCAAAGCCTAGATAAATGGAATAAAGCCATTCTATTTTATCAGTAAACAACATAATAAAGTTAATATTTTCTGTTTATTTCCAGTTAAAAATGAATGAATCAGCTGCTTAAACAGTGTTGAGGTGAATTGAGAAATGTGAGAATCTTTGTTTGCTAGTGAGGGAAGCAATTACAGGCTCCATCCTGAACGAGGCTGATGTGTTTGATGTGCGGCACATTCAAACAAACTGGCTCGGCTTTTGGTGTCTTCACAGACTCCAGCAATGAGGTGACCATCACCGGCCTGAAGCCTGAGACCAGCTACGAGCTAAAGCTAACAGCCATCAATGGCAAGGGGGAAAGTGAGCGCAGTCTCGCTGAGTTCTTCAAAACACAGCCTGTTCGTAAGTGCACGCTTTACATCACACTGCAAAGCTTTTCCCAACACTGTAGTCATTTTGTATTGAATGGAACTCATAAAAAAATGTCTTTTCCATTAATAGTAACTGTGAGTAGAGCCTTGTTTACAGCTTTGTGTCAGTGACAGAGGATTAAAACCTGCTCGAAAATCAAAACGTGTTTTATTTGAACATGAATCACACCTGCAGTGATCTTAAGCCTAGTTTAGAGGGCCCTCTGCTGGTCGGGCATGTGTGTTACCAGAAAAATATTTTACCATTTGTATTGTTTTATTCATTCATAATTGTAATCCATCGTGTTTTTATCCATTTGCTCATCTGCCTGTTTTATCAGGTCCCGCTTCCAAAAGTAAGTCATTCATCTCTCTGCTCAGGTTTAAGCCTCATGCTCACCTTTAGTTTGAGGACAGTGTCATGGGTTTAAGATTTCTACTCTGTAGTAAAGCAAAAATGGGGATTAAAAACATTGGAAAGCACAAGATAATGTTGTAATGCAAACATTTTCATTTTATTTCATGTAGAATTTTTTTTTTTTGCTTATATTGTTCTAACAGTCTTTCAGTTTCTAGTTAACCCTTGTGCTATCCTATGACCCCACCCTTACATTGACGTGTTCTCCCTACTATGACAAAGGTGGATAAAGGTGGAGAGGATTTCATGTAATCCATGGACACCAGTGAAGATCATTGACGATAAAAGGTTCAGCGCACTGTCTAGTGGGGTCTAGATGACCCAACTCCCAATGTTAATGCATGTGCCTTGGATAGCACAAGGGTTAACCTAGCACTCCTTCCTCTGTATCTTAATAGTAGAAGTCGTCTGTTTGTGGGTTTTTGTTGGGTAAAAGCTGCTGGGAGGGAAATAGTCCTCATGCATTCTTCAGTTTAGAAGTGCTGCAGAATTCCCGGTAATTTGATTACTTTTCTGTTCCATGTCTCTAGACAACACGTTTCCTTTCTTCTCCGAGGGCACAGGTTTGTTCTGTATCGAGGATTATAGATTCAGTTTTAGTGCTGTGGCTTTTCCTTTCCCTGCAACATCAGCTAGTCGATCTGTTGATGAGCTGTAGTTGTAATAACTTCAAAGCCCTGCAGATACAAATGTGCCTTTTAGAAAGCTTCACCTTTTTAAGTTCTGATTATTTTTTGCCTCTCCTCTGGAGTTATTCAGACAGCTTTTACTTTAATTGAGTTTATAGCTGCTAAATACAAGCAGGTTTAGTGTCTGCTGGTGACATGAAAGCTTGTATTTAGCTCTGTTGTCATTTCTTTGTTGATACCTGTAGCTGGTTTTTGTCTCCAATGTCCTTTATGTTTCTCTGGTTTTTAACCCCTCACATGTTTCCTGTCATGTGACTGTTATTTGGCTTGCATGGTGCTGGTGACACTCTCCACCCTGCAGAAGGTAACATAGAGTTGAAGCAAAGATTTTCTTACCTTTAACTGAAGTATTTTCTGTGCTTCTCTGCATTCATGTAACACATAGATTAGCAGACATCTGCTTTGGGAGAAAAATGAGCGGGAACTAGTGCTCCCTTCCTGGTGTTGCTTTAATTGTCTTGAATACAATTGATAGTCTGCTTCCTGGAAGATACCAACTCTCCTTTTCTGGGTGTCTTACTATAAATGAAGTGGGTGAAAAAAACAAATCAAAAACAGGGATTTCACTAACTGCAGGAAAATCACTTTACTATTCTCCACTTTTTTCTCCTTCAAGCTTCCTGCTCTGATGTTCAATCAACAAGTTAAAACCCTGCAATAACCAATGAATTCTCCATGCTGTATTTAATGCTTAGCAATAGTTTTAACATGTTCACTAAAATATCTGTAAGTGAAATGAATTTGCTTTGAAATATGATTAAAGACCCACTCTGATGAGAATTGTATTTTTGGTGTTTTTAACGTGCTCTTGTGGCGATTTTCTGATGATGGAGGACATTGTAGAGAATTAACCCTAAAACAGCATTTCTAAATATTCCTTTATTCCAATCGTTGTGACTCAGGAGCAGACAATAAATGTCATCGGAAAAAGATCGTATTTGTTAGATAGAGACTACAGTAGCTCCCTGCACCACTCCATTCTGATGCATCCACGTAGGGGTTGTGAGGAGCTGCAAGCTAGTGGGAGAGCAGGTAGATCATTTATGTGGAATGGGAAGGGGGGCGGGGTTGCTCGCTGCAATGGTCCATCCCCAAAGTGAATTTCTATTCAACTCCAGCTGCTTTGCAGAAATGATGTCCTAGAAAACGAGACAGGTTTTGTGATTTTGGCTAAGAGCGTCATAGTTATATGTAAAATACCACAGAGAACGCTTTGCAATAGATAAAAGGATGATCAGAGTGTGACTTTAACAAATGAGTGTTTTGATTTCTAGAATAATTACCAACTAACTTACATTTATTATGAATGTGTTTCATGCCTCCTTTAAAACATTACATTTGAAACGAGCATATAGTTTTACTGTGATATTTAAAATCACCAAATTGTTCAAAAAGTAACTAGCTGTTTTAAAAAATAACAAGATAAATAGAATGTAGATGGATTTGGAGCATCTGCCTCCTGCAGTAAAAGAAAACAAGACTGAGAGCCAACAATCAATGCAAAGTAACACCGATTGTTGGATCAAAAACTTTAGAAAATCTGTAGTTTTCCTTTGTCATTCATCAACTTCCATAAGTGTGTAGTTCATAAATAGGACACCAGTAAACATCTTTACTCTCAATCTCAAGAACCAAGAAGACAACAGCAGCAAAATCTCAAAGGAGCAAAACCTTCTCACTCTGCATTCACACTGCAGAGAGAATGTCTGCGGACTGTTGGATCGTGACCGGGAGACCAGTGACAAGCACCTTTTGATTTCCTCTGAGAATCCTGTTGTTCTGCTCTTGTGGGATTTTAGGAAATCCCAATCCCCCCAAACTGGAAGGGACCCTGCAGCCTAAAGGCAACTCCCTCAAAGTCAGCTGGACCAAGCAGGATGATGGCGGCTCTCCCATTCTACACTACCTCGTCCGGTACAAGCCTGTAAGTGCTGCTCGTCCTTCAGAAACCTTTTTTTTCATCAAAGTGTTTTTTTTCAGCAGCAAAAACTAAAGGAGTGTTTTGTTTTTTTACTTTGTGCAATGAGTTGTTAAGCAAATTTAGATAAAGGAATTTTTAAAATGGTCAAAACTCCATGTAAAATCCTTTGAATTTCGACAACATTGAGTAAAATCTACACTGAAATCCCATTTGTGTCCATAGATTCATGCAACAGAGTGGAAACCAGAAATCCGGCAGCCCAGCGACAGTGAATATGTGGTTCTGAGAGGGCTGAAGTGGGACACGGAGTACAACATCTATGTGGTGGCAGAAAATGAAAAAGGCAAATCCACGCCAGCAACCATGTCCTTCAAGACTTCCTCCAAGCCAGAAGCTATTCCAGGTACCGTCCCACAGGTCGCTCACACCAGAGTGGGCCAGAAATCCCCCCAAGAAGTCAGACACTAAACCTTAAAGCTGAAAATCGCAATCTAGTTTTAGCTGTGGTTCAGAGGGATGAATGGCAACTTAACAAGTCTACAAAAAAACGTCCTTTGGGGCAGAAACGATTTTCCGGTGGACCTTCTCTCTTTAAAGTTGTGGCAGCCGTCACCGAATTACTCGCAGAAATAGGGCAGGGACGTTCCAGAGAGGATGAAAGCATTTTACTTTGAATTTCTTTAGCTTGTCCTCACCTTTCTTAAGTAAAAAGACTTGCTCTCTATCTGGGAGCAGCCTTGAAATTAGGGCTTAACTGCAGCTAAAAGCTTTAAAAAAAAATTAAAAAAAAACAGCGGTAAAACCCTCCTGGCCCGCTACATTCCCTGTTGGAACCAGACCCTGTTGATGGATCTGCTGAAAGATCACAGCTGACCATTATGCCCTTTTTCTTTTTTTTAGTCATTTTCAACTCACCCACCACTGAGTCACCATCAACATGGTGTGGTTTTCCCTTGTGCTGTGCTTTTGCTTTGATGTGTTGCTGTTCTTTTTTTTTTTCCTAAATGCAGAAAAAAAAACGTTTTTATTTATTTATTTCTTTCACTTTTGGTTTTCAGACCTGACGCATATTCACTTTCTTTCTTCCTGTGTTTTCCCCTCCCCTCCTTTCCTTTCCTTGATTTCCTATTTGTTTACCTCCACCTCCCCCTTCCCCTCTTTCCCTCTGCCTTTTTTCCCCCCCTTCTCTCTCGTTCTCTCTCTTCATCCTCTCGCCAATCTTCCTGCTCTATTGCCTGATCCTGGACATTGGTGTGGTGGACCACCTGAACATTTTCGTCCTGACCTGTGTGCATTTTGGTCCGCTGTCCTCCATCCACAGCCACTCAGGGCTGCTCATCTGTGACATGCACTTTGGTATCACTCATTTTGTCCCTCATCACTGTATTCCTCCTATCATAGTGTGGGATTTGCGTCGCGCCTGGAGAGGAGCGCTTGCCTTTTCTCTGGCCTAAGATTCTCTGTGGATGCTTTCACACCTTAAACAGACTTTGTCCGGGACAGATGGGTTTCTGTTCCAGAGGACAGAAGGGTGCTGCATAGCTCTAGAACAAACCAGACAGCCGTACAAAACCAAAGGCGGTGGAAATCCTTCACTTCCTGCCGATGTACACTACTCAGCATTAGCTCAGATAGCTCTCAGCAATAGACAACAGTGTTTACAGCCATGAACAACTTTGAACCTTCTTTTTTTTGTTACAAAAATAGCAGCTAAAGGCGAGAGAAGAGGGCTGAACCTGTCTGTTTACAGAAACACTTGTGTTCGTCAATGTTTCACAGAATTATGCAGATTCACAGTAAACGTTTGGAAAAATTAACATTGGGAGTATTTAGAAGACGAGTGAAAACAAATGTTTGTAAAGTTTTTAGCGTTTATAATGACCAACTCTAAACAGAATCTTATTTTTGTGATGATTACTATGAGAGACGTCCTGGTATTTCTCATGCATGTTTGTCAAATGTCATTAGTAATTTCACAGTTTGTTTCATACACTTATTATTATAGTGTGTGCCGTTTTAAGCATCTATCAGAGGCACACCGAAAATACACACACGCACACACACACACATATATATATATATATTTCTAATTAAGAGGAACTTTAAACAAAGGATGAACATTTATCAAGGTTTTGTTGAAATATGAAAAACCTGACATATGTGCTGTCTAAAAATACCCTGCATGTTGCTAACGCATTATAAACGTTTGCTTGTTTGTCTATCAACCAAATAAATTGGCTTAATATATAGACGGCTGTGGAGTTGTATAGACACATTTTTGTGGTGAAGATCAGCTCCGTGCACAAGTCCTCAGTAAAGTGTAATAACTGACAAGTGCACAAACCTGTCGCAGCATCACAAATGCAGAGGAAACTAGAGCATGCCAGTGCTCACACTGGGGCAGGTGAGTTCTTTTCTGCCTTATAGACGTATTTGAGGTCAGAGTGACAGAAGTAGTGCTTTTTGGTTTTGTTTGTTTGTTTGTTTTTGAGCGAGACTGTGACCTGCTCCTCCTGTTCAGCGCTCTCTTTCTCATCTCCACAGACTTGGACGACGAGACGGCTCTCTCTATGAACATTATTCTCTGGGCAGGGATCCTTGTTGTGGCATTTGTGCTCCTGCTTCTGGCTGTGGATGTCACCTGTTTCTTTGTCAACAAATGCGGCCTCATCATGTGCCTCTGTGGTAAATCGGGCACGGGGACAAAAGGGAACAACCTGGAGGAGGGAAAGGCAGCTTTCATGTAAGTCCTAAATATAGATTTGAAGTCCACAGCATCATATAATCTGACAGGGTGACCAGGATTAGGAAGTGTGTTGTAACTACGTAATAATAAAAAAAAAACAAGGAAAGTTTTTGTTAAAATTAGAAATTTGAACTAAAAGAAATCCAAGAAAGTGTTTTCCATTTCATTTCACTGTTCATCATTAAACAGGAGAAACCTTTTAACTGCAGAGATGTTTCCAGCAATATCTAAATAACCCACGCTCTTTGACATACTGTTAGTTTTCCACCGTTTACATCAACAATAATGAGCCGATTCTGAAACAGAGAACAGCGGCTTTTTATATCGCCTGTGCCCCAGTATCCAACACTTGATGAATGTAACTTTACCAAACTGTTTTTGTGTTCCTGTTGCCCAAACTAGGGTGGTATTCTACTGCGTTTTAAAATGTTGTGATCCGTTCACGATATGCAGACTTCTAGTTGAGTATTTATCTGTAATAATAAGCTTGAAAATACAACGCGCTGGTCATTATAATCCGAAATCCGAATCTGATCATGTCGGAAAATACGTGATCAGGCCCGATTTCCCATCACATGATGGGATGGGGACATCCCTACTTAAACGGTTGAGTTTCAATAACTGAAAGAATGTAAACGCTGGTGCTAAAGCTCTAGTGTTAAAGAGTTCAAATCCAATTGAATATGAAAAAACTGGTGTTTACTAAGAGTTTTTGTTGTTGTCATTTTTGCAGGAAAGACGAGTCCAAAGAGCCGATAGTGGAAGTCAGAACAGAGGATGAGTGCACAGCCAATCACAATGCAGCAGGGCCGATAGAACCCAAT
This sequence comes from Oryzias curvinotus, assembly GCA_023969325.1. Taxonomy (NCBI): domain Eukaryota; kingdom Metazoa; phylum Chordata; class Actinopteri; order Beloniformes; family Adrianichthyidae; genus Oryzias; species Oryzias curvinotus. The sequence goes on along the minus strand of CM043718.1, from coordinate 15,313,002 downwards.
GAAACCACGCCTCTCACTAAACCAGAGTGAGTCAAAGCAGCTCCCTGCCTTTTTTATAGCTCAAGTCTGTTTTTTTACCTGTTGTTCATTGTACTCCACTTTCAAGAACAGCTCCGTTATTAAACTGGATACAATTTTAACTTTGAATTGTGTTTATTTTTTAATTAAAAAAAAAAAAGTTGATTTCATTCTTGAGTGGAGTCCACTGGACTGTGTTGCTTTTGCTTCAATTCCCTTTTAGAAGGATTAGCGTACTTTATGTTTCTTCTCTAGCTGTTGGACATTTCCTTTCTCGTTAATATGAAGGTTGAAGGTTGAAGCAATACCAGTCAGAGACACAAAGGCCTCTATTCCTCTCAAGTGTGGTCAATTCATAGAGCCATTTGGTTATCTCAGCAAGCCCTCTCATGTCGGGAGTGTGGAAAAATCCCAACATGCAGTAAGAGACTGTCACTGGTACTGTTTAACCTGTAGAGGTGGCTCCACGTGGTGCAGTAGTTTTCCACAGGTGTCGCTTTTGAGTACGTGAAGTTTCTGAGTCAGTGTACTCCATGTCAGTGTGTGAATGGGGTGTTCCCTTTAATGTTCACTCACAGCATGATGCCCTGTTTTTTTTCTTTTTACGTTTTGCTTCTCTTTTTCTCACTAGGCTAAAGATTTGCTGTTGTTTTTTTAGTTGCTCTGTCTGTGTTTGTGTGGATCTCTGAAGAACGACTAACCCGTCTGCATGCTGTCGTCCGGGCCACCCTTCCTCTGTCACAGTCACCCTGGTGTCTAGTCTGTGTGTCTCTGTTCTCTCCCTGCTCTCTCAGGCTGGTGGCTTCTCTGGCACTGGACACCCCCTCCTCCGTAGCCACCAACTCTGACACAGCCACCGCAACAAATGAACCTGCTCAGGACAGCCCCTCTAGCGAGACCACCACTCTCACGTGCAGCCTGTCGACCCTGGCCAACGAGCCCTCACCCACCCCTCTCGCTGCTCCGGCCCCAACCCCAGAATCGAGCACAGGCCCGCCGACCCCGGTCATCTCCTCCAGCGCCGTTAACGCTAAAATGGCCCCCCTGCTCGAACAAAGAGGAATTATCACACCAGATGAAGAGGAGAAAATAAACACTCCTCCTTGTACGCCGGAATTTCCGAGACCCCAGAAACCTGGAGCCCCGATACCCCCCAAGCGCAGACATTCTCCGAAACTCGCTGCTCTAAATGCTAAGAAAAACAGCCCCCCTGTCTCACCTCTAACTGCATCGTCGTCCTCCCCTCCCACTGCAGACACCAGGAAACACGCTCCGAGCCCTCCTGTCACCAAGCTCGTCACACAGCCTGCCGCTGTGCCCCTAAACACAGAGGCACCAGCTCAAACCGCCTCCACCCCGGCCCCCGCTGCCCCTGCCAAACCAGACCTAGATTCTAAACTTGCTGCCCCAGATTCTAGTGGGGGGACCTTTCCTGCCTTCAACATAGACAAACCCAACGATGTAGCTGTTAACTGCAAAACCACTGCCAAAGCTGGAACCTATAACTCTCCAGCGGTGATTCCTAAACAGCCCAGCGGTGACAGATCTGCCCCAGTGGTTCCAGACCCCCGCTCCCCTTTACCTGTTACTGCGATCTCCAACGACCACCTCATGCAGGCGTCAGACGTGTATGATTTTGCGGCCTGCGCCGCAGGCTCCGCTAATGCAAACTTTGACTTAGAGCTGACAAACACAGGAAGGCGCTCGCGGCCCCAATCAGACCTCATTAGCTTAGCCAGCCCGTCCGCTGCCCTCTCTCTGCCCAATGGAGACGGAGCAGACCTCCCCCCCCCAGGCCCAGTTGTGGAGGCTTCAGAGACTCTGGCCAAGACCGCTCCTCCTGTCAACGATGAGTACGGCTCCCTCTAGAGGTTTATTTGTGTGTGTTTGTGCGTGTAACTTGTAAGCCCATTCATTCACCACCGCATCGTGCCATTACCCACACAATATGGAATATTGTTATGGTAATGACTCTGGGAGACTCAGTGAAAGTTTCAGACAGAAGTGATCAGATGGTGTCTTTGTTTGCTTGTTTGTGACCGTTTCTCCATTGTGAGGTGTTTACTTTACAACACTCATGTCAAGCATAGTCGACTCTTTTTTTGTTTTAAAACACAAGCTTTTAAATATACACAACTTGATCAAAAAGTATCGAATCACCACTCTGGACTACCTTTTTTTTGTAAGTGGAATTTCATTTTTATAGACTCAGAAAAACACTTTTTTTGGTCAGTCAGTTTCTCACCAGAGGTTGAGCTGTTTTCTTAAAGATCCACTCCAATAAAAATGGAGGTTTTGGTATTTTTTTTTAAATTTTGTAGTATTTTTCTCATGATGGTGGACATACTTAAAGAATACTTAGGACACTAAGCTCATAGCAGTGGGGAGGGGAAGGGAGGCGGGGTTGCTCCAAAGTCAACGCCAACAGTTCAGTTCACAACTCCGAAGCTCATTTCTAATGAACTCCTGCTGCTCTGCAGAAACTACAACCTAGAAAACAGCAGTTTCTTTTATTTAGGCCCAGAACGGCATAATCATAATGAACACTGAAAACAGATCAAACGATGACTGGAGTGGGTCTTTAAGCTCTTCTGAACAACGTTTTTAATCTCCTTGGATTTGGGGAAAGAGGCACACTTCAAATAAGTTGCTTTCTTAGAGTAGTTAACTGGCAGATCTCTTTGAAATTTTCTTGTGGGAAAAATGCATGTTTTGACTCATGCAGGTATCATTTTTAGTTGTTTTTTTTTAATATAATTCATATCTGCCATGTATGGAAATTCCCCTTAAAACTCCTAATTACAACATGTTCCAAAGCATGAATACGGTTACATTTTTTGCGCCGTCCTTGATTTAGTTCTTTTCAAGCGGTTTATTGTCCTGTAAGAGTGGTGATTACACATTTTTTGTGAAGGGTTCTTAGAGATTACTGCACGCTAAAAGCACACAAAGATCGGCCAAATGTCTCAGCCTCTTTAAAATTAACTGAAACTATTTTACATTCATATGATGTTTTTTTTTTTTTTCTTTTTCCTGAGATTAAACCTTTTGTAGGAAATGACTAACGGATAGGTTCAATATGAGAATATTTAATAGACCTTCACTCTCCTGCTTTTTAATTTTAAGATTCAAATTCCAAATGTCCAAAGAGCAATTCAATCTAAGAAGAAAAAAAAAGTAAAACTTTAAGATCTGCACTTAAAGTAGTGATTTGATCACACTCTCCCTCTTGTGGAGGCAGCATTGCATTGTGGCTCAGTCCTCAGTAAACAAAATGATATTGGGACACAATCTGAAAGAGTCTTTAAAGACCCATTCCAATGAAAATTCTGTTTTTTAATATGTTCTTGTGGTATTTGTCTGATGATGGAGGACTAATATGTAGAAGTATTTTTTATGCATGATGGGGAAATTCGGACGTTACTACCGTTCGATGATGTCATCAATAGCTACCTGTCATCTATGTTAGCGCGTAGCTGCCAGCGTTCGGAAAATACAAAACAACATTGATTTTAGAACTTCTAAAAGTCCTTAATAAAAACAGAAAGTCCTTTCTTACATTTAAATCTAAAGTTCTGTGCTTCAGAACACACCCGCATGAAGATATGCATTTCCCCTCCACGCCTCAGTGCGACGCAGATCACCCTACCGGCGGAGGGATAGCTAGCCACTGCAGCCTCCCATACCCCTACAACTGGAGCAATAGGGAGGAGCCAGAGCGGTAGGGAAGCAGTTCAGATTCAGCCTATGTTCTAGAATACCACTGTTCTTAGATTTTGGCTAAAAACGCCATAGTCATGATGAAAAGGTCACTAGGAAGGCTTTTTTCGACTAGATAAAAAGATGAAGGGAATGGGTCTCTAAATCTGACGGTGTTGTGTCTCAGGCTGGTAGTGTCTGCCTGTCTGAGCGTTTCCAAAAAGAGAACACTGAACTGCTTTTCCGCTCTGGAGGGCTGCAGGCAGCCGCTGCAGATTTGAGATTAAGATGGAAATAAATACACCATAAACTCAAGGCTAACCAAACGGATCAAAGCCTCTTTTCATTTGTCAGACATGTGCAGTTTGAATTCCGAAATGTCAGGCAATGCAGTTTGTGGGATCAGTCATTATCTGTTTAATTTCTCCTTTTTGTTGTCGAGGTGGTGAAGAAATATGTAAGAAGATGTCTAACTCCAGTGTCCTCTTACATATTGGGTGAAGATGTCTTTGAGAATAACCGGCTTCCGCTGTGTTCAGCTCCAGTTTGCTGAGATGCATTTGTTTCTCCGGGACGTCCACCCTCCTAATTTGAGACCTTCTCCCTTTCTTCCCGCTGCAGGAAAGTCCGACTGGAGGAGGCAGACTTGCCGAACGCCCTGATCTCTTCGGCACATAACAGTGTCGTACAGACAAATACCTTTGAGAGCAAAGTATGATGGGCCTGGGGGAGAAACACTGCAGGAGCTTTCATTTCTAGTGCCCTTAACACCACACTCCCAGCAACACAAGAGCGCACTTTGGCTGTGCTTTCTTTTCTGGTTTCAGTTATGGGAAGTTTTAAATTTATTTTTAGGCCACGAGAGACTGATTTTATTTTTTTATTCTTACTTTATTTAATTTATCCAGTTAGAACGATTAACACTTTTGTCTTCTCATGATGATTGTTGGTCAACTCTTCATTGAAATTGCAACTGTACAGAGTCGATATGAAAAAAAATGTAGATGTAAAAGAACTATATAACTACAAACTATATAGAGAAATGTTTTGGTTTTCTTTATTTTTACTGTTTTACTGTGCAAGTGTAAAACTGTTTTTAGTATCACTCCGTAGCTTGTTCTGCATGTTTGACCTGCAGGGGATTGGAGTTTTTTTTTGTTTTTTTGTGTGTGTTGTCTGCAGATGAACATGTTGCAGGGGTGTTTCCTATCTCACAGTCGTGCTGAAGGTTCAGTCAGATTCTCCATGAGTTTTTAAGAGTGATTTACCCAGCCAACAGAATCCCATCACAGGACCGCACCGCAGGAGCCAGATCAAAGTTTGAGCGTTCCGTCGCTTTTATTCTCACCCGTTACCGTCTTAGCAAAGAGCCGGCTCAGGATCCTTTGGCGGAGAGAGCACCGTTGAGGAAGGAAAACAGGTGGACCAAATTGTTAGCAGGATGTCCAAAGAAGAAAAAAAAAAAGAAAACTTGGGTTGAAAAGGATTTGATAAAGGAAATCTATGATCCTGATCTAAATATACACCAGGTTACATCTGTGAGAGACCACAGCTATGACGGCTGTACTTCCTCTTCCTCACACTGACACAGATCAAAGCTTCACAGTTCGGTTTATGCTTTGAAGCCAAAACCAAAAAAAAAGAAAACGTGGGGGAAAAAAAAAAATCTTTCAAATTGTTTCCCTACTATTTAAAAACTACAAAGATTGTGTTTCCATTCCTGCCTGCAAAGCTTGTGCACCGTGCCTGTGTCTCAGTAGATTGTCTCGTCATCAGTTTCTATGATAATCTGCATAGTTTTGTCCGGAGGGATTTAAAGTACTCCTTTTATTTGACGTATTGTTAAAAAACAAAGGTATGATCAGTGGACTAATGTGGTCATGATAACACATGTAATATAGAAAACATCCGTTTCTGGTCCCAGCACTATCTATTGCCAGCTATAGTGAAGGAAGGCGTTGAGCCTTGGCATGAATTCAATCAGTACTTCATAACATATAACTACGAGGCACGTAGACGTGTTTGTGTGGGGAAAACTGTTCTCATATTGATTTAATGAGTGTAACCTGGGGGCTTGCTATGGCATAGTTTCACATGGTTTCATTATTTTTTTCCCTAGTTGTTATTCAAGTGTTCTGTGATGCATTTTTTAAATTATTTTTTTGGTCTTTTTCTATTAAAAATGATGGTCAATGTAACGTCCGGAAAGCTACAGATTGTGAGAGTAATAGCACCAGAAGCCAAGCCTTACTCTCCATGTCCTTCATCTGCTGTTACCAGACCACCTTGCTCCCCGGTCTTTGGACACTCCCCTTTTTTTTTGGCTTTATTGGGTCAAACTCAGAAACGATGTGTTGTGTACAGTCTGAGTGATAACCCATTTACAAAATAAAATTTTAAAAAACGAAATGGTTTCTGAATCCAATTTTGTCTTGGCCCATTTCATTCGATTCTCCTACTTTTCTCTATTATCTCCCTGCTTTTGTCCCAGATTAGATTGGGATTCATAGCGTGCAGTGGATTTTTTTAACCAGGAGATGGCGCCAAAGTCGCGTGTTTGGATTCGGTATTTTCGCCTTGTCATGGGCACGCGCGATTATTCTTTTTTTTTTTCCTCAAAGGTTACAGTACACCCGGGTTATGTTCAGACTGGAAATTCCTCGGACTACTTGTTTAGATCACTTGGGAGTAAATAAACAACTGTGACGTCACGCTTGTTTTGGAAAAAAAAGTAAACTTAATACTTGGTCATAAGATTAGAAAATAAAACTGTCCCAGTGGGGTTTGATATTTTCGGCTGCTGCCTTTCCCCCTCAAGGCGTTTGCTATGACAGGGACACTGTCAACACGCACACCCACCCGGCGTGGCGTTTAGTTTCAGGAAGACCTCTTACCCAATTTCATTTTTTTTTTTTTAAGGTCAGAGCGGGACCGGTGTTTTCACGCACTGAATTAATCAGCTCTGCTTCTCGTTTCAGGACAACGAGCCGCAGCTCCGCAGTTCAGATTCCCTTAGATCTCTCTGATTGCAGCTTTGATGGACAGACGATCATTCAGTGTCGTCCTCCCGATCAAGCTCTGCAGCCGGTCCAGTAAGCAGCGCACAGCCGGGAGCGCGCCGGAAGTTAGGCGAGTGGATTTCAAAATAAAACCGTGAAAAGAATGTTTTAAAAAGTAGTCTTTAATTCAAATATATCATTTGTATAATTACTTTTTTTTAGTATTGCATGAATTGAATGCTAAGTCTAAATGTGATATACTGGTGTAAAACAAAAATGCAATTTAACAATACTCTACAAGTTACAAACTTATCTTAGTGTATGATTAAAAACTTTGAATGGTTGCTTTTTTCCCCCACTACCTGTAAAACTCATTTTTGAACTTTAAATAGGATTTAGTTCAGTTAAAACTACAGGTCTCACATGTTTTGACATTCAAGCCTTAACGTTTTTAATAAAAGTTGTCACTCAAAGTGCTTCAATACAACCTACACTAAAAACTCCATAATTCAAAATACTTGTTTTTTTCCCTTTGAGTTTAAAAAACCTCAAGAGAAAAAATCATAAATTAGGTTAAATCAAAACCACTATAACACACAAAAAAAAAATTACACTTAACCCAAAAAGGACCCAAAAGTGCTACAACTGGCAGGCCACAAGCTCCCTGCTCCACTCTATTCTGATGGATCCACAGACAACGGGATCCATACGTCTGTGTTTTCCTCGTCTGAGCAGGAATCTGATTCAAGACTGTATGGCTGGACAGCTCTGATATTTAGTTGCAGCGGTAATACTAGGTAGAGGGTACGAGAGGCTGTACGCTAGAGGAGAGCATGTAAACAGAAGGATGTCGGGAAGCAGGAGCAGGCTTACTTCATACCAACAGTCCCGCCCACAACTCAAGTAAATCTCTAGAACTACTGCCACTCTGCAGAAATGATGTTGTAGAAAACAACACAGGTTGTTGATTTTGGCTAAAAATGGCATAATTATAATTAGAAGACCTCTGGGAACTCTTTGAAAATAGGTCAAAAGATGATCTGAGTCGGACTTGAAAAGCAGTAAATTATTAAAGGCCAAGAAAATACAGTAGCAGGTAAAAAATGTACACAAAATTTAAAGAGATTTAGAGCAACTAAAATCAGCCAGCTATAGACCACGCTGCTTTTTGTTTATGGAGCAAGGCCTGACTTATGATCCAAATCAAAAATGGTTTCTGCCTTTTTTTAATCTGGTTGGTGCGTTCACAGCATAGGCCCGAATATTAAAGCCCCACTGAGCCTTTTTGGATTTTCACACCGGTTGAACAAGCAAGTCTACATTTTCTGACTGTAAAGTTCCTCACAGTCAATATAGAATATTAGGATTACTGATATAAAAAAGATGCTAAACTATTAGATATGTTATTTTGATAAATAACATCTTGATGAGCCCGACTGACTGTGCAGAGTGTTAAATAAACCAATTAACATCTTCAACAAAACATACCTGACAGGTGAATGACGCCTTAACACAGTCATCACTTTACAACATTGCTCTCCTGTTCACTGATTCCCACAGCAGAACAACTGTGGATCCAGCAAAAAACGCATAGAACTCCCTGAAAAGAACACAATGAGTCAGAGGTATTCCTTCACCCCCAAAACTCCCCAGACACCAAATCTGATGGCATCTGTGGGAAACGAGCTCAAGCAGCAGTGACCCCCCCACCCCCACTTCAACAACCCACAGGGCCAGAACAATTCATTTCTGCATGGCTGTACTCAGAGATCCCAACGTCTTTGTGTTCGTCGTGACGGATCATTTCAGAAACTGCAAAAGTCTTGAAAGCAGTTCATCTCAACACTGAAAAAGTTTTTTTTTTTCCAACTGTCAGTTGCGAGTGAACTGTCAACTGTGACATCAGATGTCCCTCAAATGTCAGTGACTTTACACCCCCACACACACATGCCTCCCCAACTCTTTAATATACTTTAACAGTTGAACACAAAAGGCATTCCCACCACATAGGCTTAGCTTAAAGACTGATCTACCAAAAGTTTTCAATCTTTTTGCTGTCTACGATGAGGAAAGCGACAGTATTTTTTTCAAACTGAGACATAAGATTTACAAGAATTTGTATAAAATTCAAAACAACCATTTTGAAGAATTATCTCATACCGCCCTAAACATCTGCAGTGAGTGAACCTCAATGACATCAAACTTTGAAACCACTGTGCTTTACACACAATACACACTTTAAATGAGCCCACAAAGGAAATAGATCTGAGAAAATCTGAAATGTCTTGACATTTTTCACACAAATAAAAAAAAGATCTCACTAATGTTAGAAAGAGATATTATGCAATTGACAGCAACAGACCTTTAAAGAGGAAGGATCTTTGTCACAAACCTCCAAAAAGTACAAGAAGGACTCAAAGACTTAATTCTTACACATAGAATTCCATTAAAAATTTAGAGTTTGATAAACTCCTGTTATATTCTTTTTACACTTTCGCCTTTATTAATATACAAACAATAAAATAAGAGACTTTGTGTGTGGGGGTGTGGGTGTGGGTGTTTTTTCTACAGCAGCTACAAGTTTGTTTTGTTTATTTGAGCATCCCAGAGGAGATAACCTTACTTCTGGAGCTGTATTTTCACAATAACGCTTCTAAAATACTTCGCCCCTTCGCCCAACAGTAGTTGGGATGGGTCCTGCCGGGAGATTTGATTCAGACGGGTACCAAGTTGTGCGGAGCTGCTGAAATTGTGCTTCATTGTGCAGCATTCTGCTCCCAGACCTTTGCGCTGCAGAACCTCAGATGGCGTCTGTGCCATTGACCTAAAATTAAAACTGGACGCCTCTACCACGTGAACTGTGTTTGGTGTGAACGCAGCTTTACCGTAACCCGTAATTTCTTTTTACTTTCTTTCTGGCATTTCATTCTTTTTTTTTTTTTTTGCTGTTAAAGTGTATTCAACAATCTGCATGTTTAACCATTCAAAGCATTTTTCATGGGCTTATCAAAGTTATTTTTGGTGTGTAACTTGATTAAATAGCAGGTCTGGTTACACACTCATGTTGTCATTCCACACTTTGTTCAAAAAGTGTCCATTTGGAACCAGAATATGTCACTTTTCACAGTTTCTTAATCGCTAAAGATAAACTTTTGAAAATAGAGACCATCAGTCTGTGTCATTTGTGCCCCCCCCAACACCCCCTCTTGTCAAGATCTTCACTCATGCAAGACATATGCAGAAAAGGAGGGATCAAGGGCGGGGTTACTCAGCTCAGCACCAACAGCCACGCCCACTTATAGGAGATTATGGAAACAGCATCTTCAGATTAACATGAAATGTGATTTTTTAAAACATTTAGGTTGTGGGATTGTGGTTACAAACTTTACAATCATGATTAAAACACCACTGGAACTGTTTTTATTTATTTTTAATTGTCATGAGGGACTTTAAGAAACCTTTTTTTCTCTCTCTCTCACCTTATTCTCGTTCCTGAATAGAGTCTTGTGATTTTTTTCACTTTTAGAGCTTTACCTTTGATCAATTATCAATCACTGTCTTAGTTTCAAACATCACAGATAGGACATGCTGTTTATTAGTATTTACTAGAACAACCTGAGGGTCTTCCTCCTTTTTTAGTCTTTCTTGTAAAGCACACAGTAAAGCCCTGATATTTCCAATAATCCTTGATTTCCAGTCATCTATTCTGTTGATCCTGGAGAAGACATGGATATTCCTCAGGTTATGGCTCGGAACATGAATGTGTCGCAGCATCCCCTTTGTACAGTGAGGATGAGGAAGCCAAAGAAGTTCCCTCAAGTTTCTTCAACTGCTTCGGATTATTGTCCATGTCGGCAGATAAATTGTAAGGTTTTCTGAATGAAAATGATTTAATTCATCTAGTTTTTGTCTCTGGGGTTGCTCTCTACTTCATTAGCAAGTAAAGGAAAGCTATATCATCATTCTTAGAGGCACAGTGTTTTAAATGATCTTCCACATCTCTGACGTTTTTCAGAAATATGCTGTCAAGCGTCCTGACTGCTGAACCATATAGACATACCCTTGTAGTCCAATTTATGCAGATCTTCACTAAAACTTTAGATAATTGGGTATAGCAGCATATCTGCTTACTTATGGATTGGCTGTGTGATGTTTTTTTATGTTTTTGTTTTCTTAAATATATTTTGACAAAAAAATTGAAACATGGTTTCATCAAATCCAGTAAATGATATCCCTTTAAAACAGTTTATTTAACTTTTTTTAGGCATGAATCAACTTCAATTTAGAATCTTTGTTTTATTTTGCTGTTTTTTAAATTAAATAATAAAATTGTAAATTGAAATAAAATCTAAACATTATTTACTTTATTGCGGTGGTACTGCGTGCTGGCATTCTTGAGATGACTGGAATCAATAGTATAAATAATATGATGGAAATGAGCAGAATTGTATTAATTTCTTTGTTGAAAACAAGAGGAAAAAAGTACATTTTTCAAATAAAAGTTTAATATGGATTAGGTTGACTCAAAGACAAAAACGAATACGTTTTTAAGTAAGGGGGTGGGGGGTGAAAGCAGATAGGGAACACGCGCACCTCCTGCTTTCAACACGTGGAGTTTTATTTTGAAAGTTATACGCGGAAGTGCGCCCGTCCCTCGGTGGGATTGACGTGTGGCGGCAGGCTGATGATTTGCTTACTTGGAGCAGCACCGACTTTGGAGCGGGTACTGCGAAATGTGGAAGCATGATGCAGCCTGGATGATCGGCGGAGGACGTTAGGACAGGAAGGTAAGAGTCTCCGTCACGCGCACTTCTGCCACCTTCTGATGGCTTTTCCGTCACGTCGCTCAGATGAATGAACTACTTTTTCAGCGTTGCATCCATTTAGTAAATTCTACACATTTCTAATTAGCCCAAATTGTCAGGTTTTGTTGTAGTCTGCCTCGCAGTGACGATGCGGGGACGCCAGCAACTCATTTGGGGGTTTTGGCAAACTTGATGGCGCTCAGCCTGTGTGGCAGATTTTCCACTAAAGCGTGGGAGCCACCGGACCATTACGCACAAATTGGGTCTTCTATTTTCGGACAGGACATGCTCGAACGCACTCACGGTGAGGACGGGGAATGAGCGCACGCGCAGGCTTGATTAGTCCCGGTGCGTTTGGATGAAAAGGCGCATTTGTGCGCCCGCACCTGATGCGCTCTGATGTTGCGGTTACTTGAGGATGCCGCCTGCCGGCATCACTTGGGGTGCTGCTGTGCTATGCGCTCCGACTACTATCCCTGTTCAAACCTGAAGAAATCTTCATTGTTGTTTTTTATTTTATTTTAGTTTTGTTACGGGAATTTTTTTTTTTTTCAAATCCTTGACTGATGGTTTTTTTTTTATTAGAAGGCGTTTTTGCTTATCTCAAAACAGCCTAATTGGATCAAAAGGAATTGAAAAAAAAGACAGGTTTTGCCGTAGAAAATCTTACCTGTTGAGTCCAGATGCGCCAGGATGAAGCGCCTGACAAATCTTGACAAATTGAAGCGTCACCTCTCAGTATGCAGACAGCATTACAGCGACGTGACTGCTCTCAACGAGAGCTCAGACTAATCACCTGCAATGGAAACTGTTGCTTTGCGCTCATCGACCTGCTGTCTGCCTTTGATTTTTTGATTAAAATACATAAACAGTTCTGGCCCATCAAACACAAACCTCTGAAGAAACCTTTGGGGAGTTCATATTTCACAGAAACCGATGAATACTTCATGATTTTCTTCATATGGCTTCAAATGTATTCCTTTTGATGGAGTAAAGTTAAAAGTGTCCATTGGAGGGAAGCCTAATTAACTGCGCTTAACATCAAATTGTTTTGCAGTCAGGCCTCTAATGATTCTCCTTCTTCTCCACCCAAATCACAGAGCTGCAACCAGCTGAAGGCAAGTGAAGCAGGCAGCAGCACCTCATGCTCGGGCTGAGCAAAGGTCCGAGGGGTTAGTGCTCTAAAAAAAAAAAAAAAAAGAAAGAAAGAAAGATGGGTGTTCTCCAACTCAACAATCCCACTCACTCGAGCACTCTCCTGCACCGGGCCAATCAAATGCGCTTGACTGGCACCTTGTGTGATGTTATCATCACCGTGGATGGCCAGGAGTTCCCTGCTCATCGCACCGTTCTGGCCTGCACCAGCAAAATGTTTGAGATTTTGTTCCACCGCAGCAGCCTGCGCTACGCTCTGGACTTCCTGTCCCCAAAGACGTTCCAGCAGATCCTCGAGTACGCCTACACGGCCTCACTCCAGGCCACGGCCGAGGACTTGGACGACTTGCTATACGCCGCAGAGATCCTGGAGATAGAGTATTTGGAGGAGCAGTGTCTGAAGGTGCTGGAGACCATCCAGGCGGAGGAAAGTGAGGAGGTGTCGATGAGGAACCACGGATCTGGAGATCACAGCGATCACAGCCGAGCGCGGCACTGGAGGCACATGCTCATGTCCAAGAAGCATTCCATACAGGATGGAACCAACTGCACCACTCCCACGGCGCTGCACCACCTGGCATTGTACCACGTCACAGAGAGGAGCTCTCCAGGCCCAGAGCCAGAGGCAGGTCTGGATTCAAACCCGAAGCAGGACTCTGAGGTAAACATGGAGAGTTCCCAGCACTGTGGCACAACTGTCTCCCAGGACTCATCCGCGGATCCTGATAGAAGTATCAAATCCGAGATCATGGAGGTAGATGATGTGAACAGCAGTGAGGGTCCGGGTCTCCAGCGGCAGGGAGGGGAGCTGTGTGTCCGACCAACCCAGAGGCGAGGGCCCGGGGACGCCCCTCAGAGGCAGTGTGATCACCAGTGCTCGAGAGCTGCACACCAGTCCCGAAGATGGAGGCCAAGTGGTGAGCAGCGCCCTCGACTGTTTTCCTGGGATCACTGACAAACACCTGGCCTCAATATACTCTGTGGCCTCAAACCACACGGGGGAGAGCCTGCCGGTGTCAGTTTCCGTCACCTCTTCTCTGGCTGTGCCCCTGGACCCGAGGGCCTACAGCGGCCTGCTGCACCAAGGCTTACTGCACCGGGAGCTGCTGAGCAGGCTGGGCCAGTTTGCAGCAGGAATGAGGCATGAGGGCCAAACCCAAGGCCAGCAGTGTTGTGGTGAATGTGGCCTGCAGCTGCACAGCAGGCAGGCTGCAGAGCAGCACAGGTAACATCCAAACTCACCAAAACTACATGCCTTTGTTTGAGGAGGAAAAAACTCTGTCAGTGGGTTTAAATAACAAAATAAAGTCAGCCATGGTAAATTAGAGTTTTATGACACATGAGCACTACTGTTAACCATGCAGAAGAGAGCCTTATATACAGGAAATGAATGTCTGTTTTTCTTAAGTCCTACATATAAATACTATAAATACTTGTTTGCACAAAGTGCAACTCAACACGTCAGAATGCCTCTTTAGGGCATTTGCTATGCATTCCTCTAGATCAGCAGCCCCTCAGCAGGGACCACTCGCATCACACTTTTAAAAAATCTTCTTTTGTTTTGCCCCCCCCCCCCCCATTTGTTTATTTTAGCTTCATTTATGAACTTATCAGTTTTTGTTTTGTCATTTTGCACTAAAACTTGCCCAGTGTCTTCATGAAAAGCTCATTAACTTGATTGCAGATTTTCCTAATTGTGTGTGCTCGGCAGTATTTGACTCATCAGCAATGATTAGAAACACGGCGATTCCTAATATGCTGCTAACACATGACTACCATCGCAGCTCTGCCCCTGCTTCACGCCTGCGGCTGACATTTCAGCTGCATGCCGCTCCTAAAAAACACGAGAAAGGGAGAGAGAAAAAAGGAAAAGCTCCCCATGGGATGTTTAGAGATGCGCATTCCGTACTCATGGAGATGGACAGATGTCTACAGGGTGAAGGAGAAGTGTTGGTGGCATTGCTTGAGGATATAATGAGTTTGCTTGTAACCAGGTCACTGAGCATACACCTGGTGTGCAGACTGACATTTCCTAGTGTTCACAGAGGCATCACCTGGAACAGTTTTCTAAAGAAACTGATCATCTGCTTGCAGCTAAAAAAAAAATGTGTTTAGCTGTTGAGGCTATTTGTAAATTTCCAGTTTTTCTTTTTTTTAATATTTCTCCAACTTTTACTAATGATAGCTCTGATGGTGTGTTTGGAATCATTGACAGTACAGAAATCTATAGTGAATCAATTTAAAATAATTTGTTTTTATTGTTTAAACGAGATTAAAATGGGGATGGAAGGAAATGCATCGCTTCTCTCTGATCTGACCGGTGAACCGCCGTCTATTTCTGAGGAGGCTTTAAATATTATCAGACATTAAAAAAGCAAACAAAAAAACCCCACAAAATAATCAAAGACTGACTTGAAACCAGAGCAAAGAAATCTTAAACAGCATTCAGAGTTGCAGGTTGATGTTGTGTGTTAAACTGCATGTCAGGCTTCATTGTAACCACCAAGAGTGTTTCTCCACAGACTCTTTTAGACCATTTGCTGTGCTGTTGTTGAAGGGGGGGGGGGGGGTGATGTAAGGATAACAGCACAGATGCGTGCATGCTGGGATGTGTGTGATATGATATGATGGCTTTTGCTGCCGGAGGAGCTTCAGCAAATCTTTTTTTCTCATTGCAGTCACACAAAAACCATGTGTGTGTGTGCTTACAATATTAGGCAGTGAGTTGTGCGTTTGTGAGCGTGCCTGCTGTGTTTTGGTGCCGGCGAGTGGAGGCATGCGCGTGTCTCTGAAATTAGCCAGATATCCCTTTTGTCTGTGCTCTTCCAGCATTCATGCGTTGTGATCCACAACTCCTAGAGCCTCTCTAGCTAATGATGCTGCATTCAGGGAAGGATCCCCGCCAGAATAAAAGCATGCTCCTCTTGTCTGGAGGACAATGATGCTCCCAGGTTTTGCGGGTTGGGGGGGAGTAAGGAAAAATTGTCTTTTTTTTTTCTTTTTTTTTTTTAATGTTGATTGATCCCTTTCAGGTAAATGAAATCATTATTAATGTGTTTTCACAGGAGGCTGCACAACGAGGAGAAAGGCAGCGCCTGCGAGTTCTGTGGCAAACACTTCCAGGACAGCATGCGGCTTAGGATGCACATGTTGTCTCACACAGGTACTCTGCAACCTCTCCCACTCTCAGAGGGGTCCAGTGGTGGTCTTCATGCAGTCCTTTCACATGCACCTGTCCCCCCTCCACTCCACTCCACCAACCCACTAGAGTGGGTACTGCTGCTCCAGATATTTAGATCATGCTTTCTTTTCCACGCTCACTCTTTCCTCTCTGTCTCTCCCCGTTTGAATCTACTGAGTTTTTTTTTTTTTTTTTTTTTTTTTTGGGAGACGCTGGCCGCTTGCCAGCTCTGCCCCTCCTGAGTGATGACATCATGAGCCGCCGGCAGGCCTGGGTGTTCTGCCAGCGCTCCGAAGCGTGCGTGATGGCTCGCTCGCAGATGTGTGTCCAGGAACACACTGTACCCAAATGCAGACTTAATCAGACCTGACTGCTCTCCCAGCTACTTTATCCAAAATAGAGAGAGAGGGGGGGGCTAAAAATGAAACAAAAACAGAACCAGAGAGCTCCATTTGAAGAGGAGCGCAGAGGAGGTGGCGTCCCTGTCCCTCCCTGCCTGCTCTTTGACGCCTGTTCAGGAATGACACACTGCTGGCAGATGACAGAGGAGCTGCTCCTTGAAAACTTCACCTGACTCTTCCTCCTCTGCATCCTCCAAACACTCCCATCGTTTGCTCTCAGACCTCCGCGGCTTGTTTTGATTTTCCATCTGCAGTGACATTCTTAAACAGGAGCAGCAACTTTAACCGATTTTGATTTTTTTTTTTTTTTTCCCATCTGCATCCCATGTGTCAACCTGTAACACAAAGAAAAAAAGTGTTTTGTTATTTTCATTGTCACTGTGTATTTCAGTATAGCAGCCTTAGATCCTGCTGGTTGCTAAGGAGCGAGTCCTCCACCGCTCTAATGGGCTGATTTGGTATTCAGCTCAATGCTGGCTCTTATTTTGGTATGCCAGACAAAGTGTTTTGATGGAGGACGATTGCAGCCGCGTCTGGAGACAGTTTGATGGTTTATGGATGAGAGCACACTCTGTGCCTTTGACTGCACAAGACAATGCACTATGTTCTCCTCTTCCCTTATCACACAATCTCGCACAACACAACGGACAGCGTCAAACAACATCAGGATCCGCAACACTGCCTCGGCGTTACTACTACACAAGACTACACTCAGCCAAAGTTTTATTTTTGTCCTCTGAAACAAAACGAACCGTTCCAAAACACCGACGGATTGTTTTCAAAAAAGTGTAGCTGTTAGAAATGAACAGATTGGGTCTTTTATGTTATTTGCGCGCAGCTCTGGGAACAGTGACACGCTGTGTGTGGAGAGGCACCGTCAGAGTTGAAAGAGGACCACATTTAGGCTGTGGCGCTCAGAGTTCCCAAAGCTTGTGGGTGTTTTAATGAGTCATTTTAACTTCATTTAAAGCCAGCTGAGCAGAAAATAGATCAGTGAATGAGCCCTGGGCCAGTATGGATCTGCAACCGATTTACATCTCAGTGAGAGCCAACCCACATCCAAACAGCTGCGTGTAACACAGACAGAGTGTGTGTGTGTGCACACGCGTGTGTGTGTGTGTGTCAGTGCAGGTGTTAGGTGAGGGCAGAAGAAGGACTAAACATGTCTGCGAGCTTATCTCCTTCATGTCATCGGAATAAACAGGAGTGACCTGGGAACTGTAGGTACTGTCAGGGAGATGGGATTTGGGATGTCGGCTGCATTTTTTTTCCCTAATTTGTTTGTTTTGCTCCTTGATAAAAAGCATCTGCCGCCGGCAGGGAACACCCAGTTCTTCTGTGGCCTTTCAGGCAGACAGTCTGACCACTGTTCACAAGCTGACAACAGGCCAGGGTGAATAAAACTTTTTAGATCTGCTCCTATTTTTGTCATGATGGAGGATCATTGACCTTTTTATGGAGGTTTCTGTTATCTTCTAACATTTCAGAGTCTAGGACTTTCAGGAGATCTCTTTTTTTTTTTTTGTACCAATACTGCAACACACACACCAAAGCATTCTAACAAGTTTGATGTCATCTGCAGCTCCTGCCGAGGCGCTGGTGTGTGACCAGTGTGGAGCGACCTTCTCCTCCGAGGAGGCTCTGGAAGCACACAGGCTAACACACACAGGTAACACACACTCCATCAAACCCAAACGGCGTCCGAGGGCGTAAGCCATGACTCCCAAAGTCGCAATCACGGATCTAAACTGGCTTGTCATGCTGGCCGGGTTCAACTGTTCCTGTCATGATGCTCCATAATTTATTAACGGGGAGGTGGGAGGCCCCTCTCGCATATCACCCACTCATTTCTCCTGGCATCCAGATCCCAGAGCGCATGCCACTTCTCCACAGCCGCAGAGTTACAGCTTCACAGACACACTAACCTCCCCTCCCCGCTGACGCCAGCTGTGAAATTATTTACCCGACACTCGACAACAACACCTTTGTGTTTCTCAATAGGCACAAATCAAGAAAAATGCGGATGTGACATCCTCTCCACTTCTACCGAAAGTCTGGAATTAACAGTTGGCACTTGGATGAGTCAAACAGAAAAATATATATCTATGTATGTATTTACATAAATTGCGTGGTATTTCTGGATTTTACTCGGCAAACTAGCTGTACAGACTTTAAAAATCTTGAAAGTTTGAGAAAAACTTGTTTCTGGGGCAAAAATAAAGAAAACGACACAAAACGGACCCAGTAAAAACCCCAAAACATCTGTTTTCTTGGAAATGTAAAAGTACTATAAGTTTTTATTTCTTTATCTTGTGATTTTACATGTTTGAAAGGCGGGGAAGTTGCCAGACGCTGCAAACGTCCCACAGTGTCTGAATCCACACCTTTTCTCCTACTGTCAGAGAAAGGTGATAACCTTCTCAGGAGAACTGGCACGTAACTGTAACTGCAGGTGGCACACAGCAAATGAATAGTTAATGGAGGTGGACATTGAGGGGTGTTAATGATGCCCAGAAGTTTCTACCTTCATCTCTGAGTTGTAAACGCCTGCAGAGCTCGGTTTCAGCCTGGCGCTGTACCCAGAACAGACAGAGTGCAGGAGGGCAT
The DNA here is from genome assembly GCA_023969325.1 of Oryzias curvinotus. Taxonomy (NCBI): domain Eukaryota; kingdom Metazoa; phylum Chordata; class Actinopteri; order Beloniformes; family Adrianichthyidae; genus Oryzias; species Oryzias curvinotus. The sequence goes on along the minus strand of CM043718.1, from coordinate 15,294,137 downwards.
TACTGTTTCATCTTGTCATGATTCTCAGTTTGGGTCAACCGTGACGCACTTTCAGCACGACAGGTGACTCCAGAGAAACAGGTGGCCGTGTTGAAGTGGTCCGGTTTATCCCCAAACTCTGCAGCTTCTCCTTGTGACACAAATAAGAAACCAAAGAGGTTTCTGTTTGGAAGAGCCCTGCTGCCTCTGAAGGGGAATTTGTTTTCATATCTCTTTAGCCATTTCAATATGTCAGAGGTGAATGGCCTCGGGCTGCCAAATGGAGACGTCAATGTGGGGAGGGTGGCTGCAGGCTTCCTGGTGTTGGATGCCAGGGGTGAGAGGAAAACAACATCATGTGCTGCTGTTTACTCCTCAGCACAGCACCGTCACAGTCTCATCTGACCTACTTGTCAGGGCCCAAAATAAAAAGAATGGATCTGTCTCTAAATTGCTCTCACAACAAAGAGGTTGGTTTCATCGGGTCTAGCGGCGGTCGGGTTTTTGGGGAAAACCCATCCGTCCTCGACAGCTGGCGCAAAACTAGATTGCACCACTGTCAAAAGGAGAAGTCAGGTGGAGCTCTGTGCCACCTTGCTGTCAGGAAAAGGTCATGAGTGCGGTGCCTCTGTGTTCCTACAGCAGCTGCACTGTTGCCACACATTACAGGCTGCTTCATCAAGACAACCTCACCTTCAGTCCAAAGTCTAATTGAACAGTCCTGTAGTCTGTTCAGACACAGCCAAGGCTTTCTGATGCTCTCTCTTTAATGCAGACCTTTTAGCTCGCCTAATTGCGTGTCGGGCATCATCCTGCACCCTGACGTGAACACCCAGTTGTGGCTCATGTAGGGCTTCGGCTGAGCAGAAGGCAGCTCTGCTTGGCCGTTTTTAATGACATATACAAAGAGAAGCTCTGTCATTTTGTGTGAATTTAAGCACAGAACATTGTAAACATTCTAGGAACTGAAGCCGTGTTGTGACCTCAATAAACCGGACCACGGAGTGGTGCTTAAACAAGAGCGACGCATCTCTTGTTGCATTAATTATTGAGTCGGCTGTTCGTCACTCGGGTAGATTAGCGGTCTACTGTTGAGCGCCCGGGGTTGTTTAAGGTACCGTGGCTTTTTATGTGTGTGACATCTTGGAGGACGCGCCTGCATGAGCAGAAACCGTAAGCATGAATGCACAAGGTCATGTGAGGCCTGGGACATAATGCAGCCAGCATGACTGTCTGTTTAACCGGCTGCCACAGAGGCTATGATCATGCACACTTTGTGCACACTAACCGGAGCCTGGGGAAACACTTTATGGTGCTTTCACACCGCACATCAATAGACCATAAAAACTCCAATCTGCAAAATGTCTCCTTTTGAAGGCAGCTAATGATTTGTTTATTTTCTAAAAATGTACTAAAATGCGGTCCAATTTTGCAAGTGGTGTTTATCTGTTTTCCCAAGTATTTCGGCAGAGATAAAGAAAAGTTATTCACGAGCCGATAAGTGTAATTGGTGGACACCAAAGTTAAAATTAGCTCTGAATAAATATACAGATTTGAGGTCATCGCTGATACAATCTTTTGTTGGGTGGATTCACTCCCAGATTCTAAGGGTGGGAAAACTTTTGTTCGGCCCTTGAAAAGAAACAGGCTGCGCTTATTTGTGAATGAAGGGATTAGCTCCAACACTTCACCCCAACAAGGAGCATGATCCTATCTGGTTGCCTAGACGCATGGTTTTGTTTCTTAGGCAGCGTGAGAGCCTGGCTGGCTCCCACCTCACCTCATGGAGTGTATAAAGGCTGACCATGCTAAATCGCATTTTATGGATGAGGTTATGTTGAAAAAGTGCTGTAATCTCAGTCCCAGACTCAGATTTTTGACATAATCCAACATTGGAGGGGCAGTTCTATCCTTTCCGTTCCCACTTTTAAAGTAGAGTTTATGCGAAGATCCGTTTTTCCCACTATCTAACTGAACTCACACTGAACACAATGCTTTGTCCACCCACCCGCCTTTGAGAAAAACCATTGATTACACAGCATTTACCCCCACAGGGTGCTAAAGGTCATAGAGGTCAGTTTAGGCCTTAAAAAGCCAAATCCCAGCCCATTGTGTGGCTGGGGTGAGAAAGCAGAGGCAGTGGCAGCCAACTTTAGAGCACGCTCTCTCATAAAGAAGCTGCTGTGCACTTATTACCAAAACTCTGACTGCACATCCTTTTGTTTGCAGAAGTTAGCAGAATGCAGCGAGGAACAATGCCACTGCTGACACGTACAAACACTTCTTTGCCCCCAAAGGTTTTGTTTACACTTCAAGATGCATTTTGGTATTTTTATTTTCAGCGACGGATGCAGAGAATAAAAGGACTACTGAGCTGTTGTCAGGGTGCGTCAACCTGAGATCAAGAGTGACATTCTTGTGTCAGGATGAGCATCATTTCTATTCTCAAGTTTCCGTATTGTTGGTGACAGAGGGATCAAGATGCATGTCTGAGCGTTTGGGGGAGAAACAGTTTTACCTCCACAGACAAACTAAACTTTAGCAGCAGACTGAGAGAAGCACACAAGCTTCTCTTAAACTGACTTTTTCCATAAGTGATGGTTGATAAAGACAGAGGAGAGCGTCTGAGCTGGATAATGTGACGTTCAGTCCCAGACACAGTCAGATGGTCAGATTGGAGCGGATAGCACTCCCTCTGCTGGCTGCAGAGAATAAGCAAGATGAGGGAATGAGAGCTTCACTTTTTTTTTCTCCTAAATCTCCTAAAAAACCATTAAAAAAAAAAACACAAAAAAACCTGGCTGGATCATTATCCGGCCTTGTGTTCTGTGAAGTGAGCTGGCAGTAGAAGAGGATGACTCAGACAGAAGGTGAAGCTGCTCAGACTGAAAGGATTTCCTGTATGGTCAGCGAATGCCGCCAGCAGAGGCGTTGAGAATGGAGCGCCTTTTGTTTACAATTGAAATATTGTTTTCCGTGGGTGAGAAAGGGTCTTGGTCATTAGCCGGTAGCATAAAGACAGGAATTGTAAGAGTTGCACCAGGAGCCTATGACTAATGGGCTTGGTCAATGAGGGCCTGAACCTCATTGTGTGTCCTTTTGTGCAGAAGTCCAGAGGCTGAAACCTCTAAACAGGTGCAGTCCATTCCACTGGACGGCCTCCCTGATGAACAGATAGGGGAATGTCTTTCATCGCCCCTTTTTCTGTTAATAATTAGAAATCTGTTGCATTATTTTTGCCTTGAAAGCACATTCGTTTTTTCAGATGCTTTTGTGTGTTTTTTCCCAAACTGAAATGATGAATCAATCCCCAAAAACACAGTTTTCTTCCGTTTGTTTCTTTGACTCGTCTGCCTGCTAACTTGATTGAACCTAAAGCAAATGTCTGACACTCTCCCCTCTTAGTATGAGTGTGCTGTATCCCTTTCCCTGCGTTAATTCCAATTTAATTGCCAGTTGCCTCAAGGCACTTCAATAACAGTAACAAATGATTTGATTTAGTGGACCTCATCAGACTGCATTTTAAATGCGACACAGAAACCCCACTTGAATTCCAATGAAGTGCTGGCACAGTCCTCTGTTTACTAATGATCCTCTGCTGGAGATGTCTGATTGAATCTAAGTCTGGAGCAATGGGACCCTGCTAGTGTTGTAAATGATCTGCAACCTGAGCAGATAGAGAAATAAGGACCTCATAATCTCACATTAAAGCCTCCCTCTTCAGAACATGCACAATAAGCCGGTCCCCCTGTCTTTCCACGCAAATGAATTGGAACGGGCGTGAATGCCGGAGCGGATTTTTTTTCCGGTGGCGCGTGGATCAAGTGTTGACGGAATTGCAACAAACGGATCGTCCCTCACGTAGCCATTTTGACTGAAACTACACTGCCAGTAACTCCCCATCTGTATTCCTCTCCACACTCCATGCAACAGGGAAAGCAGCCCCAAAGAGATGCCAGGTCACACACAGGATTAAACTGGATTGTGTGTTTTCCTGCAGTCCTGCCTTTAATGGCTTGATATCACTACTTAACATTCTGCACGGAGCATGTAACGTAGACATCATTTAGGGTGGAGCTACTATCAGCTGCTCTTTGAGCGCAGAGACGGAGGACTTCACAGGGTGAAGCTGGCTCCTGATGGGGAATGAAGAAAATAATTACCATCTTAACACACCAGGAAAGGAGTCATCGCTGGTGTGATTGGCATGCTGCGCATTATGTGGGGAAAATTCTTGAAGAAAAACAATCACTTTCATGCTTTAAAATAGAATGCAGAAGGAGTCGAAGCTGAAAGCGCCTGTGGGCTTTTAGGGGAGTTAGTTTTAGGTAGAGACACTTGCTCTTTGAAGGAAGCTTTTCCCTCAGAGGACTCACACAAAGTAAAAGTGACCCAGTTTCCCCACTTAAGGCCCTGTCTGTGTACGGTACTGAAATAACTCTGTGTCTCCTGCGATCTCCAGGGACTGACATGGCGGTGTTCTGTCTGCTGTGTGCGAAGCGCTTCCAGACCCAGAAGGCCCTGCAGCAGCACATGGAGGTCCACGCAGGAATGCACAGCTACATCTGCAGCCACTGCGACCGCCCGTTTCCCAGCCACACCACCCTCAAAAGACACTTGCGCTCGCACACGGGTACGAGATCGTCTGTGGTGTCAGATCCCGCCGCCAAGTGTCAAACACACGCACGCCGAGACAGAGACAAAGACAGCTGTGTTTATTTTTGTATATGGGTTAATTTCCCCGGGTTATTGACTAATTTGCATGTATCTTTTCCCCACTCCTGCTTCTGCCTCCCCATAAGATGACTCACCTCTCTGATGACAGCACTGTACCTTCATGGCCGGTGCATATTTTGCGCAATTTCATCCTGATTATATTTTGGGTTCTTAGACAGCCTTGGGGCTCTGCAATTCACGGCTGTCAGTTCCTGTGTGGTTTACCCGAAATGATAGAGCAAACCCAAATAAATATTGAAGGAAAAGCAAATGGAAATGACTTGTCTCTGTTCTACCGAGGGTGAGTCTTCATGCCGCAGGAGACGGAGAGATATTTACTGAAAAGATGTCCCCTTTTCTTCCTCTACCTTAAATAAACACTCCCAGCTGTCAGGACAACTTGACGTCTAGACGGGAGAAATACATAATTGATGTGAAGAGACAGAAGTGAAGGGAGTTTTGGCCATGGTAGCGCATCTTGTTTGTATGCCATTCTGCTTGGAAGTAACATTTTGTAAATGTCAGCTGCTCCGTGGTGGGGTGGGGGGATTGGGGAGAATCGGCCTGTAATGAGGAGAGCCATGTATCCTCTGACTTGGCTGTTGCTGTGGACACTGAGATAATGAGGCTCATAGGTCATTGGAGATGAGTCAAACCCTCGTGCGAGGAGAGAAATAGATTATCTACAGTATAGAGAAGAGAGCGACACATGCCCAAACGCTTTTTAATAGCCTTTAGGAGAGTCCTCGTGTCGTAACATTAGCAACGTCTGAAAGCGCATCATTTCTCGTACAGAAAGGCCCCTGTGACTATTTGACCTATGCAGCTACATATGCCCCCTGCCATGTCGTGCCAAGAGATCAAGTTAAGACTTCATTGCTTCTCTGAGTTGGGGTTTCGGACGGCGCTTTGACCCGACTGTGTTTTCAGGCGATCACCCGTTCGAGTGCGAGTTCTGCGGGAGCTGCTTCAGAGACGACGGCACGCTGAGGGGCCACAAACGCATCCACACTGGAGAAAAGCCTTACGAGTGCAACGGCTGCGGGAAAAGGTTCAGCCTCAAACACCAGCTGGAGACGCATTACCGCGTTCACACAGGTGGGAGTTCAAACTGGAAAAAGGTTTTTCTTGTTAGAAGTACTTTCATTTTTGAAATAAATGTATATTTTAAGTAAAATTGCTGAAAGGGCTTTATAAAAAAATAGGGAAATCTGGGAAAAAACCAAAAGTTGACTCTTAAACTGGAACTTGATAAAACTATGTGTGTAATGAATGCTGTAGAACCTGTTAATATACCCCCTGAAATCTGTGGTAACACTTTCTTATGTCTGCCACCTTTCATGCAAATGTAGCTGTGGATCATGTGGCTGATCCAGTGTGGTGCAAAATTCAACAGAAAGTTGAAAATACATTATAGAACTAAAAATGTGTTTTTCCTAAATATAAACATTTAAGGTAAGAAAAAAATTTGCTTGAAGATTTTCTCACTTTTTTATGTTAGGGTGCCATGTATTTCATATATCAACACAAACTTTAAAAAACAAACAAAAAAAACAATTAAGCCTTGTTATCACTGAGTGGTACAGTCCAGTCCAGTCCGATATTTTGAGTATTTCCATTATAAAATGGACCAATTAAACTGGACTGAACCGTACCATTTTTGGGCCCCCGCTGGTTTTAGGCCTATAGAATAATGGAACGGATCGGTTAGGGCGGAGCTACTGTGGAAACCCGTATTGGCTGAAACTCATTACGAAAAAAGAAAGCACCAAGAAAGTGGCTGTAATTTTCTTCGCTGCCCACCAATCTTCTCTCAAATAACATGAAATGGTTTGTTTAAAAGAAGTACCAAAAGCCAAGTGAAATAAAAACGAGCTGCTAGATGACCTGCATTGTTGTTAGCTTCACCCCACATGCCCTGTGACTGTCCAACTTTGAGTGGAAACGCTCACCTGGAGTGTCTGGACCATTCTAAACTGGACTGAACCAGACTGTACCACTCAGTGGAAACGAGGCTTCAGTGTGATACACAACAAACATACAGTGAATTTCTATAAAACCATCCATAACAAGGGCAATACATTTGAAAACTGCATAAAAAAAACCTGCAAGTTGTGTCATGTTCATGGTTACAATGGTAAAGAACATATACTTGTGTAGTAAATGGTGTATACTTCCTAAAATAAAAAGATTTGCTGGTTCATGAAAAAGGGCAGGGAGAGGGGTTGGGTCGGTGGGTTTACTAGTACTCCTAATTTGCAGAAATCTTGATTAAAGTTCTAATTTGATTGGATTAAAGGTATTAAAAGTTGGTCTGCAAACATTTCTATAGCCCATAGGTATTTCCATTATCTATACGATTAATCAGGTTTTGTTCATGGGAATGTTGCTGATGAGGTCAAAAAGCCCACAAACTTCCTGATTTCCGGTGCAACCAAACCAACATTCCAGCCACATGTTCAGTGATTCTGAAGACGCCACGGATAGATATCAGTATGCGGGTTACACCTGAGTGCGCGCTCTGCTTTTTTCCACGTCACTGCCGAGCTCAGGGCGGCACGAGTGGGCACAGCTCACTGTCTTCACATTTATCAACGAAAACGTGTCACACGGTGGCTCTGACAGCTAAAAATCGATCAAGCTTGTCTCTTTCTTTGTGAGAGTCGTTGCTGTCTGTTAGATCATCCTGCCAGACAGCTGGCAGCTCTTCAGTGCAGCTCTGTGAAGCTAGTCAAAAGTGATAACTTGACTTTATTTTGGTTTTTTCAACATTTTGGTCAAACGCTTCCCGACTGAGAAACTTGAGCGCCATTTTTGATGGCATCCTACATTGTTCTTTAAGTTGTAGTGGACATAACTCCAGTTTCCTGTTAGCTGTCCGTCACTGCATTGACAAAAACATTCTTCTACTTGTAAAGAAAAAAGATTTCATGCTTTTTCAACTTTGGTGCGCACTTATTATTTAAAATTGCATCTTAATTTTTTTTACGTATTTTTGATTCCTTTTGCAAAAGAAACACATATTTTAGCAAAGATATTCAGCCTTTTTTTTTATTTTTGGACCTGATTTTGGTGTGTTTTGTCTGTTGTCCATAGACTATAGTGCAATACCCAGTTAAGTGTCACACATTAGGCCAAACATTTGAATGTAGTCAGTCTCTGATTGGCACAGCTTCAAACAGAACTGTGCAAACATATCTCAAAGGACCATTTAAAAAAAAAAAAAAAAGGAAAAAGCTAAAAACAAGACCTGTTATCAAGCCAGTCTGGCCACAGGCATGTTTGGCCTAAAGTAAGCAGAGTTCTTGGGTTGTCTCCAGTGAATAAACCACTTTTTTGTCTCACAAACTCTCATAAAGAGAGGAATAAAGACATGATTCTAAATAAATAGTTTTGACTTTAGCTGTGAAGACACATTCAAATGATGGAAAAAAGAGGCAGAGAGTATGAAGGAAAAAAATCTGAATCCAAGAAGTTGGTGATTTTTATAGTTTTTGACTCACAAAAACACAATTTAGGTTTTTTGTGACTTTTTGCTCCATTCTACGGTGTGCAATCTCATTAATATTATCTCTCTTTTTTCTTCTTTAAACTAGTGTTCGTTGGGTTGTATTTGTTAGAAAAGCTCTTTTAGTTCTTGTAAAAAGCGGGACTTTCTTTGAACGTAGATGTAGACTATAAAGCAGGACCCAGTATTAAAATAAAGTACAATGTCTTTTCTACAATGTATTTTGATTACACAACAAGCCAGTCTTACACTTTTAGTTACAACTACTAAGTTAAGACACACCGATTCAAAATTTTAGTAGATTTCCAGAATAACCGTCCCTGATTTAGAAAGCAGCATTTTGCTGAGTGCTGCTTCATTATAAGTTCATTAAAGTCTCACTCCAGTCATCTTTTGATCTATTGGAAAAGCATTCCCAATGGTCTTTAATTATGCTCATGCTGTTTTTAGCCTAAACCAAAAAACCTGATGAGGAAAACAGAGACGATAAAGGATCTTTTTGACTACAAGTTGAGGCATCAGAATGGAGCAGAGCAGGGAGCTGATTGGATTTTCTATGCCACACATATGACCTTTTTCACACTTTCTTCGTCTGCTCTTGATTTCTACAGTTTGAATGAAGAAATTCCCAGAAATGTAACTTTTATTTAGATATGTCCTCCATCATCACCAAAAATTCTACAAGAATACAGTAAAGACCCACTCCAATGAAAATGGTGTTTTTGGGGTTTTTAACATGTTCTTGTGATATTTTTCTCATACATGATAATAAGGCCATTGGAAAAAGATTGTAGCGGTGACACAGAAGCTACAATTAGCAGGATAGAAACTCCCCACTCAGTTCCATTCTGATGCATCCACTTGCACACTAATAGATCCATAAATGTCTTTGTTTCCCTCGTCTGAACTGGAATCTGGATCATAACTGTACGGCTGGATAGCTCCAGAAATGCTCGCCATTTTTGTTGCAGTGGTAATGTTAGGTTGGGGGTGTACAACAGAGTGGAAACAAAGAGATTACAGGAACTGGTGGCAGGCTTATGTCTATGCCAACACTCCCGTTCACAATTTAATTTCTAATAAACTACAGCCGCTCTTGAGAAACTATGTCCTAGGAAACAACACAGGCTTTTTGGCTAAATACGGCGTAATTATAACTAAAAGACCACTGGGAACACTTTAAAAATAGATCAAAAGAAAATAGTAGCAGTACTTTAAAAAGACCCAAAACACAATTTTTAATGAGTTCTCTGAAGTACCAGAAATATGCAAAAAAATGAAATGACAGCAGGGAAAATAAACTGCATCCACTGCTGGCTGTTGAAATTCATGCTAAATTGTTGCATCTTTTAAATTTCCCTTTAGGCGAAAAGCCATTTGAGTGTAAGTTGTGCCACCAACGGTCTAGAGACTACTCTGCTATGATCAAACACCTGCGCACGCACAACGGAGCTTCTCCATACCAGTGCACCGTCTGCCAGGACTTCTGCCCAAGCCTGGCTGCGATGCAGAAGCACATGAAGGGCCACAAACCGGAGGAGGTGCCCGCTGACTGGAGGATAGAAAAGACTTACCTGTATGTGTGTTACGTCTGAGCAGGATTTAGACCCAGGCACAGTCTCCCTGGGGGGGTGGAAAGTCCTGTTTACTCCTCTGTTCCTGATTTTATTGCTGAAGGATTACACTTTCTGCAAGGATATTACTATATATCCCTCAGAGATACTATGGTTTTTACAGTGACGGTGTGCAAAGTGTACACATTCAGGCTACAGCTAATGATCAATATCAGTTAGATTGGTTTTACTATGAAAAAAGTGGCCAAAAGTGGTTTTAAAAAAATCTATATTTTTAAATAAATAAAGAAGGAATCTGAAAAGATTGAACTCGCTGTTGTCTGAAGCTGGGAGGCAGGCAGCAACACACACTTTGGATGTAACACGTTCAAAGATTAATGAGCTGTGAAAGCTGACAGTTTCCGGATAACTGTTGTCTCTCTTACTGAAGTCACTTTTTTCCACATGGTTCTGACAGCTGCATCACTGAAGTATGGTTTAAACGGCTGTGACTGCAGACCTGCACGTGCAGCAGGAGCATTCTGGAGTCATCGTGAAACCATCTAGAAAACCGCTTTTCTTTTGTTGTGCAGCACCTGTTTGACATTAAAAAAAACCAAAAACAAAAAGAGAGCCCAGTTGGCTAAACTTTGCACAACCGTTTCCTGCGATTTCTTACTTTTTTTTTTTTGTCCTGCTGTTAATTTTTGGATATTTTCTTTGAAGTTGCATGTTTTACTTGAACTGTTGACCTCATAAGCTTGATATCTTTAATTGCCTCGTCTCTCTTGCAAGGGGTGTTTATTGATTTCGATGTAGCTCGCTCACTATTTGAGTTGCTCTCGTGATAGCTTTTGCTATTTATACGTTTGTGTTTTATTTGTTACCAAAAATGTGCCGGTTGTCATCACAGAGTCTGTGTCTCCTGGGATGTTTTGCCACCGAGCAAGCCCTACCTCTACTCATTTGTTTTAAGTCCACTCGCAAATTATTCATCCACCGGTAGGTATGATTTAGCAACAGACACGGTGAAACGTAAAAAAAAAAAAAAAACGTGACAAGCTACATATAAAAAGTCACTGAATCTGAATTCTATCGATGAAAATGAAAAAAAAAAAACATTTTTTTTTATAAAATATGGAGAAAATTGAACCTACAAGCAGGTTATTGTAAGTCGCAGTGTAGCCGTAACGTACAAATTGTCATGTGATTCCCCTTTGTGCGCCTGTCAAAGGCCTTTATAGAGTTAAACATGTTGTATTTTTGTATTACTGTAATTGTTTACATTTGGTATAATTTGACAAACATCTTAATGTGAGTGTTTTATAAGTCTGATTTGATTACGATCCCTCCCTTGTGCCTCTTTTTTAAGTGGAGCATCAATGTGCTTGAGTACATGGGGTCTTCGTTGTTGGTAGGTGTTCCTGGGTGTTCATTGTTAATCTTAAGACTGTCATGTAGATCCACTTTTGTCTCAACTTTACAAATTGGAAGCAGAATACTGTGATCGTGGCTGATAATCTGATGCAAGTTCGGAGCAATGTAAAAAAAATAAATAAAAAATTATTAAATAAACCAGGCGGGAGCTCGTCGCAGATTGCTCTCTTTGGAACGATGGCGTTGTAAAGCATCTGCGGGCCTAACCAATGCCTTCTTTAGTAGCCAACAGCACTCAGTGCCATGAAAACACCCATTCACTGTATCTATTCTACATGAACATGCACTATAAATGGATTTTCTCGGTGGACCAAAAGAAATAGAGCACTTTTGTTTTGAAAGGGTTTTTTTCTTTGATCTTCGTATGTTGTGATAATGCAGCTGTCTTTTATTTGATGTGTCCTAGAAGGATATGATTAGCATTGTTTAGATTATGTCACTGTCTGTCTACCTCAGGGCCAGATCAAAGCCTGACCTGGTATCCAATCAGGGTCGTTCTTCTTGCCATGTGTGCAGTAAAACCCCTCTTCATTACAAGCTTTGTAACACAGTGTGTAAGGTTGTTTTCTCCGTGTGGATTCAGGCACAACTCTGTGTATGTCAGTGTTCAGTGGCATGGTTTAAAAAAAAAAAAAAAAAAAGAATAAAACAATTTACTATTTTACGCATCACGTCTCATTTGCCTGCTGTTTTTTGCTGTTGGCATTCAGAGAAGCATCGCTGTTTCTGTTTGATCTGATGAACCCCCACAGGCGCTTTACTTACTACACCCGACATGCTCAAAATATGAGCTGTCTTTTTATTTTAAAGGGGTTACTAAATATGTAAAATATGTGCATGATTAAAACATGTTTAGGAGAATCTGACTGCTTTCATTTCTATCTAACCAAATGCTTTTTTGTTTTTTTTTTTAGCTTTGTTTTTATGAGCCATAAAAAGCATCTTACATGCTGCTAAAACCAGTTTTTTCTGTCTCAAGAAGCTGAAAGTAGACATATATGATGATAAATCGCCTTCATTAGCTGCTAAGTAATTCATTGAAGACTAAATTGGGGATCAAAAATAAAAACAAAAGTGGGAAATAAAGCAAATTGTTGGTCAAAAGAGAAAAAAAAGTGCTGCAAATAACAAAACTTCGTAAAAAAATGTCTAATATTAACTTAATTTAATCCTTTTTTTAATAGTTTTGTGTACATTTTTCTTGAAAATTTGTTAAAAAAAAACTAATATCAGAAGTAAGCTAAACAAAAAAAAAAAAAAAAACTTAAAAATATTATTTTCCAAAATGACTAAATAATTCAAATGCCAACCTTATTCCAAATGATTTAAGTAGGGTTTAAAATTTTAGGGATTTTTGAAAGCCTGAAATGTTGAAGGTCTAAATGATGTTTTTAGCTCAAAGCTGATTGAAACGATTAGCTTCTATACTCTTATGGTCAGAGCTTCACCCTTCAAATAGAAAATGACCCCAAACATCATTTCTGTCTATGACCTCGGAAAAAAAAAGAACAAGATGGTAAGTTTAATAGAATAAAATAAAATAAAAACATAGAGCACAGCTCTTTTTAGGCTGATTTTAAATTCTGTAGTTAAAAAAAAAGAGTGCTGAGAGTGTGCAACTATTATTTTTGCTAAACGCTTAGAACATGTTTTTATTCAAGAACTGATTCCTTCTTTTTTTTCAAATTTGTTATTTGGTTTTAATTTCAATGAGAAAAGCTAATTTTCACAGAATGAAAATAATTGTGGCTTTGTACGTTTTATTCACTACCAATATATGATTTAAAATTATTATTATTATTATTTTTTTTTTTTTTGAAAGGTAGACGTAGACGTAGACAGACATGGGGTTTAAACAATTTGAAGAGAAAATTCTGAAGGTGCCCTGAATCCAGCAAACAGCAGGGCATATTTTTGTTGTTTGATAATTCTTTTTTTCTATTTTACTATATTTATTTGAGATCACAAGTCATACATGGGCTCACTGCATCACTCCTCTTGTTAGTCCTGAAGGCCCAGAACAAAACTCCAGTTTTTGCTGCTGGATTATTTTTCTCAGGTCAGTCAGAAAAAGCAAACTCAGAATTATTTTTAGACCAGGATCAAGTCCCAACCTAAATGCAACAGCTTTTTCATCGCTGAGTGAAGGGTTTAAGGACAATTTGTCTCGCAGCGTTTGCAGTTGATGACTTGAAAACACTGAAGTCTTTTGGCGTTTTTGCAGACTTGTTCACTTTAGCACATTAACAGTTTAAGCAGAAATCTATTTGGCTTCTTGTGCTCTTTGAGGCCTTTCATTTAACGTCCCACAGCATTTCTCTGAGCTGGGGAAGACTCTTGGATTAGCAATAAAACATCCTTAATAACCTCGTGTTTCAGCACTTAGTGACTAATGATGTGCATCTTCTGTGGCGATGCTCCACCCTGCCCTCTGCCGGGAGACAAGAGCCATGGCTGAGCTCGGCTGCTGCTTCACGTGGTGAAGAAATGACTGAATCAGGATGCAAATGTTTGACCCAATGATCATATCATAAATATTGCTGCTTTGGTAACCTTTAGATGACACTAAACACTTCAGAATTACCATTTGTTTGACAATTTACAGCATAATTGCACAACAGTGAGAGTAGCTAACTTTATTTTGAAAGGTTTTTTTTAGTTAACATGAAAAACTAATCTTAACCAAAACTGGATATTGTATAGAAAATATGTAATGTAGCAAATTCAACTAAAAAATATGTTTACAGTTCCAGATTTATAAAATAATACCTTTTTTTGTTCACATGATTATTTTTCTTTATCTGGTTTTAGAGGATTTGGACAAAATCTCCAGGAAAAAAGGCTTAAAATGTATAAATATGTCTTTTTTTTTTGTTTGTTCTTGGTTTATTATTTAATAAAAAAAAATCTCATAGTTTCAATCCAATCAAAGCTGACGAAGAGGTCTGAACTGCAGCAGCTGTGCTTTAAAAACTGATAAAACTGTAATTCATCTCAAGCTGTTTTTCTCACCCTCAATTTCTGAAAATATAAATCTAATACATGTCTGACCCCTCTGACCCACCTCTGACTCCACCCCAGCCTTCAGCCCGCAGCCGCTCACAGCGGCTTGAATGAAAGCCAGTGTTCATGTAATCTCGTCTGTTTAATTAGAGGCAACATGGTGGGCAGCTAAACCAAACCACATTACTCACCATCTGGTGAGGAGCATCTCTGCTCTTACTCCAGATTATTATCATTAGCTTGGACGAGACGAGATACAAACACATACATGACAGCACTTTATTCATCTTGCTGCTCTCAATGCAAATGCATTCACATACCATTAAGCAAAGCACTCGTGCTCAGAGCTGTCATCAGCGGACAGTCCCGTAATTACAGAGTGCTCCAGAACAAAGCATCCAAATTAGATGAGCTGCCAATGAATTAAGGAACAACAACAACAAACTGTCCCTCACATGTGCCGCACCAGAACACTCTGCACCGTTTTAGTTTCCTCGTTCATTTATCATCAAGGGTTTACTTGCAACATAGGAAACAACATTAATAATCTAAAATGTTAAGAATTTCGAAATGAATAATATTTTTAAAAATATATTTAGAACATTTTTACTTTTATTTTCTATGACGTTTTCTTTCTTTACCACAAGGGGGCAGCATCTCCCCACAGCTGACTGCTGTCTTTATAGCTTTTAGGTTGCTTCCTTTCAAAAAGCAAGTTTTAAATACTTATTGGTCAGCAAGGTGATATTTAAAATGTACTTTCTCATCCTATAAGTTCCTTAGAAATCACTTTTTTTTATTATTTGCACATGCTGACAGGCTCATTTTGTGAATAGGACGGCTGTTATTTTTGTGGCCAATGATTAGATGTGTCTTCAGTTAACAGTAATTTAAGTTTTTGCAAATGTTTGTGAATACACTTGGAATGCCAATAAAAGAACTTTGAAATAGCCCTTTTTATTAAAATAAAAAACTGTTTTCATGGCAGCTGCCTTAGAACAATTACCACCATGTTGTAAAAATATATTTATAATCACACTGGTTGTCTTTGAAACTATTTCAATCTTTTTTTTTTTTTTTACTTCTGACATCATTGTCAGAAAGGTATGAAAATAAGTATTGAGACCAAGAACATTTTTTTACATAAACGCAAACATTTAACCTCAAGGCTGCAGAGATGGTTCATATTTTTTAAGGAAGGCCTCCCTTTGTAATCTGGATTTGGAAATTATTTATTTCAAGCAACGACAACTAAATCAAACAAGACAAACAATAACACTATAAATCTATACAGAAAGATAATGAACTTAGGATAATTGGTCATACTGGAAAATATACATACATATGCATCAGTGGCGGCTACTGGTCTGTCAGAGAGGGGAAGCTCATTTTTGGCCTACATCATAAAATTGTCTATTTATTTAAAAGTAAATTCTGCCCTACGTTCCTTTTCAAGAAAATGGTCTGTGACCCACAGGGTCGTCCTACTGATTTTATGTGGCTTTCTTTATACAAATCAATTTTTATTTAATCTTGGTTTTATTTATTCATATTTGTTCAATTATGTTTATTGCTACACAAAAGAATATACATATTTTTAGACTGAATGAATGAATAATTTATGACGGACTCAAGGCCCAAATGACAAGACCATAAAAACAAACAGAACCAACATTTATTAATACAGAGCAAATAACAATGACAAGATCAATAGAACCAAGCAAAACACAAATTATAAACTTAAAAACTGAAGGACTATTTTTTGCTTATTGATCTGCGTAAATCTGTGCAACGTCACTGTCCTCTAGTCCTCAGTCATCAACAGGAACAGAAAGACTGGCGGCAACTTCAAACTGCATAGTAGGAGCGCCCCCTGGTGGCTTGTGCACACTACCCCAAATTTTATTTATTTATGGTTTTTTTCCCCTAGAACTTTAGTGATCACAACAATCCAATACAAAAAGTGAAATACATAATACAAAAGGAAAAGCTAGTAGCTGCCGTTAGCTTCCGAATTGGTATCAGCCGGAGCCACAGATGAGCTGCTCTGTCTGAGTTGTGTTACCGTTTGTTCCTGGGAGACTCACCGAACAGCATGAAGAGCAGCATGAAGAACAACATGAAGAACAGCATGAAGAACAGCATGAAGAGCAGCATGAAGAACAGCATGAAGAGCAGCATGAAGAGCAGCATGAAGAGCAGCATGAAGAACAGCATAAAGAGCAACATGAAGAACAGCATGAAGAACAGCATGAAGAGCAGCATGAAGAGCAGCATGAAGAGCAGCATGAAGAACAGCATGAAGAACAGCATGAAGAGCAGCATGAAGAACAGCATGAAGAACAGCATGAAGAACAGCATGAAGAAATGAAGAGCAGCATGAAGAACAGCATGAAGAACAGCATGAAGAGCAGCATGAAGAACAGCATGAAGAACAGCATGAAGAACAGCATGAAGAACAGCATGAAGAACAGCATGAAGAGCAGCACGAAGAACAGCATAAAGAGCAGCATGAAGAACAGCATGAAGAACAGCATGAAGAGCAGCATGAAGAGCAGCATGAAGAGCAGCATGAAGAGCAGCATGAAGAGCAGCATGAAGAGCAGCATGAAGAGCAGCATGAAGAACAGCATGAAGAATAGCATGAAGAGCAGCATGAAGAGCAGCATGAAGAGCAGCATGAAGAGCAGCATGAAGAGCAGCATGAAGAGCAGCATGAAGAGCAGCATGAAGAACAGCATGAAGAGCAGCATGAAGAGCAGCATGAAGAGCAGCATGAAGAGCAGCATGAAGAGCAGCATGAAGAGCAGCATGAAGAATAGCATGAAGAGCAGCATGAAGAGCAGCATGAAGAACAGCATGAAGAGCAGCATGAAGAACAGCATGAAGAGCAGCATGAAGAGCAGCATGAAGAACAGCATGAAGAGCAGCATGAAGAGCAGCATGAAGAGCAGCATGAAGAGCAGCATGAAGAGCAGCATGAAGAGCAGCATGAAGAGCAGCATGAAGAACAGCATGAAGAGCAGCATGAAGAACAGCATGAAGAGCAGCATGAAGAACAGCATGAAGAACAGCATGAAGAGCAGCATGAAGAGCAGCATGAAGAGCAGCATGAAGAACAGCATGAAGAACAGCATGAAGAGCAGTGCGCAGACCAGCGTGGCCACGATGACCAGCAGCGTGAGGCTGACGCTCTGGTCCGCCATCGGACTGAGCGCAAACAGCTTCAGTTAATCCCTATAGTACAGAATTGCTGTCAGTCAAAAGGAGATGCAGTCTTTCGACACAGACCCTCCAATCATCACGCAGAAGCTCAGAGTCCGGGCCAGCCCACTCCCCCATTGACCCCCAGAGACGCTGAGTGTCCGTGGGCGGGGCATAATCGCAGCGTTTATCCAATGACCATCTAGTTTCGAAGCACTGAAAAAAAACGTTCCAAGCAGCCCCATTGAAGTCAATGGACGCTGGGCTTCAATAGGGAAATGCACTGTGACGCTGCGGGAATGTATGAGAAGGAAATCGAGTCAGGCGGCCTGCTATAAGAAACTGATTCTGAACGAACTGGTCTTTGATGAACGTTTTCTAACGCATTTTTAGTCAATAAAATGTTAATACATGTACATATGTGACCATTAATTTTATGACATTAAGCCGAGCTTTCCTTGCAGTCTTAAAGAAATCGCCACTGATATGCATACATCCACATAAAGCATTTAATTAAACTTCCCTTCAATTATACTTACATTTAATCATTTCTATTAAATAATTGAACCATTAAATATTATGTTTGTCAAAAGGACTGTCATCTGGCTTTTAGCTGGTATTTAGGAATATATTTGATATTGAATTTTTTTTTCATTATTTGATTTAACTTTTATATTTATTTATGTTTAAATCATTTTTGGTGATTTATATCCATCTATTAAGGTTTCTTTCTTTATTTCTTGGTCTGGTTATTACTATTATGTGTTATATTCTTTTAAAATTTCCCTTCCCATTTTCCGTATAAATCCCTTTCTTCTTTACTATGCTGGGTGCGTGGGGGTCAGGGGGTCAGGGGGTCAGGGGGAGGGAGGTTGAGGTGTGTATTTTATCATTTTTTTGGGTGTAAAGGTCTCTGTTTTTTGCTTTTGGTTTGTAAATTGAAACATGTTCAAAGCACTTTGTGTTACGTCATTGTGAAAAAGTGCTTTATAAATAAAGTTTTGTTAAATTTGATTCACAACAATACATCTAAGCTCTACAGTATAGCAGGTTCTTACATTCATCCATGCTAGATCCAAGATCCGGCTTCTCCTATATTTAATAAACACTATTAACAAACTCCTGGTTTACACAGTACCTAGGATTTGGGACAGTTTTATTCCTCCTAAACGGAGTGTCTGTGGGCCTCACAGGGACGGGATAAGTGGGCGTTGATCCGGTGACAGTGACTGCAAATGCTCTATCATCTGCCTCTCAGCACTTTGACAACTTTGCGGTTATGGCCCAGTTTATACTGACAAAGCTGGTGACAGCAGGCTGTGTGCAAGCCCTGCAGGGCAGCTGTGAGCCATGGCTGCACCGTATGCAGGAATACGACAGGCCACGCCGATGGATGGGCTGGTTAAGCTGAGGCTGTATGTCTGGAAACTAAGGCAATAATAAGACAGTAAATAAGGCAATAATGAATTAGGATAATACATGTTGTAGTGTACAAGAAAGTTTTGAAAGAAGAAGCCTGAAACCCATTTGCGCACATTTACATAGACTTTTCATTGGAAGCGGTTGCTTAAACAAGCGTTATCTCAAAGGTTTTAAGCTAAAAATACAACCGAAGTAGAGTGTGGAATCAGTGATGGTTGGGTGGTTTGTTACAGTTTTCATGGACTTTACATACCTGTAATAGAAGCAGAAACCTGAAAGGGATTTGGACCAGCACACCCAGCTTCTCTGATGACACCTCTTCCTGATGTAGTTGGAAAAATAAAGATAAAAAGTTGCATCTATCATAAAGGCACGGCTGCAGCACAGAGCACAACTAAACACGCTGACTTGTGCTGTTTACAGAAAATGTAACAGGACAATGCTATTATTAGATACACCTTCAGTCATGTGTGCAGGGAGAGTGAGACCGAAATAGAGCAGTCCTAAAGTAGGTTTTCTCCACACCAGAACACTTTACACACAGTGAAAAGGGCAATATCTCAGGGTGGTGAAAGCTGTATCCAGACAGGATGCTCGCAAATCTCTCAGCTTTTTTGTTTGAGGCAAAGAAAACATGTCCAAAAGGAGGTAAATACGAAGGAAAACACTGGTCGGCATTTTCCCTTGTCCATTCAGAACATGCTTATGGACAAAATACACATCAGAAACTCAAAGATTTGTCAACATGACAGACATTTTCTTAAATCTGACAAGGAAGAAGACGGTGAAAGGGGCTAAATCAATACTGACGCACAACTCTCAGAAATAATTAGCTTGTTAGAGCTGGGTCTTATTCACAGGCATTATGGGAAAAGGTTAGAATGTTGTCACAACAATTAGTAACCAGGGTGTCCTATGAGCAGCCTGTAAGCATTTCAGTGATTTAAATAGCTGATGACACAATGTTCATTACAGGGATTAACATTTATTCAAAGAGAGATTTATTTAGCTGTTTCTCCTTGGTTCAGATTATAGCTGACATATATTTTCACATATGTTTGCAATTCTTTATTATTTTTTGATTCCACAGTCACAGATGACAAAATGCCACTGCACAGCAAAGTAAATGCAAATTTTCAGCGAATTCAGCAGGTGGCTGCGTGCGTGGCGGCTGCAGAGGTTTGAAGAAAAAGTTACAAACTACTGGCCACCTTGGGCCCTGCATATAACTGGGGAGACAGCATTGATGCTGCACAAAACTCATCATAGCATTGATAGAACCTCTGAGACCTGCGTCTTGATGAATTGTGATGGAGGCTGAGAAGAAAATGAAGAAAACAGAACATTGTGCTTACTGCACAACTAATAGAAGAAGAGCAACACGCACAAAAAGGGCAAAAAAGAAGAAGAACAATCTGAGTTGCAAATTACCTGTGGTGCAGAATGACCCGCTTTTTATATACCCCCGAGCTACCTGGCGGGTGGTGGCCAGTGTCAATTGATATGGACAACCGCCATCTGGAGACATTTACACATTGTCCAATCAGAACCACTGCCAGCCAGCGATCCAGCTGTCATCGTCCTGTGGCCACCCAAGGGTCGCTCGCATTTTGTAATGACGTCATACCCGCATGACTGAGGACTACTTGACTGTTTGCCAGCAGCTCTCATTCTGTTTTGGATCAAGTATCAGGTTGGAGCCTCCTTCTGTAATCAGTGTGGAGCCAGAGGAGGGGGTCACAAACGTATTCGCTTTCAATAAATCCACCCATTTTCCTTGAATCTACTTCTGGGGTCACAAGGTTACTGGAGTCTATTCCAGCTACAGTTGGGTACAGGCGGCGCACACCTTGAACAGGTTACCATTCATCCCAGGGCCGCACAATTACAAAACACACACCTAGGGACAATTTAGAATAATCAGTCAACCTATGAAGCAGGTTTTTGGACTGTGGGGGGAAGCAGGAGCGTCTGAAGAAAACCCACATAACATGCAAACTCCACGCAGAAAGATCCAAGCCGGGATCCGAACCAGAGCCTCTGTAAATGAGAACTGGACTGAGTGACCCCTTCCCCCGCACATTAAAAAAAAGGCCAATTGAATTGATTTCACTCGGTCCAGCTCTTTTATACAATCAATGGTGGTAACCACTACACCACCATGGAGCCCTTGGATAAATACGATCTATACAAAAATGTCTGTTTATAACAGCTACATTAACAATTCCAAACCGAAATAGCCCCCCATGCCGCTTAGAATGATTGCAGGTGAAGTTCTACCTGTGTAGAAGACAAAAGATGTCAAATAATATCTGCTTCTAGATAATTCAAGTGATTTAAAACGTTTAAACTCCTTATTTTAGAACCAAGGCCAAGCGCACATTCCAGGTAACAGTGTAATATCTGGTCATCAGTATACTAAGTAAGTAGTCTTTATTTTTTACTTATTTTTTTTTTCAATATATTGTTTTAAAGTCTATTGTTTTTCTCTTAAAATAAATTCAACTGTCACATTTTACCAGAAGAGGGAGACAAAATACTTCTCCATCAGACAGCAGCCACACATTCTGTTCTCTCTGTTATTTACCTCTGTAGGGGAACAATTCAGCACTATGCTAATATCATCAGATATTATTAACCTCACAACCCCTGGTGATATTATTTCAGGTATTGCTCTGTTGAATGCAATTTACACTCTTTCCACTATGCTCATTACTCGCTGTTTGACTTTCAAATCATTTTACACGACACCTGCTAGATGAAGCGGATAGATGTGGGCTGATTCTTGGAGTTTGGCCTTGACAGTCAGACGTGGAGAAATGTTCTTCCCGGCACCTGGTCTCCGTTTAATCCCACATCATTCAGTCGGGGCATGCGGGGCATGCATAAATACTTTTTATCAAATGTTCCAGTGGCTGGGAGGATTTAATTAACGGCCTTTTCAATGGAAATCCTCCAGGAAATGAAGCGACAGCGGGCTTTCGTGTGTTTAAATACACTCAAAATATTTGGCTCATCCGTTTCAAACTGGGCACAATCTCTTCTTTGGGGAATTTGTTGTTTTGTTTCTTAATTTTTCTTGTCTTTCAGCTAAATAAAAGTAGATTTATGAAATCGTCAGTGAAAATGCCAAAAAAGCGGGGAAGGGAAGTCTGGACCGTGAGCTGTCAGCGTGCAGATCTCTTCTTTTTTCTGAGTGCTGAGAGATGACGGCTTTGGATTTCAAATGATGGGGGCTGACATGATACGAGACTTTCAACAATCTGCAATAATGACCTTCTCTGAGACCCCCGCATGCTGTCAGGTTGTAAATGTGTCTCAGGTGAGAACAGATTCTTTTGGCACACGAAAAATGTGTTACCTAGCAACTCCCCCCTCAACTCTGGTGTCCTATCAATAGTCAGCTTGGAGGTATCTCTGGAGATGCAACCCTCCCACACCCCACCTACAAAGGACTGGTTCAGTTTGCATCCACAGGCCTCATGACCCCATCCTGGACAAACAACAGCTTCATTCTTTGCACCGCTGCTGACCTTATTGTCTCTTTGTGAGGGGAAAATCCAGAGTTGCATTCTGTTAAATGGCAAACTGCTCATCAGCCGTGTGCAGGACGGACTTCCATACCTCCGGTGCAGGCGTGCAGATGAGCACGGACACCGCCGGCTTCTCCTCAGGACCGAGCGCAAGGAAAACATGGTAAATATTTCACATTCTCACCACATGTTCTGTTTTTAGGAGTTAGGAAAAAGCTCATCACACACCACACCTGTTTCTGTCACTATGCTGACATCCTGTCATTTGTGGATAGAAAAAATGATTCAACTACACATAAAACTCTCTGCATTTGAATGCATACATATGTTTCAGAAGTAATGAGCTGTCTTCCAGTTAAGAAAACATATTGGGCAACAAAGTAGGGACACAGAAGCAGGTTAATATCATAAAACAGACATACTGATTTGGAGTTTTGTTTAAAAAAAATGCATTCAAGTCACTTTCAGTGAGCTGGAAAGTTCAATGAAAGTTGACAAAGGCCTCTCATAGGATAACAAGATGATGTAAAAGAGTGAGAAAACATAACAAAATTGATTTTATAGAGCTTTACAAAGGGTGCTGTGACTTTTCCAGAGTCTTGATGGAGATGCGTTATCAGTGATTGAGAACCCAGTAGCTGTCAATCATCATTTTCCCTCAGAAGCAACAACAGCCGTTGTGGGGGCCAAAGGAGTCCAGGGCTGGTTAAAGGGCGTCCACTCCACTACTCATGGTAATCTGCACTTAATGAATCAACAGGATGAACATTGTTATTAATGTTATTATCTCTGATTATACTTGTAACTATGCAGTTTCTCTACCAGCTCACATCAAAGTTTAAGAAATCTTCATTCCAGCATTTCTGTTGCTTTAGCTCACAGATTGGTGAGGCTGCTGGCTGCGGTGTGTGCAGTTGGACTTCTGGGAGGCGTAGTTGTTGGTGTCTGGTTTTTAGGTGAGCCTTCACATCTAAGAATGAAAAAAAAGAGACAAATGGGCTTTAATAGAAAAAAGAAAAAAAGTCATTTTCTTTCGCTTTAGTCATGTGTTAGTTCAAATGATGACAACAAAACACTGATGATTACCTGAAGTGATGTTTAAGATTAGTGGCACTAAATCCAGGTAAACGTTTTCATCCGACGTTGAAGAAAAAAGGTTTTGGAGTGACCTAGAGTCTCTTTTCCTGGGTGACTCAGGTTTATTAGGGAAAGCAGTGAAAGTTCAGATAGTCCTCTCTGAGATGTGTTATCCTTTGTGCCACGATGCCTGTTTTTCTCTTTTTTTTTTCCTTTTTTTTTTTTTGCAGGAGTCTGTGTTAATTAAAGTGTGTTTGCAGACTAATAAGGTAATTCCAACAGGCATGCCAAAAACCCTATCAGCTGCCTGGCTGCTGATTAATCAGTCTGCAACTCTAAAGCACCAAAACGATCTTCAAGGATTTATTTTTCCCATCCTATCAAGCGTAAAGCCTTTGATGCAAATGAACCAGAACTGTGCAGAACACAAAACGAATGTTTATGGGGTTTAAAAGTAGGAATTTCTCAGGTATCAATTACATGGATAAAAGTATATGATTAATATTGAGAAAAGCACAATGCTTTTCTTCCTATTTTTGTCCCAGGTGTCCCAGATTGCTCTCCTTTTTCTTTTTATTTAAAATTTTATTTAAAAAAAAACACACATTATTTGTCTCTTAATTTGCTGATTTTGCTAAGCTAAAAATGTTGATTTGCTCTGCTTTAATTGTGGTCATCTTTACAGCTATGTTGTCTTTTACAATAATAGAAAAAAAACATGATTTCATACACTTTTCTCCTATCTAGTCAAGCTTCTAATGAGGCCGTCCTCTTCCCAAACACCAGTAGGACTTGGGGACACAAAGGAAACGCCTTTCTGCAATGTAACTGAGGATGTTTCTATCACTGACCCGAGGAAAGGTCTGCATTTTTATCCTTGTCTTTCTGTATTTCCTAAAAAGGATAACAGCCTGACATACTGTTAGGATTCTTATCATACAAGAGTCATCTTTGAAGAGGTGTAGCAGCTGCCTCTTGTCATGTTTCCGCTCACAGGAGAGATTCCCATTGACTGTCATAAAGACATCTCACACTTTGTAAAGATCGACTTTATTAGCATCAATAGTTGTGCTTTTCCAAATCGTTGCGTGCTCATCAAGCGTGCTTGTTCATTAGCGTTGACTGAGAGCCTGCGTCTGGAGGGATTTTCAATCAATCAGCTTCAGTGTTTTACAGAATCAGCCCAGAGAACTCCCTCCTGGAGATCCAGATGGAGAAGCTGCCTACCTGGCTGCCGGTGTGCTATGATAGGTGGAACTCCTCCCTGGGAACGCTGGTCTGCAAACAGCTGGGTTATCTAAGGTGACTCACCAAACCTGCCTCAATCGTAAAATTCATTTAACCCCCTCGACGCCTGGATTTATTTCCAGCTATGAGAAGAAAAAAAAAAATCCCTTTTTGCTTTCATTTATATTAAGGTCATTTTGGAGCTGAAGTGGTTTGATGCATATTTACATTAATGGGCATCAAGCTCCTTTTTTAAATATATATTGTGACACATCTCTGCTTTAATTGCAATAATCTTTCTCTATTTGTACGCGTTTTCACACTCTCATAGGCTCACCAAGCACAAAGGAGTACATCTCACAGATATTGGGCCGAACTACACTGACGGCTTCATACAAATCACTGCAGAGCACAGAAGCAGCCTGGAAAGTTTGTGGCAGTTCAGGTGAGTCTGTCCTACTCAGAAAAGTGTACAATTTTTGCCACATCACTAATTATAGAATCTGTTTTCATTTAGGAGGAGCTGCAGCACAGGGAAGGTGATCGCTTTGCAGTGTTTCGGTGAGAAAACAAAAGCGTCTTTTGATCCTTCAGAGCATCACCAGCGAAGTGATTCTGAGCAGCTCCTTGTTATGATGAATGGGTCTCTGTGTAGAGTGTGGGACGAGAGCAAAGCTGCCCAGGATAATAGGGGGAGCTGAGGCGGCGCTGGGCAGGTGGCCCTGGCAGGTCAGTCTGTACTACAGCAGCCGCCACACCTGCGGAGGCTCCATCATCACCCGTCAGTGGATAGTCACAGCTGCCCACTGTGTGCACAAGTAAGACTGCCGACCTCTCCAGCATTATAGGTCAGAGACACAGGGCTTCAATCAGTCATTAGCAGCTGTGCAACGCTGGAAACGTTCCCTCTTATCACTGTCTGCCTTCTGTTTTCTTTCTGCAAATGTCAGCTACAGGCTACCTCAGGTGTCCAGCTGGGTGGTCTATGCGGGCATCGTGACCCGCAGCTCGGCTAAAATGGTTCAACACACGGGACACGCAGTGGAGAAGATCATCTACAACAAGAACTACAACCACAGGACCCATGACAGCGATATAGCGCTGATAAAGCTGCGGACACCGCTTAACTTCTCAGGTTAACCTGACAGGAAAAAAAAAGTTTCTTCACTCGAAACATTGAAATTAATTCCTGTGAGACTGGTTTATTGCTTCTAATCCTGACTAGACACAATCAGGCCCATCTGCCTACCTCAGTATAAGCATGATCTGCCAGGTGGAACACAATGCTGGATTTCTGGATGGGGATACACAAAGCCTGATGATGGTGAGACAGTGCTGCCCCAGGTCTCAATTCCAATAAGATAACAGGAGAGTGACAAATGCATCAGCCTTTAACGTCTCCCTCTTTTCTCAGTTCAGTCACCTGACACCCTGAAAGAGGCGCCAGTGCCTTTGATAAGCACTAAGAAGTGCAACAGCTCCTGCATGTACAACGGAGAGATCACACAGCGGATGTTATGTGCGGGATACACGGAAGGAAAGGTGGATGCGTGTCAGGTCAGATGGCTGTTTGCGTGTTTATATTCTGTCTTGATTCCTTACAGTTTTGCTGAAGGGTTTGTGTGTTTACCTCTGTAGGGAGACAGCGGGGGTCCTCTGGTTTGCCAGGAGGATACGGTATGGAGGCTGGTCGGGGTTGTCAGCTGGGGAACGGGATGCGCTGAGCCAAACCATCCGGGGGTTTACACCAAGGTGGCTGAATTCCTGAGCTGGATTTATGAGATGATTGAGGTAAAGGCTTTTTCTTTAACCTGATAATGGAATACTATTTATATGTAACCTATATATATATATATTTTTTTTTACCACACTTCCAATGCAAATTAACTGATGAATAACTCCAAAATCATTGATTATTGCACTGTAAACTGATCAAAACTAGCTCTCCATCGATGAGTCTAGCTGCACAATCATGCTTTTTCCATGTCAGTTTATTTCTGTAAGTATTTTATCAATTGAATAATGACCTAAAAATGATAACTCTACATCACTTTGTTAATCTGTAATTACAGTCCTCGTGCACAACCATTATCATTCCTTTTATATCATCAGCACAAAGGAGGAAAAAACTGCTCAATGAAGCGTAATTAAAGTTTACACTGATTGCTAATGATCACTCTCTCCCAACAGAATTACTGAGAAAGGAGCAAGACATGAGAGCAAAGGAAGGCCACTGATATTTTATCAGAAAAATATGCTTATATAGTATATTTTTATGCTTTAAATGTCATTGATATTTTTTTGGTCGTTTTTTTCACGTTTTGACTACATTAAAGCTTCTCGAACACAGCCTTGTCTGATTTTTTACCCTGCAGTTACACTTTTTACCGCTGGGTGGCAATCATGTTCAAGAATGCGAGTTTCCATGGCAACTGGAGGCCAAACTACTTTACTTATTGCCTGTATGTCGACACTTGTTGTCAAAGGTTTGATTTAATTTCTTTTCTTATTTATAAAGAAATATAATATTGTTTCATTTTTGTTAGATTTTCTAAAGCCCTATGTTATTTACTTTAGACACGAACGAGTGACTTATTTGCGTTCTCTAAACTTGCTAACTTAGCTAGCGGCAAACAAACCTGTCAGAATGACTTCCGGTTGCAATACAGAAGTTTTAGGACAGCTCAGACAGTTTTGGTCCATGCTTGACGACCTTAGCGAGAATGACCCTGCAGCTTACCGTAAACTTACCGAAGATTTGAAGACAGGAGGTAAACACAGGCTGCAACCAGCGCTCCACTCCACTGTGTGCACCCAAATACTGGTAAGTTATTCTAGTGACACGTTTAGGCTAAACAGATTTATCAAGTAGTTACTATAAGCATACATACGCAGGTTTTTTTTCAAAATAAAACAAAGAAGAGTCGAACATTTGACTGATAGATGTTGCAAACTGATGAGTTATTCAATGTTTATGCAACAGACATAGTTGCATTTTAGTAGATCTTGATGATTAACAGAGCAGAATGCACAAAGATTTGCTCAAATAAACTATGTCATTACAAAAACAATTAATACTAAAGTAGAAGTTAAATGAGATGCTACACTCCACAATGGAGTATTATTTATACCAAACAAAGTGACTGATCATGTAACGATGAAATTACAGTAACAATACTCAGTGTAGAATTAAGTCAGACAGTTTATGTAAAAGTACGTTTTTGTATTTATAAGTAAACTAACTGGAACACATACATCTATCACATTTACATCACTGGTCACATATGAACTCATTGGACTTTATTGTTACTGTTTTTTTAAATTTATTATCAGACTTATTTTAGCATTTGTGACTTATTATTGGTCTTTTCTCCTATAGATGTTCTATATTTATAAGTTACATTAGGTGGAGACTTTAAACAAGCTTTTTAGGGGTTTTTTTGTGTCTCCCTGCACTGCATTTAATTATATTTTAATGTTTTTCTTGCTGTGTTTTAAATGTGCTAAAGCAATAAACTAAAAACTAAATTACCATATTTCAAATCAAAGAAACCTTTGTTTCTATTCACTTGAATTAAAAAGAAAAAGTCTTAATCACAAATCTTATTAAAAATAAGGAAAAGAGAAAGGTGCAACCTAACTATTCTTTGAGGTATGAAACTAAATAAATGTAACGGCTTATTCTTAATTTTTTTATTGTTTAAAATAAGTACATATGTTAAGCTCTGCTCATAAAGGTTACATAAAGAATATATTCTAGAGCAAAGTTTGTGTGAACAATTAACATCTTTATGGTTGTTAAGGAAAGTAGATAAGGTAGTTTTGGAGCCAAACTGGGGTTCTATTTATAATAATAATAATAATAATAATAATAATAATAATAAATCAGATTTATGATATGTTATATTGCAGCATGTGCTTACATTTACTTCATTTACTTCTTTGTCTTTTTGGTTGCTCCTTTTTGCGGTTGCCATTGCAAACCGACCGTCTTTCATTTAAACTATGTCCTCTCTATTCTCCTCATGTGCTCACTTTAACTGTAGCAACAAAACTGAATCTAATGAAATATCTATACTTTTAGAGAAATCTATAGATTTTCTGCACCTCTGGATTCCTCAATGAAGTTTTTTTTAAACTATTGTTGGGTTGACAAAGTGCCCAGCTGTTTCATCTTTCTTTGGCGTTTATTAGATGAATTTTTTTTTGTAAACCTGTCAGGCTGTGTCAATTTATAGCAATGACACATGGTCTGTTGTGACAGTTTCTGAACAGTACATCTGTGTGCCTCTCAGGAACCACAAACAGGCTTGCTGTACATTAACATATGCAGCTGGGAAACTGTGCCTGAGCATCAGGATCTGAACGGTCCACTCCCAATGTGTGCAGGAAGACTGGAAACGGGGACAAAAGAAGGTCAAGGTAAGCCACAGACCTGTTCTTTGTGTTGCACCAACCAAAACGAGACGCTCCCATTTTTCCTCTGCAGGCTGGTATGCTGTCCTGGATGTGGCATTTAATCCTGCCGCACTACGGGGGACGAAGGATGTACCAGACATTAACAAGGTGTACACTGTGGCCCTGAGCTTTGCCCAGCAGCAGCATGGAATGCGGTTATCTCAGGAGTACACTGTTGTCGGCTGCAGCCCCAAGAGTCGCTCCGATGATTTGCACCGTCGACTGGGGTTACAAATGCAGTCCAACCTCCCCAAACAGCCAGAAACAGGTAAAAGCGAGAAGCTTTTAGCAGTGCTAAGCCCCTAAGGCCTTTTATGTTGTACCCAATGTGTCTTTCCTGTGAAGGTGCATGATCTGTCACCTCTCAGCGGTTTCTCTATTTTTTATTTTTTTCAGCCTGCCTAAATCCAGCTGCCCTTCTTAAGCAGATCTGCTCTCTCCAATCAAAGAAGCGTGACGAGAACTCCACAACCCAAATTACTTTCGGATATGAGGAGTGCAAAAAAAAGGATCTGATCCAAGTAGTTTCCTCCACTATTGTGGAGCCCGAGAGGCCTGAGTACCACCTCGAGGTGAAGAGTGATGCAGCAGGAGTTCCCCGCAGCGTGGAGCTGACTGTGGAGCTGCCAAAGGTGCGCTCCGTGTCAGAGTGCCAGCTGAGAGTGTCCCAGGTTAGTGGTTGCACAACAGTTCTAATAAACCATTTCAGGTCCCAGCATGCATCAGTGCATAGCTGGATGCCATGAAGAAAAGAATTACAGCTCTGCGATGAACTGAGCTTTGCAGGGCTGTGAATTTGACCCTATGTTGCTCTGCAGGAGGACGTCCTTCTGCAAGTGGAGGATGTGTATTATTTGCTTCTGGATTTGCCCGTGAAAGCAAACGAAGACACGGCTTCTGCAATCTTCAACAAGAAGACAAGGAGGCTCACAATGAAAGCAGATGTTCGGTGAGTCTGTGGCCTCGCAGGAAAAGCAGAAGTAGGAAAGTAGAAAAGCTACTTCTGAGGATGAAAATATTTGAAACAAAACAAAAATCCCCTCTAAATTATACTGTAGTATAGTCTGCTCAAACTTAAGAACAATAAATCTGCCTATAAATAATATTTAATAATATTTATATCCATTTACAAGTGACTCTTTGCTTCCCCTCTTCCACAAAAAAAGGATCAACTAGATTTTTGAGCTGCTAACTTGTGTTAGTGGAGGTGTGCAATGGCAGTACAGTGTCATTACTGCAGGCATGTGGGAATAACGATCACAAACATGGATCCATGCAATAACTTATGTTTATTAAAACATCAAAACAGATGCAGAATAACATCACTGTTTGGCATTCTGGAATGTTGTCAGCAAAGGCTTCCATTTTGAGGTTCGTTAGCAGCCTTTATGTAAACGGAGCATTTTTACATGAATTCACTTTTTATAAAATTGGAATTTTGTATTTTTAGCTTCAAACAATGTTTAGTATGCATCCTGTTCCACAAAGTGTTTCCTAGATGTCAATTTTTTTGGAAATCCAACATTCAGTGTGACAACAAAGCTGACTCTAGAAACATCTGATCACCTTTGGCACTTGTTCTTAGTTAAATACTTAATATTTTACTGTTGTTTTGTATTGCATCACATGTTATTTTAAGTGGTTAGTGAGAACAACTGAGGTGTGTAATGTTGATCTCTGGGTTTTGGAGCCTCATCTGCGTTCTCCGTGGTCCTCCTCCACCCACGCTACAATCTTCCCCTCCCAGCCAGGCACAACTGCAGAATCCTGAAACACCTGAAGACACGACATCCAACATTTACATACCTGGGAGGCTCTTTCACGTGCATAAAATCACAATATTTTTGAATGCAAAGCAAATGCATCTTCGTGCGCCTTTATTTATTTATCTATTTATTTTCATTTTCCTGCTGCAGCTTAAGAGAAAAGAAGTGAGGGACTGTAATTTTCCTCCATCGCCTACCTCCTCCTTTACTGTGCCAAACTCTGGGTCAAGGGCCTTAAAGTGGTATCTGAAATTGCCTTGTCTGTCCACGGCAGCCTTGAAGTCCCGAAGTGTCACTTCACCCAGCCTGTAAGCAGGCGCTGTCAGTCAAAATCTTTGCATTCATACACCCACACATGCTTTTCTAACATAAACAGTGAGCCGCTGAGGAGCATCAGAGCTCTGGCTGCGCCTCAACCCATCTCTAACCCAGACAGCTTTTTTTTTTTGTTTAGAAATGATCCATTTAGTAGACAAGAAATAAACATAAACACGGCAATATAAACCCACCATTAAGTGTAATTTTATTTTCACCTTTTCGGGATGTTAATCAGGAATGGAGTGAGTGAGCGGTCTGTGAAGTAGAGCACTTTAGTGGAAACAGCCGCGTCTAATCCCGGGCTGCTGTGGGAGTGCGCCATTTCTGGAAAAACAACAACGAGGTGAGAAAAAAAAAACAACAACAAACATTGTTATTCATAATCAGAGCCTGAAACAACTGGAGCTGCACAGCAGGTAGTGCCGTCTCCTTGCACTGTTATTTATCGTGACAATTTGATTCAACAGCCTCAGCTGAAACCGTACACAAGATGAAAAAGAATGTTCATTGTCTTACTGGAGCTCGGTGGCCATGAGTCACGGTCTGTTGAGTTGGCTCTGCGTCCCGGCGACTTAAACTCCTCCTAAAGAAGCAACAAACGGTAAACAGACAAATGTGACTGAGACGTCACATCACGTCTCAGTAATGCGTCTCACGTACCCCTCGGTCCTGTCTGCGCTGCGTTTCCAGGGAGTGCAGACGGTCCATGAGGCTGGACACGCCCTGCTCCAGAGTGTCCAAGGTGTGATGCTGAGGGTCGTGTCCTGAGAAACTGTCCCTCAAACTGCGCAGAGCTTCCCTAACCAGCTGCAGCTCCTCCCCCTGTGAAAAATCACCTCGTATATGTTATAATCATACATTTTTTAAAATTATAAAACAAATAACATGTTAACTAGCGCATGTTCTCTATGTTTCCATCCTTTTGACTGGGTTATTTTTCAGTTTCATTCTATAATGTCAGGCATCAATGATTTCTGATCTTCGCCAACATTTTCTTTTTAATCTTAATTTTAAAGTATTTTTGGAACAAAAACTCTTTGTTCTTGAGGATATCACAAAAACAATGCTAAAAACAATCCTTTAGCTTTTTAGTTTAGAATCCCTAATAAAAACAGAGATCATAAAAAATAAAATCATTTTTGGATCATTTGAATCCTTTAATAATTCATAGTAAGGGACAAAAATCCTGATCCGTTTGCTGTTTTTCTCTCAACTGAGCAGCCCAGAGAGGGGAATTAAAACTCAATGATGGAAGGAAACTGCAGCACACATGTGTGACCCTGACAGGCTGAAGTAGGTTTTAAAAAAAGTAAATTATTCATAGTTTTCTGTCTTAATCAGCCTCTATTGAATTCTGTTTTCACATCACGTCAGGGTACCGAACACATAAAAATGAACTTTATGTTAAGAATTGTTCAATTTGATGCTTTTGTAATCCCCTGGTCCCCCCGTCCTGTCTTTAACTATAACATCTTGCACGGCAGAATGAATTCAAAGTGCTCAATTTTAACATTTTAAATTATTCATGCAGTTTTCAGATCATAACAATTAATTTTTAATATTTTTTTAACTGCTGTGTGTATTGTTTGTATTTTAAACAGTCACAAATTTGGGAAAAAGTGAAATAAAGTTTCAAAATGTCAAGTTTTGTGAGGTTAAGACTCAAATTTTCAATGTTAAAACCAAACTTAATGTGACAGCACAGTGTGTCTTCTTTGTCTTCCCACAACTTTAAACTTTTTAAAACCTTGTTTGACTGATTAATTTTCTTTTATTTTGAAACACTAAACAGAATAGTTAAATAAAAGTGATAAACATAAAGTGATAACGTGCCTGAAAATTGTATTAATTTTCACCCCTAATCTTGCTATATATTATGCAGGCATTTAATAATAAACATGTAATCATTATTTATAATAACTATTCATATAAACTCAAGAATTAAAGAAAAAACTGTAAATTGGTATCATTTTTGCTTTTTTCTGTACTTTCTTCCATATTTTTCATTAACCTCTCGGCACAGACAGAGATGCAAATACATTGTTGTGTTGTTACTAATATTTTAAGGAAGTTTTGCATATGAAATAACATATTTCTTTATTTAAATGAGTGTGGTGACAAAAACGGAAAAAAAAACTGCACCCACTGTTTGCAACTTTTTGAGTAAAAACATACTGGTGCGTTGTGCTGGAATGATGGAGGAGATGTTGACGTCACTGAGTCCCTGTAGCTTCTACTTTCACCTCTGAATGACTGTGAAATGGAAACATTATGTAAATCAAGGCTATAGACGAAGAAAACAACCACAACAATTACGTTTTGGTGAAATTAGGCTTCAAAAATTCCAAAGAAAGAAGAAAATGACAATTAAGGCAAAAGAAAACAGCAACGTATCCTCGGAGCGGAGTTTATGCTCTCAAATGTTCCCTAAAAAACAGTCAACAACTCATGTGTGACTCACGTTGGTGCTCCGGGTCCCATGTTCTTTAATTATGACCATGAACACTGAAGCATTGTGCTTCGTTTTCAGTTTTTCTCCCATTCTGTAAGCAAAGCTCACTGGTGCAAGAAATGCATACTGACCCACTGCAGTGAAAACAGACTTCAGCTAATGCAGCATTTACTCTCCGATGACTAATGCTTTATAATAACTGCAGCGTGTTTTTGGATGCATCCCACTTCCCTTTTGAGCGTGGCTCTGTCCTTAGCTAAACACAGCTGGCCTTAGTATCGGTAGAAGCATGACTTCTACGTCCTCTGCTTTCACCCCTCTTTCCTGCCCCCTCTGCCATGTGGTCAGTGAGGATCCTGCCTCCTTTATTGAGGATAGTGGTAGGTGTGGTAACTTTAGTGTTATCTTAGACTCGGAGGCCAAGCTGGAGCAGTTAGAAGCGCCGGCAGCGCGGTCCAGGGCTAATCTAGCTATTGCCCCAGCACCTCCCCAGCAGCCGGGGAATGTACATGACAGCTTTGTACCACTGTGAAGGAAGCATAGTGCAAAACGCAAAAACTTAGAGCACCCAAAGCCCTCAGTGACCCAGCCATTCTAGGACCCATCCTGTTTATGCTTTACATGCGGCCCTTAGAAAACATAATCAGGAAACACAGCATTATTTTTACAGTGATGCGGATGATACGCAGTTGTATTTGTCTATTAAACCAGACCAGAAGGACCATATAAAGAAACTGAAAGCCTGCAGATACATCAAGACCTAAAACTAGTTTACACTATATATATATATATATATAGTACACTGTATATATATATATATATATACATATATATATATATATATATATATATATTATATATATATATATATATATATATATATATATATATATATATATATACTGTACACTGTATATATAAACTATATCTAGCTATCTATCTATCTATCTGTCTGTCTGTCTGTCTGTCTGTCTGTCTGTCTGTCTGTCTGTCTATCTATCTATCTATCTATCTATCTATCTATCTGTCTGTCTGTCTGTCTGTCTGTCTGTCTGTCTGTCTGTCTGTCTGTCTGTCTGTCTGTCTGTCTGTCTGTCTGTCTGTCTGTCTGTCTATCTATCCATCTATCTATATAGCCATTACTTATTGATTTCTATGACTTCATGTTCTTTATGAGTTGTTGTCTGTTGTCTGTTTATTATATAATTACCAGTATGAAGCCCATTGAGATGACTATTGTTGTAATATTAAGCTATATAAATAAAATTAAATTGAATTAATGCATCACCGGTTTGGTTTTTTCTTTTTTGCTCAGGGGGATTTGTTGACAAAAAAGACAAGTGAGTGCTGTCGTATGTGAAGTAGCGTGTGACCCCAATCTAAAAAAAGGCTTCCCAAGCATGGTCGTTAAGATGCAAGATTTACATTCAAACAGAGACTCTAGCAGAAATAATTGAACCCTGTCAAGCTGCATACCCGTCCATGGCTGACTTCATGTGCTTTGTGCTGAGCTTCGTCAAGCTTTTGCTGCTGCAGAATTCTCTCTTTCCTTCCAAAATGTTGCTTCAAAAGAAAGCAGATGGATGACAAACAGTGAGGCTATGTCTTCATGTGTGCATGCAAACTAAATAAAAAAACAGAATTAAACAAAGCGCTACCTCATGTTCATTAAGTAATTTGTCCCTTTCACTCAGCTTGCGTTTGAGCTCCTCCTGCAGGGAGACATACTTTTCTGAGACTTGTTCTCCAGTTTGCTCACGTAAACCTTCATCCAAGGGTCAAGCAGGCAAAACATTTTCCAGAGTCAACAGGAAATCATTTCTTGTCTCACGTTTTCTCTCTCCAGCTGATCTTTGGCCATGTTGCACCTCAGCAGATCCTGCTTTAGCTGCAGCACAGCGTCCTCCTGCAAAGCCAGACGCTGCTGCAAGGCATCCTAATGAGAGAGGGAGATGAGGATCAAAGTGGAGGAAGATCATCTGCCTCCACCTGCTTCAACAGCATCTATACACTCTGCACTAGTTTCATGTTGATCTTTTATTCTATTCAGAAAGAATAAAAATAACTTGTTGTGTAAACTAGTTTGGCAAATGACTTCTTATCTGTTTTAATCCATAACTAAAAATGAAGAGTACTGTATTTTTCTGAGTTTAGTTGACTTGTTAGCATGTTCTTTATGCGATGGTTATCTGGATTATTGTTCAAATGTTGTGCTAACTGTCCCATGAAGCTAAATGAGCACCAATGGGTGATGGTAGTGAAGTGTGTATATATATATAGTCTGTTTTTATCTTTTCCGTTATTATGATTTGCCTTTCAAGATAAAATGTTTGTTCTTGGTTCAATCTTTTGTTAAATAAATTTCTCCAAAAAATACGACATATATGATTTTTTATCTTCTCTGTTCTGCATTGTTTGGCTGCTGCGACTTATACTCCAGAGCGACTTATACTCCAAAAACGACAGTAATCTATTTACCTTGATGGCTTGAATGTGCCGCGTCTCCTGTTTGTGTCTGAGGAGCTCCCTCTGAAATGGAAGCACGGACAGAGAAGAGGAATCTGATTAGAAGGCTGTTCAACTACATTGATCTTAAACAGTTATTGCTGTACCTTGAGATCAAGGGCTTCCTCCATGCTCTGGTCCAGACGACTGCGGATTAAAACCTTCAAAGGGAGAGTGTGAGCAGGATAATTAGAGATAAGAAAAGTGTCGGAATGCATGTAGAGGAAGTGACAGCACATGACAGGGAGCCCCTAAATGAGAGGGAATCATCTGAGCTCTGCAGCAGCTGCGTTACAGACATCTATGCAACTACAAGAATGGCAGTGGACACTTCAATCGGTTACAAAAAAATGAGTATTTTCCTCAAGTTAGCTGGGAGAAGGCTCTGTACCGTACCAGTTGCTGATCCGCGCTTGCCCGGTTCTCCCCGAAACCCATGGATCCATCCTTGTCGTCTTCAGGGAGGACACCTTGCAGCAGCAAACCCTGAAGTTATGACACAAAGAGAAACATTGAACTCAACTCGAAAGTATTCGATTTTTCTGTTTTATTTGTTTGTGTGGTTTATGTGTGTGCTTCTGCAACAAAATACTGTAGTGAATAATTCTACTCAAAGCCTGTGAGTGTTCACAGGTTTCAATGCCTTTTGAACTGAATTTACATTTTTTATGAGCAAGACGAGCCGTCAGTAAAACCTCAATTTTCAAACATGCTAAATGCATTTGATTAAAAACAATTATTTTGAATTTATTTATTTCATTTCTGAATTTAATTTATTTCTAAAATTAAAAAAAAAAAATTCCAGTGTTTTTTTCTGTTCAAGGTGATCCCACATTAAGTAAAGTTCTGGATTAAACGGTATGTTGTGAATCAGCAACAGATGCCATTAACGGGTTCAAATTGTTTGTTGTTGTTGTAAAAAAACAAACATTAAGTGTTGGAAATTAGGAAAAAACTATGACAAACTATATAGGAGAGGCATGAGAAAAAAGGGGAAAAAACCTCCACCATCAAATAGGCAGTCGAGTCAATATCCTGCTTTTTTTCTTTTTTTGCGTTCTTTAATCTGAGTTTTCACTCTGGGGCCTTTTTTACCGTTTCTCTCAGCAGTGAACAGTCTGAACTTGGGGTGAACAAACATCTACTCCTGGGAAGATTAAAAAATGAATGATTCCAATACTGAAGTGTCTGAAGACGACCCTTTAACCCGCCTCGCATTGATGGACGGCACCGACGGATTCTGTGAGATCACAGCTGATGTCTTCCCTCCCTGGAATCGTGTCAAAGCACATCCCAGTGTTTGCCTTGACATCTGCTCTGACAGAGATGCCTGCACTGGCTGATGATTGGTTGATTGAGAGCATCTGGCTGCAGCAAAGCCTCAAAGTTACTGTTTATCAGAGGTTGTGTTTATCAGTTAATATAACCAGAAAAAGACCGAGATGTTTGACGAAGACTTCTTTCTTCTGCCCCAGTCATAGAATCCTAAAGACCCGCTCTGATGAAAATAGTATGTTCTTGTGTTTTTTTCTGATGATAGCGGACATATATAGAGAAAATTTAACTTAAAGGAGCTTTTCTGAGGATTTATTTATTCACATTGTGAATCAGGAGCAGACAAAAAAATGAAGTTTGAATAGTTATTTGTGACGTATAGAAAATACGCTGGGGGGCAACAAGCTTCCTGCTCCAAGCTCTTAGCGACATGAATGGGAAAGGGGGCGGATTTGCCCCACACCAGCGGTCCCGCCTACATCTCAGAGGCAAATTTCTAATGAACTACTGCCACTCTGCAGAAACTATGTCCTAGAAATGCTTTTGGATGCAAACAGTTAATATTGTTACAGTTGTTCTGTTTCAGTGGTCGACTTTTAGAGTCTTTACCTAAAAGAAAAAAGATGAGGGATTAACTAATCCAGAAAGTACTGTGCTACTCTAATGATGCCAGATTAAACAATCAAATCTAATCAGGTTACAATCATCCAAATCAGTATTGTAAGTCTAATTAGTTTTTCAGTAATGATTTATTAGCAAAATCTGATACTTTTTTTAATTGAAGCTTGCAGTGGATTCATCTGCAGGCTGTCCACTTCCATTTTATGTTTTTTTAAAGCTGCTGTTGCATTTCTCTTTTAAATGACCTGCAGGCGGAACACCATCCTCCTGGCTTCCTGCATCTCCTTCTCCAGCTGCTCCTGTTGGGCATCCAGTTGCTCCTCCCAAGACTTTTCCTCCTCCTGCCCATTGTACCCAAGGGAGGGACATAATCCACAAAGAGACACCTCCTCTGAGAGCAAAGGAAAGGTTTTGTTTTTCCTTTTTTTTTTTTACATGATTGGACTTTGGCTCAAC
The DNA here is from genome assembly GCA_023969325.1 of Oryzias curvinotus. Taxonomy (NCBI): domain Eukaryota; kingdom Metazoa; phylum Chordata; class Actinopteri; order Beloniformes; family Adrianichthyidae; genus Oryzias; species Oryzias curvinotus. The sequence continues at coordinate 15,255,627 of CM043718.1, read as the reverse complement.
AAGAGTGCATGTGCAGCAGACCCACCTGGAGCAGATTTCCGCTCTGTCTGCTCGGATTTGTCCTGCTGGGGTTCCCCCTGCTTCTCTGGCCGCTCGTGCACTGCCTCCTCTGCAGCGGTGTCAGTCGATTTGGTGATAACGTACTCCTCTTTGGGGGAGTGAGCGGGGCTGGTTGAGCTGAGACTTAAACAGATGGTGGAAACAGACAGGGATAAATGTGTTTATATCCTGCCAAATGAGCAGCAGTAAACAAACTGAGACGCATAAAATTGAGATTTACACTTTAACAACACTCAGAAGAGCCCCAAATTGAGAAGTAATCCCATCTGGGCCTAATATTTTACAACCAATCAATTTCCAAGCCCAGAAACCCTGTTAAAATAAAAAAGAAACAAGTGTCAATGACAAATAAATGCCGATAATAGAATTAATAAAAACAAAGCTGAGCAGAATTTTATCCTGTCGAGAACATGCAAAAAAGAAGAAAGTGCATGCAACCCTCTTTCCCACAGGAAATTCTTTGCATATTTTTCATCCCGTTTGGCTTTCATTTTCAAAACAACCCTCTTGCTAGACGCATGAATATTTTTTTTTTCTTTTTCCATCTTTTGAAGATTTGGAAAATAGAAAAAGCTTGTTTTTTTTAGGAAGAGCATCTCCAGCCAGCTGCCATTGTTACTCTGGGGAGATACGATTTATATCCTGTGAACATTAGAGGGATTCTTGCTTTTCTTCTTTGTGTCTGCACGCTACAACAGGTTCAAACGTGGAGCTGAAAAAACGATTAGAATGTATCAGGCTGCTTCTGAGGCTAAATCAGCAAAAACGGAAAAAGGAACTGCAGCTTTGACTGTGAGCGAGGCGGTCTTTAGAAACCACAGAATGTCCTGAGGAGGGTTTTCCCTTACAGAAGCGCAGCTAAAAAAAGAAAGCATGACCCAAAACCAAGATATGAAGCAAGCCAACTTTCTCTTTATCTACTGACATTATTTAATTTAAGCATTGAGCACAAAAGACAATATAATCTTTGATCAAGCACTGAGATTCCACTGCTTGTGTCTGGACTAAGTTTGAGCACATCCAACATTCCTGTCCTCTCCTACTTCAGCCAAACAAGCCTGTAGGGCTTGAAATTGTAGTTACGGAGAAATAAATGTTAACGTGGTCCTAAAAGTGACAGACTGATGCTGCTGTTTAATTTAAAGGTGAGGGTGGAGCTGATACTTCCAGCATAAACTTAAAATAGATTTAGGATTTAAGGGATTAATGCAGGAAACACATCATAGAGTCGAATGTGACTTTTCTTTTTAGATAACGTAAAAGAGACTTAAAAGAGGAGACATTTAAAATGGAAGTGTGTGATAATATCTTTACCTGCTTCCATTTACAACTATTTGAGTTAAAATGTTGCTTGACTGATGTAAGTTTTATTAAAACTGAACGTGGAACTGAAAGGGAGGAGTTTGGGGCCGAAAGATAAAGAAAGGAATTATATTTTCCATCTAATTATTTGCTTGCCACATAATAATTTAACTTGTGGTAGATATTGCTGAGCAAAGGAACAATACATTTACTTTTCTCACCTGTAGTTGAAATTGTATGTTTTATCTGAACATCAAATTTAGTCTTAAGGCACATTAATATTCTTGACTATAAATAACTGTCCGAAGAATAAAAATCATGTCTTTTTCCTCCTAGTTTAAAACGATCTGACAGAAACGTAAGATTTTTTTTCTTTTATATTCTTAAGTGTGTTTCCAAAGAAGTGGCTTCCTTCTCATCTTTCCACACGAGGATATAATTGGAATCACTATCTGCATGGCGGGAAAAATGACTGTAAATCAGTAATTCTGTCACATCAACAGAAATCCAAAAAACGGAATTAAAACATTTGGGTTCAGTTTGAGATTAAAGGCTGGGATTTGCTACAGATGATCAGAGCAACAGATTAACAATGTTTGCTAAGCGCTCATGGGAACAAACTGTTTGTACTTCTCTGTTAATGAAAGCAGAGCCCTGAAATTATTTGAAACAAAACGAAAGTAATAATCAAGCGATGAAAACCAGAGATTGCTTAAAAATTATATAACAAACTATTGAAAAAGACGAAAAAGAGAATATTTGACCATATTTATGGTTTGTAATTGTTGCTCCTTAAATCTAATTAACGTCACAAGTGTGTTAATATAGTCATATCTATACGACAGAATTTTAGGGTCACCCAAAAAAAAAACATAGAAAAATTAATATTAGTAGATTTAACATTCTGTGTCTGTGTGATGCTTCTGTCTGATGAGGCCAGTTTTCTTCATTTGCAATGTTAAACTAAAGCTAAACTACTAATTATTTGGTTTTGAGTTGCCAAAAGGTTCATCTTTGTCTAAGAAACAAGCCTATCTGGACACAAAGCTTCACAAAACGGTCAACATCTTTCATCTTCGAGCACGGCTCTGATAAACAGACAACTTTGGTGTTTTTTGTCCTTAATTTATGATTTTTTTCTCGTAAATGTAGGAATTTTTTGTGAGAAAAAAGTCATAAATTTAGCCGATAAATTTTAAAGTCACAAATATACTACTTTATTCTCGTAGTTTAACAGTTATAACCTTTTTTCTCATCAAATTAGGACTTTTAAGTCATGATAAAAAAAAAATGTGTTTGTAAACTGGCTCTAAAACTCTGTCGTAAGATCTATACCTGGACGTGACGGATAAAAATATCTCCAAAAAAAACTTCTAAAGCCATCAAGAGAACTCAAAGGTCAAAGTGCATCAGTCTTAGAATGTACTGTCTGTAACCTTTTGAGCCAATCTGTAAGAATGCATTTCACAAAGGTGAAACTAAGCCGGAGCTAAATATTCCTAGATGCAAAGATGCAGAACACCCAAAAAACGAGCACGATCTCCACTGAGAAGCATGGAGGGGGTTTTGCAATGGTCTGGGGCAGCTTTACTGGCAGGGTGTCTTGAATCTGTGCAAGGTGCAAGGAAATTATAGCATTAAAACATTGTGGAGCCAAATGCCCTAATCTAAATTATTTTAAGCAGCTAAGGAGATGAAACATCTCCAATTCAAAAGAACCCCTTTAAAAGTGGGACAAATGGAGAAGTTTGCCCAGAGTGGACCTACAGAGAAGTGGACAGGTTCAGAAGTCTTCACGTGTGATTGCAGAGAATGCCTTCAAAGCTTGTATTAATGACGATTCATAATCGTATTTCGGGCAGATGACTCGTAGCAGTGTACAGCTAATACCCTAGGGCGGTTCAGTCAATTAATGCACCTGCTCAGCGTCCTATTTAAGCCCAGGTGCGCAGGCGCTCATTCTCTTTCTTACCTTCAGCGCTCATTCTTCGCCCCACCCTCCTCCCCGGCTTCCACCTGTGGGCTCCGTAAGGGGGGGTTTTTGTTACCCGAAAGTTTTATGGAAATCTCTCATGGAATTGAACGGAGCCTTATGCCAAACCAAAAGATGTGAATGCCAACTAAAGTATGTGGAAAATGTCAAATAAATATTTCTTACTGCAAGAGTTGTCTGACTGAAATATGTTAAATCAGGGGTGTCCACATTTTTTGCAAAGAGGGACAGATTTGGTGAGAGAAAACTGTTTGAGAGCCAACCAGTGGGCTTGAATTCTATTTAATGTTTTTTTTTTTTAACTTTACAATATAATGTTTACATTTCTTCAAATACATTACCAAAAATTATTGGGAATTTTGCATTTGAAGACTAGAAACAAAATAAAAAATAGGTATTTAAAAAAATAAGAAAAACATCAAGTCCATATGAAATATTACATATTATTCATTGTTAGAAGCTTGATGTAACCTGCTAAATGTAACTTATGTGAACAGGAAACTAAGACAAATAGTTATATTATTCAGGACACCGATCAGAAAAACAAATCCTTTTATTTTGTTTACAGTCTACGTTTTAGAAATGAGCAAGAAAGTTTACAAAAGGGTCCTGCGACAGTGTTGCCACAGGTTTACAAAGGCTAATATAAAATTTAGTCAGTCACAAGTAAGAAATTGTACAAAGCATTTTTAGAAAGTATTGGGGGTGCATGTTATTGATTTTATGACAGATATCAGTGGGCCAGTGAAAATTTGAATGATAACGCATTTGGCCTACAGGCCGGACTTTGGACATGCAGATGCTAATAATAATCATAATAATAATCATCATCATCATCATAATTATTATTATTATTATTATTATTATTATTATTATTATTATGTCAAATAACAATTTAAAAGCAATATCCGTTTTTTATAAATTGATGTATAAACATTCAATAATATTAATTTTGTTGTTATTTAAGGGTAAATTGTGGGCTTTTCCTTCATTAACTGAGAGGGATACATCAGTGTATTCCACCTCTTGTAGTTTTTAAAAGATTTATTTTAACTCGTATGTTGCGATAACAGTCTATATATATATATATATATATATATATATATATATATATATATATATATATATATATATATATATATATATATATATATATTGTTAGCATGCAATAATTACACTTTTAGCTAGTTGTTTTAGGCCTGCATTAGCCAAATAAATGGTACTGAAGCATGCACAGCAGTCGTGTTAATAGTTTTATCATACAATTCTATAGGAATTTCTCCTCTTTTTGTGCAGAATTGTATTTTTATCGTTTGGACAGGCACAGCGGCAGACAGAAGGCGTTGCTAGGCAATAGCCTCGTGCAGACAGACACATCTGCGGGACACACCCACACCTTCTGCTATGTAAACACCTTAGAAAAACCTCAGTTTGCAAGTAGCGCGTAAAATAATGACAGCAGTAAGATTCAAATATGAATGAATGGAGAGTTCGAGCTCCAGCAGATGTATGCTACTGATGCATTCAGGCGTTATTGATGAGAAAACAGCATCCTTGGAGAATCGATTAGAGCGGCACTTCTTACCATTTCATCTGTTTAGCTCCCATGCTGGTATTTATAGGCCTTAAGCCCCCATACAGCCGGAGCCCTGCATCTGCTGGGCGCTGCCCCGCTTCTCAGTCATAGCGCAGCACCGGCGGCAGCCCACGGAGCGGCGCGCATGGAGCCTCCACGTCGCACACTGTGTTCAATCAAAAATAACCGCACGCTCAAATCCTCTCCGGCGGAATATTCCTAAAACACAAAGCTCCAAATCCACACAAAAACCTCCTTCCCAAAGCCCTGCCTCCAAATCATTACCACGGCTGAGTCCAAGCTGGCAGAGACGGAGGCGCAGAGGGCTGGAGCTCAGCAAATCCAGCGACTCAGCCTGCCTGGTAGTTCATTGCACCCGCTTGATGGTTGAGCTCACAATCACATTGTTTTTTGTTCTTTGAGAACAAGAGCTGATGCAGCTCTTAGACACCCCAGTCTCTCCTTTCTCTGTGTCTTTTTTCTTCCTGTCCTCTCTCCCCCTCCTCTCAGCCTCCCTCTGTTCTGCTTGACTGCACTTGCTGATGTGACTCCTTCCTGCAATAAGTTGGGATGTCAGACATGGCTCAGCCTGGCTGTGTTTACCCTTCCCCCTCTTCCCCTCTTCTTCATTTCTTTCCCGTCCTTTCCTGGGATGCATCCTCTATTCGGGAGCAGGACGGATATTTGGTCCATCTTTATCTTTTTATTAGGGGTGCAACGGTTTATTTCTTTTAACAACAATTCTATTGGTATCATATATTGTGGTTGACGATAAGATTCATAGTCGATATTGTTCATTCGATCCTAAAATCGATCCAGGAGGTCTTTATTTATTTATTTTAACTTGTCCAGTCCAACAGCTGAGCAAACAGATGAGAGCTGAGGGCCTCTTGTGTTGGATATATTTTACTGTTACAACATGAGGTTATGAATCTTCTGACCCACAATGTATATTTGAATAAACCCCTTTTGTAATTTAGACTCAACTTTATTCATATGAATTATAAGAATATATATGGTATTCAAAACTGAACAGCGAAATATAGACATTCAGACTGGAAAAATTCATTGGTCCCTTTAATTTGGCCTGGATCAAGTCTGGAACCTTGTGCTTGGTCTGTCCTCAGACTACCGTCTTTAGGACATTTCTGTTTGTCTCATTGCTTTTCCCCACCCTCTTAATTTCTGACTAAAGAGATCTTTAGTAACATGCTTTTGTTACCAAGCTTTGTTTTGGAACATGAATGTCTGCTTGACAGCAGTCTGAACACAGACCAACCTCAAGGTTCAGGACTCAATCGAGACCAATGGACTTTTCCAGTCTAAATGCACTGTTAGTTTCACAAAGTCAAGCCAACTGTTGTTTTTCCACATGAAATAATATAAACAGAACATTGTTAGAACATTCTACTACGCTGTATGGTCAAAAATCATTTAGCTATATTCAAAGTGTTTCCACACATTGGACTGGAATGATGATCACATGTCCGCTGTTAGGACTCTTTCTCATCTTTACATTAAAGTAAAATAAACCTACCATGCCTCAATCCAAATAGTATTTTCCAATATTGATATTATCAATTAATTTCATTTTGAAAAATGTACCAATAGTATAGGTCGATTCGATTAACAGCTTTCTTTGGACAAATGTCCAAGTTGGATAACAAAAAATTTAATTAAATGAATAAATTGATTCATCAATTAAGTCAATTAATCGTTAGACCCCTACTTTTTCTATTTATTATCAGTATATTATTGCAGGAGAAACATGTCGTACTCTTTTGCCACAAACACACAAATGCTTGATGAAGTGAAGGACCTGCAAAGTCACAGGAAGTTGGGAGTTACTTGAAAAGGAAATTGCTGTTTATCCATCAGCCTGCAATTATTGCCCTACTTCATACACACTCATTTCCCTGCACTGTTACTGGAAAAGGAGGTCCAAAAATAAACACTATAAAGCATCAGAGATGCGTCGAAAGCAGGCAAGAAAATCAAAACCATTCTCTGACATGCTGCTGGTGTGAAGTACCCCTCTGGAAGGCGATTGAGCCTAGCGCAATGTCATTAAGCTGTTACAAATGTTGCTGGCATCATCAACACAACATTGAAGTAGCTCTCCATGTGACAGCTTGCAGTTCTGTCCAGAACAAAATAGCAGTCTTGAATTCTGCATGAGCACCATCAACACATGCTTTCAGGGGCTACTTTGGCGCAGATTCATGAATATGTATGTATAGCCACAGACTAATGCAGCATAAGACTTATGCTGTAAAACTGCAGGGAAAAACACATTTATCTCACATAGACTGAAAGGCAAGATTTCCTTTTGGGATCTGTTTTGTTGACTGTACTGAAAGGCCATAGATTTTTAAATTGTACAACAATTTGAATTTTAAATAACAAAAATATGATTAAAAGTACATTTTCTAAATAACTTTATTTTTTTAATGTATACTATAATTTAAGAGAAGTAATTTTTTTCCAACCACATTTGTTTTTCAGTATAATACCTCATTAAACATTAATTGTGAATGAGAAGTTTGTCGTTCATTGATTGTAGGATCACAAGCAGGAAGAGAAACATTTTAAAACCGTTCCAAAAAAAGAGGCCTGATCTTATGACACCCCCGTATTCAAATGCAAAATCAAATTAACCTCTTAGGACCCGAGCTAATATTTGAGCTAACTCTCCACACACGTAGTCACAGTGCCCCACTGCCCCAGACCATTGCAGTCACAATTTTTGTTTCGATTTTTTTTCATAGTCATACTTTTGTATCATTTCCACAATCCAACTCCAGTTGTCAAAGCATGATTTTTTTCTTACCATTGTTCCCTTCACCTACAGGAAGATGGTACATTCCAGGAATTCAGGTATCTGTATGGCTGTGTGGATAGGATCAGAGCAGGTTTGTGTTTGTTAGCTGTGGAGTCTAAAGCCAGTTAGAAGAGGCTATTTCTTGTAAGATGCTGTTAAGATCCTGTAAGGTAAAATGAATACTTCTACATTAAAATGAAATTGAAATTCCCGGAAATTAATATATTCCAAGAGAATCTTCCTGCTCACCTGTACACACCTTTTAATAATAATAATAATAATAATAATAATAATAATAATAATAATAATAATAATAATAATAATAATAATAATAGATTATATATTTCAAGAGTTCAACAAGAGCTAAAAAAGTCCTGATCTTAAAGCTACAGGGGCAATGCTAAAATACATTAAAGTGTGACTCTACTTCTCTATCCAAAGAGAACAAAAATATAAAAAATATTTATTTGGGACTTGAAATGAAGACATATATTGTGTACAAACATGTGCAGCAAAAAAACAAATTGTACCTTTGTCAAAACAGAGAAAGAAGGAGAGAAAAATGGAACAGCAACAAGAAGCACAGATAACTCTGGCAAATTCAATAATTTACCCCTCCAGCCTCAATAAATTAGTTTCTGTTGCCTTGTGCACCGATTTCTGTTCAGCTCAACATGACTTTGATTGCTTTTTCTCAAATATTAAAAAGACAAAGACAAACTTTAGGCTCCAGCCTGGAAGACAATAAGGTTTGGGGGGAAACCATTATGTGACTGGGGAAATAGAGGGAAACAAAGGGTTTGTAGCCAAGACCACAGGATTCATTTATGGATGATATACAAGCAATGACTTTGCTTTACCAAGAGCTGAGAGAAAGTCATTCCACCACTGGGGAGCAAGGAGGAGAGATGAAAGCTTGTGTGCTACAGGGACAGAATGCAGACGGCCTATTTGCAAATCAAATGAATTACTAAAATAGAGCAGATTGTTGGCAAGATCACAATGGGATCTGATTGTAAATTATTGTTGTGTCTGCTGCTGCGAAATACAAATGATCGATGTTTTTCATTTTAGTGACCTTCAAACAGAAATGCATGAAGCACCTCTGATAAGAATCTTTTTTCTGGAAATTTCATCCATTTTCATTGTCAAATGCAATATGGATAAGAATACAAGATGGCCAGGAATGTTCCTGTTTATTGGAGAGTCACCCTGTATTGTTATTAATCAACTACTGTTCAGAAACTCTCACCAGCCTCGTTTTTTTTAGTTAAATATGTTCTACTGTGTGTTGCTGCAAACATCTGAATGCATTAAGAATTGCCCCAGAAACACTTTTTTTCTTGTAGATTTTGTTCTTTATGATCTGTTCTTTTTTCTTTTTTGCAGCTCGACTAATTTTAGGTTTTTTATGTTTGTCCTTTAATCCTGTAAAGCACTTTGTTCAAACATATCTGAGACAATGTGGTTAAATGTTCTGCCCATTTATACTGTCCACTGACTTAGCCAGACAAAACTGGAACTCTTTGTACAGAGAGAGAGACGAAGATGCTGCTTATACATTTTTTTTTTTTTTAGAAATATTTAGCTCATTTTACAAAAAGAACTGTACAATTTATAAATTCAAGAGCAAATTTGCCAAATGTCATTGGTTAACTACTGGTCTACAAAATGATCAACCTCATTAGTTATCATTGATGCTGTGGAGCAAATCACAAACGTTTTGGACAAAAAGAAATATGCAGCTGGAATTTTCAGTGACTTCAAAAAAAGCATTTGACACTCTCAATCATGACATCCTACTTGACAAACTGGAAGTGTATGGGATAAGAGGACTAGCGCTAAGTTGGGTCAAAAGCTATTTAACAGGACGAAAACAATTTGTCAAGATTGGTGAATTTACACCAGAAGCCAAAGAGATGGCACTACACTTTGGAACGAGTTAAATAATGAGCTAAAAAAAATGTGCAAATATTCTAATCTTCAAGAAAATTCATAAAGAAACTCTAATTTTACAAAATGATAAGAGAAGTTAAAGATCAACAGGTGTTTTTTTTTACAATCTATTAAGCTATCAATTTTCTTTACTTCAGTGTGTAGCAATAATTACTGGAGTAATATGATAATGTGTTCTAATGATAATCAGTGATTATTACATATCGGTTACTTATCATTAATGTTTACTGAAAAGATGTAAGAATTCTTTGAGGCTCGATTTACTTGATAACTTGATCTGCAATGTGTAGCAAACATATCTGGATTTAATGCAACTGTGCTCTGATTATAGTCAATGAGTGTTAAATATCTGCTGCATGGTGTGTGATTCACGTTACTGTTTACTGAAATCATGAATGAATGTTTTCTAAAGATAATCAGTCATCGATAAGCACCTGATTTTGTTACTTGAAAAGAATCTATCTGATCAGAACCGGATAACGAAAACTATGCAAAATTATAAAATGAAATAATTTGGTTGGGGTGGGATTAGATAAACTCACTTCTTCCCACTCCTTTTCAAGAAATAAGTCAAGCTCTACTTGACTTTAGTTAATAAACACTATATTTAATTAATCATATGTGATTTAAGTGTGTCTTTATTTGTTTGTTTGTTTTTAATCATTTCTGTAACGAGTTTGATAAATCTGTGTGATTTATTTTATATTGTATTGTCTACAATTAATCCTTGACAAAAAAAAATCAATAAAATACAATAATGAAACAAAGGCAAAAATTTAATTAAAACTGCATGTCAAAAATATGAAACCTGAACATCTTATCTAAATATGAAGTCAAAATGTTAGACTACACAAAAATCACTGTATGGTCTTAGAATATAGGAGTGATACACATATAATGTAGAAAAAGGAAAATGGACTCACTGAATTGTAGACCTTGTTTACTACTTGGTTATTTTCCAACAATGACAAATGGACTCCTGCGGCTTCAGTTCCTCCACCTGGGAAAGAACCCAAACACAGTTATCACTTCGGTTTTTTCTGTTAGCACTATTATGTGAACAATACCTGGCTGAAATGTATGAAACACCTTTGTGAAAAAAAAGTACCTAATTTTGTTGCAGATTTGCAAAAACATTGAAAAATACACCAATTGAGCTGCTGAAAAAGCCCTCAAAGCAGTCCTTTCAAACTTTGGCTTTTACTTTTAACATTTTGTTTCTTGAAGAACCAATATCCACATGTATCCATTTTGCCTTTAAAACAGGTTTTCATTTAATAAATAATGAGTACCTGACTAACACAAGACTGCGGCAAGTGAACTACTTTAAACAAAGCTAATTAATGTTGCTGTTGATGAAACACTAATTAAATAGAAACCCTTTCTTAACGACTTTATGAAAGCCTAATGGCATATATCTAATTAAAGGAGACATTCTTATTGAAATAAAACAATGAATGAGGTAATATGTCGGCTAAGGCTGCACTCAAAGGCTAAGAAATACACAGAGCAACTCATGTAATGGTGCAATATTATTGAAAAGTGGATTTAGAATGGTTAAGGAGCATGACTGGAACAAAACACAATAACGCCCAAGCTTACATTGATGCTAAATGTGTTCTGTTTTGTAGCGTGTGTCTGCAAGTGTAAAAATTGTATGCTAAAATGAAACTAGACCAATAAATATTGCGAAATGTAATGAGTTTTCTCAATCTTATTTGCTGGAAAAACAGGAAAAGTACTCCCTTTTTTGCATTTTATATGTTTATTAGTTCTTGATGTTAGAAGAGATTCTTTTTTAAAACAATATTTAATGTGTAACATCACGTCAATCCTCCTTTGGGTTGTATACCTTTTTGCAAAAGCAGTTTGGGTTTTATAGAAAATGAGGAGTTTTGCCATATATAATTCTGAAATTGTTAATTTTTGGAATCAGGAAGAAATAGATAGCATATTTATATACACTTATAGATAACCTACTGGAATATTTTTAAATTCATTTATAAAAAATTAATACATTAATAATCCCCAAGGATTAATAGTACTACTAATATTATTATTATTATTATTATTATTACTACTATTATTTATGATGGTGATGATTATTATTATTGTAAACATTACAGATTAAACATGTGTTAATTTTAAAAACGAACTTTTTTTGCCTTTCAATTGACTTGTTACAATTTTACCGTGGGTGAAATCTTACAGTTTTATTGGTTACTAATTTGATTGATGTGTTCCTACGCCAATCAGCATTCAGCTTTTCTTTCTTTTCTTTTTTTTTCCCCTGTGACGTAAAATGAGCGACAGGCGATCCGCTTTCCAGCGGAAGTACTGAGGTGACCAAAATGATTTATTCCTCTTAACTTTATTGTATCATGAGTTAATCATTTAATGTACGTTTACGATGCGATGTTAAACATATTTTTAAATATCTAACTGTTGGATACATTTTGCTGTATTGATCGTAAACAGATTTTGGTTTAAGAGCCGACAGTAGCTAGCTAGCTAGGCTAGCAGGGGAGACTTTCGAGGATGGTTTCATGGTTTCGTCGCGTTAAAATATTAGTCATTTATTCTGGTATTTCTCCTTCCTGCACTGTAGTTAGTGTTTCATATGGTTCCTTCTATTTCAGGAGTCGTCATGGCAAAGCAGCCGGCGGGGAAGACCTTGCTGCGGAATGTAATCCGGCATACAGATGCACACAACAAGGTACGTTTGTTGTTGTTTGTGTTTGAAGAAGGCAATCCCCTAAAACATTTTTGGCTGTTTACTTAAAAATTCGGTAGCTTTTAAATTATTAGCGTATTTATATTGATCGCCAAGTTGCTTACGGAGGTACATATCCTGGAACATTAATCTATCGTCACAGAGATCTGACTTAAAAATTAATTAATTAAAAACGGTAATTAAAAAGAAAAATGTTTTAGTATCGTGTCGTTTAAATTATTTACTGTGCATTTTATTTGAAATTATATGAAGCGCAGAACTATAGCAAAAGAAAAAAAAAATGTAAAAATACAATTTCTCTCCAAAAAGCTAGTCCGTTTTGTGACCTCACTGTGTGGAAGGATATATAGTGGAGCTACGTTTTTGATTAATTCCTATCAGTTACAGATTCTTCCGCACATTATAATGATCTTACAGGGCAGGACAAATATAAAGACTAACTACCATATCTGAATGTGTGTAATATAGTATACTTAATCACTGTGAAGTAACTCTAAAAGATCTGCAGAACAAGGACTAAAAACCCAAAAAGTTAGCAACTGAAAAAATACAGAAACACCTAGGAAAATGTTGACATATTGTTGCAGAATATGGTATATCACTGTGTTGACGTTTCAGTTTATGACAGTGTGGTCTGCTGTTTTTGCTTAATGGCCTGTAATTTCTCTGGTCTCCAAATTAATTTTGACTCTTTTTGTTGTGCATCTCCTGTACCAGCAAAATATATAGATTTAAAATTTTTGTTCTTTGCTAAAGTTTTCACAAAGTAATTTTGGTGACGTAACAAATCACATAAGTTCTTTTGAAAGTCTGACCTGGCAGCAAAAGTATGTTAATACGTAGAAAATGTCAAATCTTGGGAGTTTCTTAGACCGACCTTCAGATGGAGACATTTGAATTGCACCAAGTTTCAGTCTATGGAGAATAACTGGAGATTTAAAAAAAGAAGTCTAAAAACTAGGGCAGCACGTTATGAAGAAAACTCGCGGTAGTGATCAATATTGCGATGACGATATAACTTGGGGTATATGAACAAAAAGCAAAACAACCAAAGACATCATTTCCATTTTCACTAAAACAGTTTCAAAATTATACTCCAAATGACCCTCATCTACATAGGAGGCGAACATACAATGGGTTCATCCGATTGGTCAACATCGTGAAGGAAGTGCATCTGATTGGTCAAATGCACAAATGGATTTATTTGATTCTTCAAGCTGCCTTAAGATTGTTGTAGCACATTTAAGGTAACCATTTATTGCCATTTTCGCCATCTTTGGCGATATGGATATTGCACAGTTTGATATCGCGATAACGGTATATTTGTGATATATTGTGCAGGCCTACTAAAAACTGTTCTTTGAGCCGGTTGTGGTGGTTTAGATCTACTTACATATGGGAGGTTGGCTCACTGCTTTCCAGGAGCTTCTCTTTTCAGCCCCACATTTTGAAAACCGGCAGTTGTTTAAAAGTCTAATTTCTTCCACTTTTTTGGCCTAAAGACTGCACTGTCCTGTTGGATCTTTCTATTGTACTGCTGATGGGTGTTGACGGAAAAATCAATGCTATATCAGGCTCTTCAATAAATTGAAACGAATCGCTTTGGGGTTTTCTCTTTTTCTTTCCTCTGAAGTGTGTAGTCTATCCACTCCATTAATGAAAAGCACACAAAAAAATAAAAGTGTTGCCACGAGACTGTCTTCGTGTAATTGTGTGAATCCAGGTGTCACATTAGGTGTTTCTGCACACATCATTGCTCCCTGCAGATCCAGGAGGAGATGGAGATGTGGAAAATGCGAGGCTGGGAGATGCAGATGTCCCATCAGAAACAGCTGCCGTTCAAAGACAACGTGAGGTAAACACATTTTACCTTCTCCTGGAGCGCTTTTTAAAGAACAGTGTCACCATATTTAATGAGTTCATCATTTGGAGCTCTTGTCAGGGTTAGATAAGTTCACAGGCCATACATTGCAGAGGCCATATGCACTGCGACAGGGTGCCCGATCACCCCAGAGACGTGAGTCGGAGCCAAGAGAGAGCCTCGCAGCACGACGACAGAGAGGCCCGGTACTGGACGCGCAAACTTTATGAGTTTGAGGACGGAGATCCTGACAGGTACGACGTCATGCTGTTTCAATAAGGGGAAAATAGATGGAAAAAAAAAAAACCCAGCTTGATTATACGCAAGCATGAAGTGTGATAACTTTTCGGGTGAATAATCTTGAAAAGGGTTCAAAACTTTGACAGATTCATTAGAAATCAGCAGAGTGAAGCGCTGAACAATTAGCACAGGACTCCCAGATACTGCAGCCAACAGGACAGAGGAGGACACAGTGATGACATTTCATTGAAAAGAAAAAGATCGTTTTATTAAACAATCTTTGGCGGATGAAGAATTGAAATTTCTGCTGCTAAAAATATAATGTTAAAGGGATGACAGGCAAAATTCTGCACGGCACCAAAACTTCAATTAGCACCCGCTACACTGTTTCTATGCAAGTCTTCGTTTTGTTAGTCTGTGACAGTTAACGTCCTTTAATTGGATGTAAACAAATAAGAGGGAAACACTATTTTTTTTTAAAGACTTCTCTAAAAATATGTATGCTTGCTTCTGTTTCAGATGGGGACATAGCGGCTTCAAGGAGCTTTATCCTGAGGAGTTTGAAAGTGATGGGTAAGCACAATTTCTGAACTCTTAACCATCCATTATTATACAGTCAGTGAAAAAATGGAGACAGCTTATGTCATTTTTAACACCTCTGGGAAATATTTCAACCTGCCGTTACCAATTCTGAGGAATTAAAATTATGTATTTTAAAAAAGTAAAAGAAAGAAAGAAAGAACATTTAATCTAAAAAAAAAAAGGAAGGTAGGAGACCCTCCCAAAAGAGCTCACATCACAAGTGTATGTTTGGATTGTTACTCGACATTTCAATTATTTTGTTTACCCTAATTAAAGTCAGCTTTCCTTAAAATGTTTTATTTATTTATTTATTTTGTACCAACTGTGAAGCATGGAGGTGGAATTGTCATAGTTTGGATGCTGCTTTGCAGCAGCAGGACCTGGTTATCTCCTCACAATAGAATCCATCATGAACTCTACAGTGCATTCGAGCAGTGTTTGTCAACCCTTTTTGAGCCACTGCACATTTTAACCTTCACAAAAATCCCACGGCACACCAGCATCCAAAAAAAAAGGAGAAAGGAGAAACTCATAGTCTGTATTGATCTACAGTCCCTTTGCAATCTCACGTTCATTTTTGTGATAATTATGGCAGAAAAAGCTGGAAGTTGCAGCTGTTTTTTCTAAAAGATGTAATAAAAGTTAAGTTGGAAGATTTAAAAATAGTTCGATGTGTGTTCGTTGTTGTTTCAAGACGTTTAGCAGCGAAGACTCATTGTGCGCCGAGACGCTGTCATTCCTAACTACTCAGTGTTTTATCAGGGCCTGTTTGGATGAACACAGAGCTGAATTCCTGGAGATGGAAAATGTTTTTGGATCAGTCAATGAGGGCAATTTCCCACGGCACACCTGACCATCTCCGGTTGAAAAACACTGCACTAGAGGATGCCCGAGGAACATGTGACATCATTAAAAACAATTGAAGCCAGAGCGGAACCAGATCATAAAACACGACAGTGACTGATCCAATCATGTAGTTTTATTCTCAATATTAGGATCAGCACTTATTGAAAAGCAAAAAACAAAAACACTGATATGCGAGTATCTAATGAAGATAGCTTAAGAACACTTCAGGTATTTTCATATTTGGACCTTTTTTTTTTCTTTGTAACACGTCTTTCAATCGACAACAAATCCTGTTTCCCATTTTCTGACAAAGCCAAGCTTGCTCTTTTACGACAATAGTTAGGATTTTTTTTTTATTGAAGTCTTCTGAGGAAGCATCAGCGATATAGCAGACATCATCGATTTTCACTTTTCTGTGCTTCAAACTGTAAATCCTGCAACCCGGCATTAGGTTCCAGCTGGAATCCTACTTTGTGCTACCGCTTTAGATTGACCAATTTTCTTCTTCCATTCTATTCCAGTGAAAAAAGTGTTTCCATGAAGAAGGCTTGCAAAAGGAAAAAGTCCAAGTCCGACACCAAGAAATCCTCTCGAAAGAGAAAAAAGAAAAAGAAGAAGAAAGCCGAAGACAGAAAGAAGAGAGCCGAATCCTCGAGCAGCGGCGGAAGCAGCAATGAAAGCAGTGACACAAAGGACAAGCCGAGGAAAAGAAAACGCACAAAAAGTCGACACAAAAACAAGAAAAGCAGGCGGAGAGATGAGGACAGCAGCTCAGGGGACAGTAATGAGGAAAAAAGCAAGAGACGGACACGGGGCTTTAGAAAGAGGAAGCGGGTCTCCGAGTCGGACTCGGGGCCAGACTTTGAAAAAAAAAAGAGGAAAGATTGGAAAGCTGCAGATGGTGAGAGCTCGGATGACAGCTCTGGCAGACTAAGACGCAAGGCCGTGAACAAAAAAAAAGAAACCCCTCACAAACTAGAGCAGAGTCTTTAGTTGGCCCAGAGCTGCATGGAGGACTCCTCACTGCAGGCAGGGCTGTGCTGTATTGCTGTATGTGGTTGGAGATCAGCTGCTTGTCCTGGCAGCTCTGAGGAGCCATAACTCATCAGCTCTGCAGTGCAGTCAGCAGACAGCATGCAGTCCAGCTCCTGCCTCATCAGGGATGCAGCTCATCCTCAGCCTGCTGCACACAAACGACAACACTTTCATAAAGAGAGTTTTAGTCATTACGGTAATAGTATTTTATTAAGGTTTTATTATATACACACGGAGACTGCCTTTCTTAAAAAGAAAAAAAAAAAAGTTATTTTTTATGTTTTTTGGGTATAAAAGATTTTGAGAATCTATTTTTCTAAGGTGTCGGTAAAGCGTAATCATTTACTGAAAAACAATATGACTTTTGATTTTGTTTTTGTAATGTGTGCTGTGTTTTTTTCCAGTTTATTTTGGTTCAGTTAACCTTTGTAACAACCAAAATAGACCGTCTATTTTTATTGAATCTCCTCACTTTGGGAAATGACTGAATTGTACAGTTTTTAAAAAAAGTATTTGCAAATTGTTGTATAGAAAAGAAATTAAAAAAAAGATGGAAAAAAAAGATGAAAAAAAAGTTTTGCGTTAAAGTTTTTGTCACATTGGTTTAGCAATTTAAAGCTTCTCTCTCTAATAAATCCACTGTTCCAAGCTAATTTCCTAAATGTTGAAATACCTGTATTATCTTTTATATATTCTGCATAAAAAAAGCTTACAAATGTGGTGTAGTGGTAGGGCGGTCAACCTCTGATTAGAAGATTGCAGGTTCAATTCCCACCTTGCCTTGGGTGAGACACTGAACCCCACCTTGCCTCTGGTGGACGGCTGGTGCCAGCAGCGTGTGAATGGGCGAACAGGACTGTGGCTGGAAAGAGCCTTGGGCCTTCAAAGAAGGAAGAAAAGTAACTACCATTTATGATTAATGAAATATAGAACTGAAAAACATATAGAAAGAGAAAATGTATTCTAAATATATAATTGTTTTTAACTCTTAGAAGCACGAGTTCCTTTCAAAATAAAATGCCCTGTGCTGCATGTGCAGCAAATATTCAATTAAAAATAGGAAACAATGCATCCTCCTCCTTTTCCTTACTGTCTAATGCTGAAAATAGGTTTTCTGGACATCAACTGAACATTGTTTTGCACAAATACTAATTTCAATAGGTAGATATCTTCAAAGTGGGATTGAAAAATCTCATATTGAGACAGGAAATAGTCCATGTTTTTTGGCGGTTCGGCTCTGAGCACCAGACATCTTGCATGCTCTGGATGACCTCGGACCATGTGAAGAAACCCCAGAGCTTAATCACTGATGGCGGTTAAAGCCAAGAGTCAGGAGAGTCAGGAGTCAGGACAATGTGGAATGTCTGGAATGCAGATAAACAAACTTCAAGGAATTTAAAGGCAAGAATTTGATTGTGATGGGCTGAGAGGAAAGAGAGCGTGAAGAATCAGCATCCCAGCGCACCTGAAGATGAGATAGATCTGCACTGTTGAAATTGCGCCAAAGCTTCACAATAAACAGATCAAACTTTCAACCAATATTTTGATCAGTTTTTGAAAATTGCATTACTGTAATATAAAAAAAAAACAAAAAAAACTTTACACACTTATCTACCTGTTATCCTAGCCATAAACTCATAAATCTAACAAACTACTTTTCTACAATCATTTTATTTCCTCCAGCCAGAGAGCCACAATGGAGAAGTAAAAGAGCCACATCACCCCTGTTTTGACCAGTCCTTGCTGTTTTTTAGCGTGTCTAACTATTACAGCATCTATTCTGCTCTCCACATACAGTATCTGCTTGAGTCCATCTCCAGCAGACGTGTGCACAGATCTGAGATTGAGTCTTAGCAAGTTTTTTAGTTTTTTTTTAGTACACTGTATTTATCCCGCAAAGGGATAAATCCCCTTAGGAGCGGTGAGCTGCAGCCGAATCGCGCTAGCGTTAAGGGTCTTGCCTAAGGACCCTCACTGGGTGATGTTAATTGCTCGCCATTGTTATGGTATTTACATTTATTGCTCATTCCCCTCCGGGAATCGAACGCTGGTTTCCTGCATAGTAGCTTCCCACCTTACCAACCGAGCTACCTAGCCGCTTGAATATGTTCAATCGGGGTCATTTGAACGATCCTGTGAACGATCAATCATTTACAAATCTATAACAACCTTAGAACAAAGTTCTGGCTGTTAAAAAGTAAGTAAGTAATGAAAACTGAAGCTCAGCTTTGATATATTAATCATATTCTCAAATAACAATGTCATTTATTACAACCACAGTCCCTGCTAATCTATTTAGATTATAATCACACATTTGCTGACAAGAAACAGACGTGATTTCATGCAAGTGTACATCTAGACATCACATTAATAAGTTATATTGTAGTCGAATATTTTCAAATATCCGCGGGCAAAAGAAAATTGCATTTTCCAAAGAGGCAGTGAGATTCTTTTGATTTGTTGAGTTGTTTGTCAAAGAGGAAAAAATGCCGAGCAGCTTCCTCTCTCAGAGCCACCAAGGATCAAATACGTCAACACAATCCTGCCTCAGACCGAACACGCAATCTTCTTTCTGATGCATCAGATAGACCTTAATAAGATGGTGTTCCTGATCAAAGTGAATACATTTAGCGACCTGTCAGTGTGCTCTTTCACTGCTGTACTCGTCAGGAGGCTCGGCTCAGCTCAGCTCAGCGCTGATGAGCAGCACATTGTCACCAGTAAGGTGTTACTAAGTGATGCCTAAAAATATGATCTGGGAGACCATGCACAGAGCGGAAAATGCATTCAGTGTCCCCACCAAGCTCATTAATGCCCCCCATTCTAACCATATTATCATCACTGTGTGTTCAAACTGGCAGAAAATCGTAGGCTTGTGCCATCTGGGCATTTATTTATATATTTGTGTGTGTGTGTGTTTTTAAATCAGAGGCTGAAGGCAAATGTTGGTCAATCCTTTCCAAATTGTATGCAGTGTAAAAGCCTGAAGCACTTTGCTAAGTCTGTGTCAATAGGCTAAGTGTTTTCTCTAAGCAGCAGAGAGAGGGCCGAGTCCAGCTTGGCCGCAGATGCCTGCATCTTGAAGACAGAGGGGAGCAAACAAGAATCTGTGCAGTCAATGTTAGAAGGAGGAGACTTTTTTTTCGACACTGTCATAGTTAAGAAAATGGTTTCAAACTTTTTCAAGCGGGATTTGAACTCATGTGATGAAAATCCTGTTTGTTAAAGACCCACTCCGATGAAAATCCTGTTTTTGGTCTTTTTAACGTGTTCTTGTGGCATGATGGATATATTAAGATTAAAATTGCATTTCTGAGTGTTACTGTCTTCAAATCAATGTGAATCAGGAGCAGACGAAAAATGACTTTGGAAAAAGCTTGTAGCAGTGATATAGGACCTACAACAGATTGCATGTCTTCATTTTTCTCATCCCAGCTGGCAACTGGCTCAGAACTGTACAGCTGGATAGCTCCAATGTTACTGGCTATTTTTGTTGTACTCTTAAAGTTAGAAGGGGGGTGTAAGAGGCTGTGAGCTAGCGAGAGACCGCATAAACAGATGGGGACTGGAAATCGGGGCGGGCTTACTTCGCGGCAACAGTCCCCCCCAAGACTTAAAGACAAATTTCTAATAAAAATATATCATAGAAAACAACACTGGTATTTGGATTCTGCCTAAAAACGGCACGATCATAATTAAAAGACACAGTCTGTTAAAAATGTGTCACTATAAGATCTGTTTAAAACAAAATAGTAAATCAAAAACTATGGCGCGTACATTCGACATTTCCTATTTTTGCATTGCTGCTGTTTTAATGACAATGCAGTTTAATTATAAAAAGTGTTGTTTTTTTTTTTACTTGGGTGCAAAGACTAAAACCTTCAAACAATCAAATCAAATCAAATCTTAAAAAAAAAAATCACTATTCCTACTATACCACATAAACAAAGATAAAAATTCTTTGCACATAAATTACAATGCATATGGTTCTGTTGATGCTTACCATATTAAAAATACACTAGCTAAGTCATTTTTTTACAGTTATGAGGTGATGATTTACTCAAGTACAGGTGTGCAGGAACTGTTCTGAATTAAAGCAAAGAGAGAAGACGAGCAATTCAAAGTTAACAAATTTAGGGTCAGTTTAAAAGGCTTTGACTATTTAGTCATCTTTTTTTTTTTTTTTTTAAAGAGATTATATGAATAAACTGAACCGGGCTTCAGCCATTGACTGTATGATGTAAGAACTGGACTGAGTGACCCCTCCCCCATTACTGTCCAAACAGGAAGTACCCGCTGGCTCCACAAAGCCAAATCCCACAGATTTCTGATGAGAAATAAACAGTTACTCAGTCATTCTATTTGTATAACCATTCTTCTTCTTAAAACATGTTCTTAATAATCCTAATTTAAAACATTTATATTTTGCTGCACTGCAAGTTGAGTTTTAAACTGACCAATCAGATGCCTTAATAAAAACATGTGGTCTCACATTGAACATTCGTAACGTTTGATTGACAGATTTCATGTGGCCTGGTTTCAAGTGGTTGGAGTTTCCAACAAGCTCCCTCCTGATTTACAAAAGTGGTTGCCATAGAAATGTCGACTCAGACCGACTCGGGCTAATCACTGCTTATTGACGTTGCCTGGCTCGAACACGCCGGCGTGGTGACTGAATTCACTTCATTTTGTTGGGGCTCAGTCCAGTTCTTCTTTACAGTCAATGGTTTCAGCACAAATTAAACACTCTGTTTAAAGTATTATGGGATTTTTAAGCACAGAGAACACAGGCAACACTTTCAAAATGTAAAAGCACAAGGAAATGGAATCAGAATACATTTTGAAATGAATTAAATATAGATTGAGATTTGAAGTAAAAAAAAAAAAAGAAAATCTGCCATAATCATGATGCCACTTCTTTGCAGCCATGCAAAACTGCTGATGAAACACTTCAGTCTGTCTATACTTAGCTAGTGTGCCTGTTCAAGCCAATTTTTAGTACAGGATGAACCCTCAGCCTAAGCAGATTTGCTGTTGAATAATGGTTACGGATCGGAGCGGACACAGAAACTTGGCCCTCTGGGAGAAATGGGCTGCAGCACATTTTCAGGCTGTAAGTGTCAGTAGTTAATGCAGGATGGACTGGGGTTGAAAAGTTTCTGCACGGCAGCCCGACAGCTGAGCACTTACACCCCAGAGTAGTCCTCCTGTAAATGGGAAAAAGAACATGGA
Organism: Oryzias curvinotus; assembly: GCA_023969325.1. Classification (NCBI taxonomy): domain Eukaryota; kingdom Metazoa; phylum Chordata; class Actinopteri; order Beloniformes; family Adrianichthyidae; genus Oryzias; species Oryzias curvinotus. The sequence continues at coordinate 15,233,389 of CM043718.1, read as the reverse complement.
GGCTGTGTAAAATGTGCCTGCTCTGGATGAGAACTGGCTCCAAATCACGAGGAAAAGATGAAGGGATGACCTCGATCTTAGACTCGGTCTTTGTCACAGCAGATGCAAATAGAAAACACGAGAGGATTGAGAAGCTCCCGTATGACTCTTCTCCCTCTGCCATGTTCTTATCTCTCTGCTGTCCAAGCAGCTTGGTTTTTATCTCAGTTTCTGCTAAGCAGCTGCAATCAGAGGGATCTGTGATGTTTCTGTGGGTGCATACAAATAACCGTCATCTTCCATCTATTTTTCGTTTTCTCATGCTTGGTGTCATCTTGTTTTCAAGCCCTGCAGCATCAAATTCGACCCCAAAACAGTCCATAATTTATCTATAATCAAACAGTCTTTTGTAGATCAACATGCAATTATTTCTCACCACTTCCTTGCATTTTTTTTGTTTGTTTACTGCTTACACTGTTTTTTAGCGCAGCATCAATCTTTATGACAAGGACGTTAAAAGATATTTGGCTAAAGGCCATAAAATGCAGTAAAAATGATAACCCTCCATAATAGGTGGGTTTTTTGTGTGTACAAAAAAAAACAGAACTATGAATGTTTCATAAGTCTGGTGCAATTTCAACCTTTGTAATTAATTCTAGCAAAATATCATGTCAAACAACATTGAAACAGCAACAACATATTTTTAAATAAACAATTAAAAAAGGGTTTCTGCTCACAACTAAATTACCATCATTTGTGGAGAGTTGTTTTTAAAATGATTAACTGTAGTAAATGAGCTAAATCTGGACTAAATTTAGAGCTTCAAACAACTGGGCCTTAAGTGCAGGATGCTGGTCATGGCTTCTGCTAATGATGGCTCCTAATGCATCCTTCACACTAGTCTGTCTGCAACTAATTAGCAACCTCGCAAAGTTGTGTCTCCCCCTTGTGGTGCATCCTGCCTCACACCCTTGCATAATAACAGTTGCTTGCACATTTTTTTTTGGGGGGGGGGACTCAGGTCCATCCCCAGCTGGCGCGTCCCTCGTCGTCACACATGCCAGTCGCTGCTGTGATGTTCCCACAGAAGCTTTATAAATAGTGCAGAGAAATCAAATATTCATCATTCCCTCATTCATGCCCCCTCTCTCTCTCTGCGGCGGACACTCAACAACAAGAAAAACACCACTGAAACGGTCAACCCACACAAAAAAATTTAATACCCCTCCGCGAAGGGGATAAATGATCCAAATGTCGACATACTAAATAGGAAGTGGTGTGATGACACAGGTTTTTAATGTAAAAACTTGCAGCCAACACCCGAATGCTCTGTAAAAAGTCATGTGACAAATGACTTACTTACTTACATAGTTAGTACACATACACCAATGTTTTAATATATTTATATATGTCTTTTTCGCTTGTTGTCTTTTATCTAGACCAGCCAGATACAGTACCGATCAATATACAGTCACATCTGGAACAATAGTCATTTAATGTCATAGTCCGGCTGTGAAAGAGGAATCCACAGCAGCAGATTTCCACATCCATCCTCTTTGCGCTAACATTAGAAATTTGTATTTCAAAATTTTCCTTTTTTTTTTGTATAGATTGGTGGTGATACTTGTCCTAGTATCTCGTGTCTTCTGTGCAAGTTTGTTTTACTTTTTTTTTCTTTTTTCTGAAACATCCCAAAAGATGATTGACATAACAGGATACCTGGCTGTTCACTTTACAGTTACTGCTTGATGGAGGGTTGTTGTTTTTTTGTTGTTGTTCTTTCTCTTTTCTTTTTTTTTACAGTTAAACAGTCACATCCAAACACCACACCTCCCTTCAGCGCATCACAAAAAATGAATAGCAATTAAAAATCCAAATTCCCACAGTCAGAGTGGGAGGCAATGACAGACAGGAAAGGTTTATGACAACAGTGAGCAGCATCCTCCATTCGTACACTTTAAGAAGAATAAGGCACTGCTGCGTAAAGAAAGGACAACAAATCTCTCTGGGAGTATGATGGGGGAGGCGTGATGAAGGGAGACAGTGTTCCTTTCCAGCAACTCACAGAAATATAGCATGTAGATGTGCTTGTTGTAATCACCTGCTGAACGCAGGGACATTGGGTTTTATGGCATGGAGACGCTTGTGTTTTTACATATGTATGTCTCTGAGAAGCTGAGCCTTTTTTGTTTTGTTTTTATTTTTGGCGACCTTGCTTTCCTCAGACTGTGCTCTCAAGCATCCACTCGGTGCTGCTGAATGTAACTCTCCTGTTGGCAAGTGGCGATGACTCCAAGTTGAGCTGGTTGGTGGACTTGTGCCACCTCGTCCTCGCCCTGCGTGGGTAACTATGACTCTGAAATATGGAGTAATCTCCACCGTCAAAAGAGAATCTGTGCCTAGTTCGTGCCAGCTCATTGGGAGGCAACCCCACGCTGGCCAGGACGTTTTTCTTGTCCTTAAGCCTGGGAGCTTCTTTAGTGCCAGCGTTGGAGCCTATGAGACACAGCGACATGGTGGAGCCTGTCAGGCTACTGTCTGTCTGTGTGTCCTCTGATGGCGGGCCAGAGCGCTGTGCATCCATGCTGGCCCTTCGCTTTAGCTTGTCTACACCCGAAGGCAGCTCCACCTCCAGTATGGCAGTGATGTCATTCGGACCCTCCTTCTTGGCATCTTCCACCAGCGCCATGCACTCTATCGGCGCCTGAGCTTCGCGAAGTCCTTCATCAGGTGGCTGCTTGGAGGTGGAGCGCTGGAGCTGCTGTTGGCTGCTGCTGTTCTGCAGGTGTACGCTGGAGCTGTTCTTGGTTTTGCTGACCACCGGGCTGCTGTAGGCCTTGTAGCGGATCATGAGGATGATGATGAACACCAGCACTGAAGCAACAATTATGCCACCAATAATGATGATCATAGTGCCTCCCAGGAACTGGCTGTGCATGAAGCGGCACTGGCTGACCTCACCGGCTGTGTGGAACTGCACGCAGCCAACTACACGTGTTGCCGTTAATGATGTGATGCCATCGTCGTAAACCGCCAGCACGCAAAGGTCATACTCTCGTCCTGCTGCCAGATCATTGATCAAGAAGCTCTTGCTGGTGGATGGGATCATTCTGTAGAGCAAAGACAAACACCAAACTAGTAAATATTCTTGAGTTTTAGTAATGAGGATCACAATATCCACAGACATTTGCATAGGTTTTTTTAAATTCAGATTGATGTGTGTGAGGTGTGTGCTCTATGAAGAAAATACGATTCTAGCATAAATTATAGCAATTATTGGACACATATTTCAATTTGAAAATGATAAAATCGCAAACACTGAGATTTTCTTTGTTGACTTTTTGCATAAACGTAAAGCAAGGTGATGAAAACAGTAGGATGTTTGATGAACAGGCTATATGACAATAGCTACAGGCTGCAGGACAAGTGATGCATGTTAGGAAGACAGTTTTTATATGTGATTACCTTAGGCAATGGTTCCTCTGCAACTGAGAGATTACTCTAAATACACAGGAGAGAGGTTTTGTCTCCAGGTCAGCATTAGTGATAATATGATTAGAAGCTTGTTTCTATTCCTTAAAGGGACATTTTGATGGTTATTATTTGTAGGTGATAATGTACAACCTAAAGACAAAACAACCCTTGTCTCCACGCCAAGAGAGAATGAGAAAATTATACAGGAGGGCTACTCATTATATCTGATAGAAGCTGCAAAAATCATCAATTTGGAACCAAAATCTGCGATGGAGTTCATTTACATATCTCAAAGTGAACCCATAAAAAAATAATTTAAATCTTTTCCAAGGATTTTTAAATCAATTTTGCATTGTGTGCTCACTTTGCTTTGCGTAAAAGTAACTTTTTCAGGAATGTTTTGTAGTACTGGTTTATATTTAAAAATACAAATCAAAATATACTAATAGATACGTCTCTTTAGGCAGGAGAATGATAGAAATCACAGGTTATGATTTGACACAGTGCAGCAGTGGCAATGGCTGAAGAATCCTGCAGGTTTCAGTTTTGGTTAAAAACATAAGGATGCAAAACCAAAATGCCTTCAGACTTTGGAACCTAAAGAGGCAATGGTCTGATCAATTTGAAACTTTTTTAAAATAGGTGTTAATTGTGCAGCTGCTGAGGCTGAAAGCAAAAAAGTCTTTCCTGGACAGGATTTAATTCACAAACTAAAACTATATTGCTGTGCTGCTGCAGCTCATTTCCACCATTTTGCATAAATGTGATTAAAAAGAGAAATTATTCAAACAGAATGTATAGATAGAATCTACTTTTTGTTTAAGATAAAATATAAAGTGGGAACTTTCACCACATCTTTGGGCAAACCAGTGGTTTTTCATGACTGCTGAGGCTAAGACATGCCAGGCATCAATTAGAAAATGGTCACATGTCCCACGATGTCACCACGCTGTAACCTTAATGCAAGTTTTTCAGCAAAATCAGCAGCACAAGCAGAGCGAGGAAGAAGTTGTTTTGTTAGCCTGTTGTTGCAGCGCAGAATGTTGCTTGGACAGTATCTTAGACAGTTTATATACCCCCAGGGGTTATATACTGGGCGGCTGGGGGCACTTGGTATGGAGGGCCCCCATCCAGAGATAATTACACATCATCCAAATAGAGCTGCTGCCAGGCCGGCAATCCGGCTGCCACCACCCGTAATGACGTCATCCCCACCTGACCGCTAATACCACGCCAACAATGTTTCCAAGAATTTGGCAACGGCAGCTAATCTAAAAAATTCTGCCGATGCCTCCCCCATCGCGCCGTGGCAGTTGTAGTTGTGGTTGTAGATTGAGCAAAAATAAACCAGTAGTTGCATAAATCTGGCTGGTGTGTCCCAGCTTTCCCTGTCAACGTTCTCCTTTTTAGCTAGCAAACTTTGCTCACACAGTTTCCTTCATCTGTGTGTTCAGCACTCTTCCAAGGATGCATACAGCAGTGATGCTGAGAGCAGAGAAATACGCTTTATTTTATGTGGAGTGAGCAATCAATATTCGTATTGGACATGGACTATTGCTTCAAAGCTCACAATGTATTTGCATGTCTTTCATTTTCAGAATCATGACTTGATACAGTACTGAATGTTTTTTTTAAGGGCCCTTTTTGCAAAATGAACACTGCATTTGTAAATACTTAAAAAACGTGGCAAAAGTAAAGTAAAAGATCCTCTTGATGCTGCACTGGTATAATCAATGTCAGGGGGGACTAGTGCAGATTCAGCTTTTTATCTTCTTAAAATCGAAAGAATTACTGCACTGTGAATCTCGAAAAAACAAAACGATCATGACAGATGAAGCAGGCAAAAAAAAAAAAAAAACTAAATTTAAAAAATCCATTCAGTAAAACCTCATTAAACTCCTCAAGGTCCAATAAATGTTTAACTTCAGGTTGTACATGAGTGTTTTTATAATATGCCATCCCTTTTTGTCTCACAATAAACACATGATCTTAATATTTTCCAACCACTACAAACAGCAAAGCCTCAAATTAGATACTTCCTAATTAAAGCAACCAATTAATGCCAGCACTTGCTAATGATACAAACAGCTACATGCTGTGAAATAGTTGGACCTTGTGTTATTGTTGTTGTCACATTATATTCTAATGATGCTGACAAGACCATTTAATCCTTTAGGGTTTTCGGCCCAGTCAGTTCAACTTCTTGAAATAATCCAGTTAGTCGGTGGGTATAAATACATTTTTTCTATTATTAATGCTATTTCTGAGAACTGTTTATACTGTGTAAAAAGTACTTTCTAAGTACCACAATGCATTTTGATGGCACCTATAAGTCTTTTTTTTTTTACCCATCCTGCGCCGTTGGAGTTCTGCTTATCCTTTGCTTTTTGAATCGTTTAGCATCTTTGGGATCTGCTAATCTGCAGCCATGGATCATTGCATCAATCGGCAGATGGTAACTCCAGATGTCTCACCTTTCCTTCAGTCTCTGCTGTACCATCTTTTGTTTTTACCCTCTCCCTCCCCCACAGGCTTCCTCCGCTTTCATCCCGACTCACCTGTAGACTAAAGTATCGTCGGCTGTGCTGTTGTACTGAATCTGGTACATTCGAATTCCAGGAATGTGACGCTCAGACGGCCAACGGATCACAGCAGAGGATGAAGTCAGCTCGGTGACCACCACCCTTCTGTTCTGCTTGTCGTAGCCTTTAGTGTCATTGCCGGATTTGGAGGAGGTGGTGATGTCAGAGAGGCCGGGGTCCTCTCGCATGTGGCCTGTGTTGTTAACGAACAAGGGTAATGGGATCATGGTGATCTCCACGGCAGCTGTGGCGATGCCTGCGGCATTGGACGCCACGCAGTTATATGCTCCGTTGTCCTTCAGCGTGCTGATGAGAATATCAAGGGTACCATTATCATACAAGATGGTGCGGGAGTTGTTATGCACCAGCTTGCCATCTGGAGACTGCCAGTGAATAAAAGGGTCTGGATCACCTACAGCTTTGCATTTAAGAGTCACGCCTTGTCCTTCCATCACATAGGACTTGGAGGCCACATGTTTGGTGATCAGTGGAGGCTCACAGATAAACTCCTCCTCTTGAATGGACCAAAAGTATTTATCCATGAGGTGCTCTGGTGAAGCACAAGTCTCCAGATCATCCTCTCTGGTCAGCCTGCGCAGCCACAGCAGCTCACAGTTGCAGTGAAGAGGATTTCCTCCAAAACTGACTGCTAGAGTGGATGAGCTGGAGCCCTTGACTTCAGACAAGACCTGCGCGTGCTGGAACAAGCTGTCGGGAGGCAGCTTTTGCAGCCTGTTAGAGGTCATGTCCAGGCGAACTAGCTTAGTGAGCAGCGTAAAGGTTCCCGCCTCAATGTGGTCGATCAGGTTGTGGTCAAGGGTGAGCGTGTTAATGTTACTCATTCTGGCTATAGCTTCCCAGGGCAGGCCGCGAAGGTTGTTATTGGAAAGATCCAGGTCTTCGATTGTGGAAACAAACTCATCAAAGGAGGTGGAGGCCACCTCGTGGATCTGGTTGTTTCCCAGAATGAGATGCCGTAGGTTAACGAGCCCTTTAAAGTGGTCACTTTTGATGCTATTGAGGCGATTCCCGTCCATGTGGAGCGCCCGCAGCGAGCGCAGCCCCACAAAGGCATGAGGGACGATCTGGCTGATGGTGTTGCGGGACAGCGTGAGGTGAACCAAACTCGTCATGTTGACAAAGTCTTTCTTGCGGATAATGGTGATGAAGTTGTCAGTCAGGCGCAGCTCGACGGTCTTGCGGTCAATCGTGGGCGGCACAAACAGCAGGCCCGTCTTGGCACAGAGCAGAGTCAGAGTCGGGGAGAGATGTTGGCAGATGCAGCGGCCGGGGCAGTTGTATCCCTTCACCAGGACTGCGCACAGCAGCATGCACAGCACCAACCGGTCCATTGCTGATTAGTTTTCAGTTTCTGTGTCAAAGACAAAATAAAAGAGATGTAGTGAGCAAAAAATAGATCTTTGAATGAATAAACAGAATCATATTGTTTATGAGAGGCTGCTGCAAACATCTAGAGTCTGACTGAGATTGCTGAGACTGCCAGCAAGGCATCAATCATAAAATGAAATGGATCTTTGCAGAAATAATGGCACCTGGGATGATGAAAGGCTGCACCAACGCTGTAAGAGGCCCATGTCTCCGCAGCATTTTAATGGAAATAACAGAATGTTTTTTGTGCTATCAGGCTGCATCACTACTGGATCATATAATAGCTTGAGTGATCACAGAGCAGTACTTGTGCATTAGGTAATCACTCCATGCACATTCCCATCATGTAACAAAGCTTGTGTGTTTTTCTTCCTCTGAATTTTCCATCAGAGTGGAAAATTAAACCCAGAAAAGGGCACTTGTCAAAAAGAGCTTGAGGATTTTTATAACCTTTTCATGCTCTGCCTGTGCTCGTGTGATAACCTGCAAAATTAGATAGAAACATGTCATGTAAATGACGGCAACAGAAAGTGAAGGTGAAAATGCACGATTTAAGCTTGTTTCCAGTCCCTCCCGTGGAGACTTTTTTTTTTTTTTGAGATCCTTGGGTTTTGAAGATGTTCTGTTTCTCTGATTCCCATTTAGTGGTATTGATTAAACCCTCTGAAAAGGAACGCGCGTGGTGGCAGGGGTAAAAAGTGATCCTTGACTGTAATAACCATAAAAGACCCAGGTGGAGCATAAACAGCAATGTGCTGATGCCATATTGCCAGCTGTTTGAGCCTCACTGGCATCACTCTCAGATGATACCACTTTACACACCCTGTTTCTTGGCTTAAAGTCCCATTCCAATCATCTTTTGATCTATTTTGAAGTGTTCCCAGTGGTCTTTTAATTGTAATTATGGGATTTTTTTTTAGCCAAAAAAACAACAACAACAAAATAACGGTGACATTTTCAAGTTTATAGTTTCTGCAGAGCGGCAGGAGTTCATTAGAAGTGATTTCTGAGTTGTGGATGGAACTTTTGACGCAGAGTAAGCCTGCCCCTATTTCCCATCCTCCATCTGTTTACACGCTTTCCTGCTAGCTTACAGTTCTTCACAACCCCGACATAGCATTAGCAGTGCAACAAAAACAGCAAGCACTATTGGAGCTATCCAGAGGCCAGCTTAGACGAGGAAAACAAGAGATTTGCATGCAGATTTCATATTAGTCGGTTGTGACCAGTGCTGTTTTCTATGGTGTGGTTTGTTGGGGAAACAACATCACAGTAAAGGAAAGTAATCGGCTGGACAAACTGATCAGGAAGTGTGTGCCGGTGCTGGGCGAGGGGGTTCACTCTGAGGGGTCTGGTGGAGGACAGAATGAGCAGGATGCAGGTTATCCTCAACGATGCAGATCGCCCAGTTCACAGGACTTTGACTTCTCCGTAGTGAAAGGTTTATTTCACTGTAGTGTAGAACCGAGAGGTTCCACAGATCATTTATCCCAGACAATATGAGGATTTATAATAAGTAATTAAGGCCCACAGCAGTAGTCACTGACTGCAGGGACCACATTGTTTTTTGGATTGTATAATGGATTTGATTATATTTTATCTTTTAGGAAGCAATTCAAGTATTTATTATATGTTACGTCTAATTTTAATTGTTGTGTGTGTGATGAGTACTGGACAACTGAATTTCCCCTGAGGGGGATGAATAAAGTATTATTTATCTATTTATCAAGTCATCTACAAATGGATTCATCAGAATGAGCCGCCGACTGTAGCATCTACATCACAAATTTTTTCTAACTGCATTTTCTGTCTGCTCCTGATTCACAAAACACAATTTAAACCTTGATTTTCTCTATTTATGTCCTCAATCACAAGAAAAATGCGACAAAAACGTGTTAAAAACACAGAAAACCTGACTTTCATTGGAATGGGTCTTTAAAGATACCTCACAAAGGTTGTTGCTGCCCATCACATCCCTCAAGAGGTCTGTTTTTCAGAGTGCCAATCGTCAGAGTCTCTTTTTTTTATTATTATTCTAACATCCTCAAGTAAAGCTGTGTGTGGATTTTGCATACAAATAATGTGTTTTCCTGTGTTTGTAATGCTTCATTCAATTTTTCACAGCTAATTTTAGAGAGCCTTTATCTGGCATGCAGAGGTGCTGCTGACGTCCCTAAGCCGCTGATTGTGCTGTCTACTGTGCCCTAAGCAAAACTGTCTTATTCTCACAATGCCAACAGCTTCAATTTCAGTGTACTGTAAACTATCTGCTGTAGGGTGCAATGTTTAAAAAGTTTTTATTTACTCATTCGAATGGTTTTCATAAACTGCTGTTAGTATTGGGGTTACAAACTTGAACTGACAACACTGCAAATGTTAGTGATGTTCAGAAAACTGGAAAACAAGCTCTGTGAGTTGCATTACTATTGATTTACATTGACCAAGTGTGCATTTGCCAGTCTTCTCTGTAAATTCTCAGTTGTTTCTCCTCTTCGTGCACTGACACACACACACCCACACACTCACACACTCGGTTTGTCTCGATGGCTACTGCCTGACGTGCGCCAAGGCATCTTGTTAGCTGTGAAGCGGTGCTGTCCAATCAGGGCTCTCATTAAAATCCAGACTTGTATGATGTCATTATCTGAGTGCAGGAGAGCAGCTTGAGGCGTAAGATCAAACAGAGGTGTGGGCTTACCAAAGACAACACATCAAATTTACTCAGCACCAACAGAGCTGCTCCTGTGTTGCCGATTCTCCTTTGACTATCACTTTGTTTAAGAGAAACACTGAACGTGGGTTTAGCTTGAATTTCCACTTTCTTCTCCGTGTTCGGTCTCTGATAAGGCACTTTTTCTTCTAAGACCGAGACACAGGAATGTAAAATGACCACAAATTTCACAACAAACATTCCTGGGCCGTTAAGACTTCCCTGCAGAGACACAGAGTGGGTGGTATGCTGGGAGATAATTTACTGACAGACTGCCCATTAGTGCTTTGATTTTTAAGAGTTTTATCTCATTCATTTTCTTTAAAATGTACTTTTTTTTTTTAAGAATTTGAAATGACATCATCAAACCAGATAACAGGGGGTGCTTGTTAGATTTCAATACAAAGGCGACGTTGCTTTATTGTCTTAATATTCTGATGCTAACTGGGACACAAAGCTCAAAATCTCTCAGAGGGCCATCTGTGCCAGAGCATTTCCTGCCACACCGTTGAGGATACTCTATTGATCTTTTAGCATCTCAGGGAGGAGGAAAACTTTGTTGCCACGGCAACTCTGATGTAGAATGTAGGTCTTTGAATTGCATTAAGATGAAGTTGAGCTGCATGAAAAGCGAGCCTTCAACCTTAATGGGAGCAAAAGAGCGTGGGAGGTGACATGAATAGATACATGAATGACCAGATAAATGAAAGCCAAAAAGGCCGCTTCCATCTCACATCTGCTTTACAGCTCAATATTAGCACTGGCCACTGAATCAATATGTAGCAAATAGAAGAGTTCTGAGTGAATTGGAGTTTAATTTGCTTTTTGTGGCAGATCCTGCAGCTGTGCAACTTTTCACGTTGACCAATTAAAATAAAGAGTGATTGTTTTCTAACAGCTCATGAAAACAGAACCTGCCCTAATATGTGGCTGTACAGCAGCAGATACTATGGCGTTTGCTCTACTTGCCAGACTATAAAAGGGTCTAAATGCAGGGTTTTATGAATCTCACCTCTTTTTTTTTACTAAAACTTAGGAAATTAAAAAATCAAAACCCTTACCCAGTTAACCCTTGATGGCTGAATTTATTTTAAGCTATGAAAAAATAATTCCTTATGTTTTGGCTTTCAAGTTTAAGGTAATTTTAGAGCAAACGTTGTCTGATGCATATTTGCATCAGTAGGTGACAAGGGGTTAAAAACTGCTTGTCCCTTGTGCTATCTTAGATGACCCCACCCTTACTTTGACGTGTTCTCCCTACCATGACAAAGGTGGATAAAGGTGGAAAAATTTCATGTAATCCATTGAACCAGTGAAGATCACAAATCATTGAAAAAAAAAAAGGTTCAGCGCACTGTCCAGTGGGTCTAGATGACCCAACTCCCAACGGTAAAGTGCCTAGGATAGCACAAGGGTTACTTATAGTTTTTGCAAAACTTTGTCTCTGAAGACTCCAGTTTGCTGTTTAAAACTGCAAAGTTCACTATAGATGCTCTTTTGAAAATTTTCCCCTTTGGGGCACACTGAACTAGCTATTATAAGCAGGAATTATGCATATAGAATCCGTGGAAATGTTAACTTAAGAAGCAGCCTGTAAATAAAGTGTTTCAAGAGTATTTTGAAAGACAGAATTTACCTCGGACTTGTTTAAAAATGCACAAAACATGAAGACAAATGAATAAACACACAACAAAAAACATTCAAGAAAAACAAAACCAAAGACAACAAGGAAACCCAAAGGCATCTTAAAATTTACATATAGAACTCTACAGAGCCCCTAATGGGACATAGAAGTAAAAATAAATAGAGGGACATAGAAGTAAAAATAAATAGGTAAAAAAATAGATAAAGAACTGGTTTCTGGAGTGCACCTGAAACTATCTGAAAAGTACCAGAAACCACAGCAATTTTGTTTTTACTCCTATGTCCCTTGTGGGGCTCACTGGTGTAAACTAGTTAGTTTCTGGTTTGCATCCGAAATCACAACTAATTTTCTTTTACTTCTCTGTTCCTTCAGGGGCTCCGTAGACATCATACAGGAATTAGGCTAAATACTAAATACAGATTTCTTTTAAAACAAGAACTCTACAAACCAAACCACTTTTTGACTTTATGGCATGAGCAAGCAGCCAGCATTCTAATGATTCTAATTCTATTACATCGCTAGGTATTCACTGAAAACCATGTCAGAGATCTACTTTTTTACATTTTAAAGGATGATAAAACTATAATCAAAAAATACCCACAAAAAAAACCCCCACAGCAGACATCTTATTTTCCTCTGGTCTGGACCTGCCTGATTTTATTTGTTTCACCAAAGGCAAAAAGCAGGTTTAAGGCCTCCTCATGTGTCTGTTTTGGACTTCCACTGAGTTGCCAGATAAAAGCAATTATCAATGCAAACACGCAGGTGATGCAACCATTGAAAGAAGTGAAAAAAAAAACCAAAACACTCCAGATGTTGGCATCCCGGATCTCACTGGAGGGGGTATGGATCATTATCAAGTCAGCAAGTTACTGCATCTCTGCCTTTTTTTATTTTAGGTCTGTTTGTTTTTATCACATGTGCTAAACTGCAACAACACAGTTGCTTCCTTAGATTATATAACTCTCTGCCAGTTCAAGTTAGTTAGATAACAATGATTATCTAGAGAAGCAAAGTGATGCAAACCTTGCTGTTTGTTTCAGTCAAGTTTGTAGTGAAAAGTTTGGAACAAAGTGACTTTTTAAAAATAATTTGTTAAAATGTTCGTGAAACATTACTGTTAAAAAAAAGTCTTAATAAATTTCGAATTTAGTTTTTACTCTTTACTGAATTGAGGGATCCACTGCAGTTTTGGTAAGTTGAAGTCAGCATATCAAAGATACATTTTTCCCCAGTGGACATGCGAGTGCTTGATGACGAATAAGTAACAGCATGTATTTCAGTGGGTGGTAAAGCAAGCGAAGACAGAATAACTTCATTTAAATGCTGGAGGGATTTAGAGAAAACAAGCTGCTTTGTTCACAACATAGATGCTAAAGCTTATGACAGTTACATAAGGAAGCTAATTAGGTATCAGGACCTCATATTTCTCCTTCAGATTTTTGATTAAATCATGGAGTTAGTCTGTATATCTCTGACAGATCTTGATTTTCTTTGATAAACACTATTTACCACTGTACTGTGACAGAGTGGACACAGTGTGGGGGTACATGTGATCTATGTGAAGGTAGCAGGCAAACAGAGTCAGAACAGGGTCAGGAGATCAGGTCCAAATACAATGCTCGGTGATGCCGGCAGAGTGACTCAAACAATACTTCCCTCTGACCTCAGCTGCGGTTGATTGAGTGAATGAGAGTCAGGTGTGCAGCATCCAGGAAGTGAGCACTGGGGATGCTGGGAGATGAAGTGCCTTCAGTACTCAGTACTGACCAGAAGGGGAGACAGAGCTTTGACTTCTGACACCCGGTGTATACGTAGCATTATATATTACATAAGTTCAAAAATAGACCATTCATTGACGTAGCGTCTTATGATTTGATGCACCCTGTAGTGAAAATACCTCACTTACAAAAACTCTGGGTTGTTGTGTCACTCTACACACCCTTATCAATTAGGGCTTCATTTTGAACCAATAGCTAAATAGCCTGCCTTCTTCTCAGCCATTAACAGTCAAATGTTTACCTTTGAATTCATGTGTGGTTGTCTCGCTCTGCATTCTAGACTGTTTGCCGTCCCTCCTCCACCCTGTTTAATTGCCAAAAGTTATGGACTTATTACATGCACATTGTTCTGTAGCAGAATTTTTTTTCCCTGCATTCCTAATTTCTCATCGAACTCAAATACAGTTCATAAATGTTGCCCTTCCCAAAATAACACTCACATAAAGCTATCTAATATACACCACGTCTTAAACTAATGCACTTGAGCAGTTAGGAACAAACAGATATCCACATAAAGAGTACATGCAGAGTCAGAATAAAAGCATAATTCTAATGAATGCACACATGCTAAACAACAACAAGGTTAGTTACCAAGAGGCAGCAACAGAGGTACAATAAATAACTTTACATGTTCTATTTTCCGTTGACTTTTCTGGCTTAGACTTTTGCTTGAAGGGTGTATGTTTGAAGAAAAGATAAAGTCTGCCGCCTCTTAAAAATGCTCTTAACGGCCCAGACAGTCACCACAGGGGTTAAGCTAAATCACAAAAACAGGTATGTTCTTAAAATATTAAGCTGCTTATTTGAAAATGAATTAAAAAATGCAACAACAACAAACACAAAATGAGCGCAGTATGTCATAAAGAACACAGCAGGAAACAAAAGCTCAGAGTGGCAATCTCGAACAGCTTGTCCTATTTCTGACTTCCTTCTGCCGCCTTTCCAAATGCATCATATCCAGTGTGACACAATAGGCAAGCAAAGCGGTTGTGAGGATCATGGCGCACTCTTGATACTTAGAAGAATGTTGGGGAATCCGTGAATTCAGACGTCAATCTATTTATCTAAGCATTGAGAGGAAGGAGAGCCAGCTTTCCATCCACGCTCTTGCAGACCCGTTTTGCAGGTCTGTGACAGCACCATAAATCAAGTATCTCAAAAGTGACGGGTTAGGCGTTTGGAGTGTTTCCTCAAGAACCGACAATGATATATAGAATCTGGGTTTTTCGCCTAAAATGAAACTGGGCTTTTCTGATGCATTTTTGAGATAAGGGGAAAACACTATAGTGCACAGCGCTACTACACTTAAGAGATTTGGATGGATTTTCAGCTGATAATAAAATATATTTGATGCAATTTTAAGCATCCATGCTGCTTTAGCATTACTCCAGAAGATGTTATCTCACTGACAACAAAATTACTAAACTTGTTAATCATTTGTTTATCTTCATACTTTTATTTTTCAATATGTAAGGACTAAAAATCCACACGTTTGGGATATGGATTGCAAACAAACCACTTTTTTGGTCTCTTCCTCCATCATAAAACATCTTTTTCATTTAAAGCCATTTTGTGCACTTTGTCACTCAGGAATCTGTAAATGCCTTTTAGTTTGCACAATGAAGTCCCAGCAGCCCTTGTGCGACTCTTGTCTGGAAGTGGTCATAATTATTGACAGCCTGGGTTCATTGGTGTCAGCTCCATCTCCCACAGTGGACACCTAAATGGTGGCGGCACTGCCCTGGGGATTTCTGGTCACATCTCATTTAGGCGGGGCGCGAGGTGTTGTTGCAAACACACCAAAACAATTTGCATGTTCTAATTATCTCTGCAGGTAAAACAGACTTCTCAATTAGGTCCCATTTAATGTCTTCTAGTGAGATGCAAACATCACTGAAGCTCCATAAACTTTAATTGTAAGTGCCCTCCCAAACTACAAAAGAACCGGCACACTGGAGGTGTCCAAGTGTACTTAGACAGAGCACTTCATGGTGGAACATTTAGGTGACTGATTGCTGCTGTCATCCACTTTTAAGCTCTAGAAACATCATAAGTAAATAAAACAAAACTCTATATTTGATTAAGTAAACATGTGGCAACATCTATTTGGAAGTATTATGTATGTTTTAACCGGCGACAGGCTTTGCATCTGTACTTGTAATTGATTAACAAGAGGTGATTTCTTACAAGAGCTATCATAATTTTCACGTTTTTGATCTAATTAATTTGCTAAGATGTTATACATTATTAACAAAGATAATCTAAAGCTCAAAATAAAAGAAAAAAATCTTCAGACTGGAAAAATCCATTAGTCCGGAGAAATTCAGCTTAATTTTTTTACTTTGGTAAAGGAGAGGCATGCTGCTAACCGGGTACTGAGGCAACAACGGCTCAGAAGCTATACTGATAAGCGTTTATGACATGACGTGAAACAGTGTGAGAAAAACTCAGAATGAACTGAAGCTCAGTCCTATTGGAAACAAACCTTTGAAAAGACCCACCTTGAAAGATGGGTCAGAGAGTGGTTCCTGGTCCCAGAGTCTGCTTGGGTGTATTCAGACTGAAAATCTGTTTATCGGGGGAAATAAACTCTGGTTCACTTTAAAGCCAACCAAATGTGTCCAGTCTGAAAGTACCGTTGGCATTTCTGAGCTGAGTTTCCCATACCCAAACAGACACAAACACAGCCATTAAATGGCCTTGTTTGGATTGGTCACACTTAAGAACAATAGGACATTTATAGATTTATTGTCTGGGGATGGAAACTTACAACTGTGCCAAACACTATTTTATAGTGTACTGGTAAAAAATCAAACTAAAAAACAACAAACATATCGAATTACTCTACTGACCCAGTCACAGTTTGGGAAGTAAAAGACTGTGGACTATTGAAAGATAGGCTATTTGGCAATATGCATAATATAAAGGGGTAAAGCTTGCTAAAGAGCATAAAGGTTGGTGTCTGTGTAAAACAAAAACTGGGTATTTTGGTCTGATGGGTTTAGATTATGGGTCTGCAGCCTGAGGCTCCAGAGTCACATGCAGCTCTGTTATCCCACCATTGTGGCTTTTTAGCTGTCAAGAAAAATGCCAGCAATTTGAATAAAAAAAGCTTTAGTAGTTTTGTTTATTTATTTAATTTGGTTATGTTTTGTCACTTATGTCAGATAACTGAGTAGGAAGATGAAAGAAGGTTTAAAATACAGTCAAAGTGGTTTAATATTAGAATAAGCTTTAATAAAGCACATATTCTTTTTTTCTGCTGCACATTAGTGTCCAGTTGCAGTTCAGAGGCAAAGTATTTGTATTTGGATGTACAGATTTCTATTAAATATGAATTCTTCACCAGTGTTGTCATATTCAATAGTAAAAAGAGAAAAAGGACTCCAAAGTCATAATAGTATAAAAAGTCATGTGTGGCTTGCATTTTAAATTCAATTAAATCTGCTGCAGCAGGAAGTTCTTGTTTGACTCAGGGTGTATTTTATTTTGAAAGGAACTTGTATGTACTGCCGTCAAAAATATATATTTTATAATTCAATTAATTTAAATATTTATGTAAGTGTATTTTTCCAAGAATATGAAGTGGGAAACGGATAAAGTCTGGCGGCCTGTGGTGTAGATAAACCCTGTTTAAGGTTTACAATGCATCTTTAAGAGCTGGTGCGTATGATATAAAAGGGACACTAGTTAATATTAGTCATTATATGGGTGTATCTGTTCATTTCAACAACAACTTGTGGTTTCTGATACGATTCAAAGTTGATATTTTGTTTTATTTTGAAGAATCTGATTCATTGACCTAAAATCAAACCAGGACATCTTTAGTCAAACGTTCAACCAGTGGGACTTAGAGAGAAATACCTGGGTACTGAACAGTGCAGGTTTTACACATTCCTTGTATTTCTTTCAAGGTAATCAAGTGCTAATTGATTATATGTACAAACAAACAAGTAAACAAGAATTAATGGCAAATCTAGTCACATTTTAGTTTCCTTTTGTTCAGCCCACTGTTGTTTTTCCACATTAAAATAATTCAAAGGGAACATTATTAGAACATTCTACCACACTGATTGGTCTTTGCTAAATTCAAAGTGTTTCCACACATTGGACTGGAATGGTGGCAGAATCAATATTGCTGCCATCACATATATGTTGTCCACTGTGATGCACTTGGTCATTTTTACATTATGGCAGGGGTCCCCAAATCCAGGGCTCGAGGGCCGGTGTCCTACATGTTTTCCAATGAATCATCTTTGTCACACATGATCACCCTAAGACTACACATTCAGGCCCATTGAGAATTTAGGATGTTGAGAAGATACAACTGACTGACTCTCCTATCATCAGTATTCGAGATCTTGGTAAATAAGGTTATTTAAAAAACAATGTGCAACTTTGACTATAGCATAATTCTAAAGGCAGGGAGTGTAGCAAATAAAACAGAATCATCAGAAAAAAAAATACCTGAGGCACAAACCAAGAGTCAAATTTGGCTCAAAGGGTTTATTTGTTGAAAAATAAAAATAAAGGATCTCTGCAGCATTTCAACAAACAGTCAGACATGATCAAACCCAGCAAAACACAAAAAAGCACTCAGAAATCTCAGTTTCCTTTGTCTTTATTGGTGTTTCACCTCATCTTGCCTATAAGTGACAACGTCCACTTTTGGTTCAGTCCTTGATTCGATCTGAATTACTTTGGCAACTCTCATCAAGGTCGTTTGCCGTTCATCCAAACTTCAAATAAGTACTTAAATTCTCATTTGGTCCCACTTCCAAGCCCCTGGCTCCCAAAAGGAGCAGCTTGAAGCTCAGGCCATTGGCAGTTTCTATGCAGACGGATTTCTCTATACACAACCTAAACCCGGGACCCTCTCAGAGGAATCATGTAAGGTAAACTCTGAACAGTAATTTATTAAATCAGTCTGTCTGGAGCACTCCAATAAAGTGTAATGGAACAGAAAGGAAGCCACAAAATGCCATTGGCTGAAGGGTTTACCTAAGGTTTCATGAAAGACTGCTGATTTCTCATCATTTGTTACAGCATTTTTATGTAACAAAGAGAAATTTCAAAATAATCATGCGTTGCAATGCTACCTTCAAATGTCAGACCACTCCAATAATCAAAAAGGAAATTGTCTGTATTTATATGAACTGTATAGGTGAAGTGATTGTTTATTTTCTCTATTTCCTTTGACTACAAAGCCTACACACCTTTCCAGTTTGGCAATCATTCCATATCCACATTGTTCACTAAAATAGTCGCACTAATTACAAGTATTCACAATGGAATCGTGAAATATGGTGCTGTTGTGGTCATTGCATTTTATGCACACAGTGGATCCACAGCTGAGGTGTGTGTGTGTGTGTGGGGGGGGGGTCTGGTGACTGCACTCCATCTGCTAGCTGTCATGATTAATAGAATCAACAGAACAATGCAATGCCCCCTGATTTACACCGGCCACTTGCTGACTTGGGATTAGCTTTTGCTGCAGGATGTTTTGATGCGCCTCACACCCCTGGAGGAAGGCAGACTTTTCTGATATCCACACATCTGAAGACTGCAGCAGTTGCGACACGTCGCAGGTTTATAATTCTTTGTGTTCTTGAAAAAGAGCCTGCGGCATTTGATAAAGCGCAACAATGCTGAGGAAATCTTGGTTTTATTATTCTCTGATCTGAAATCTTTTTAGGTAAGAGGCAGAGGGCATCTTGGAAAAATGAATAAATGAAGAAAGTGATTGCTGCAGCTGTCGGGCCATTTCACATTTCCGTATTGTTAATGATGTGTCAATGAGAGCTGCAGCAGTAAGAGGCTTTCACTGATACTGAAACTGTGTCTCTGCAATGTCAGGATATTTTTCTATTACAACCTATTACTAGCAGAACTCTTAATTGTTAGCAGATTTTATCTAACATAGTTATTATATAAAATGATTTTTTTGCGTAATGATTTTAAGAAAAGTCTGTTTAAGAGAATACCAAGCAGGGAGGGATTTGCACTGGAAGAAATGTCCTTTTCAAAACACGTTAAAGTATAAAAAAATAAATATATTTTTCCATTGTTTTATGTAAGAAAATGTGCCAATAGAACGAGAATTTATCTTCATAGGATTTCTTAAAATAAGCTGCGATGCCCTGCCTGTTTAAGACAAAATAAAATCTTAAAATAAGCTATAAATACTCATATTTTGATACATTGCTCTGGTAACTGGAACTATTATGTCTTACAAAGCAGTCCAACTATCCTTTTTTCCCATATCCACAATCATCTTAAAGGCTAGAATTACACATTTTAAAGTAAATCTGTCTTAAAAGTGAATGAAAAGTAAATGTATGTTTACATGCAAACGTTGTAAAACAAAAAGCATTTGTTTAGCGTTATAAGTCAAATCAAGCTTTCTATTTTCACTAAACTGAGCAAATCTGTCTCTTGAAATACATCAACTACCCATTCACAAATCAACTACGTATAAAAATATTATGTAAAGTAGTAGTTATTTTTAATAGAACTTTTACTTAAAATATGTTTTTGAAATCAAATGACTACAAAAGATTTATTCAAGATTTACTGTCTTGATAGAAGCCGTTCCAACTTATTGAAAAGTTACCAGAAAGCTAGGTTAGCCTAAAATCCAGTATTATAACATATTTAAACCAGAAATAAACTTGGTGAGAGGTATTTTTTTTACTGTGTGATTTATGGGATGCTGGGAAACTGGGTCTGCTCTGATTAATGGGTTTTTTAACTAAGAGAGTATACTGGCATTTGAAAAAAGTGGCTTAAAACCCACCTTTTCATTTTGCTCTAAGATAATCATATCTATTCATTTTGTAACCTTGTTATTATTTATTGTTTTCTGTAGTTTGCATCTTGTATATTGTTGTTATTCTTTAAAAGTTATATTACTTTTTTTTTTTTACGTTTTCTTTATAAGTAATCCATTATGAGGTTAAAGGAAACTAGTGATGTTCACATATGCCATATTTATATATTGTTTATGGTTATTGTACATGACTTGTTGGTATAGCATTTTATATATTGTTGACATGACTGAAAATAGTTTACCAACCCTTATAGTCTTAGAGTATTTTTATCTGTTAAAAACTTCAAATACATGCATTTCTATGTTCTAGTGGATGGTGCAACGGACATAGCTTTGTCTCTTTTTTTCATTTTGGACACTAGCAGCCAGCTCAGAGAAAACTCAGTGTGGCACCAATTGTTTGTATCATCTCGCAGTTTTAGTGACACCTTCAAATAGATTTTTAAAGTGCGGTTGACGTATTTGTCATGACAAAGAGGAAGGAACAGACAACAAAGTCACGATAAAAGTCAAAACTGCCAGCAGACAGTGATTCAGTGCAGCGCGTGTCTTCTGGGATCAGCTGTTTTATTCTGCCTCTAAGACCAGTTGTTTTTGAAATGGAATGAGGGTCAGTGAGCAGGACTGTTGATTTAAAAGGCTATAATATAACAGCATGTTGGCTTCTGCTGCCTGTTGTGACAGTTTTGTCATTTCATTGCTCATGTTTATGTCCACTTAGTTCACCCGCTGACTCACTGTTGTGTGTTTTCTGTCAAGATGACCATAACAAGGCTTTGTTCTCACCATTTAGAGGGTTTGGTGCAGTGACGGACTTAGTCAATTGGGGTCCAGGATGGGAATGTCAATGGGGTCTCTTTACATCTATCAATTTCCTAATTAATTTTTACAATTTTTTGGTACTTTGTTAAACACACAAGTCAGCATTTTAGCACTAAGTATGTGCATAATTTTAATAAATTTTCAACAACAACTAACAGCTTCATGAAGCAGCCAAGGTGAGAAGACCTGATAGCTGCTGTGCATTCAAGCATGAAAAATTATTCCTCTGAATTCAGTTTCCCCCATATAACACATTACTAAAAATCAAGGCCCTACATTCTGTTTTGGGCTGCACGGTGGAGCAGTGGTTAGAACCCTTGCCTCACAGCAAGAAGGCTCTGGTTTAAATCCCAGCTGGGACCTTTCTATGTGAGTTTGCATGTTCTCCCCATCAGGAACTCAGCCTCGGTCCCTGACATGTTGATAACACGATCATTGGGCGGAGTCCAAAACCAACATAGAGGAAAATCTGATCGTTTTCCTGCTGAGCTTTAAAATATTTTTCTTATCTGCATCAAGAAACCAATAAAAAGGTTCTCTAATTTATTTTTTCCCACCTCAGACTAATGCAGGACAGCAAATCGCCAAATTAGGTCACAGAGAGACAGAAGTACCGCTGAAAGCGGCTGTCAGTCAGACGCAGCTCCTGCAATAGATAATGAACCTCACTGTACTGGGAGAGTCTCTGAATGATTTAATGAACCCCGATGAGTAAACGTGAGTACCAATGCTTTTATAAAGGTCTTTAAAATAAATATGATATCTTGCAAATGAGATATACAGTTAACACTCTGACGATGAGGCTAAAAACTTTGGACAGTAGCTCCTCCCTTAAATGTGTGGTTTATGAACACATTTTTGTGTATAGCAGCAACTTTGCTCTGCGTCTAAACTCAGGCATTTGATGTAAAGGCATCTTAAATTATCTTTAGGTTTCCATGTGAGAATGTGTTAGAGTGTGTGGTCCTGCAACAGACTGGCGACCTGTTCAGGGTGTACACCACCTTCGCCCAACAGAAGCCGGGTTGGCTCTAGCAACCCAGTGACCCAGAAAGAGATTTAGCAGGTTGTGGCAATGGGTGGATGGGTATTCAGCTTCTGAAATTGAAGCCTATCCAGGAGAACCAAATGTTGCAGTTTCTCAGAAAACCACAGGAGGAGTCTTTAACTTCCACGCTAAAAAGTTCAACTTTACTTTTTTGACGTATGTCCAATTTGTTTAGATCAACATTAAAATACATTCTTTTCATGAAAATTTAAGGTGGTTGTTATTTTTTTTAAATTACCCAAACACTCCCTAAACCTGCATATCCCATGCTTGTGTTATACAGTACATACTGTACACACTAACACCATATGTTTATACTTTTAAACAATAAACCTTATAAAGGAATCTTCAATTTATAGGTTGTTCTTGAATGTTGAATGCATAACCATGGCATTCAGCAATGACAATAACACCTACTTTACTTTCATTTATTCAAGCGCTAAATTCCCTTTCAGCTGAACCCAGCTCGGTGGTCTGACCACCTAGACCTTCAAGAGTAAATGACCCCATTCATCTTTTTCCATGTCTCAAAAAATATGTAAATATCTAACTTATGCCCCCACAGAATCATTTACTTACCAAAAGAAATTGAGATTTATTACCCAAAAGATGCAGATGAATAAATCTTCTGTGATAACTGCATGCAATAATGGAAAACTCATACAGCTCTAATTGATATAAAGGACAGTGTTCCAAAGTCACTGAAGGCTGTTGGGCTTATAAAAGTGTGCTACAACCTAAGTGGGAAGCAGCACCAACTGCATGTGATTCACTAAGTGTGTGTAAATAAAGGATGGCACAGCTTAAATTTGACACACTTGGTAACAAAGCTGGTACAAAGGATGTTTAGGAAGAACATCAGTCAAACATGCATTGAAAGATTTGCTAATCCTGCTTTTTTCTCAAATTAAACACATTGTGATACCAATACACAAAGTGGTTCTGGGTCGACACATTTATATTAACCATGTAAACATACTACTGTATTCTTATTTCAAAAAAGCAAGTAATGTGACACATTTCCTCATAGATGCTTGAAATGCTCAACTAATTTCAAGTGCTGAATTATCTGTAGTAGTTTTTGCATTTGCATATGTATATTTATTGACATGCATATTTTTACCATGCTGATCTTATTTCGTCTTTGTTTTTGCTGAGGGTGAAGCATGAAGAAGCAGTGACACATTGGTATTTGCTCACGTAATTCTGAAATGTAATCCCTAAAAATGCAGAGCTGGATTAACCCAGCATGCGGTCTCAATGACACAATGGGATGTGGATGCTCACTGAGATTTCCCCTCAGAGGCCCGGAAAGCGAGCAGTCTCCATGTTTGTTGCAGTGTCAATAGGAGAATGACGTTTGCGCAGCTAAACTGGTGGATTGACACTTTAATGTATCACTTGCAGAATGGAAAACTCCCACTGGGGTTTTTCATGAATTTCAATGATGACCTGTTTTACTTAAACAAACTGAGATAAGAAATCCAATTTTTGAAGACATATTTCTCAGATACATTTAATGCTTTAAGCATTCCAGACAAATAGACATTGTTTTTGCTGCTTTCTTAACTTTTTACCAGACTTGAGGAAAGCTATTTCCCACAAGCAGTTGCTTCTTAAAACAAGCCACATTCCACTCAATGACACACACTCTGTATCCTTGTTGGAACTTGGATTCCTGGTTCTCCTTGTTACTGCTTTTTACTCACTATTTTTATTGATTACTCATACTCCTTTTTTTTTTTTAAACTTGCAATTTTGCCAAAATGGCACTGCCTTCCATATTGGCTATGGTGTCTTTCTGTTTCTTTATACCTCCCAGGCTTTAGCAGCTCTAATTTCAGTACAATCTGCAATTGTAATGAAATTAATTTATTCAGATTTGTGTTCACTACTTCACATTTTCTTGACCCGTGATGAATTTTACTTAAAACAGTTCCAAATAAAGACTATAACTGTGTAAAAAAAGATGATTTTTAAATTTCTGTCTAATCTGAATTTTATGTTTCCACTGTTTTACTTTATAACTTATTTTCCACCACAGTTTGCTTAACTGGTAAGTGTGTTGATGACATGATAACAGTGGACACAAGTAGAAAGGAAAAGTGTTTAATTTTACTTTTTAAACTATTTCAGTCAGACCACTCTTGCAATAAAGATTTATTTCCATATTTCTTTTAGTTTGGCATAAGGCTCCGTTCAGATACATAAAACAAAGATCTCCATAGAAAACATTGGGTATTAAACTACCCCTAACGGAGCTCACAGGTGGAAGCCGGGGAGGAGGGTGGGGTGACGAACGCAAAGCTCGTAGAAATGGAAGAAGAGGGATTGGACCGCACACCTGGAACTTAAGTAGGATGCTGAACAGGCAATTTGATTGGACTGAACCGCCTGGGGGAGGAGTAACCAGGTAAATGCACTGCTCGAATTGCCTGCCTGAAATACTCCCAGGGTCGTTCATTTCTTCAAATATTTTACTCAATTTGAAGCCAACTTGTATGTTACTTGTTTGTTCGTACTTTACTTGGTGTGCTATTGTAATCAACTGTATTGCACTAATGCTTAAGGAAAACTACGAGCCAGACTCAATGTTGTTATTTTTGTTTGTTTGGTTGGTTGCTGATTATTTTGTTCTTTGCAGGCGTGTGTCACGCATCTGTTTCCTGGTCTGGAGAAAGTTCTACACTCCTATACCTGCACTATACTCCTTGATTATTCAGACTGCACCAAAAAGTTGGTGACAAAGGGGGTTAGTTGGTCTGGAGTCAAAAATTAGTAATTTCTTTATTTGCCGTAGAAAGATCACCAACATAAATAGGCATGTTTGGGACTTTGGCCAAGCAGTGATGTGTCTCATGGATGACAGAAGGAAAATACACCTAATTTATTAAATGCGCTTACCAACAAATGGCAAAGGAGTATTTTTAACAAAGTCTGAGACAGCAAGCAAACAACCCTCAGTTGCATTTTTGGCACGATTCGGTACAGATGGTGTGCAGTGAGTGATCGCTTTTTACCGGAGCTGCATTCTGTCATGTCCCTGGGCTGCCTCACAAGCTCCACAGACTTACTACACTCAACCACAAGATTATGTGCTGTTTAATGACCTCCCTTCATTCAGGTTATTTCCATCATAGAGATATAAAACAGTCACCTGGACTTGGTTTAACGTTCACTTTTGAAAATGTTTCACCTCTTCTGCAGGTGACTTTCTCAATTCTGAACTACATTGGTAAGAGAACTGGTGTTTGTGCTCCAGGAAAGAAGCTGTTTCAGACATGACACCTTGTTCTATAGGTTAGAAGATTTATAGGCTAACAAAAAGTCTAAGTGGTTTTGGGTCATCCTTTAGTAGTGAGTAAAACCACTTTCTTGGGCCTCAAGAAACAGCTGTAGATGTTTGGAAGATTGTATGAGTCTGCCATTTCTACTAAGCAAAGGTTGGTCTTTCTTTTCTTTTTTTTTTTTTTTTTTACAAAACTGGCTTCTTTTACACGTTGCTCAAACCATTCTTTCTCTCTGGATACAGACTTTACTGTCCTCAAATGAGTATTGTGTGTCTTTCAGGTGAAGGTGTGCAGCAAAACTAGTTCCCTGGAGTTTGAACTGAGATGTTGATAAAGTCTACAATGCAACAGTTGTTTAGTTTTT
Organism: Oryzias curvinotus; assembly: GCA_023969325.1. Taxonomy (NCBI): domain Eukaryota; kingdom Metazoa; phylum Chordata; class Actinopteri; order Beloniformes; family Adrianichthyidae; genus Oryzias; species Oryzias curvinotus. The sequence goes on along the minus strand of CM043718.1, from coordinate 15,207,476 downwards.
CCCAATAAACAGTTCATTGCAGTCTTTACAGCTAGAAAAATAGAATTCCACATTACACTGTTTGTAGCTCAGGGTTTTGTCCTTGGGTTAATCCAATTTCTGTCTCACTGGTTTCTTCCTGGTCTGTTTCAGTTTACCATGCAATGTTCTCAGGTCTCTCTTCTAAAGTCTGATCTGTCTCACTTGAAGTGCAATTCAATTTGAGGGTTGATGCAAAACCTCGCGGATCACATTTGAATGTTTTGAGTACTTTTTATAACTTGCTGCATTAGGGAAACTGTTGGTATTCTATCAATAGCCAAACATTTTTTATGCAAACAAGACATCAAATGCAAATGCAAGTTTTGTTTATGCAAACAACACATCAAATGGCATGATGAACATGACATAACATGTGTGCACAAATTAGTATTTTCTGAAATGAGCCACTGAAATGAGCATTTCAGTGGCATTATGTACACTAATTAGCATTTTGTGCACACAAAAAGAGGTAAATACTAATTTTGTGAGAACAAAACACTAATTTGTATACACGGAATCCAAATTTGTGCGCAGAAAATGCTAATAAATGCTAATTTGTGGCCACAAAATACTTTGTGAGCACAAATTATAAAATGTGGCAACAAATGCTAATTTGTGCGCACAAAATACTACATCTATCTATCTATCTATCTATCTATCTATCTATCTATCTATCTATCTATCTATCTATCTATCTATCTATCTATCTATCTATCTATCTATCTATCTATCTATCTATCTATCTATCTATCTATCTATCTATGTTTGTCTACTTGGCTTTAGCTGATATTAACCAGTTGTCAGCTTGACAGGTGCAATTTTAAAGGAAGTCAGTTGATGGACGTAACTGTTAAGGTAACAAGGAGCTAAATAGTGCAGGTCCTGTGACATTGCCACCAGCTACCTGAAGTTCATTACCAGGCACTGGAGTCGTGGCTTTTCCATGAATAATTAGTCCACAACCTATTTGATGGACGTGGTTTTATTAGCAGCTTCTCTTTATTTTCTGTCTCTAGTTAATTAGTAACTCTGATATATTATCTGACGAGCTAAATTGCAACCCAAAAGCCATCAAGTAAGAAACAAATTAAGCCTGAGAAATGAGGACATTAGAAAACATTCAGTGGGATTTATCTAAAGGTGCTTTCTTGGTTGTGTTCCCTTTTGGGGGGTGTTGGTGGTGGTGGGAGGGGGGGTGAGTTTAATTTAAAATCTTAAAATGGAAGTCTTTTACACGTTTCTTTAGTTGTTTCCCCAAATGGATGCTGCTACTGTGTACAAAAGGAGATAATGCTACAAAAACAAGAGCTGCTGCTGTTAATTTGAATTCCATTCAAAAAAGATGTTCAGATCACGTCTCAGGTTAGAAGTGTTACTTAGCACAGAGGGAGGGGAATAAAAAAGTATCCTTAACTTTGATCTCCTGGCTTGATTGTTTTCTGTTGTAGATTTAAAATATATTTCTCTGTGGTGTGTGTTTGTGTGGTTTTTCTCCCACTGAATAAATAAAATGACTTGATAATTAGTGATATGCATAACAAAGGATTCAATCAGGCTGCATTCTTTTGTATCAGTATTGTATCTCCTTCCTTTGATATGCTGCCAGAAACAAGGAGAATACAGTGGGGAAAACACAGCTAAAGCACACACAGCAGTGAAGCCTAATATGATTGAAATGAGTTCCAAAACTACATTTCTATAATTTACTTCAGGTATTATCACAGACCATAATCTTGGACAGCAGGGCAACCTGCTCAATTCCATTATTCCACTCTAGCATAGGTCTGCTGATGCCACTTGTCCATAATACTACACCCAACCAGACTCATTGTGCTGCCAGAACTACTTATAACATCCTTGCCTCATGTGCAGCTCCTCCTCCTCCTCACTCTCCTCTGCCTATGAGCCAATGCAAATTACAGTAACAGCTTGGACGTGAGTATAATCTCAAGTGGTGTGAGCTGGGCTCCATTGCAAGGCATGCAGGCAGATGGAAGCATAGGCTCTGCCAGGCCTCTTTAGGGGCTCCCACTCCTTTCTGCAGCACGGTAGACAATGGAGACACTGTGGCTCATAACCACCTCCAAGTCTGCCACTATCATTGCAGCCTATTCACATTTGCTATGTTTCATAAATGATGTGAAAGGAAGTGGGACTCTGTCATGGCCTTGTTGAGATCAATGAACAGATGGACATTGATACGGGGTGCATTACATCACGGGACACTGACTGTGCACAGCGGAGGGTGGAAACTCGAGGAAGGATGTTGAGATGTACACACTGATCATAAAAAAGGGCAGGATTATGGCTGCATGCTTTTTAAAACAAGAAGCCATGTTGAAAAAAAAACAACAACAAACACTTGCTTCAGTTCAGCGGAACAATTTGTTGACATATAAAACCATAGAATTTTCTTATTCTTTTAATTTTAGACTTGGACCAATCTGTGCTTACACATACATGAGCAAAATTATTACAGTGTTTTCTGTACTCTAAGGCAGTGGTCCCCAACCACCGGGCCGCGGACCGGTACCGGGCCGCGGAGCGGTTCCAGGCCGCTGAAAATTTTTGCACCGGGACGCACAGAAAGAAAAAATCATTTCCATTTTATTGTTTTTTTTCCGACAAAAACGTTTTATTTTGAAAAGTGACCGGATTCTCTCTGTTACATCTGTCACACTTAACGCACGTCAAAGTCGCGACACCAAACATCAGGTGATAAACCCCACTAAAATTAAACCCAAACAACCAAAATGAGCAAAAAACAAACTTCTTTAGAAAGTTGCTTTGACAAGGGGAAAATTATAATTATTTAATTATTATTGTTATCACTACTAAAGAGAAAATACCACCCCCGGTCCACGTTAAATCTGTCTTGCGTTGTACCGGTCCACGGTGACAAAAAGGTTGGGGACCACTGCTCTAAGGTGCTCTAAGAAGCTTTATTAAAACAAAAGACAACTGTGCCCCCAATATCTGGAGTGCCATGAATATGGATTAATTCTGGCTGTGTTTACTGATGTTGAAGCACTGTCGAAATGTTTAGCTTGGTCTGGTGCTCACGTAAACTAGAGTAGTTAACGTGAAGTGTGTTACAAACAAGTTCTAGAATTACCATCAGTGCGCCTTAAACATGCCAATGTTGAAAGTAAGCCATTCATTGATGATTTACTTTATATTCTGCTCCATTGTGCAGAAAATACAGTAAGCCTATCTTTAGATGAATTAACACACTGATGCTATGTTCACACCGTCATGCGAAACACATTCTTTAACATGCTGAAGGCATTTAGCCCATGGTGCTTATAGTGGACAGCCAGGGAGGGGCATTTTCTTTTTATTTTGCTACTGTTTACTAGCACATGTCCGCCACCTACAGTTGGAAGAGGCTTGGTGTAAGATGTCAAAGCGGTGCAAATATCGCAGATCTTGCTCCACACTTTTTCTTCACAGCTCTATTCCCATTAAAGACTTGGTGTTATATAACCTTGGCCGGGTACCAACTGCAACTAATATTTTTTTTCCACGATCAATTTTCAAACGGCTGGCACGTCAGTGAAAGGAAAGGGACGCCATCCATACGTCACTACTAAATCAGAGTCCCTGTTTGGTCAAAGTTTGACCTGATTTCACTTTAAATGCACATTCAATGGTCGCGTGTTTTGTGCGTAGAGCCTGAAAATAGTTGTAGAAACCTCCATAGCTATGCATGAATGCAGGAGTTTAGAACATGGAAGCCTGAAATGTGCATACAGACACATTAGACTTTTGATAGGAGGTGGTTGGTTGAAAACATGCTGTCGAGGGCGGTGGGAACGTAGCTTGAGATTTCACTGAAAAGTGACTAAAGTCTGCTTAAAGGGGTTCTGTCCACATTACTGATCTTCAACTACTGACTGTGATCTGAGCAGCAACCAACAAGGCTAAGAAAAGAAGACTTTATTTGGCCCTCAACTTTGTCATAGCTCTCTGGTATCTCTAGCAATATAATGTGATTAAAGAGAGCCCAGAGTTTAGAATTATCTTCTGCAGAGTTTGCTTTTCAACCATGCTGAAATATAATCCACTCCTTTTTTTTTTAAATAAATAAGCTCCTGCATGACGGCACAGGATGGAGATCTGTTTGTAAAAGTAACTGTGCTATTTTGGGCTCTTATGTAAATGCATTCTTAAACTCTGTTGTGGTCCTTGTATTGACAAGAATACTTAAGGGACAAAGAGGGGAACATCTCCAAGAGCCATTAGGTTTTTATTTTCAATTTCTAAAACATGGAGCTCAGAGGAAAGGGAGAGAAGCTCAAACGATGCCCTTTGTCCACTGTGCATATGTAACAAACATAGCAAAAGGATGAGATGTATGGAGAAATCGATAGGCAGTGATTCAGCTGCGTGTCAGGCGCTTGATGTCTGAGCGACCCAGCCTTGATGTGTTTACAATGCATGACTGCATCTGCACTCGCAAAAAGGAGGACTTAGAATAGAAAGAGGGAGCGGGAAAACGCAGGTCCCCTGGAGCAACATGTCTGCTTCACCTGACTTGAGCTCACATGCATGCTGGTGTGTTTGATTTCCCTACCTTTTTCCCTCCCTTTTGCTATTATTTAAAAAAGAGGTAAAGCCACACCTGTTTTTCTAAATGGCGGCAGACTCAGGAGTGCACAGCTTGCTTTGTGTAGATCAACTGATCTGCTGTAACAACAGGAAGGTGCAAAGATGATGTCTTAACATGGCGACATGTGCTGCAAGTCTGAAGAATTCCTAGAGCGACCACTTGACGCTGGCTCTCACAGCTCCAAATACTTGGTATTCCAGGAGAAGGTGGTTACAAGATTTTGATTAGTTTGACAAGAAGGGCAAGCCACAAAACACAAGACGAGGGAGGGGAAGTGAGCACTTGAATTTTAAGGTAATAACTCCACCAACTCTTGACTCCAACTTCTATCTTTGATGTAAAATCGACAACAACTCACTATATCCTTAAAAGACTTCAGTTTGCGGCTCATGATTTTTTTCACAAAAAAAGGGGAAAAAAAGATCAGCTGGCGGTAAATCTTGTCTCAGCTCCTGTCAGGGCCAACACATTTTACAAGGATTATTAAATTACAGTCAAGAAAGGAGTGAGAAGAGAGCTTCAACCAAATTCACTTTAGTTTGATTCAGATCGAAGTTTAATTAAATTCAATCACAATTTATCCGTCCCTGAGGTGAAAACCTTAATACCCTTGACTAAGAAAAAAAAAAGGAAAGTTATGACCGTACTTTCTGCACTATAAGGCGCACTTTACCTGATACTAGTGAATGTCCATCCATCCATCCATCCATCCATCCATCCATCCATCCATCCATCTTCCTCCGCTTACCTGGGACCAGGTCGCGGGGGCAGCAGTCTAAGCAAAGATGCCCAGACTTCCCTCGCCCTAGCCACTTCCTCCAGCTCCTCTGGGGGGACCCCGAGGCGTTCCCAGGCCAGACGAGAGACGTAATCTCTTCAGCCTGTCTAGGGTCTTCCCCGGGGCCTCCACCCAGTGGGACATGCCCGAAACACCTCCCCAGGGAGGCGTCTAGGACGCATCCGGACTAGATGTCCGAGCCACCTCAACTGGCTCCTTTCCATATGGAGGAGAAGCGGTTCTACTCCGAGCTCTCCGTGGGTGACCGAGCTTCTCACCCTATCTCTAAGGGAGCACCCAGCCACCCTACAGAGGAAGCTCATTTCAGCCGCTTGTATTTGGGACCTCGTTCTTTTGGTCATGACCCATAGCTCATGACCATAGGTGAGTAGTGGAATGAAGATCGACCGGTGAATTGAGAGCTTTGCTTTTTTTGCTCAGCTCTCTCTTCACCACAACGGACCGATACAGCGACCGCATAACTATGGACGGTGCTCCGATCCGCCTGTCAATCTCACGCTCCAGTCTTCCCTAACTCGTGAACAAGACCCCAAGGTAAACTCCTCCACCTGGGGCAGGGACACTCCACCCACCAAGAGATGGCAAACTACTAGCGAATGTTCACCTGAACAACTGTCATTACTGATCCTAGCGAATGTTCGTCTGCCTGCCTGCCTACCTGCCTGCCTGCCTGCCTGCCTGCCTGTCTGTCTATTCTGATACATCAAAGGCTTGAAGCCATATTTGCAGCTGGGCACAAATGGTAATTGTATTAAATTATAATGGTTGGCACATCTGTGAATTAAAAGGAACTCCATCCATACACCATGACTAAATATGAGTCCCTGGTCAAAGTGTGACTTGCAATAACAACTTGCAACAAGCTTTCAATGGCCATGCGTTTTGTAGGTAGAGCCCAATAACAATTGTAAAACCTTGCATAGCTATGCATGAAGCCTGAAACATGTTTAGGTGCACTCACAAAGACTTTTCATTGAAAGTGCATGCTTGAACATGCATAGCCAAGGGAAGTGTGAATGTAGCTTTATTGTGAGTATGCAATGCAGCTGACGTGTAGCGGTGTCGGACTGTGCTCTTTTTTACTGTTTTTACAAGGTTGTGAGTTAGTATAATAATGTTGGTTTTAGCTATTTCAGTCTGATTGTTATGTTTTGCAAACAAGGCTGGGGGTTAAAGGTATTGAAAATATGTTGACTTGGCTAAAATTTAGTAATGTCAGACAGTTTTTATTTTTATTTTCTTATTTTTATTCTTATTATATTATTTTATTATTCACATGGCTTGGAGTTAGCGTGCTCACAGTAACATTTTTTTTTAGCAGTATCAGTATATTTTACCAGTTGCAAACAATGTTGGGAGTTACAGGTATTGTGAATACGTTAACGTGGTCAACGCTTCTACATAGCTAGTGCTTCTATCTAGCTAATGTATAGCATGTCACAAACAGGTTCTAGAATTGTTCTAGAACCATAAACACGATTAACAATGTCTAAAGACAGACTTATCTCTGACTCTTTGTCTTGCTTAATGCTTCTTATAGTCCCGTCCGCCTTAAATATGACACAATTACAAAAATAGAGCATTCATTAATGGTGTGCCTTTGAGTTATTGTGGAAACATATTTTTATGAATGGCAATGACCAAGAAAGATGAGGTCCACACAAGATAATGCATAAATCATATCAAATAAATTCACAAGAAAAGCTGTCCTTATGTGAAAAGAAGCGATTGATTTAATCCCATCTAACCAGCAAAAAATAATTTAAAAAAGTAGTGATGATGTATAAAAAGTGGATTTTTGTTGCACCATAAATAAAATGTAATAAAAACATTCAGAGTTATATTGGGTGTGAGACTGTGGGAAAGGCTGCTCATTAGGAATGTGGTGATGAGAAGAAAGGCTAGTGAGCAGCACTTATATTTAATTCGGAAACAAAACCGGACTAATTAAACATTTCTCTGCAATTTACTTTGAACCAGAAAGGAACAAGTGGGAGCCAGCATGGATCCCTGTTCTCAGCACTCTATGTGTGATTTACCCTTGACCGCTGGAACCACAGGGGTTTTGACCACAGAGGGTCAGAGGTAAGAATTATAACCTCATTTGAAATCCCCATTCCTTACCCAGCAACCACAGAGGAATCACCCAGACCTTTCCCTAAACCACTGCCTCAGCAAAATCCAGTTACCGTCAGCTTAGAGGATCAAATATAATGCCTTGATTTAATACAATGACATTTTGAGAATACAAACATGATCTGAATGCATCAGGGAGGATTCAGGTACCCTGTGCACTTTAGATGAACACAATTATTCTCAGCTGAGTTCTCTTTGAACAGGCAGCATGGATCATTAACTCTGTGCTATCAGGTTTTAATTGACAGTTTCATACTGTACTGTACCATCTAAAAAGGAAAAAGTTTATGTTCTGCTGCAGGATTTAAACTGTTTTACAGCTTATTTAAAATTCATCTGACATAAAGTCCAGCATTACACCAGCTGGAGTCAGTGAAGTCAACATAAAGGTATTGCACGATTTGTTGTGATTGGTTTTACTTTTCATTCAATTGCTTTATTAGAAAAAAAATAAACACAAGGAGTAATCAGATTTCAGTAATTTGGCTCCATTGTTAGTAAATCTCGTTCTCTATGTTTTAGTCTTTTATGTAATTTACTGCAGACAATACTTACATATTAAAGTAAGTTTCAAAGTTCTTGTTACCTGAAAAACTAATATTGGTCCATTCTTTGGGAACGCTGCTCCAACTGTAATAGAATTAGCTGCATTAACGTGGGAACAAATATGCCTGCACATTGTCGTTTTTTACTCCTTCTGGCAGAAACGGCTGTTGCACAAAGATGAAATAAGGGTTCAGCTCCAAAAGTGTTAACTCCTACACTTTTCAGGATGCAGCTTCAATGCCACAAGAAGCTGGTGTCGCCACCCAGTTACTTTAATAGGTAAAGCTAATTTCCCACTCTTTTAAAATCAAACTTAAAATAAAAAAGAGGTTAAAATAATACAAATACATTTTCCATACTATTCCAATCAAATCAATCAGTTTACTTATAAAGTGTAATCACAACAGTGATTTGTCTAAGGGTGTTCATGCAGGTGGCAAGAAAAACATCATATCAATGTTGTTTACCTTTCCCCTTCAGCAGTCACATCAGCGAATCAGCTTTCACTTATTTGCACAGGTAGTTTGGCAGAGATGAATACAACCCTGTATTTTATCCGGGCTGGGGACAGGCACAGGAAGACTCAGACTTGGGTCCTTGTGGCTACATAGTTAGGCGGTAATGTGAAGGGTCTTGCTCAAGGACCCACACATTGCTGAGCAACCTGGGAATCGAACCCTGGTTTCTTGCATGCCAGCTATACAGCCAAAAAAGTAAAAAAAAACTAACTAAAAGCAATTAGGAATACTTGACTCCAATTCATTCAAAATAACTTAAAAATGTTTTAATCCACTCCAGATCCATAGTATAATCCTAATTTTAATATCAATATGCACAATTAACATATTACATAGTAAAATGTAATGTGTAATTATTATACTATGTATTGAGCTCTGACTGTGCATTACAGATAGTGAATCACTTTATACTGTTTGTGGACAATTTGTCAAACAGTTCTTAATTTTTTTGTTTTATATTATTCGCTTAGCTGGATATTCATTCAAAAATATAAATAACATAAAGAAACAGAATCCCTACCAAAAAGACTGCACAGCTTTAAAAGAGGTTAGAAAATAAAAGGAAATTACACAAAAATATCCAGATGGTGGACCACTCTCACGTTAAATGGCACCATCACGGTATAATGTAAACAAAAAGACGTTTGTAAATGCACCATCCGTAAGAGTACCAACATTTCTACACAGTGGTTCTAAAGCCTTAGTGTTGCTGCATCTGTACTACTAGATAGAGCTTTTTTGACTGTAAGCATGTTTGTCACATGTGCATGTTTTTATTTTTTCATTTTCTATACACAATGAGAATCTATGTAATGTATATAGCTGCACATCTGTTCAGGTTCACGCTATTATCACAGCATGTTGGAATTTAGCCAAACATGCATTCCCATTTTAAGAAAAAGGTGTTAATGACATGTTCTCTGACAAAGTGTTGCTTCTAGCTACACTTAAAAGTATTCTTGATGATTTATTTATCATTTCGTTCCGTGCCTCTGTTTGGTGCAGTGCGATTCAGGAGTTTCCCTCTTTGAGTGATTGATTCTGGTCGGCTTGTCCGTGTTCTTGTATTTGCCGTGGACCTCGCCTCTGGCTCGCCTCATGCCCCCGGCCGTCCCCCAGTTCAATCTGTATGAAGTTTATCTGCTATACTATTGAAACATGTAGTTGTAGAGTTAGATAAACTAATTCTTCTCTAAGAGTTCTGGTATATCGCCTGTCCATCCTGGGGGAGGATCCCTCACAGATTTGGACATCTCTGAGGTTTGCTTTTTTCTTTCTTTCTGAAATATATATATATATATATATATATATATATATATATATATATATATATATATATATATATATATATATATATATATTTAGGAGTTTAGTCTGTTTAGTTTAGTATAGCAATCAACCTTTGTATATTAGAACTGATTGTATGTTTTGTAGAATTAGTGAGGCCCGTTGAGACAACTGTGTTGTAGGATTGGGCCACATAAATAAAACTGAATTGAATCAAATCCCTGGTGACAAAAATAAAGCAACTTGGAAATTCTAATAAAAAAACTCACCAAATTTCAAGCGTTGGTCTCCATGACAAGTTTGAGCATCCTCACCGGGTGTTTGAAGGAAATAAAGGGAGTGGAGCCAGGCGACTCTCACTGGAACCAGGGTAGGACAGCCTGAAGGGGCAAGAAACAAATTCAGCGTTTTTTGTGACTCACAAAATGATTTTTCTCTTTTTGTTTTAACATATTTGGGGGTGTTTAGCATGTTACTTCCTGTGAAAGAGGCACCATTTTTTTCAGATGCAGTCATACATTTGTAATCTTGTTGACTGAGCGTTTTCCTTTTTCTTCCTAACAGCTCTGGGTGCGATATGAACGCTGATCTGATTATGAGACAACAGGAATGAAGCATCTGCAGCAGGAAAGGTGGCAGAGGAACAGAGCTATAGATACCAGCAGCGTAAATGTGCGACCAGTCATTAATATTTCACTGCATCATGGTATCTAAAAGAGAATAAAGCGCTCAAAGGAATAGAATAAAAAATGTATCACATTATGATAAAGCTATAGAATAGTTAAAAACAAAGAATGGGCACATTAAAGCCTCTTAATGAGACTTTCCCAGAAAAGGCTACTAAGGGCTTATTATTAACTGATTCATTAACATTTATTTGCAGGCCCTTTAACATCTTTTTTTTTTTAATAATCCAGTTTAAATTTTGGGTTTTATGTGCTCAAAACAATTAAAGGTGACCGGCAAGGTTACAGGCTTTCCGTTTCCCTTTTGTCTAAAAAATTCAAAACAAGCAGTGGAACATGACAGCTCTGCCTGCAGAGCAGAGGCGCACAATCCAAGGGAGATTAGCATATCGTTCACATTAGTCTGCAGAGTCTTCATGCATGAAAAAACAGAGTTCTGCACTCAATATACAACTTTAGAGCGCATGAATTTGTATCAAAGATAGACCCTCGGCTTGTCACCTTGAGGCAGTCATCCAGTCAGTCAAGTATTTATGATCGAGGCTTTTGCTTCTTTAATAGGTTGTTCCAATCAAACTCAATTTTGCACATTATATCGATCTCGAGTTATGTCACAGTTGAAGAAACGAACGATATGTGAGGGTCTGTTCAAAAACAAAGACTTTTACCGGTCAGGGATTTTTCACTTTTATCTTTTTTTCCAAGCAGCAAATCATCACCTGGCCTAAAGTGAAAAGCCTGATGTCAGAACACGGCAGGCTTACTTTATCTCCAACGTGTCTTCCCTTCACTGTATAAGATATCACACTTTCTTATTCCATTTTCCTTTAGGAGCCACAATATTCAACCCGTCTCTATATCTTCCTTTTTCCTGAGGGTTACAGAGGATGCAGTGTTCGCAAATTAGACCAAATTTGGTGAAGTCATTATTCCAAAGCGTGATTATGTTTCCTGGAAGAGAAAGAGACGTATTAGGGAACAGTCATCCTCCTCCTGTGCTGCCAGTTCTTTTTCTCAGAATACCCAATGTGATAACACAAGTGACTGCAAGTTTTGTCTGCAGTTATATTGTGACAAACCTCATTATTGCTCATTTAAGGATAGTATTTGACAAAAATAACGGACTCCTCGAGCTGCTGAAAATCCTGTTTTGCTTTGTTGTTTTATTGTAAAAGTTTAGCAATAGCTATGTATTTTATATTCACCGCCTTGAAGACAAAATGTATGTATCTTTAAGATCATCTTTTGATCTATTGTAAAAGTGTTCCTAGTGGTCTTTAAAGTAAAATTATGTCATTTTTAGCTAAAAACAAAACAAAAACCTGTGTCGTTTTCTAGGAGCAGCAGGAGTTAATCAGAAATTTGCCTCTGAGATGTGGGCAAGAGTAAGCCTGCCCCCATTTCCCATTATCTCTTTGTTTACGCTCTGTCCTGCTAGATTACAGCTCCTCACAACCCAAACATAACATTACCGGAGCAACAAAACGGTGGCAATTTTGGAGCTATCAGCCATACAGTTTTGAACCAGATGCCAGCTTGGACGAGTAAAACAATGACATACACGGATTTAGTCGTCTACAAGAGGATACATCAGAATGGAGCAGAGCAGGAAGCTTGTGGCTTGCCGTAGTAGCTTGTACTTCACACTTTTTCCAACTGTATTTTTTGCTTGCTCCTGATTCAGAATTTAAATAAAGAAATATTCAGATATGCAATTTTATTCTATTCTATTCTCTAAAATAGATCGTGAATGAACATATCTGAAGCACAATCAAAATGTAGTCATTATTTAAATACATAGATATAAATATTTTCCAAACCCAAAAACTCTCAGAGGAATTCAAACCTCTTTCTTTTTTAAATAAACCAAAAATGCTAACAATAGCTTTTTGATCAGATAAGAAAAAAAAAATTAAACATTAAAAAAGCAGATAGACAAAACACAAATTTCATTATATAAAATAATCATTTGCAAAATTATTGAGAAATTTGATCATTTTTTTTATGAGTATGGAAACGCCCCAGTTTACTTTTGCAGTATTTGTCCTAACTAATGTTCAAATGGACTATTTTTAAGCATGTCTTGACCCTTTATGATCAGGAATCTGTATTTTTAGTACCCTATAAAAGATTCTGCTGGTTTTAAACTCAAGTGAATTTATTCATGATAAAAACAGGTGACTTACTATATGCGGCATCTAGCAATCTAACCCAGATATCAAAAGAAAAGACAGCACTTCAAGAGCTCAGCTGGCAGGCAAGCAGGTCCCAGAGAATTTATTGGACTGCTGCAGTACTGGAAGCTAATTCAAGCACATCCATAAAAAGAAGGTTTCTGTGCATTTATTACGGGTTTAAATTATTTTGAAGGTGCAAGATTGAAGCAAAGCTTTGGGTCAGGATTGAATTTTCATGTTGAAGCTTCACAAGAGGCAGCGATCACAGGGTTTAAATAAAGACGAGCAATGAAGCAGCAGGTGCCGTACGAGGCATGTGAAAGGACACAGTCAGTGCCATTAGGGCTCGGGATGGGAGCGACAAAGCCCCTCGTTCAGGGAAACGGCGATCGGAGGTGTAAAGTGGCCTGAGAGCAGCGATGGCCATGAGGTTAAACTCATCCATGAAACCGCATGCCATCAGTCCATTTCCTGTTTTCTGGGGCTCCTCCTGTCAGCACTAGGATTAACGGTTTGCTTCACACACAGGATCGTGTGCCCTACATGACAAGGTATCAATCACAGCATTATATTTATTCATGGTTTCCTTCAGCTGGGTCGCATGAGGACTAATTACATCTAACAAGTACAGGCGTGGATTCAGAACCGCCCCAAACCAAGCGTGAAGACTTTTAAACAAGTGTCACGCTTGATGTGTTTTAATAATGTTTCCTGGTTATTCACTACGTTCAAAATTCTCACACTTCGCCAGTGAAAACCACAGGTGAACAAATTATTACAGGTGAGCAGTTGTTGAGTTTATTGTGCGTCAGACTGAACGCTACCACCACACAAACCTCAAACTGAGCAGAAAATGGACACAAAGAAAGCTGCTCACAGGGAATTTTGATTGAACTTGAATTTTACAGCTTCTAGAAATATTTACAAGTGAAGCAAAAGGAAACAGTTGGTGTCTTTGAATCAACTGAGTTAAAGGCCGTGTCACACAGCCACTATGTACATTTTGCGCATTTTCCACGTATGTGATTTTGGTCTTTCGTGATACATGCATGATATACGTAATTCACAAGTATGTCTTGCGTTTGTCATTCATTGATGTGCGCAAATGTCCATCGATAGTTTTGGCCAACGGATCTTTACGTGAATTCGGTTTTGAGATGTTCAAAACTGAACTACTTTACGCAGTTTATAACCAATTATTACGTAAATTTTTACGCAATTGAGCTTGATTTTTGCAAGATACAAACACAGATTTGTGGCTTTTCAGGACTATTCCATATATGTCTGACTTTTCAGGCATTTACCACCGAAGTACAACTTTTATATCTCGTTTAAATTAATTGACGCACAAATCACTAATGACATCACTAATCACATATAGACAGCGCAATAATCGCGCACAGTTCATATTCTAAGTTGGTTTACTTTTTTTTTGCATGGTTTATTGGTACTTATGCGGTTTTAACGTGGTTCATTTTGATACATCTGTTAAAATTTTGCATGATCACCACAACTTTTTGTACTTTTTCCTAGTATATTCACGTATGACCAATTTATTATCCGTAACATGTGCAACTGTACATATTGGTTGTGAGACACAGCCTTTAGTCTGGTTATGTAATGATTAGAACTCCTTTGTGTGGCAAAAGAAATGTTGCACCTCTAACTGACAGGTTCTGACATTTCTATAAGGAAACAATTTCAAGTATCCCTGAAAGAAGCATCTCAGTCGGAAATCTCTTTGGCAGGTGAGCTGGTGAAGGAAAACAACAGTGAACATGTGAGTGACATGAGAGGCAGCTGCCCCGGGAAGAGTGCAAAACACAGTTTCACCCCCCCCCCCCCCCAAAAAAAAACAAACAGTCGATGACATGTGCGTTTTTCTAAAATGTGCGGAGGAAAGTGTCAAGCCCGATTTGGCAAAGTTTACATAGAAAACCTTTGGCTGAATGTGACATGCTGAAGTTGTCCTGCCACAAGTGGATCTTAACACCAAGCCTCCCTTACGCTGCACATTTTTTCAGCCTGTCATGTCTAACATAACGTTGATTGAGATGACTTTTGGCAGAAATAAAGCCTCTCCCAACGGGGCTCCAAAGAACAGATGGACCTGCACAGGATGGTTTGGTCTTTTATCCATGTAACTTCTCCAAACTCCAAACTCAAAACACAATTCCAGAAAATATAAAACTAAATAAAAATGAAACGTTTCAGATAGCAAATGTAATTTGCAGAAATCAAAATGAAATGTTAAAAAACAGAAAAGGCAGGTATTACGTGACATCATTAAACTGCATGATGTTGCTTGTCCATTATGTTAACCAAAGGTTTTACAGCATGAAGCGATACGGGATACTAATTTTAAAACTTTTTTAGTATGTGGATTGAACACTATGAAAAAAAAACTTAAGCATAAAAAAATCAAACATTATCTTCATCATACAATTTCTAGTTTCTTAATATTTTCTTTAGATAATTTGAATTGACTTTGTTTTCTAGAATGTTTCATTTTTACTTATAGATTTATTTTTTGGAACAGTGTTTTGGTTTCTGGAATTTTGTTTTGATTTCTAAAATAGATAGTTAGTTTTTATGATTTGTTTGGCTTTTTTAATTGTCATTGTGAACTTTAAAACGTTTTTGTGTCGAGCGATGTGTTTGTGGGATTTTGCACTTCCCTAAGAAACTTATCTGAAAGCATGGAACGCAGGGAAAAGCAATATCGCCAACAGGTGTTCAGCATGCAGAAATAAATAGTCTATTCTGATAAGAATCACTTAGGTTCCTCCTTTTGTAATCATCACATAGCATATTTGCAAATGACTCAGACACTGAGAGCCAAGGTACAATTGAGACCAGAAGGAGCAAAAGGTAATCAAGTAAGCACATCTTGCCAGCAATCTTCTACATAATGTTGTCAGACATCTTTAACAACATTCAGAGCCTATTGGCTGCCAAAAAAAAGAAAGAAAAACCTTTACCTCGATGCACCAGATTGCATTGCCTTATTACAATAGAGCAGTCTGGGGGCTACAAGTCATTACATTCTTGTTCAACCTGGGTTTATTTGCAAAAATGTTTATGTGCTTGATATTATAAGAGAGAAAATAGGACTCTTTTACAGATTTACTAAATCTTATTTGTCACAGCCAGAATGGATCAAATCGACCGATTGGTCTGCCATACATTTTTTTCATTAATCAGTTATTATTAAAGAAATTGACCAAGTAAATTGTTTAAAATTTAAAAGTTTGATGTTCAAAGCAAATTTACAAAATACATAATTTAGATTTTTCCTATTCTTTTGTCAAATCATGAACTGCATACTTCAAAGTATTCATAAATCATAAAAACAGCCTAGAAAAACAACAGAAATTTGTATTCAGTGACTGATGATATTTCATTAAGGAAGATTAAAATCTTCTATTTACAATAACCCTATTTGTGTTTACTAGCAATAACACTTCTCAGTCTAGACACCATCTCTACTTTAATCATCATATTAGCTTAATCATCACATTTCTTTTTTTTACATGCCACATTAAGCATACTTTCTAATTTCCACAATAGTCAAGTTAAATGCCATCTAATTCTATTTCCCTTCAAGGACCAATAAAGTATTGGAATGAACTGAATGTATGATCGCAGCAATAATAACATATTTTTATTTATTTATTATTTATTAATTGGTTTTGACTGCTCATCGTTTTGAAGAGCTGCAGGCGTAAAATGATTGTCAGTTTGTTAGTAAAAGTATTTGACATTAGTTCATACATAAGGCAATTAATCGTATGATGTAATATTTACCACAAACAGAATAAATGAAAGGGCCAAAACTTATAGCCTCTGTAGATTCAATAGTATTTAGGCCAAAAGTGGTGGAACAAGGAGATTTCTTAATTGTGTTGAAACGCAGCTGTGAACACACTTTAGAATCATTCTGGCTCCAGTTGATTCATAACATTTTGGGAGAGACAGTATTTTTCCACCTAAAAATAAAATCTTAGGTTGGGTTATAACTTAAAGAGTGATGAAACTTTCAAGTGAGCCAACGTTAATTAGGTTTTTTATTTATTTTTGCCTTTTGAGAACTTTTTTTAATTTATGGCTTAAACAGAAAAAGGTGAATATATGTGCTTTATTTTTAAACCCAAAAAAACATATTTTGCAAAACTGCCATGAAAACACTTATTTCGAATTAAATGAGTCAAGTGACCAACAACTGGATACCACTGGCTGCCTTGGGCACTGCACAGCGGGCGCCACAAAAGGTCCCAGGGCATCACAGGTCTTAAAAGTAGAGCGACTCATGCAGAATTGTTGGATCCACAGCTCCTCTGTCAGCAACTACGATTTCCCAAAATTGTCCTGAATAAAACGCCAACATCTCCTTTGATGATAATGAGCGCTAGTGCTGTAGCAGAATTTTGAATGTATCTGCTGTAAATCAAAGTATTGTTCACGCCCGTGTTTTTGAATGACTTATCAGTTAGTTTGTGATTATTTGCAGTATTACGAATGAAGGAAAACAGTGTAATAGCAAAATTGCGTGTTTTTCAACATTTCTAGAATTTCGAAAAAAAGTTATGTGTAATGGAATCGCAGCTATAGTAGCGTTTGCTTTAGTGGTCTCAGTCTGTGTTTTACATGTTGCAAACAAGGATTGGAGTTACATAGGCGGCTAACAGGTAGCATGTTACAATCAAAAAACTGTGACTGATGGACTTATCTCTGACTTTTTTGTCTTAATGCCACATGTAGTTAAGTGGGTCTTATACTGCTATATGACATACGTTCAAAAATAGATCATTCATTGACACCTTAGAACCAGTTGGGCTCTATAGTGTTGAAAATACGGTAAGAACTAAAGGCTTCATTAGATCAAGAGTAATGTGGTGTCAACAGTCACAAAATATTGAGAACATTAATAACCTAGTTTTATAAGATTATTGTAGCTGCTTTTTAAAAAAAAAAAAAATTACTTTACTACTTGTCTGTTTTAAATCTTTGGCTTATTTGTGTGTGGACATTAAATGTTCAAGCATGCAGCTATGACAGGGAACTCCAACTCAATAGATGATCTTGAAACGGCAGCAGAAACAAACAATAAATTATGCATTTGAACAACATTATCCAAGATCCTTGTTTGATCTTTCCAAAGCAGCATGAGTTACTCCGTGCAGTCTCCCCATGTCGCATCATTTAAGCGGTAGCACATTTGTGCAGTCATATTAAGAGAAGACATGCCTGATATACTGAATGGAAGTTTTACAACTACTTCTGCCCCATTGAGTTTTAACCTGGAATGCAAATGGCCTTCATAAAAAACGAGTGATTTCGTGCTTCAGTGGGCTGCAGCTACATAAGCATATGGTGTGCCATTTCAAGAAAATGTGTCAAAGGAGAGGAGTATGTTACATTACTCTGTGGCTGTTCATTTAGTCACTATTGAGTCTTTTTTTAATATTCCTTTGCTGCTGCATTACAGGTTGCTGCATTAAAGGTTTTGTGATCCTAACAAAAAGGCGAATTATAGTCACTTTTTTCAGCACAGCTACTCCATGCCATTTACTGTATGTGGGAAAGACATGGTTTTCTGTTCATAAATTTAAGCATGAAGATTACAAGGGCTTAGGATGACAAGCAGTAACATATCCTGTTCCATGCACGCCTCTAAGCTGGGCTACAAGAATACAACAGAGCTCCACTCCTCTACTGCTTCAGCTGGCTCAAATTTTCTACAATTAATTAAACACAGAAAAACAAATGGTGTGAAAAAAAAAGTAAAAAATAAAAAAAATTGGCACCTTCACTCCATAATCCCTTCACAGATATCAGTGATTCAGAGGCAGCAGATGTGAATACTGAGAGGTGGAAAAAAAGCAACCCTTTTATAATTTTTACTATCATCTCATCCTCACTAAACTGGGAAAGCAAACTGTTTTGCAGAGCCCCAAGCGCCGGCGTAATTGGCTAAACTAATGTGACAACATGTCTGTAAACAAGAGTCGAAACTAACTATGAATCATACCAGCTAGCAACGATATTTTCCCGTATTTACCTTCTGCAAATAATGTCGAAGTTGTGCCTATGCACTGTCAGTGTGACGGGTTGTGGAGGTGGTGGCACAGGAGTCATCGGCAAAATGGGTTCAAACAAACAAAATAAAGGTTCCTTTTAGCTATCAGTGCATCATGATTCCCTTTGGGTTTGTAGAGACCAGGGTTTTTTTTTTTTATTGTTCATTTTTCCAATCTTTGACAAATTCAACAGGACTCAACCACCAAGAAAAGTCAAAATGAAGAAAAAACAGAGATGTGATGAAACTGCTTTCAATTTGTTAATGCAGGCATCCATGCAGCTTTTCTCATTACCAATATTGACTTTTACTTCACTTAATAATGGTTTTTTGGTGGTTTTCCCATATCACGAGATTAGTTAACTGAGCAGTGCCACAAGAATACCGTGCAGACTGCAATTAGGAGCACAGGATTAGTGATGCCATGTCTCTATTTTGTCATTATGCATCCAGAACAGCACAGCAACAACAAATCAATGTTATTAATAGCCAGTAGAAAAACAAAAAACAAACTGATTCATTGAATGTCTGTTTTCATATGCAGCATGAACTGTGACAAAGTCTCCTAAGATGGAAGCAATAAGCCAAGCCACGCTTTGTCACATAGCAATTCACAGGACACCAATCTGTCTCCTTCATCTCTGCAGTAAAAATCTGAAAAACGGCTGCAGCGGAAGCAAGTAACAGTGGACGGAAAAGTGCAGAGGCAGAAATACCGTCTGTTACTTTTTCCTGCATTTGATGTGGAATTTATATAGGCGAACCACCCGCAAAGGGATTTTAATGTTAGATGCACTAATACAGCGATGAGTCACTCAAAGATCAGATGGATGGTAACTCGATCCCTACATTTTCTGTTTAATCGGCTTCTAAAAAAGTATAAATCTAAAGTGTAAAAAATCAAACACAGAACGACTTTTATTTATATATTTTAATTTAATCTCCCCCCAAATTAACATAACTGGGAAGAAATAAATATATTTAGAAATTAATGTGTGCAAATTAAATCACGAAGTGTCCCTAATATTAAAATTATTATTACTGTACTGACAAAAATGGAAATTACCGTTTGCTCTATGAATCAAACACTTCAAAAACATTCACTAACCATAATTATAAGCATTTCAGTTTGTGCACTCATCAATTTGGTGCAAAAATAAAGCAGAAAATCACAAGACATACAACTTAAATCAGTTTGAAATATGTAGAAAAAGGATATTTTCGACATGCACACAGAAAATAATGAAATTATAAACTTTAGCGGTAAAAAGTAGTTTATATGCATTGTGGAAAAATGGTTTATGTTAAAGAACCACTCTGATGGAAATCATGTCTCTAGTGTTTTTAACATGTTGAGGTATTTTCTAACTGTGGAGGACACATAAGCCGCGTTTCCATGGGCAAAAGTAATCGGAAAGAACGCCTGATCGGAAAGAAAATGTGTCATGTAAACGCGCCGTTCGGAATACTCTGCCCCGATCAGACTCGTTCGGATCACACTTTCTTTCCGATCGAGATAGGTGGGTTATACCGATTCCTTTATCCGATCGTGGTACATGTAAACTGGTTCATTCCGATCGTGAGTCACTTCTGCTCTGGTTTACGTCATTCATAGATGGTGTTTCGCTGAGAGAAAGCTTTGGAGCGCATACGGGACCGATCAGCTACTCTGCGGACGCCTCGTGAAAAGTGCCGCTCCGCTCTCGCCCTGCTGGCTCTTCGCCTCTCTTTCACCCCTCACGAGTGGGCTGCCGGGGAGGAGCGCTTCGTGCCCACTGAGGTCTGGACCCTGCACCCGAGCTCTGCGTTCGGGCTCTGGTGCCAGTGGACCGAGTGAACCTCTCTGTTCAGAGCAGCAGGATTTATTAATACGTGTTTAAGGGGAGGGTGTTTTGTTACGTGTGCGTTTTGTTGTTTTGTTATGTGTGAGAATTCGGACTGCGAGCCGACCCGCCGCTCTGGGTTAGCGGCTGCAGGACTCACAAGAACCGAGCAGAGCTCGGCCCGTCAGCTCACAGAGTGTCTTTGGGTTGGTGTGTGAGCTTCAAAGCAGAAATGCCGCTCAGTCTTTAGAAACTGTTCAAACAATCACGTGGATTTGTGTTTTCAGTCATGCCCCGACAAAATAAAGGCTGATGTTATTCCCACAAATTTATTTGCAGCCAAGCTGCAGATTGCAGCTTTTCGCGCATGGTCCTGGATTTTGTGTCCATCAAGGCTAATCTTGTTAGCGCGTGTTAACCTCTCCTAACCCTGGCCTCCAGCTCCGTTCTTCCACAAAAAAGCACTAACCACACTGATTACATATAAAACTATGAGCGAATAGGCGGGATTTTCAACAGTACTGCGCATGCCCAAATGATTTTTTCCAACCGAAAGTGTGACCCATGGGAACGTTTGTTCTAATCGGAAAAAGGTTTTCTGTGCCCATGTGCACGGGTGAATTGTAACCCGACCATTGATCCGATCAAGATATTTTGCCCATGTAACCGCGGCCATAGAGAGGGACCGATTGTAAACACATGGATAATGGGAAGTTAGGGCAGGCTTACTTTGCGCCAATAGTCCGTGCTACTCAGAGGTGAATTTTGGACGAACTTTTGATGCTCTGTAGAGACTCTGTTCTGAAGATGAGTTTTCTTTTTTTTTTGGCTTAAAAAGGCGTAATCATAATTAAAGGAATTCTGGAAAGGATGATCAGAGTGGAACTATTGTGAATATTTAATAATTTTATTTACATTTTTCTGGGATTATAATTGGTTGGTAAATAGTGTTAGTTTTTTTCAAACTCGACTGGTGGTTTGTGTGTGTTAGGAGGCTAAACAATTATTTTGGTCTGTTCAAAATATAAACACGATGCATTTTTTTAAATGTAAATAATTTGACTAAATTAATACAATTATTACTTTGCATCATTAAAGGTTTTGTCAAGATGAATAAAAGATTACAAAGCACAAACAACTATTGCACGTCTTGTTCTCCTTGCAAATGCCTGAGCAGATGCTTTGTTGTTGTTAAATAAGCTGGTGAGTAAATTATTGCTTGTTTTCTGTTGACCTTCAAATCCAGCAAGTTAAAAAAAATGAACTATTCATATCTGATGCAATAAAAATGACCAATTCAATTCCTTGAACAAATAAGAGTAACTTGTTTACTCATCTGTTACTGCAAAACAATTTAGGCATTATTAACACTGTATGATGTTTTCCTTTTATCCTTCTAAAACTGCCCTTTTCATGTTAATGGAATGGTGCGCGGGGTCAGATCCCAAACAAACTTCAGCAGCAGAGCAGATTCTCCAGTCCACTGCAGCCAAACATCATACATATATTCTGTACTGCCTGTAGGATGTGTGTTTGTTTTCGTGGAAATGTAAAGAACTGCTGACCTGTCAATGTGATGACATGTGGGAGCAACACAAAACCATATATGAAGTGATTGAGAGAGTTTCAGCATAAAATGCAGTTTTTCAGCAAATGCACCAACTCAAAACACTGCACAGCATTCCTCATTCTGCCGTGTTTTGATGTGATGCACTTGGACACAAGCCGTTTTGCATGTATTATTAAAATACGCTGCAGATAGTGGTACAACAAGGTCTTGGGGATGCAGTCAGGTCAGCTGGGTAGTAGTGTTCTCAGGACTTTCAGTGACTCCTCCTGGCATTTTTCACAGTTATAAACATATGTATACTGCCTGCATGGTTTAGGTGGCATCCATAATAAATATAGCATGACACTGGGATTACATAAAATGTAACATGGAGATCTGAAAATAGGTTTGGCATTTTCATGTAAAACCAACAGACAAAATGGTTTATTTTAGGCAATTTAGAATATGATTAAATGTTTTATGTTTTAAAACAACCTGGTGGAAGGTTTCACCAGTGTTCAGCAGCAGAATCGCCATCAGTGTGTGAATGTGTGTGTGAATGGGTGAATGGAACTGGGACTGTAAAGCGCTTTGGGCCTTCGAGGAATGTAGAAAAGCGAGTATACACTATTTACCATCTAAATTGTCTTTAAAGTCCATCTCCAATCATCTTCTGATGTACTGTAAAGCATTCCAGGTGGTCTTTAATTTATGATTTTATGACGTTTTTAGTTAAAATAAATATAACTTGTGTTGTTTTCCATCGCCTCTGCAGAGCAGCAGGAGTTCAGTAGAAATTTACCTCTGAAATGTGGGCGGGACTGTTGCCGTGTAGTAAGCCTGCCCCCACATCCTATCATCCATTTGTTTACATGCTCTACCACCAGTTTACTGCCCCTTTCAACCCCAACCTAACATTATGGCTGCATTTTGGCAATATCAGAACTATCCAGCCAGCTCGGACGCGGAAAACAGTCATTCATGGATCTAGTCGTCTACATCTGAATGGAGCTAAGCAGGGAGCTTGGGGCTCGCCAATTGTAGCACCTACATCACAGCTACAAGCTTTTTTCAACTGTATTTTTCCTCTGCTCCTGACACAAACCGATTTGAACAAACAAATACTTAGAAATGCTATTTAAAGCTTAATTTTCTTTACATATGTCCTTCATTATGAGAAATGCGCTACAAGAACATGTTAAAAACACAGTTTTTCAATAGTTGTTGTGGAATTAACAAAGCAGACTGGATGTAATATTCATAGGGTACAGAAAAAGTTGTTTTCATGAGCTTTCTGAGTACAACAATGAGCAAAAAAAGGAACATTTTACAAAGTACTTTAGCAAACTAATGCATTTTCACAAACTTTTATTCTTTTTTTCTTTGTGATTTTGACTTTTAGGCCTATATTTGAATGAGGCAGCTGATACCACACACCAGGTCATTCACCATAAAAGCATTGAAGAAAAAGAGTAAATAGTCTCTAAAAGGGTCAGAGCATAAAGTGAGGGCAGATAAATTCCTGCAGTCTGGATTCTTTGCTGCATCCTTTCAAGCAGAGTTCCTTTTTTCTTTTTTGATGATTCCTGTTCATTGAAATGAGCTCCTTTTTAATCTGACTTTGAAATAATTCTTCATAATGTGTACAATAGGCCTTGTGGCGAGAAATTGACTCATTTGGAGGAAATGCTGAACATCCTTTCATACAAGAATAATCTCTTATGCTTGTCAAATGGACAGAAAGGGGAACAGTACACCACAAATTGGTAATTTTCCTATATTTTTAGGTATGAATTCCGGACTCAAACTAAATGGAAGAGCATGATAACGTGTTTAGTGTGTACTTAGGATAAATTCAAAATTTTCCTCTTTGTAAAATCATGAAGACAAAATTTCATGTTCATAATTAAACTTGCTAATGTTTTTCTTTGCAGAATAAAACATCAAAGATTAATTCAAACTTTTTTCAGTAAATAATTAGCATTTTCTTGAATATTTTTTTTATATTTCAACCATATCTACTAGTTTTGACAGCTACTCCTGCATTATTTACTCAAATTGAATTTGTGGTGCTGATAATATACACAAGATTATGCATTTGCTCGTTTTAGGAAAAATTCTGAAAAATTCCTTTCGGTGTTATCCCCTCAGGTGTCGCCAAAGCCAATCAGCTTTCACTGATTTGCACATTTGGTTTGGCAGAGAGTTTTTCGCTGGATGCCCTACCTGACACAACCATGTATTTTATGCTACGGTCACAGTTACAACTGCCACTGCACGATGGGGAGGCATTGGTAGAATCTTTGAGATTAGCTGTCATTGTTCGATTTTTTAAAAAAATTGTTGGACTAGTAATAAATGCAGACGGCGGCAGTCAGGCAGACAGGGATGACGTGCTTATGAATTTAGGACGGTGGCAGCTGGATCCCCGACTGGCAGCAGCTCTGACTAGATGATGACTAAAGGATTCCATCAGTGGCTGTCCATATCAAGTGCCACCAGCCCCCTATAGCTTCATGCTACTACTAGTAGGCAGTACCATGAAGGGTTTAACCAAAGGACCCACAATGGATAAAGCTAACCCCCTCCCTCTGGAAACTAAACCCTGGTTTCCCATGCGCCAGTCCTATGGAGCCAACTGATTCCATTTTTTAGACTAATAAACACAAATATGACGTCTGTGATAGGAGTATTTCTTAGTTTGGTTTAATGGAAAAATAAGTGTTTTAACACAAGTCTCATAACCAAACGTTCACCTACAGTCTAACGACTCACAAGTTGTCTAAAATAAAGAGTAAATCTCGTCACAAAAAAAAAAAAAAAAAAAACGTAGCCTGAATCTCACCCCTCCTGATGCTCTTGAAGTCCAATCAATGTCTTGATTGGACTTTCAGAGAGGTCCAATCAATGCCTTGGGTTCTGCAGTGTAGTGCGTGATTGTAAGGAGCTCTGTCCACGGGAACAAAGAGGAGCGCCTTGGAGTGATGATGAGTAGAATCTGTGCACAGTGCAGTTAACAATCTCAACATGTCACCTGCTGTTATGCAAGTCATAATTAATTGAAGTTAACATATGTGGTTCCCCAGGCTCAAACACTCAAGTTTGCTGTGTACATCAGATAAAAAGGTCACCTCAAACTCATTTATTTGCCAAAAGGAGAGAAGGCAGGGGGACAGGAAGAGACAGAGTTTAATCAGAGGTCCAGCCTTAATGCTGACACTGCTTCTACTCAGTGAGCAGCCTGTTTTTCAGCCAGCAGAGAGGGACTAATGATCAGTGACCGTGACAAAGCATTCTTGAACAGCATATGGACGTATCCTGCACATATTTATTGACAATGGAAATATCATACAACATCTCCAAAATAGAAGATTGAGAGTAAATATTCTGTTACAGTTAACACAAGCTGCAATGTTTTGTTTGAATTCAAGGGGCGGATCCACCTTCTACTCAGGTCCATAGAGAAGACTGTTTTGATGAAGTATTGATGCATTTGTTTGGAGGATTGAAAATGGACTTTCCCTTAATTTGGGTTTGTAACTCCCTTGATGAGAGCATGCTCTATAGGTACAAAACCAACAGCTAATCTTTGAGAGAAATTCACTTGCTGCCTCCAGGCTGTCATTTGGCTGCTGTTGACAGTTGGACTGAAATTCACAGGTATGGTAGAAGAGCTAAGCAGCTACACACGTCTATATTAAGCAAACAAAAAAGGTCGGCTTTATTTTATGGAGTCAAAGGAGTCCATAAAGTCCGCAGTCTTAAATTTTTTTTTTCCTGAATAGAAGTTGTTTTGTTGTTCTCCAATTACACAAGGTTCCATGTCTATTATAACAAAACAAAACCAAAACAAGAATTGTTGTGTACTGCAGTGGTTACCAACCCCTGGGTCATGGTCTGGTATTGTGGGGCAGTTGGTACCGGGCTGCAGAGAAAAAATAACATTGTAAAAAAAATGGAAAAAATGTTGACAATCTGATTTTGAAGGAAGTCTTATTTTGAAAAACTACTGGATTTTCTCAACCACATCTAACTCATTTTTGATGCATGTCAAATCACTCTGTCACATATGAAAAAAAAATACATCACTACTTTCCTAAGTTGGCTAAGTAATGCTTCTACTCCTGAGAGAATGCTAATATTTCTGCAGATTTGCAACTCTGTTACCTGCAAAAATTGGTTACAGGGTTGTCCCAATCTTTGTAATTAAGTGTATAATATATAAAATAACTCCAATGATCTATAAGTTGAGCTAATCAAGCCATTGACAGTTTATTACCTATTATTGATGAATCTGTAGGAGAAAATCATAAAAGTGTAGGCTTACTTTTCATGAATTTTGAAGCTAAAATGTCCTTCAATTCTAGGATGACACAAATGAGTAATTCATAATATTCAGAAAAAGTCTGTCTAATGTTACAAGTATACTGCTAATTAAGTTATCATGTTTAATGTCATACTTAAAAAATAGTAGTTTTAGTGACTTTTTTTCTTCTTGTATTTATCTGTCACACCTAAAAGTCAGACGAGGTGGAAGTTAGCGTCAGAAGTCAGAGCTCTGTCTCCCCCTCTGGTCACCATCTCCAGAGTTCTAACCACGCTACATCTCCCAGCATCCCAAGGGCATACTTCCTGGAGGCCGCACACCTGACTCTCATTCACTTAATCACTTTCAGCATACTTAAGCACTGCAGTGACCCTCACTCAGTGCGAAGTATTATTTGGGCCACTCTGCTGGCGTTACTGAGCAGTGTATTTGGAGCTTCTGTTTCCTGCCCCTGTCTTTGACTCCATTTACCTGCCACCTGCCCCTGTCTCTTCTCTGATGCTCTCATGCCCGTCATTGACCCCTGCCTGCCTGACCCTGACCCTTTGTGGATATTTAGCTGAGCTAATAAACCTGCTTCATTTGGTCCCAGCCATCTGCCTGTTCTTGTTACAGTCGGCATCTTATTTTTTTGCTTCCACTTTGGCGGTTAAAATCCGCATGACAGTTGAATGGTTCTTACACAAAACCTAGTGTACAAATAAAGTATAAAGCAGCTGCACATATTTTACAAGGGATGAAGACATGAGCTTTACCCTCAAAAGTTAAGGGAAACCAGAAGCTAAAAAGAATCTGAACGCAAACGTCAGCCTTGTACAGGCCGGTGTGTGAAAATATTGTCGGACATCAACCACTGGGGACACAGAAAGGAGAAATTTAGTTGATCCAGCTGATGAGAACTCAACAGAATTTGCAATGAAAGCATTAACACCCAGAGCTGCTTTGCTAAAACTTACAGTCCTTGCACTCGATTTTCTTCATTTACTGCAAACCTGGCAGCTGTGAGGCGGCAGCCCGGCGAGCCCAAGATTCCTCTGCATCGGAGGGCTGAGGGGGTGGAGGGGATGATTGCAGGATTTTTGCATTTTCATACATACCCTCAAAATGTAGAAAGAACGTCTGCACTGCAATTGGTGTTCTGCAGACCCCATGAGACCTTACTAAACTCATGTGGGAGTTGGTGAAGTATGGAATTTTAGAAACTGATCAACTCTTGGCTACAGAGTTAAGCTGTTTGGTAGCCATTAAGAAGCACAAGTGCTTTTTATTTTCTAATAGCAGGATTTTATAAAAGCGAGAAAACATGTTAAGTGATGAGATAAAATAAGATTCCTGTAGCATTTAGCTGTATTTTTTAACATAAAGGCATGCAGAAAAAGGTCTTAAAAAGATTTCAACATTAGCTGAAGCAACAATTTTGACTCAGGAGACATTTTTATCATTTTAGAAACATTTTTTACAACATGTTAGTGCTGTAAAATACTCTTGTGTACAAAAAAAAAATACTGGGAGTAGTGATTGAGAATAAAGTGTTAGTCCTGGGTTTTGTTGCTGCATCCATCCACCTACTCTCTCCTCCCTACGCAGGCTTGGCCACTCTATAACAACACATCACCCCCTTCTTCCTTTGCTTCTGTATTAATAAGCTTAGCAGAGATTTGTAGCCTGGTTTGTATTCTTATCTCGCTCGCTGAAAAAAACAGATTTTCTTGGAAACTTGTGTCAGGATCAATGGCACGCTTTGTTTTCTTGTGAATCATTTTCAAAATAATGCAGACTAGAGTGACATCCTCCACCAGAAGCAGCAAAGCGTCTCACAGAGCTGCGATTTCTGTGTATAAATCCCCAAACTATGACATTCTTAAACATAAATTTGACGACCAACATCACAGAAACTTTAAAACACGCTACACCACAAATCATAGCATCAGCCTTCTATTTAGCACACATTTACTGTCATAAACCATTTTCCAGTGTCATGAACCTATATCTGGAAGACTAGAGTGAGCCCACAAACAATATTGACAGCTAGTCGTGCAGATGTGAGCATTAAATCCTCGAGAAATGCCTCTCGGGGAAGACATCAGCCATCTTCCATTTTCCTGGCAGTCAGAACAGACAACTGCGCATCAGCATGAATGAGGAAACAGCCGTGAAGAAAATAGACAGTCGGTGCCGTCTGGAGAGAGATGTCCTTCATGGATTAGAGTACAGCAAAGCGTTATTATCTATGACCATGCGTTCCGTTATTCCTCTCACACCCTCATTCCTTTTTTGCACTCTGATGATGCAGGAGCCATAATTCACCTTTTATTTTTGTACATATAGCTGTATCCAAATGCTCCTTCTCCTTTGCAGTTTTTGAAATTGCGTTGTGTTTACGATAAGGGGCTTTGCACCCAAAGCAAGCGGAGACTAATGAATAAATTAAGAATTAGAGTAGAGGCAGTGACCTACTCAGAGGTTACATGGATCTTTCTGGAACAAACAGATCGCAGAGGAATATGAGAGAGAATGCGTCCAGTCAGATGTAAGTGAGAGGCTGCAAATGGGCAGTCGTTTGGGAGAGCATGAATAATTCAAAGTTCCTTTTGTTAGGCTGCACAACAAGCAAATAGAACATAATATCAGCTATGAATTTCTGCTGTGCATTGTCTCACTGTGTCATTTCTGCACCCTGCCTCTTCATGGGCATTCCATTTCTTGCATTTGATCCATGAAACTACTGACACGCTCTTGTAATTGGGGGAGCTTCGAGCCAGACTTGTAGGTGTTTAGATCAAGGAGCAAATGAGCTGCAGTTTAGTGGGGTGCTTTTATTCTGGTAATTTATCGTCCTGCAGCGCTGGATGTCCCGCTATGTCTGCCTCCGGAGATGTCAGGTTTCACTGACACGATTCCCGGGAGACATTTACTGCATGAGCTGTTGAACAGGGCACTAGACATCACGCTGGGAGATTATTCACCTGTTCCTGCACGAGCACAGCTGAACACATTCAATTAACTCTGCTGTTGTGGCTAAAATATGCAACAAAATACACTCGGAAGACAAAAAAAAAAGGCCAACAAATATGCATGTGTGTGATTTGCATCCATTTGGTTCACTTTTTTATTTTTATTATAATCCGAGATTCAAAGACTTTATTGTAACTGCAAGGGCAATTACATAATTACAATTTTAATTTAATATATGTAAAGAAACAACTGCTTTCAACTGAAAAAGTGGCACAATGTTACAAGCATTAACTTGAAACACAAAACGACTTAACGTCTCCTGTTGTCCTGACAGCCACAATACTGCATCAATCCTTAGCTTACCTGCATTGCAGTGCTTGCAGTTGCATTTTCGTCCGTCATCACCATTTTCATCAAACCCTCTCAAATAAATAGATTTTTGCCTGAATAATTTTTTAGACAATATTTCTTTTTTTTTTGCAACTTCTGTATATATATATATATATATATATATTTGCATATTTATAAAAATATAGATATATACAATTAAAAAAGTTAAAAAGGTCCTTATTAAAAACATGTTTATATATGTACATTTCTGCAATATACTGTGGCATATAAGTATGTTTGTGGTTTACATCAAAGTATTTTGCTTAGAATAGTCCAGAATATCCTAGACACTGGCAATCTTTGCCTTATTTCTAATTTCCTAAATTGTGCCCGGAGTTAGGCATTTATTGTATTTTTGAAGTAGCTCTTTTTTAAACAGTTTTTTAAGGTGATTTGTGGTTTGATTTCTTTAAAGGACCTATGCCATGCTTTTTTTCAGCCTTTCAGAGTACACTATATTCATATATATGATAATATATTACCTTTGGTACACTAAAGAACAATCTTTTAAATGAAATATGAGCCCATTTCATGACATCAGCCCTCAGCCGGCCTCTGCAGCGTCCTCACGAAAACAAACAACATCCAAACTTTTGCAAGGATGGATGTGCATTTAAGCCCTTTGCCGATCCCCACTAGCTCAGTGGAGAAAGTGGGTGTGGGTGTTGGTCTGGGGGCGGTGCTGACAGCAGACTCTTCCTAGAAGGAGCTGTTCCTCACAGGTTTTTAGAGGAATACTCAGAAATGTGTGAATGGATCAAAAATATCGCTTTGGGGTTGTTTTTTGTGTGGAATAAAAATAAGAACTCTAATTAGAATATTAGCTAATAATAATAAAAAGTAATACGAAAAGTAAACGTAATTGGTTTACTTTTTATTTTGCTTGCACAAAGTCTTATTTTAGGAACTGTAGTAGTGAAACTGCCTCTTTGCAGCACATTTCTCTTTCCAGTACACAGTATGCTACACAAAATCTTTAAATTCTCCCTAAGCTCCTATAGAGTGTTTCTGATCGTGTCTTCCACAGACATATATACTCATATACCCCACCAGGTACTGTATTGCCATCAGGAGCAACTTGGGGGGTCAAAGTACTTCCAAAAGCACTTGCAGTGTTGGGGGGGATCAAACCCCCAGCTGTGATAAAAGCACTCTCTTCCTACAAACACTGAAATATCACTGCTTCTGCTATGATGCAAAGAGCAGCAGAATTTATTTGACAACACCTTGTGATGTGATTACGGCCACTCAAGGAGTTTTTAGATCAAATTCAGAGGGAGGACAATGCATAAGTCTCTTATGTTCACAGGTACTATAATATTTAGCAAAAATGGGAATCATCAACACAGATTTTCTATCCTTATGTCACCCAGTGTGGAATCATTGGGCCTGCTGTAAATGTTCCCAAACATCCAAAAGGACAACAGGGTTTGCAGACAGCTCACTCATTTTAAAGGGCCAGACACAGCGGGCATAGTCTGGTTTGTGAGAATCGTAACCATATGCTGCTGCTGCACTAAGGACAAACGTGGGATTTATTTTGATGCACTGTAGCAGCAAACTACCTACATTTACATAAATAGGATAAAGCAGACAGAACATCTTCACTAGAGTTTAAAAGTAGAGAGAATGTGCTTTATTTCCACAACAATGCAAGACTCCATGCTTTACCTTGTGAGGTGTCAGGTCCCTAGACTTTGTCTTGTCATCATGCCTATAGTTATCCTTAACCCTTGTGCTATCCTACAGGGTCAAGATGACAATTGCCGTGTTATTCCTTCCATGACAAAGGTGGACAAAGGTGGAGAAAATTTCATGTAATCCATGGAAACCAGTGAAGATCACAAATCATTGAAGAAAAAAAAGTTCAGTGCACTGTCTTGTGGGGTCTAGATGACCTCACTCCAAATGTCAAAGTGCTAAGGATAGCACAAGGGTTAAGCCCAAATCAAAATCTTGGTAGAATTATTAATGTGCTGTGTTTTCGACACTATTTTAGGCTTTTGAGAGATTTTGAGAGCTAGTAGTTTGGGAGTTATTGTGCATATGCTACCTACGGTAACGTGGTTAACCTGTAGCGGTATCGCACTGGGTTTCTTTTATATGTTACTAACAAGGTTGGGAATTAGCGTAGTCACAGTAACGTGTTTTAAATAAAACTTTTCGTCTGTTATATTGTGCGTTGCTAACAAGGTTGGGAGTGATACATACGTATACACCGCAAATGTCGCACACAGGTTCTTGAATGCCCATTAAGCATGTGTTGACTCTGGACTGTCATTGCCAGATTCTAGCACATGTTCTCACAGTTGTAAGAGGTTTGGTGTGAAATATAGAAGTGGTGCAAATCTTGTGAATCTTGCTCCAGGCTAGAGCCATGTTTTTCAACCAGTGTGCCGTGAGTACTGCGGGAAATGACTAATTTTCACTGATCTAAAAACATTTACCATCACCAGACTATCAGCTCCATGTTCACCAAAAAGTGCTCAGGTTTCACATGGAGCACTTTGCCGCCAGCCTTTTTTGCACCAGATCTCTCAGCATCTTCCGTGTCTTTCATGAGGAGGGCGAGAAAAACTTTTGATGGTAGCTCCTTCCACACGCGGCGGAAGGTTTCTAAACACACTTTTTGACAAGCGTGGAGCAGCGACTTTGACGTGGGTTGAAACAAAATCGAACGTGTTTTTGTAAGCAAATCCCTTTTGATGTGAACAGACGATTTAAATGAAGAATGCGGGGGGAGGGAGGGTGCAATCTGCCACACGTCTGTGCATGCATAGGAATAAAGTGCACCCCTAGTAGCTTCCTGCGGGATCCGGTGTCAGATCGTGTAAAAAGTGAATAAAATAATGAAGCTCAGAGATGTGAGTTTGTCCGGCATCAGCACTTCTGCTCCTCACTTCAACTCCCATGATGCATTGGGTTAATGTGATGGTTTCTCTTACTGCGCTGCTGTAAACGCAAACATCTGTTCCAATAGTTTTGGAAGCTTCTAGATTAAATCAGAGGTGAACAGTTTATTTCTCCTTCAAGGTTTGTGTTGGAGAACAAAGGAATTAAAGCCAAAGATTCCAGTTTTTATTACATTATAAAAGAAAGAACTGGTTTCTAATAAGGTATGGATCAAGGAACAAATTCAATTTTAGACTTCAAGTACTTTGAAAATTTCAAAGTTATGTTTAAATATAAGTAATAACAAAGTCGAAGAAATAGCATTGAAGTTAACTGGTCAACTGACACATTTAACTAAAATAAAACATTTTTGTTAAAGTTACATGTTTGACTTAGACGAAAGAAAAAGATAATAAACTTCAGTATGTTCATTTTTTTGTGAAGTTAAAATTAAACTACTAAACATGATTATGATGATTGTTCAAAAGTTACAGTTGCTTATTGCATAAACATAAAAAATATTTAAAAAAAACAAAATTACCATTAGAAAGATGGTCATTTTATTTGGTTTTTGTGAAGTTGACATGAGATTGCATTTTAATAAAATGGAGGGAAAAACACTTACCTTACACTTACATTTTCAACTACTTTAATTGAAAATTCAAATTGTGACAGTTTAAAAAAATTTTTTTTTTTTCAAATTTTCAACAATTTGTAAAAAATATTATTGGAAACCATTGCAACCTTTAGGTAAAACAGCTGCAATTTAATTTTTTTGTGCCTCAAATATGGATGCCAGGGGAAAAAGATGGACATCAGATCGTGGAGAGACTGTACATCAACTGCAGACTACAGACTTTTACGCACTTAAATTATTTTTTATCAGAC
This sequence comes from Oryzias curvinotus, assembly GCA_023969325.1. Classification (NCBI taxonomy): domain Eukaryota; kingdom Metazoa; phylum Chordata; class Actinopteri; order Beloniformes; family Adrianichthyidae; genus Oryzias; species Oryzias curvinotus. The sequence continues at coordinate 15,173,791 of CM043718.1, read as the reverse complement.
ACTGGGTTTGTTTTGTGTAAAACCTACTGGCATGTTTCGGCGGAATGCCTTCCGCCTTCCAAAGCAGACTATGAGTTTCTCTTCTTTTAATTTTTTGATTGCTGGTGTGCCGCGGGATTTTTATCTTTGTCAAGGAAAAAATTTACCTTGGCTCAAAAAGGTTCAAAAACAGTGTCATAGAGTTCCAGTTGTGTACAAATAACTAGTTAATCCTCCATAGTTAATTTGGTTCAAATGGTCTAAATATTCTTCAATCTACTCAATATTTTTGTTAAGTCAACCTGGACTACATAAAAACCAATACAAATACAAAAAAAGTTTTTTGTTTTTTTTTTGTCTCTGAAGCATATTTTGTCATACAATGACACAAACAACCTCAGACAAAACAATAGCAGCTTTGTAAACATCCTGGGAAAATATATGCTAATTACAACTTTGCTAATTACTAAAACTTGATTGAATACATTCCTGTTCAGCAAACAGACAATGTAAGCAGCAAAGGAATACTTAGCATCTGCTCTTGTTTTCATCATGGCAGTGTCTGCTTGCAAAGGAGGTCCATTATGTGCATTTCCATGCCTATGATTTCACTACAGAGTTTTACCACTATTTTCAATCTATATCTCATGCAGTTCTCATTTTTTCTGGTTTTGCTCATCCCATTAGATCAGTTTTTGTTTAAAATTGCGACAATTAAAAAAGCAAACAAACAAGCAGGTGGATTAATGAATAACGCAAGAAGCTTTCTGTTGCATAGGTTAAATGTGAGGTCAGTCTGCATTATTGGGACTGTAAGGTGACGTCAAAGCAACTAACTACATTTTGTGTGTATTGCTTGAATGAAAATTGGTCATACGAGAATATTCGTGGAAAAAATACGAAAAGTTGTGGTGTTTATTTGAAATTTTTACAGATGCATCATGAATGAACCACGTTAAACCATGGAAGAAGTAGGGAAAAAACACGCTAAAAACATGTTATTCAATGTCGAACATGAACCGTGCGTAATTTTCGTGCTTTTTATATGCAAATCATTAGTGATTTCTGCATCAATTATGTAACTTTAATGTGATATGTGCATCGTATATGCGATATAAAAGTTATAAATCTGAGGTACATTGGTAAAAAGTCCATTAGATATACTTGGAACGGTTGTGGAAAGTCACAAATTTGCATCTGCATCTCGCAAAAATAACGCACAATTGCATAAGATTTATGTAATAGTTGCATAAAAACGACATAAAAAATGCATAAACCCGTCGGCCGAAACCCTTGACGGACATCTGCGCACATCGATGAATGACAAACGTTAGAAACACTTATGAATTGCGAATATCACGCGTGTATCACAAAAGCCCAAAATGATATACATGAAAACTGCACAAAATGTACATAGTGGCTGTGTGAAACGGCCTTTACCAATCATCAATGTGACTCATAAGACTGGAGATGAGCTATGTGATAGTCAATAAAAAAGATTTTCAATAAAAACTTTTTATTGAAGTTTGACTTTAATTTGTATCTAATAAGGCAATAAAGTTCAATGAGGTTTTCTCAACACCCAATTTATTGAAACAGGAATGTGTTCTTTTTCATTTTGTTTTAGTACTAATATCATTGCAAGTTTTTTTTATTAAAGTTTCTAAATTGTTATTGATTACTCCAATTCATTACTGTGGTTATAGTCTGTGACAGTTGGAGATAAAGCCAGTTGACAAAAACATTCACATCAGAAATGTGTTTTACACAAATAAACTCTGCCTTGATAATGACTATCATCGCAGTTATTAAACCATAAATCCTCTGCTTTTCAAATATGATAAAATAGTTTACAGACATTTGAAGAAATAAAAATAAATCAACTGTCACAGTTTACATTTTAAGAGTGCTTGTTCAGAACCTTGGACATTCTGCTCTGTTTTCTTGATCTTTTTTTTCTGTCAGCATCCCATTTTAGTGTTGGTCTTCTGTGCCGCTCTTTTTCCTGTATTGCTTCTGTCTTACCTGGTTTCTATTTGCAAACAAAACAGCTGCTTCTTGTTAGTTTTAGTCGCCCTGCCACAAGCTGTCTTGTCACTTTTAGTTTTCTTCACTCAGGTTTTATTTAAGCTCTTATGTGTTTTTTTTTTTTTTTTTTTAAAGCTAGATTTCAGTTTATTTAATGATTCACTTTAGGATGTGTAGGTGAACTGGTCAAATCACATATATGGTGTCAAACTATCTAAGTTTAATTTGACATATTTTCTTTAGCTGCTATTTTTTTAAATGCAAAACATTAAAAAATACAATTTCAATCAAAATCATCTGCACTTCTATACCACAAAATCTCACTCTAAATACGTCGCAGATAATGTTTAAAATGTTCAAAAGTGACATGTTCTATACGAAATGTCTGTTTTGTCAATATTCTGAGAAATCTTAGAATAACCCTTCATTTCAGAGAAATTGCATGTTCTCATGCTTGAGAGGCAAAGCAAAGCACTTACAGGCAGCTTTTTAAATTCTGACACGGCCCCCTGAGAGGTATAGACACCCGACAATGGAGCAAACAGACTGCAGATGAATCCGTCAGGTGAGCTTTCCAGCTACTAATCTCAGGATTTTTCTAGTCAAATGTCCTTTTCATTGTGTTACCTTGGTCAGGGTCAGTCAAAAAAATACAAATAAAATATAAGTCCTCTGATTAGAATTTGAATAAGATAAATGAGTGACAATTTTCTGAGAAGAAATATACTTTCAATCAATTGTTGTATGTGTTTGGATATTGAAAAAAACAAAAACAAAATATAAATTTCTGCTCATTAAAGTCCCACTATGTTCATCTTTTTAAACTGTTCCTAACCTATTAACTATGATTATGATGTTTTTGGCCAAAAACCTGTAATTTTCTAGGACAAAGTTTCTGCTGAGTGACAGTAATTCATAAGAAATTTGTTTCCGAGTGGACGGGACTGTTTGTGTGGAGTAAGCCATCCCCCCTTCCCGTCATCCATCCTTTTACATGCTCTGTTTACTTGCATTTTTTAGTCTGCTCCTAAATCACAAAGACCTGAAAAGAGAAATACTCGGAAATGCAATTTAGAACTTGTATTTCTGTCATCTATTATGAAAAAAATACCCCAAGAACATATTAAAAACACCAAAAACATAATTTTCACTGAAGTGGGTCTTCAAAGGTAATCTTATGATGAATCAAGCGCCTTACCCTGTCAATATTACTTCAAACACCCCTGAAAATCAATGTGAGCAAAAATAAATGCCTCATGGAAACCATTCAAGTAAGAAGCAGTCAGGTGCTGCATGTCAAATCCACTTGATTAAACGATCATCAACCTCCACAAATGCTGCCGTTTAGTGGTTTTTATTCTTTACTCTTTTTGCTGACTTCAGAACACAGCTCGTTTAATCATATTTTGTTCCAAGTTGAACGGTGAATTTGCTTTTCACTGCAAAAACAAAGATGGAGAGGTTCAGACCCTAATTTGTGTCTCATCTTTGGGATCAAACAATTTGCTGCTGGGTATGCCAGCAGGTCCTGCTGGACTCCCGACTGTGGGGTGTGTGCCGGTGGAGGATTTTTTCCCTACTTTCCACCATAACCCGCTGCTCATCAAAAAAATCTTTCTGTGCACCCTTTGCACCTTTTTCCCCTGGCATGCAGACTTGGACAAAGCTCTGGATCACAACTTTAATGATAACATGGGGAAATCATCCACAGGAGGTTTTCAGATCAAAGCCAGTTGATATGGAATGAACTTGGGGACAGGTCATACGTTGGGGGTGGGTGGGGTGGAGGGGCTAAATGGAATGATATAAGAGGATGATGGGATCATTCTAAAATATTTATTCGCAATAGAGGGAGCTGTAACTTCAGCTATTAGCAGAATAAGAGGTCGAAGATCAGACTTTTGCTGTATAATTATTACTGCAGGTAATATTTATTTGCATTATAAAGGTCCTATAGTGTGATGATGATAGGACATTCATTTAACCAACAAACGGATGTGTCTGCTGTACTTTTAGACACTGTTCCATGGTAAAGAAAAGAGGCTAAAACACACAATAAATATTGATTATAACCTTCCCTTATTTAATAGAAGCTTTTAGACAAAACCATTAGACAGAAAAAAAGCATCAAAATGTCTACAGGATTATTCTATTCATTCTGTTAAAATTCCAGCAGGTTTTACACAGAAAAGGCTGGGTGGTCTCTTTTCCTTTATTTGTTGTTACATAAAAGCTTAGGGGAAAAAAAATCAAAAAGATTATTTTCTGTGCAGAATTGCTCATATTTCTCTTCAAATCAAAATACCTTCCTTAGTGCAACTTAATTTAATTAAGAACTATGGCGATGATCCAACACTGGGTGTTCTCATAACTTGCAGCAATGCGTAAGAAATCTTTGTTAAACTTAAAAGAAAACTGTTAAAAATACTTTTCATAAAATCCCAAAGCAGTAGCTCTAATTTAATTGCATTTTTATAAACTAATTTGTTTGCTTTGCTGCAACCTTTGATTTATTTTCACATTCACAATCCGTATGGCTTTGCTTGAGCTGACTAACTGACCTATCATAATCCATGGCTTTATGTGGAACATCAAAGCAGTAGTGCTGTCAAACGTATACCTGTCCAAAGAATCCTGACGTAAAATGGGTTTTGCTAAAAAATGATCCATTTTACACAAGATTGTAGTGCTCGTGTTTTTTTCGTTTTTATTTTCTGGTACCAGAGTCATGGTGACATCTGGGTCATAAGCTAATGTTCTGCAGAGTATGTGCATTTCCTTATCTGCCCAAAATGTGTAAATCGGAGGAATTTTAGCTGAAGCTTCAAAGGATCAAGACGGAAATGTATCCTGAATGTTTGACATGCTTCTGTTTGCCACAGGCTGACTAACTGTGAAGCTTTTCAACAAAGCAAGAAAAAAATAGCCCTTGTTTGGTCAATAACCCTGAACTACAGCTGAGTTGGAAAACAGGACTCCTAACAAGTTTGAACAACAATCCAATTAACATTTTTAGTTAAATTTATACCATAAAATATTATAAAATGCTTTAAAAATACAACGCAATTTTTGGCCTACTTTTTAATTAAGTGTACTTGTGTTTAATCTTCATACAGGGTTCATGCACTTTTTAGCAATGATTTTCATAACCTTACCTTGACTTATCAAAACCTTTCATTGAATTTCCAAAACTAAAAATAAACACATTTCAGTCAGACTATTGTAGTTGTTGCTGCTAAACCAAACCAAGAAACATATTGATACCAGTGCTGTCATGCCATTAACTTTTTTGTGCAATTAATTAATCACAACCTGAAATGAATTAATTAATCAAATTTATCTATTTTTAATCAAACCTAATCATTGCTGTGAAAAGCCTCATTTTAAGGTATTGTTATTTAAATTTGTGATATTGTGGCGCAGTAAAAACTCAAAATACAACAAAAAAGTGTCTTTATAAGGTTTTCTCATTATAATGCACTTTCAAACTTTACTTTTACACCATCAAGGGGCATTTTTCCTGTATTGATGAATTTAGAAAATCAAA